>JAEIFJ010000935.1:10275000-10903975 GCA_018903435.1 Leucophenga varia | reverse complement strand
TTATTTCATTTCATTTTCTATTCATTACGTTTTAACAGACTTTCACCGATGTAATTATTAGCTCAATACTTAGAAATAATTATTATACGATTTATAAAAACTTATATAGAGTGCCAATAGTATTTTAAAATATCGAAATGTAGTTACAATTTATTATTAAATTTAGTTAGCGAAACTTTTTAAACAACAAACTTGTTGTAGCTTGTTTTTTTTTTTTTCCAATTGTAAAATATTTATTATGCGGCTGCAGCAGAAAACATATGCGAACAAAGTCTTTGAACTGCTTAAATGTATTCTACAATACAACACACACACACACACATACACAGAAACAAGCATTCATTTAGACTGATTGTGCCTTTTAACCATTTTAACTCAACCCACACAAGCAAAGTGTCGATAAAACTTAGATGTGTGTGTGTGTGTGTGTGTGCGTGTTTTTATGCATAGAGTTAGGTTTGGCTTGAATTTGCTAGAAACCGCAGAACTGCACAAAAAGTTTCTCAATCGAAAATGATAGCTGCAGGCGATTTCATCTTTTGTTGCGTTGCGTTGCATTTACTTATACAGTCAGTCAGCAGCTTGTGCTCTTCGAAAGTTGCTGTTGCTGCATCAACTTTCACATCCGTTCTACAACGTTACTACTTGCTGCTGTCGATTTGAATGTCGATGTTGATTTTGTTGTTGTTGTTGTTGTTGTTGTTCTTGTTGTTGCAGTTGCCACAAGTTGGCAGCATACTTGCGCGGTTTCGTCATTTCGCATGAATTCATTTGGAATTGTTTAATTTTCAAATTGTTGCAGCTGTTTTTCGTACAATACAAGCTCTTTGCTTTTTCACTTCACTTGTCTTAATACTATGCATTCCATGTAACCGGAAGCAAACAATAAAATTTTATGTGCCATCTTTAAAGTTGATCTTAACATATCAATACATATTTTTTTTTATAAAAGATTCTTCAACTTAAAAACAAATACAATTAGTTTAGTTTCAAGTAAGTCATTTCTGAAAGGCCTGCAGCGATTTTATTCTTATTATTATAGAATTGAATTGATATTTTTGAATTGAAATTGCAGACATACACACACACACACATTACCAAATGTCTATAATAAATAATTTATCAGCTTACCAAACCAATTGGAAAATTTATATGCTTTGCTGCATTGAAAGACTATTATGAAATTTTCTATTTGCCAACGGCGCGTATGCGTAATTTAAATTCTTAAAAGAATTTTAAGCGGTTTTAGGTAAATTAGTTTTGTTAAGTTTTCGAGAACTTTTTTTAATTAAATGCAGTAAAATTAAAATGCAAATGAAAGGAAATAAATACAAAAAAGAAAACAATGCTTTACAATTGGCAAAAACGAATCTCACTTAAGTGATTTAATCAATCGTTAAATTTGTGCATTTAAATTCCCCATGTCTGTCTGTCTGAATGGTGAATGAATGGCTGACTGACTATGCGTTGTGTGTGTGAATTGCAGTCAAAAAAAAAAAAAAAAAAAGTTAACGTAAGCTCCAAACTTAAACGAAATAAAATATTAAATGTCACACGTGTGAAAATGAAAATGAGTATGCAATCATGCAAAAATTCAACGAACTGCAAAACTGTCGTCTAGCGTTAAATATGAGCAAATGAGCATAGGAAGCAGAAGCAGCAGAATGCAATGATTGAAGCATTTACATACAGAAATATAAATTAAAATGGCAAATACTCATAATTCAATAACCGAACTGCAAACAAAATGGCGTTGACAATTTAAAAAAAACACTCCCATGCATACCATATATGTTCTTATGCTAGTCAAAGTCGATGACAACACAAAATGGCACAAACAATACATAAACATAAAACAATAAGAACACAAATAAATGGCAAAATCTTTGTTTGATTTAAGGATGCAAAAAATAAAAACTCATACATAAATAAAAATAAAATGTTAACGAAGCTTTTATACGCAACATGTTTCATTGTGAGTTATGTGCTGGCAAGCAGAGATGCTGTAAATGCTCTAAGTTGCTTAAGAAAGGTCCACATCTTCTAGAATTCCAGCTAAGGGGGTAACTTTAAAATTACAGATTTAATATTGCAGGCCCAAAATGCTGAATATTTTTAAAAAAGCACCGGTTTTTTTGAAACTTGTCACTCAGTTGATTTTTTTTTTTTTTGGCTTCGATTGATATTTTATACGCAAGCCATTTTGTATGCTTGGGCATAAATCGTTCCAACATTTTGTGGCATTTCGGAAGATTTATTTTAATGAAGAAATCAAAATTATTCATAGCAGATACCCGGCGTATGCTACTACGTTGTACGGGCGTTTCGGCTGCTCTTTTAGCTCTTTTCCGTTTCGCATCAGCTGTGTTTTGTGCAATTTCAGTTCTTTTTGATGGTATTTTTATACCCGTTACACATAGTGTAAACGGGTATATTCAGTTTGTCCAAAAGTTTGTAAAGCATTGAAGGAGGCATCGGAGACCCCACAAAGTATATATATTTTTTATCAGCTCGATGAGACGAATCGATCTAGCCATGTCCGCCTATCTGTCCGTCTGTCCGTCTGTCCTTCTGTCCGTCTGTCCGTCTGTTTGTTGCTATGCGATTTATTCGATGAAGATATAAAGATATTGACTAGGTTAAGTTCGAAAATGAAAGTGCCACGCCCATTTTTAGGTATAGCCCCCATACAAACTTATCGATTTGTTTTGATTTTTTGTTTAAAAATAGTAATTATTCATGAATGTACTCGCTCCCAATTGGGTAAAAACATTTCTTTTGTTATCCAGGGTCAAAACCAAGACGCCACTACCATGTAACTGGTATTTCAGCTTCGGTTCCACCGAAGTTAACGTTTTTCCTTGTTACTATTTGCTTTTTTCTGTTTGCTTACTTAAAAACATATTAAAAAAATACTACATTTTTTTTTTTATTTAACCCAGAATATATTGGGAAAGCTGCAATCGGCTTTTTTTTTTTTTCATGTTAAAAAAGCAAATTACAAAATCGACATCTTAAATGAACCGAATATGCATTAGGCATTGTTTTAGTGAAATTTCTATTTACTTGTATTGTTTACTTTCAAATGTAACCGGTTTGGGGCTCATCAATTGGATGGTTTCAACATAAACAGCGGACATAGAAACATTTTTATTTTTTTATATGTATAGATAATTTGTTTTATCATATTCCAGCTGGATATTGTTGATTTTTCAGTAAATCCAATTAAAGACAGCTTGTATTATTCGACTGTTGCTGTGTCAAATATCAATAAGATCGCTCTAACGAAACTCGAACTTTCCAGGAAAAAAAAACGTGCAAAAATGAGCAAAAGTTAATACTTTGCGATTAAAGATGACATTTATAAGTACATGCTGGCGTAATTACTTTTTCTCAGCAGGACTCAGAACGTTAGTTATGTTCCATAAAACACAGGTGAAGCGAAAAATACTGAAATATTGGACATTATTTTTAATTTTTAATACACATGAATTAAAAAGCAAAAAATACGATACACTCACATCAAAATTTCAAATTTATGACAAAAAGAAACTGACTTCTAAACCAATGTGCCATATAAGAAAGCTGTTTTTTGATCAAGCCAATTACTAACAAACAAACAAATATAATATACACTCTTCCATTTAAGTTGTTCTTCTTTTCTTTTTTTTCGAATAGAAAAGAACAACAAAAGATTGCAGCAAAATATTCTAAGCTTTACTAAGTTAGTCAACCAGTCAAAATGCCAGACAGCGGAACAATAATAGCGAAATATCAGCAGCAATAAGCAAAGCAAAACAAAGCTATAAGCTGTATGCCAATTGAAGTCAACTACATAAATATTAATGTAGAATATGTAATGTGTGTATGTGTGTGTGTGTGTGTGTGTATAAAGTCAGAAAAACAATGCAACCCCATTGTAGTATGTAGTATACACGCAGTTTAATTTCACAATCAGCGTAGACCATAAAATCGAATGTGCTAAGAGCACAAATTGATTCCCAAATTACACGCTGGGTTTGATTTTTTGAAATGCTACTGCTGCAGTTGTTTTCTTGATATGACAAGTACAGCGCATACATGTACATACGAAGGAGTATATTAAGTTAAGAGCATATATCCTAGTCGAACATAGCATTTTTTTCTTGTGCGTGTGTGTGTGTCATGAGACTTGTGAATAAGAATACTGCGACTGCCATGCATGTGTCATTGGCTTTCTTTTTTAAAGCTACTTCAGTTGAAGCGAGTAGCACATTAAATATTATAAAAATAAATAAAAATATTGAACTGTGTTAAGGTATTTTTTTTTTAAATATGAAAAATGTTAAACATTAAAAAAAAATTACGCAAACAATAGCAGAACATTTTAATTATTTGAAACCAATCAAAATTATTACAAAAGCAATACAACAGAGCGTAACAGACAAATGCAGAATAAAAGATAAAAAAAAAAAATAAATATGTTTATATGTATATCTTGTATTTTTATAAATAAAAATTGCTGGCAGTTCAAAAAGGCACCAAAAAATAAGAAGAAGAAAAATATTATATTGCAACAAATGAGAGTTCATTGAAAATAGTTGCAAGCGAAAGTAACGCTTAAAGTTCGAGTTATCCTCAGAAAATGTTAATCAATCAAAACCATTAAAATAAACATACACGAAAACATTCATAGCTACCTTCGTCTATTAAAAAAAAAAAAAAAAATAAAAACTTTGAAATGTTGCAGCATAGTAAATGCCAAATGGAAGAAAAAAAAAAAAAGTAGAAATTGTGAAAATGCTGTGCTTTCGCTAATGGAGCCGCCGTGGCCAGTTTTAAATACAATTTGCTGAATGTTTCACTGGCTTTTAGCGTAGCTAGTTGACTATTGCCATTGCTGCTGTCCTATTGCAACTTCTACTATGGCAATTTGGCTAAGGCTGCAATTGACATGTAATCAAGATTGAACAAGAGAAGAAAGCAATTGAAAAATAAGTAATTCCCGCACAAAAGTGAATAACAATATAAAAAATAATAAATAAAAAAAGAACAACTTATTAGGAAAAGAAAACTTTTATTTAAGTTCAACCGAAACATTTGAACGCTATAAATAAAATAAAATCCACACATCTATAACAGAGAAGATGCATATTTTTGATACTTTAGATACTTTAGATAATTAAAATGCTTTAGATACTTTAGATACTTTAGATACTTTAGATACTTTAGATACTTTAGATACTTTAGATACTTTAGATACTTTAGATACTTTAGATACTTTAGATACTTTAGATACATTAGATACTTTAGATACTTTAGATACTTTAGATACTTTAGATACTTTAGATACTTTAGATACTTTAGATACTTTAGATACTTTAGATACTTTAGATACTTTAGATACTTTAGATACTTTAGATACTTTAGATACTTTAGATACTTTAGATACTTTAGATACTTTAGATACTTTAGATACTTTAGATACTTTAGATACTTTAGATACTTTAGATACTTTAGATACTTTAGATACTTTAGATACTTTAGATACTTTAGATACTTTAGATACTTTAGATACTTTAGATACTTTAGATACTTTAGATACTTTAGATACTTTAGATACTTTAGATACTTTAGATACTTTAGATACTTTAGATACTTTAGATACTTTAGATACTTTAGATACTTTAGATACTTTAGATACTTTAGATACTTTAGATACTTTAGATACTTTAGATACTTTAGATACTTTAGATACTTTAGATACTTTAGATACTTTAGATACTTTAGATACTTTAGATACTTTAGATGCCTTAGATACTTTCAAATACTTTCGAAACATTTAAATACTTTCGATACTTTTAAATACGTTCGATACTTTTAAATACTTTCGATACTTTTAAATACGTTCGATACTTTTAAATACTTTCGATACTTTTAAATACTTTCGATACTATTTTGAAATGTAACAAATTTTAAAAAATTCGTTCAAACTCAAATTCATCGATATTTGATGCAACTTGTTTAATGCTTGTCACTATGCTTTGGCAGCCTCTGATAATGATAATAATGATGACTACGTTGCTGTTCTTGTTGTTGTAATGTATTCCTATGTACTTCGATTTCTTGCTGTCGCTGGCAGTTGTTGTGCAGTATAACTTTAGTTGAGTAAAGTTCTTTTTTCCATCTTATTTTTTTTTTTTTTTTTGTTGCTATATATTCGCAGCGAATGTCCGTCTTTCGAAGGCAAGTACAACAACAACCCAAAACAGCCGACTAGTATGACAGCGACGAGCGGAAGTACAGCTGCGCAAACTTTGCAATCACGCCATTTGTCATTTCCGCAAATAGCGTCTGCAAATTTTTGTCATTTTACAAAATGTTATCCATTCTGTTCTTTTCTGTTCAGTTCAGTTGTTGTCTACTTTCAATTCACAACAACAATAATGCAAATTGACCTGCGGTGCACTTTAATATAAAACAAAATTTTCCCTATAACAATTTTATTTTATTTTATATTTTACTGCATACATCTACATATGCACTGTTTGTTGTATATAAATCACACACACACACATGTTTGTCTATATACAAAGAGCAACCATTGAGCATGTTATTTATGTATCGATATCTGCTAAATAGAAATCAAATACTTAATGTACGAGTTGCATATTATTGTAATAATTATTGCAGTATTTGGCCAAAAATCAAATCACTTTTGTTTTATTTAACAACAAAACGCTTTGTAAACATAATTGAAATTATATAGCCTATCCTTGACTATATAAATATATGTGCGTATATATGTATATGTGTCCACATTTTGAAATGTTTATGTTTATGTTTGTAATACAATATGTTGTTTCAATCATTGCACATTTAGTCATACTATATATATTAATCATTCAAATATTATCAACTCAAAACATTTAAATTATTTGTAAAATTGAATTACAGAAATTAATTTTTGACAAAACTTTTCATATACTCAGTATAAGTTAAGCATAGTGAATAATAAAAGTTATTAAGATACAAAATTTGTAACTTGATACTTATTTTAAAGTAAAATGGCAAATGCTGTAATATAATATGACTCGATCTGATATATCTCCAACTATCCATGCGTCTTGAGTATGTCTGCTTTGTTTAGCAGTGAGCACAAAACTACAACGTTTGCTTTTTAATTCATATTATACGCTGAAATCTTAAGCATTTATTTTAACATCTTTTCTGTACAATAAATTTTGTACAAATGAGTACTTTTACGCATCGAAATATCGATACTTTTCGAATATAAGCATCGGCGCTAAAAATACTCATGCATCAAAAATTAACATCTATAAGTATCGTGTAGAGCAGGAACAATTATCAATATAATATCGATATTCCTCAATATCGGTCTTATCAATTACAACAAATATCGATACATCAATATATTTTTTATACAGTGTTTTCTTATTCAGTTTGAGCATCGAACAGCTACATTCCTCAGGGTTCAGTTGCTTTAAAAATGTATAATTATGTTAAGGAAAAATTACTTGCAATCAATATGACAGAGGCCAGTGTTATTAGTCTGTTTTGAGTGCAAGTGAAAAAATCTAGCGATGAACAAATCGAAAGATTTTGTGCAAACTAAGAAAAAACTATATTTAATTTTTTGGTATTCATTAAACCTAAATGAGCATCTCTCTTCGTGATGTGTTGCGTTTTCAAATAATTCTAGTGGCGTGAATTTTGATTTGTAAGCCAAAGATAATACATGAAAATTATTCAATACATTGATATAGAAGTAAAAAAAATAATTTCGAGTGGGAGTACGTACTTGTATCAACATATCCCTAGATGTTTTAAATAATATCGATACTATTGATATTTTAGATACTTTCGATACTTTCGCTATTCTCGATACTGTTGATACTTTTAATACTTTCGATTATTTCGATACTTTCGATAATATCGCTTTTTTCGATACTGTCGATACTTTCAATACTTTCGATTCTTTCGATACTTTGAATACTTCGCTTTTTTCGATACTGTCGATATTTTCAATACTCTCGATTCTTTCGATACTTTCGCTGTTTAATATATAAGCACTTTATGTACTTTCGATACTTTCGCTATTTTCGATACTGTCGATACTTTCAATACTTTCGATTCCTTCGATACTTTTGATACTTTTTGTTATTTATATACTTAAGATAATTTATATACTTTAAAGATTTTATATTACAACACTTAAACCTTTAGGCTTCCTTATTACTCTTATTTTAATTTACTTATAATTAATATTACTTAAGCAGCAGCAACATCATTTATAGTAAATCATTGAAAATTTATCATTTCGTACTCACACACCTATTTTATGTTTTTTTTTTTTTTTTTTTTTGTATTTAGAAGCTATAGAGACATATTTTGTGTATATAGCATAGCAGCCTGTCTCTCAATTTGCACGCATATGTCTATCTGTCTGTCTGTCTGTCTGTTTGGTATGTGTATAAATGCCTACCGGTGTTCTAAGCACGCCAGCAGCTTTTGACATTGCTGCTTGCATATACTCGTACATATAACTTAATATACTTGTATAGATAGGTAGGTACATCTTCTTTTCTTTTATAGAGCTACATAATAAGTATATACATAGAACATAGCTTTTTGAAGACTAAACGACGCAGCATGAGTTCTACGTTTCTGTCACTGACGTGCCTCGCATTATAAATTAAGTACTACGTTTTGTGAAATTATTCATATCAGATCGTATACGATTTCTTTCACTTCCTCTCCCTCTTACTCTCTCTCACACTTGGACTGCATTTCAATCTTAGATTTGCCTAAAGCAATATAGATGGCAAAGTTTTGTCTTTGATGACATTAAGCTAGTAAAGAAATCGGCTTAAAATATTCGGGTGTGGGGGTTACTTTTCTCTCATGCTTTAGTATTAGGCATTTGCGCTTTAAGTTTGTCTGTTTAATAAAAATTTTAAATAAAAAATCTGCTACAGGTAATAAAATAATTTGTTATAAAATATAAATATGAAAAAAAAAAAAGATTTAAAAAAAAAATAAAAATAACGCACCAAAATGAAGTGTATATGACAGCATGCTGCTGACAATGGCAAACGAAACAGCATGAAATATAAAGTAAAATAAAATAAATTGTTCATGTTTCTTATACACAATTTGTATAAAAGGCATTAAAAGGCTTGGACTGAAGCTGAAAAATTTATACGAAATGCGAATGCTGCTGCTGCGTATGGCGTTAAATTGCATTCCAATTTTAATCGCATAAAAAGGACTTTAATTTCCGCTTGTCAAAGAATTTTACAACAGTGTGTGTGTGTGTGTGTGTGTGTTTGAATGTATAAACGAGTGAGCTAACGAAAGCATTTAACGCATTGCAGACACATTGCGCTCAAGGCTCAAATTCCATTTATGTAACTTTTAAGTGTGTTGTGCTTTTTGGATGCTAGGGTAAACCGTTAGCAGCATACACACTCATACACACACACAAACACCATAGACCAGCTTAAATCATGTTAATCCATCATAAAAGGATAATAATGGGAATGTGTGTGCACTCATGTGCATACATGTATGCAAAATGCGTTGGCATTATTCTTGCATTTTGAAGAGAATGCTGCTGTTGCTGCTGCTACTTGTCCTACCGTTTATCCATTCATTCCTCTGTCTGTCTGTCTGTCCATCGTGTTGTTAATAAGAATGTAAACTGCAATTGTGATTTTCAGTCATGATAACAGTCATCCGAACACTGATAAGTTACCAAAAAGTACACGAATATCAATGTTGTTTTGTTTTGTTTGGTATTGTTCGTTTAAGCAACAAACGCACATAATGCTGCTACACATTGTTGCTGCTATAAACACTGTAAGCTGTGCGCCAACAATAAAGCTTAAGTTAATTCATTGTTGTAAGGGATGAATGATTGCTTGTACATTTCGGTCATATCAATTCAATAATCATTTTTGGCTTAAACGTTTTAAAATGCGTAAGTTTTTAATGTGTGCACCATACGAACCAGTTTTCAACACAAGATAGACAGAGACTACCGATCACGTAAAAACTTCTATATTGATGATAAGATTATAGGTTTTTTTTTTTTTTTTTTTTTTAAATTAAATCACTGAATTCGAAAATGGGAGCCTGGTTGCATTTGAGTTTATTTTTATTTTTTAAATTAAGCAACAAAGCTAGGTTCTAGAAAATATCAAACCATTAACAGACAACAGAAACAGTAAGATCAGTAACAAACATACTGTTAAAATATTAAAATATAATGTAATGTAAAGTTTATAACATTTGTTATATTCTGTAATACACTCTGTTAACATTCTTACTCTTTTACTCGTTGCATTGATCACTGTACTGGTAACAGAACTCTATCACACTCTTATGTATAACATAACACTCGCTTATTAACATTCCAAAGAAGCATTTGTTCTCTCAATGAAATTTCAATAAATACAAAAATATGTTAATGAAAGATTTTACAGTGGCTTTTCCGAAATGTACTGGAAAAGCCACATGTGGCGCTACGGTTCTTTAGGTCACTGTCGATTTCAGTTAACATATTGCTGTTGCTCTCTCTCTCTCTCTTTTATTCTTATTTGTCTCTCTCTCTTTAGATAAAAATGTTTGTATAACGTTACACAACTTACTATTTCTCTTGACTTTGTTACAGCGTATCTTGTAGTCGAACTTTTTAGACTACTTTATACGTTCTTTAAAAAAAATTATAGATTTTTATGTGCTCTATAAAATATTATGATCATAAATTAAATGATGCACTTAAGCACTTTATATATACCTATTTTCTGTTGAAGCAAAATGTAATTTGCTGCATATATACGGGTACATTTACCTCGCAGCAAAGCAATCAACTATGTATTATAACTCAAAATAAAAATGTTCAAGTTTTACTACTTGAAAAAAAAGAAAAAGAAGAAAAATGATGAGGACCAAAAACTTGATAATGCATAAAATGCCAACGAGCAGGTGATTTAAAAGCCATTTGTCGTCAACATTTCGCGCGATAGTTTGAAATTTGATTGGCTTGGGTCAGTGAAATTATTCAGCTTCTTTTTTTTTTTTTTCCTTTTCTTCTTATATAAATATGCTAAGAGTGCCAGCAACTGAAAAAGCAAAAGCAGCAGCAGCAATCTAGTCTTTGTCTGCGGCTGTGGCATACAGTTAAGTGTACTACTTTGCATTTCGTTATTCTTGTTGTTGTCTATGCAGAAATATGAAGCTGTATCTGTAGCTCTTTGAGTTGGTATACTCAAGTTCTAACATTGTCAATAGTAAATCCAAGCGCTTTTTCGCTTTCATGATGCTTGACATTTGGCTAATAGCAAAAATGTCACTCTGTCAAGCACTGTCATCCCAGACAGTAGAGCTAACCAAAAAAATAAAACATGAACGTTTGCTAGACAAAAAAAAAAAAAACACTTTTAGACAGACAGAAGACATTGAAAATGAAATACTATTTTATAAAATAAGTATCTTGTCTAGCTGGTGTCTATCTCTCTCTCTCTCTCTTTATAGAAAAGTATCTACACTTTGCAGCTAGTTTGCCTTAGAAATTATTGTATTATAAACAAAATAAAGCAGTGTTCTGTAGATATTTGTTTTTTTTTTTTTAAATTTAAAGTTTTTAAATTTAAAACAACAACAAATTCGCTTTTTTTATTCAAGAGATACATATTTATAATTATATTTTTTTAAAGATACAGATACAATTAGGCAATATAAACTTTATTTATTATACTAAAAAGCCTTTTGATTGATTTATCATTTTAACAGAAAATAATAATTCATTGCTTTTCATACAAAGGAAATGTTTCATCAATTATTTGTTGTCATTGATACTTTGTATCTAAAACTGCAAAATTATGTAAATATGCAACAAAATGTTTTTTTTTTTTTCAAAAGCATTGATTGCATTTACAATTAGTTCTATTAGTATTTTATTTATTTTTAAGAGTAAATTAAAAACATTTTACTTTTCACAATATTCTATAAAATAATATTAACTTATGTAAGTAATATAAGACAATATGTAAGATACATGCATGCATGCATGTATAATGTCTCGAATAATATTCAATTTCTATGTCTACATTAATAAAGATCCTAGAAACTGAAAAAAAAGGATAAAGAAACAAAAACAATAAACGTTTCTGTTTTCGACAAGGTAAACACAATCGAAATTTACTGAAATATTAAATAAAAGCAATTGATTTTGATATTCTGCATACAAAAAAAAAAATATAAGAACGTATGTAACTGCATGCAGCAATGTTTATCTTTATTCATTCATGTGTAAATTTGAAGAAAATTTGCGACAATTACTTTTTCATATGTTCACATCTTATGTATGCAACAGCATAATTTTGTTCATAATATTAGAAACATGCGATTTTTTTTTAAGTATTCTCAATTTTACTTTCACAAAAATTTTATCGAAATATTTAAACTAAATAAAACTAGCAAAATTTATATTTGTAAGGCATAAAATTAATCTTTTTATTAAAGAATTTCATAATTTCCAAAAACATTTTCGAAAGTGAAATTGAGAACAGACCAAATCTTTGAAGAAATTTTTTAAGAGATTTCGTTGTTTATAAGCAATGATCCGCTAAATTGACAATATATTTATAGAGCCTTATTATTTCGCATTTGGAAAATTTTTTACTGAATTTCTAACTTTGCAAATCATATTTCATTTTTATTTATTTATTTTTTTTTTTTTTTTTATTTATAATTTTTTTTTTTTTTTACCTGTTACACTAGTGTAAACGAGATATTCAGTTTGTCGAAAGTTTGTAACGCATTAAAGGAGGCATCGGAGACCCCATAAAGTATATATATTCTTGATCAGCTCGATGAGACGAATCGATCTAGCCATGTCCGTCTGTCTGTCCATCTCTCTGTCCGTCTGTCTGTCCGTCTGTTTGTTGCTATGCGATTCATTCGCTTAGTTTCAAAGATATTGAACTGAAATTTTAAACTTAAGCTTTTCTCGGCAACGACTAGGTTAAGACGTCAAAATGAGAGTTCCACGCCCATTTTTAGGTATAGCCCCCATATAAAATTATCGATTTTTTTCGATTTTTTGTTTAAAAATAGTAATTATTTATGAATGTACTCGCTCCCAATTGGGTAAAAACATTTCTTTTGTCATCCAGGGTCAAAACCAAGACGCCATGCCCATTTTTAGGTATAGCCACCATACAAATTTACCGCCCATTTTCGAATTTTTGTATGAAAACATTTATTTATTCTGAATGAATTCAATTAAAATTTGGTAAAATCAATTCTAATGTCAACTCCATCGATATGGTAAAGATCGGGCTAATATTTAAAAAGCCTCCATACAAATTTGATGAAATTCATCGTAAAATTTAATGTAAGCGCCTAGTGAACATATAAACTATTAAAAGTTTAGTGTAACGGGTATTTTAGCTTCGGTTCCACAGAAGTTAACGTTTTTCCTTATTTTTATTTAATTTTTTTGTTCCAACAGAACGGAAAGAAATGACGTTTTCGCATCGATATTATTTGAATATTAACTTATCTATATCGTCCCCATCACTATATCGATACTTGTTGGCTACAGTGTATCTTGAAGACGAGCAAACTCGAGTGCAGCGGGCTTTCTTTTTTTTATTTATTTCTATATAAAATTTATTTTATGCAGCTACTTCATAATTTTCTTTAAAAGTTTCTAAACGCCTGCACTTCACTATATTTCAATCAAAATTCTAGTAAAATAAAATTTACGCATTTGTTAGTTTAACAAAAAATATTGTTATTCTTTTGTTAAAAGCTTTCATATTGGTTTTTCAACGTCATATAAAATTACAAAAAAAAAATTTTTGCTTAGAAATTGAATATAAAAGAGTTTATTCTGTGCTATATTGTTGTAATAAAATAAAGCTTGAATATTTAAAGTTTACATGCGTGATTTTTCTTAATTATCTTTCATAGTAAACTTTTAGAAATTTTAAAAATTTAATAAATTTTCTAAAATTGCAGTAAAGTTTAATATTTTATTATTCGTATGTCCGTAACTCTCAACCGCCAATCGAAAAATATGAAATGAAAAGTATACGTATAATATTAAACAAAACATACTCTATCGTTAATTTAAAAATATTTTTATTTTATTTTGTGATGCTTTAGAGATTATCATTGTACTTTTCAATGACTCCGAATTCGAATATTAAATCAACATCAAAAACAATTACAATTTGGTTAGACCGATAACCTTTTAATTTCTAACCGATAGCAGTTTTTGTCATATGCAATGCAAAGAAACGTGTTGGAAATGAAACACAACTTTTGTGATTTCAAATCGTATGAATTTACTAAATCGTAAATCGAGCATTTATGTGATTATAGGAACATGGCTGTTAAACTTGAAATTTTTATTTTAAACAATCTTTTTTTTCATTAAAGTCATTCTTTTTTTTTTTTTTTTCATTCTTAACATATTAACCAATAACATAACTTATACATTTGCATTTTACTACAATAATAAAAAAAATACATGCATGCCATAACATTCCTTGCGTTGTCAATCAGTGACTTGAGACAATATTAGGAAACAACTGAAAAATGCTTACAAATAAACTTTAATATATTTCTCGTACTTTCGAAATTTAATTAATTCAAGCGCATAAAAAGTAAATATCTGACACAAGAAATACATCAACTTTTTTTTTTATGCTTAATTAAAAAGATACAAAATTCGTAAACACAAAAGTATAATTATATAAAATATAAAAATGAATTTACATTTATGAATTTTGCAAGCAAATGAAGCATAAAGTCAGTTCAAAATGCTTTGCCTTCTTTCGAAATCAACACTCAAAAGTACAAAATAAACAATAAAGTTTTATAATGGGTACCCGGAAAATAGAAGAAATGTTTCTTGACCGCCTAAGCGTAGTTGCAGACTAAATGAATGTCAGAGTTTGTTCAAATGTCAGAAAAAACGTAATAACTAAAAACTCAAGACAATATTTTATGACAGTTTGCTTTTGTTGTGCTTTTCTGTGTTCTATGCTCTTTCTTTGGACTATTTCTTATTTATTTCTTTTACTTCCGTTTTCGTTTCTGTTGTCATGCCCATTTGATTAGCTACAATCCTGACGAGTGTGCTAGCTTTTCAACTTGTTTTTTGCTGTGATGAATGGTTTCATATTTCCAGTAAAGTGAAAAAAAATTTAAGTCTTTTTATTTTGGTTTTTTGAATTTAAGCTGCATATTTTTTTAAAGAAATTTTTTATACATAATAAAATTTTTATATATAATTAAAATGGTGTTTAGTTGTGTTAAGCATTTTATTTTTTTTTTTAATTTTTTTTTTTTTTATAGAAACAACTTAAAATATGCTAAATGCATATTTCGCTCCAATAGTTTCGTTTAGATATGACATCCAGGATTTCATTCAATCATTGCATATGTGGTACCACTTTTCGTTTTGAATTTGCAAATCAAATCAAAAATACCGGAAAAAAATAATTAAAACTTCATTAAAGTCATACACTGAAGTTATTATGCAACATAAATGCAAAGTACACACACTAAGGTAAAAAAAAAAGAAATAATTTTGATGTCGAATTGAAGTACATTTGGAGTTCAATAGCAGTAATGAAGTATACCATCTAGCATGAGCATAACTAAATTAAAACTGAGGATGATATGCATATAGATACAAAACATAAATAGAACATATTTTTATACCCTGTACCCAAAGGGTAAAAGGGTATATTAAGTTTGTGCGAATGTATGTAACAGACAGAAGGAGGCAAGATAGACCCTATAAAGTATATATATTCTCGATCAGCATTAGAAGGGAAGTCGAACTAGATATGTCTGTCTGTCCGTCTGTCCGTCCATCCGTCCGTCCGTCTGTCCGTCTGCCATGCTGTCTGCCGTATGAAAACGATTATTTCGGAGACTATAAGAGGTAGAGCTTTCAAAATTGAAACTTAGACTCTCCTAGGCCGTCAAGTGTGCACTTACAAACGGTTTTTCTCTAGACCCATTTTAAGGAGTACCTCCCATACAAATCTACCCCAAAATTTTGGGGTTTTGCATAAAAACGTCATTGTTTTTTATTCTAGGAAGTTCAAATTTAGTATAAATTATGTCTATGATAGTCCCAATAAAATATCCCAATATGGGTAGGACCAACAAAATTTTAGGTATAGCCCCCATAAAAATTTACCCCCAAAAATTTTGGGTTTTTACATAAAAACGTCATTGTTTTTTATTCTAGAAAATTTAAATTTAGTATAAATTATGTCTATGATAGTTCCAATGAAATGGACCAATATGGGTTGGCCCAACAAAATTTTATGTATAACCCCATTCAAAGATATACCCGATTTTTTTAAGTTTTTCTATGAAAATCAAATTCAATGAGTTATAGTAGTAAAATAGAACCTAACTTATGGTACATATAGATTGGGTACAGGGTATCTTGCAGTCGAGCATACTCGACTTCAGCGTTCTTTCTTGTTTTTTTATACCCGTTACACATAGTGTAAACGGGTATATTCAGTTTGTCCAAAAGTTTGTAACGCATTGAAGGAGGTATCGGAGACCCCACAAAGTATATATATTCTTGATCAGCTCGATGAGACGAATCGATCTAGCCATGTCCGTCTGTCTGTCCGTCTGTCCGTCTGTTTGTTGCTATGCGATTTATTCGATGAAGATATAAAGATATCGGGCTGAAATTTTAAACTTAAGCTTTTCTCGGCAACGACTAGGTTGAGTTCGAAAATGAGGGTGCCACGCCCATTTTTAGGTATAGCCCCCATACATTTTTTGTTTCAAAATAATAATTATTTATGAATGTACTCGCTCCCAATTGGGTAAAAACATTTCTTTTGCCATCCAGTGTCAAAACCAAGACGCCACGCCCATGTAACGGGTATTTCAGCTTCGGTTCCACCGAAGTTAACGTTTTTCCTTGTTTTAGTTTCAATTTAATATTTTCATTTTCTAATGAAACCAAATATTTAATTAACAAATGCATGCTTTGATTTTTAATTAGCATCAATTACACACATACACAACCATAAATGATAACAAATTCCGTTGTTCTTTTACAAACTTAATGTTTTTTTAATTTCTTTTGTTTTTTTTTTTTTTTGTACTGCACCCACAGGGCGTATGATTAATGTGCATGCAAATACGAAACGATCCATTAAGTGCAACGCGAATAAACGCGCATACAACAAGAAATACGTTAATCGAAGTAAGTAGATACTCTACACACACACAAACACACACACATTGAAGTGTGTTCCAGATAAAAAGTATTACACTTTACGCTGTCAATGACAATTAGTTGCTTAAATTAGCAGCATTACAAGTATCTGTCAGCGACAATGTGCAAATGCGACCTAAATGGTTAGAGAAACAAAAAAAAAAAAAAAAAAAGGGAAAAGAGTAATAATAGAAAGAAAGAAAAAAAACATAGTACAGAACAAATTAAAAAAGAAATTTCACTAAAATGCAAATCAACCAACACAGTTGGAGAGCATATATAGAAGCAAACATGAATGAGCGTAAAAAAGAATAAAAAGAGTAGACAATAAGAATCCTTACATACATAATATAGAACATACATATATGATATGTATGTACTATGTACATAACTTATGTATACGATGGAATAAAAAATAAAATTAAAATTGTAAAAAATACAATAACAAAAAAATATATAAGAGGGATGATTAATATGATTTCTAAGAATCTTTATGGCTTCAATTTTTAAACATAGCGATAAGCAAAAAATTAATAAACGCACGTTTTTAAAGCCCAAGGTAAAACGGACGTTTTAAAAAACGAGTTAATACATGCAAAAAGTAGAACGCGCATTTTCAAAAATTAGAGTTCATTAAAAATTGAAACAAATACTTATGATAAGAAAAAAAAAAAAAAAATAAATTAGAAATAATTTCAAAGAATAGTGTCAGCAGGGTTTTAACCCTTAACTTGATAATGCTAGTACATAGCCCTGCACTTCTGAACAATTTTTAGTTGGGAACATGAAGTTATTGTTAGTTGCAAATATAGAGCAATTTTTAGTACCGAACATTCACAATTTCATCACCGAATATTCGCCATTTTTAAAGCGATTATTCGCAATTTCTATATTCGTAATTTCAGTAGCAAATATTAGAAACATCAGTAGCGAATATTCGCAATTTCTGTAGCGAATGTTAGCAGTTTCAATATCAAATATTTGCAATTTCAGCAGCAATATTCGCAATATATGTGACGAACATTCGCAATTTTTGCACCGAATATTCACAATTTTTGTGATAAATGTTCGGAATTCCAGTAGTGCATATTCACAATTTCAGTTGTGAATATTCGCAATTTTAGAGCGCGAATATTCGCAATTTCTATAACGAATGTTCGCAATTTCAGTAGCGAAAATTCACAATTTCAGTAGCGATTATTCGCAATTTCAGTAGCGATTATTCGCAATTTCAGTAGCGATTATTCGCAATTTCAGTAGCGAATATTCGCAATTTCAGTAGCGAATATTCTCAGTTCCAGTAGCGAATATTCGCAATTTCAGTTGTGAATATTCACAGTTTCAGTAGCGAATATTCGCAATTCCAGAAGCGATAATTTGCAATTTTAGTTGAGAATATTCGCAATTTCAGTAGCGAATATTCGCAATTTCAGTAGCGAATATTCGCAGTTCCAGAAGCAAATATTTCAGTACAAAATATTTCAGTGGCGATGTTCTTTAACTCTTCGGTTAAAAGGTATAAAAACAAACCATCGTAAATTCCATTATTTCTATCTGATTAGTCTACCTGTCTCTCTGCCTGTCTTTTTTATCACAGGCTCCAAATACTATCCTCAATAAAAGAATATTGAGCATAATATTCAAAACTTCAGATCATTTTCCATTTAAATATATCATAGTCTTTTTTTTTTTTTTTTCAGGAAATTTCAATTTTATTAAAACTTTTTGGCATACCCTCATAAACACATGCAAAGGACCAAACGAAATAGAATTTTTTTAAACAAATTTACCATAAAACCGCAAAGTAAATAAAATCGTGTGCAACAATTGTGAAAGATAAAACTAGATCCGTACAATTATTTACAACTTTTTTTCTTATATATATATAAAACAAAAACAAACCAGTAGCGTTTTTGGGCCTGTCTATTAAATTTAAAAATTTTTTCTTTCAACGCAGCTGAAAAGCGTTTAATTCGAATTCATGCATTTCCATATTTTCCTGATGGCAAAATCATACAACGTCTTTAACAGCTGATTGTGCTTGCAATTGTGCAATGTTACATTTTTGCACAATTGCAAGCACATTTCAAAATTCAACTTCAAACTGCACTGTTTACTTACAGCATAATTATAAAAAAAACACTCACACACACACAATTGCATAGAAATAAGAAAATGTAACATGCAAATTTAAATATTTGTTTTTTTTTCTTTGTTTTGCTCTTTTCAAAACGAATTGCAGAAAAATATTGGAATAAGCGAATGATTGTGGTGGCATACTATATAGTATGCATTTGTAAATAACGCAAACGAGCAGCTTGTCTAATTGTAATCCGGGTTGTAAGTCGTTTAAAACAGAGCAAAAGTAGTGTAACTACAAAAAAAAAATAAAATAAAAAAAATCGTATCTATGCTACATAGCAACTGCATCTGATGCTGCTGCTGTATTATACACTCTGAGCCAATGCGACAATGCAATGGCGTTGACAATGAGCACTCGAATTAATTACCCTCGGAAGTTACTTGGTTAGCAACGCTCTTCTTCGTAAGTCTTTTTTTCCCTTTTTTTTTTTTTTTTTGTTAACTAAAGTTGTTGTCGTCACGGAAACGAAACGCTGTAACAGCTACTTTGCTGCCGTGGGCGTTCTGCAGAACGCTAGATGCTACTGTACTGAATGCCAAACCAGAGATGACATTATCAACATACTATTAGATTCGTAAGACCCGTCCAAACTCATTCGATATGCTTCCACTGAAATGAAATTGAAACCGCATCGCCGCAACACATAAAGCGCGCATAGAATTTAGTTGCGAAAAAAAAAAATATGTGATTTCGTTTCAAAGCAAAAAGAAGTTTCGAATAACTCGTACGTGTCACACAAAACAATAAAAACAAAAAAGAAAGTACAAAATTAATGAATCCTTTTGGTTTATCATTAAAAAATCACAACGAGTGTTAATCGATGTCACAAGGGTGTAGTATTAAATTAAGCGAAAAGTTTTATTTATTTTTTTTCTTTTAATTTCAGCTGTTTTTTTGCAGTTCTTTTTGGTGGCATTTTTGTACTTTTTTTTAAAATTTTTTTATTGCAGTTTTACCCAAATATGTTAGGGCTAGTATGAAACCATACAAAAGCACTAATAAATACCGCTTTTTTTTTTTTTTTTTTTGATTGCAGCGACACCACAATTTATTCAGACTAGTATAAAAACATACAACAAAAACCAAAAAAAATTGTCCCGTCTGCATTGTTTTATTGTTCTACATATAATTATACTTGTATTGTTGCCTTTCAAATTTGGGACTAATTGTTTTGATAGTTTCAAAATCCAAAGCGGACACAGAAACATTTTTTTATATTCAGTATATTCAGTTTGTCTGAAAGTTTGTAACGCATTGAAGGAGACGTCGTAGACCCCATAAAGTATATATATTCGAGACGAATCGATCTAGCCGTGTCCGTCTGTCTGTCTGTCTTTTTTCATTGAAGATATAAAAAATTTTGCTGAAATTTGGAACTTAAGCTTTTCTCGGCAACGACTATTTTAAGTTCGAGAATGAGAGTGCCACGCCCATTTTTAGGTATAGCCCCCATACAAACTTATCGTGTTTTTCCGATTTTTTGTATAAAAAAAACTAATTATTTATGAATGTACTCACTCCAAATTGGGTGAAATCACTTCTTATGTCATCCAGTGTCAAAACCAAGGTACCACGCCCATTTTAAGGTATAGCCCCCATAGAAACTTACCGCGCATTTTCGAATTTTTGTATGAAAATAGGCATTGTTTTTGAATGTACTCACTCCAAATTGGGTGAAATCACTTCTTATGTCATCCAGTGTCAAAACCAAGGTTCCACGCCAATTTTTAAGTATATCCCCATACAAAATTACCGCCCATTTTCGAAATTTTGTATGAAAATGGTTATTATTTGTGAATGTATTTACTATAAATTGGCTAAAAACACTTCTTATGGCACCCAATGTCAAACCAAATGTGCCACGCCCATTTTCAGATATATCCCCCATACAAACTTACCTCCCATTTTCGATTTTATGCATGAATATGGTTACTATTTATGAATTTATTCACTCCGAATTATCTAAAAATAAACATCTGATATCATCCAATATCAAAAGCAAGGTGCCACGCCCATTTTTAGCTAAAGTCCCCATACAAACTTACCGCCCATTTTCGAATTTTTGCATGAAAATGATTATTTTTTAGTAATGTATTGACTCCTAATTGGGTAAAAACTTTTAATATCATCCAATATCAAATCCAATGTGCCACGCCCATTTTTTGGCATAGGCCCTATACAACGGCCTATCCTATCCCATCTCGAAGTTCTATGAAAGCCACTGATGATAACACATTAACAATTTAAAAATATGTGTGACGGGTATATAAGCTTCGGTTCCACCGAAGTTAACGTTTTTCCTTGTTTTTTTTTTTTTTAATTATTTTTTTGTATTTTTATTATTCTTATTAAAATTAAAGCTTAGCTTCAAATTTAATTCATTATCTTCTTTAGTATTTTAACTACTTTTATTTAATTTTCAACAACTTTTGCAGCTATTCCGACTAATCAACGCAAACGACAACGAAAACGCTGACGACTCCTTAAGATGTTAAGCGCATTAAAATGCAAAAACAAGCAATTAGTTGCAAAATTATGAATGCAATATGAGAGTGTTGTGCATTAATCTTTTGACTGACTTACTATATGCGGCAAAAAGATGTCTGTCTTTCGTGTTGTTGGTATTTGTCTATGTACGTGGGTGTATGCAACTATCGTATTTTAAGACAGTGATTTACTAATGAATCAAATGTTGTCTTACTCAACTCAGCGAAAAGTCTGAACTATCTTAGTTACGTCTATTGCTAAGCAACTTTCTACGCAACTACATACATAATTTGCCATATAGTCATCATATATACTTGTCATAGACTAGACTAGTAGCTTTTGCAGTTTTAATGAGGCAACAGCATAAAATCTTTATATAAATTAGTATTTTCTTGATTGCTTTAATATTAAAAATAAATTTAGCGCATACTTTCATTTAGATAAGTGCTTCAATTTGTTAGATTAGTACTCAAATTTAGTTGAATAAAATGATAAATTTGTCTGTAATACTAGCAACAACAAAATATTGCTTAAATCTAAATAAAATTTTAGTATTTAGAATTATGTGTAACCAGTTTTAATTGGTACAGTTAAATCAAATAAATCAGAAATTCTTTTTATAAAATTCAAAATGGCGTACTCAATATGGCGCTCGATTTCTTTAAAATTCATTAAATTATCTTAATATATAATTCTATACTAATATTATGTTAAAAGAGGAAAGATTTGACTTTTTGTTTGTTTATTTGTTTGTTTGAAATGAATAGGCTACGAAACTACTGGACCCATTTAAAAAATTCTTTCACCGTTGGCAAGCTACACTATTCCCGAGTGACATAGGCTATGTTTCATTTTCAAAAAAATTTGTGATGCCTTCTAAAACTTGAATAATATAAATTAAAGTCCCTTTTTCTGTTCCTTTATCCCTATGTATGCTTAAATCTTTAAAAGTACGAAACGTATTTTGATACGGTTTTCTTTTTTTTTTAAATAGATAGAGTGATTGAAGAGGAAGGTTTATATATTGAAAAATTTTTACCCATGGCCTAATGAGGGTCTTGAGACTGGAAAAGCCAAATATTTGGCATAAAAATTTTATTTATTTTTGGTTTTTTTTTTTCAAAATTCAGGTGAGCAACAAGACGAGATTTTGGAAAATTTTGAACCAGGGCCTAATGGAGGCCTTGAAACCGGAAATGCCATATCTTTGGAGTGAATAGACGTAGAGACTTGAAACAGGGCTCATTTGAAAGATGGTTAAATAACAATTTTGGCGTTCAAGGTGCTCAAGGGATTTCCGGAATTTGGACCTGGGACCCATATGTGGACCTAATATAGATTTTTTGACCAATGTTTTTTTATTTTTATTACAGGTGAGCACTTAGACGGGATTTTAGAAAATTTTACCCGGGGCCTAATGGGAGCCTTGAAAAAAAAGTCATACATTTGGATTGAATAGACGTAGAGACTTGATACTGGACGCATTTGAATTATGGTTTAGGGGTTTTCCAAAATTTGTACCCAAAATTTTTTTTCATTAATTTATATTTAGCCACCAAAAAGAATAGCGGGTACCTGCTAGTACTTTATATTTGGGGATTTTTTTGGGGTATCTGATTACGAATAAATTGCATCAAAAACGTTTCGCATCTAACAAATATTTTGATCAAATTTTTATACCCTGTACCCGAAGGATAAAAAGGTATATTAAGTTTGTACGAAAGTATGTAACAGACAGAAGGATAGCCTCCTTCTGACAGACCCTACAAAGTATATATATTTTTGATCAGCATTTGAAGGGGAGTTAACTAGCTTAGACTGTCTGTCTGTCTGTCCGTCTGTCTGTCCTGCTGCCTGCCGTATGAGCTGTCAAGTGTCCACTTAGAAACAAGACCTACTTTAAGAGGTACCCCCATACAAATCTACAAAAGGACATTGTTTCTTATTCTCAGAAGTCATAAATCGATTTAAATAATGTCTATAATAGTCCCAATACAAAATATGCCAATAGGACCAACAAAATTGTATGTATAGCCCCCCATACAAATATACCCCATTGTCAAAGTTTTTGTATGAATATTGGATTTTCATACAAAAACTTAAAAATTTTCATACAAAATATTTGCGTTGTTTTCCAAAATTTATTTTATGAAAAATTACACAAAATTCTCAAATTTTTATTTAAATTTTGATTTTTAAATATTAAAGCTGCAATTTCTATACAAAAAAAAAAAAGAATCTTAAAATATGATTTTTAACATAAATAAAAGTTTACAATGCATTCTGTATTTGTCCCTAAACAGCGTAAACTATGCGCATATCACAATGCATATAATGCGTTGACTTTCGAACGAAGTATAGCCTCGAGTAATACAAGCGATATGTTCAGTTTTTCTTCTTTTTAGATACTTCAACTACACTACTCACTGCGTTTTTTTTTTCCACTTATTCTGTAACAACAATAGCTGTTAGCAATAAATACCCAAGGCGCATTGCGTTCAATCAGTTTTCATTTGTACAACAAATAAGAAAATACAGCAGCAAAAAAAAAAAATGAAAAAAAAAAAAAAATGAAGAGTAAAAATGTAGAAAATATCATGGAAAACGAATACTGTAAGCAGCAAAACAACACCGGAAGTACTTAAGAGCAGAGCAGAGTACTTCCTGTTTTTTGTTTTGCCAATACGAAACTGACTTGCAACAAAAGGTTTTTACTCAAGCGCATTTGTGCTGGCTGGCACCTTGTACAAATACATTTGTAATAAAAAATCTTTATATTTTTTTGTTGTTGTTGTTTACAATGACATGGCACAACATTGGAAAAAAAAAAAAAAAAAACTTGGCACATTGTTAATAGAAAAGTATCTTGAAACTTTATCTTTGCTTTGTTGTTGTAAATATTTAGATAGCTTATTACATACGCAAGCAATATTTTTTTCTTCTACATGGCGTATGCGTAATATTAGAATATTTTTTTTTATTTGTTTAATTGCAACATTTAAGCTGCTTACTAGAAAATGTAATCCAAAAGAAAAAAAAATTGTTGAAAGAAAATTAAACGAATTTTAAATTGCATGTTTTGCAGCACATTTAATTTATTTGCATACTAAGAGGCGCATAGCACATATCGCATATTTTGTTGCTGTTGTTGCAGTTGCATTGACGTCAGATTACATGTACTCCATTAACATTTTATGCACTTGTATTATCGCAATTAAATTTTTAATGTTTTCATTTCATGAATGAAGTTAGTATGCAGCAGAATTTTTTTTCACATCGCAACGCTTAGCTTCAGCTCAATCAGCACAATCTGCCTTTGGCGCGTATAACGTAACGCAGGAAACGTAACGCAATGCACACGTATGCTTTCATTCATTCATATACGTCGTATACTAAATTTTTTTTTTCCTTATTTTTTTTTTTTGATTACTAAATGAAGTTGCTGCTGCTGGTTTGCAACTGCAACTGTTGTTGTCTAGCTGTGTGTAACTTGTAGCAATTTCTGGTTTTTTTTATCTTGTAAATTTTTGCATCGTATACGTTTTTTCATATACGTTGTCACATAGTGCTGGCAACGCAACCCTTAAGGCAAATTATCTTGCAGTTCTTATGCAAGAAAAATGAAAAAAAAAAAAAAAAAAAATAGCTTACAAAGAAAACAAACGTAAAAGCTAAAAGCATTTACTGCGGCAAAAAATGTTTTTTTTTTTTTTTTTAGTATAAATGTTTTGTAATAATCAGTTTTATGAATGCATCGAAATGTGCTTAAGTTTGGTATTTCTTTATATTTGAATAATTTTAATTTAAATGAGATCAAACTAATTTTAATTATAAAATTTTATATAAAAAAAAAAATTTAAATTAAAATAAATAATTAAAAATTTAATGGCACTCCAAACTAAGCTACTATTACACCAATCGACTATCTCAGCCTAAAAGTAGGCTCAATAAAACACGCAACACTGCTTCTCTTCACAAAACTTTCTAATTAGTTGAAAGAAAAGGAATTTCTAAGATTTCTGTGTCTATAAAATAAAGAAGGAAGAACCAAACCAAAATTAATAGTAAGATGTGTAACGAACATACAAACGAATGTAACACATAATTTTTTTATTATTTGCACTCTCGTTTTTCGCTCTTGCGCTCTCGTGAATTCATTGGCATTTGCTGCATTTTTTTTTTGTTTTTTGTTTTACATTCTCTCGCTTTAGTATTTTTTTTTTAAAGTCAAATTTGTGAATTTTTTTTGTTATAAATTTTAAAATAAAAAAAATAAAAGTATAAATAAATATTTTTTTTTTTCTGAATGCCTAAACAAAATTTTCTCTTATTGAATTTTGTTGTAATACGTTACACATCTTACTTTTTCTTTTGCTTTGGTTCAACATAATTCTGGCTTATATACAATATTTATCTAGTTTGATACAACTTTTTTCGCTCCCTTATATTTTTTAAACGAGTGGACGAATGGGAACCTTGGTTTCGAACCATCAACCATTAAAAGTTCACTGAGGGTTAGCTCACCTAAACGGGCACTGGTGCTGGCATATATGGTGCCAACACCAGGATCTCTATTGCTATGGGTGCTTGGCCTACGGTCTTTCAATCTAAGATCTTTGCCATCGAAGTCTGCGCCCGTCACCTTTTGACTCACAGTCCTCGGGGGGCCAATATCACAATATTCTCCGATAGCCAAGCTTTTCATCAAAGCTAGTTCTTCAGTGCAATGATGCACTTCAACAGCTCTCTCAGGGTCGTAAAGTCACTATCTGCTGGGTCCCGGGACACAGGGGTATTGACTGACGCTGACGATCTCGCCAGATCTGGCTCCTCCTCGCCCTTTATTGGTCCGGAGCCTTTCTGCGAGCTCAGCTGGGCCTTAGCTATACGCATTATCGATAGGTTCTCCGCAATATATCTTCGACAATTTTGGGTTCATTACCCGGGCCTATGGCAAGCTAAGCTATTAGCTTGCCCTATCTGCCCAAAAATAAAGTATATCTCAGTCGTCATGGCCACAGATTGCTAACTGGCTATCTCACCGGTCATAACAGATTGAGATATCATCTTAACAAAATTGGTCTTTCCCTAGAATCAGAGTATAGACTCTGCTTGGAGGACACATTCTATGCGAATGTCCAGCTTTGGCCCGCTTCAGATTCACTCTGTTTAATCGCTGTTGTATTACTACCGATCAAATCAGGGTCGCCCCGACTAGGGTTACTCTTCTGCTTATTAAAAAGGCGGGGAGAATTCTCTGTCCATTAAGAAAACCATTTTTCAATGCCGGATTTGGGTACAATAGACTCTCCTAGAGTCGCAGTGCCCTTTTAATCTCCAGTTATCGGAGGACCTACCATGTTTCTACTTTACTCTAAGCTTACGATAGGAAAACGATGTGACTAACTTGAGTCTCCACTCTTCACTTGCTTGCCTCGCGGCCTAGGCCCAGGCGCAACGTCAGGCTTTTTATAGTTATGGTTACTTTTTATAACTCAAATACGTTATCATAATATTCTAGTGTGTACTCATTTTATTATAGTGTGTACTAATAGTATTCTTATGTGAGCTCATAGTATTCTAGTGAGTTCTCACAGTATTCTAGTGTTTACTCATATTATTAAAGGGTGTACTCATAGCATTCTACTGTGCATTCACAGTATTCTAGTGTGTTTTCACAGTATTTTAATGGATACTCATAGTAATCCAGTGTGTACGCATGGTATTCTAATTTATATTCACAGTTTTCTAGTGTAACTCAAAATATTCTACTGCGTACTCTAATAGTTTTCTAGTGTTTATTGTATTCTAAATTTATAAACAAACTAAGTCTATGTAAATCAGCTTAAAATTTAACTCATTTAAATTAGTTAAACTAAACTCATAGGTTTTAATTACAATTTACGCTTTACTTTAACGTATCACATCTCCAATATGAGACACACATTTTCTAAGATAATAGCAGACTGACACGCTGTCAGAACAGCAGATATATAAGCAGAAAGATAGCAGAACAAGTCATTGAACAGATAAAGTCTGAGCGTAGTTAGAAGAATTGTGAAAAACATTGCTTTAGCTTGCTGATTTGCAAATGTTTTGTCACTGTCAGTGCGCCTAGTTCTAAGTTATTGCAGCTGCTTATGTGTAGAAGAGAAAGCAAGAAGAAAAAAATATCAATGAAATGAAAATCACAGTGTAGCAGTTTTCTTAACTTCCAATTTTTTTTTTTTTGTTTTTCCTTCCTTTTTTATTTTTGTCTGTTGGTCAATGTTCGGTTACATGCATGGCTGCGCCGGAAATGATGCTTTAACGACTTTCGTAGTACTGGCAACATTGCCCAATGGCTTCCGGTAAATGGCAAATGAAAGTTCAAGTTAAACAAAAAAAACAAAGTGTAAAAGGAATGAAAGAGTGAAAAAGACAATGCGCACAAAAACAAAAAAAAAAATGAAAATTAAACAATTAAATTTTATGCAAAGTTCAGCAAATCGTAAAATTTTTATAAGTGTAAAAACTTTTAGCTTTAAGGCTGATTCGAAAAAAATAAAAAACTTTGTAACTAATTCTGTCTATGAAATATATAAAAAAAAGTATAAACCAGCAGCATTGCTACTGATGCTTTACAATCAATTTCAATGATAATAAATTCAATTTTAGTTCGCTGTAGCTGAACTGTTCTGTCTGTATTGTATTCATCTTGAGCTGCTGCTGCTGCGGTAAATTGAAACGTTCCACACGTACGCCTAAAACTATCACAAGCAGCAGTAGCAGCAGCAAGCGCTATGAGGCAACTATGACTATGGATTAAGTGTTGCAAGTAGCTGCGCGCATATATAGAGAAATGTATCTATAGAATATGTATCTGAATGTATTGGCGAAATGGTTTGTGATTGAGTTTTGTGGGTGTCATATAGCGCCATTTTGTATGTCATTTTCCTTTAGGCCAGGCGGGTAGCCTGTCGGATTGTTACGACTAGCAAAACTTTTGCTTTTTCCGTTACAAAAAGTTTTTCTTTAGAAAATTTTATGCTTTTGTATTTTAGTGTCGCTCACTCGCTCGCTCGCTGCTAAGTATTGGCGCCTGTGTCTTTTGCGGTAAGACGTGTGGTATACACAATTTTTTTTTTTTTCTGAATCATATCATCACTTGCCCATGAGCTCTGCTACGTGTTTGACATTTGCGATTAGAATTTGTGCACTTGGCAAATATTGATACAACCTATATATAGAGAAAAAGAGTGAGAGAGGTGTAACATATATACCTATGCAGCGTTTAGTTCGTTCTATTCTAGTTGCTCTATATCTATCTGCAATTGTCTATCTCTTTTTTTTTTTTTTTTTTAGCTGTGTTTCACCATCTCTTTCACATTTGTGGCTTAACTCTAACGTTGTCCTGCGGGTCAGTTGCTAAACTAACCTCAATTATTTGCCATTCAATATGATTATTGCAACAAAGTGTCAACGTTGCTTGATTTTTCTACGTTTTCAAAACGTGTTGAAAGTTATCTTTTTTTGATTTTTTTTTTTTAAGAATTGTGACTATATTAAATGTAGATATAGATTTTTCGAGTTTAATAGATTAAAGAAAATATACCACCTTTGATTGGCTTCCCTAAACATTTTTCGCCGAATGACAAGTTAGTGCTTTGTGTTGTATAAAAGAAATATTCATTTTCAAAATATCGATCATGCAGCCATGCTCCCGTAATCGTAAACGCAAAAATTTTACAATTTATTTTTCAAATCGCAAATCCGGTTTCAAATTGGCAGCGTTTCAGTAAGTGAAATAAAAAGAAAATGTAATATTTTCAATATTTTAAAAATATTATTTAAAAAATATTTTTATTTTATTCTGAGAAATTTACAGATTTTATCTTTGTAGTTTTGTAATATGATTGATTCTGAATTCAAATTTTAAATTAATATTTTCTACTCATGACTAAATTTAAAGAGCAGAAAATTAAGTCAAAGCAACAACAACTTGCGATCTCGTTAGACCGATAACCATTTAAATTAGTAACCGATAGCAGTTTGGAAATGAAACATAACTTTTGCGATTGCCGGAACATTTTTGTTGAATAAAATAATAAACTTTCGAAAGGTAGTTTGTTTAAATTAACAAGATATAACTTTATGGTATACTAGCAGATACCCGGCGTGTGCTACAACGTTGTACGGGCATTTCGGCGGCTCCTTCAGCTCTTTTCCGTTTCGCATCCGCCTTGTTTTGTCCAATTTCAGTTCTTTTCAATGGCATGTTTGCAGCGTTACCAAAATAGCCTGGAGCTAACTTAAAAACATACTAAAAAATACCACTTTTTATCTTACCCAAAATATAATGGGAAAAGCTGAAATCAGCTGTTTTTATACCCGCCACACATAGTGTGAAGGGTATATTCAGTTTGTCTGAAAGTTTGTAACGCATTGAAGGAGACGTCGTAGACCCCATAAAGTATATATATTCTTGATCAGCTCGACGAGACGAATCGATCTAGCCATGTCCGTCTGTCTGTCCGTCTGTCTGTATGTTTCTAGGCATCTTTTTCTGTTGAAGATATAAAGATATTAAGCTGAAATTTGGAACTTAAGCTTTTCTCGGCAACGACTATCTTAAGTTCGAGAATGAGAGTGCCACGCCCATTTTTAGGTATAGCCCCCATACAAACTTTCCATTTTTTTCGATTTTTTGTATAAAAATACTAATTATTTATGAATGTATTCGCTCCCATTTGGGTAAAAACATTTTTTTGTCATCCAGTGTCAAAACCAAAATGCCACGCCCTCTTTTAGGCATAGCCCCCATATAAACTTTCCATTTTGATTTTCCGATTTTTTGTAAAAAAATACTAATTATTTATGCATATATTCACTCCAATTTGGCTAAAAACACTTTCTAATGTCATCCAATGTCAAATCAGATGTGCCACACCCATTATTTGGTATAGCCCCCATACAAACTTTCCGTCCATTTTCGAATTTTTGTATCAAAATGGTTATTATTTATTAATGGGTAAAAACTCTTCCAATATCATGGTGCCACGCCTATTTTTAGGTGTTTCTTCCATACTAACTTACCGCCCATTTTCAGATACTTTCGAGAAAATTGTTGTAATACATGTCTGTATTTTTAGCTCAAAATTTGAAATTAATATTGGGTGTAAACTTGGGTGACCTCTGATGATTACTCATAAACTCTTTAAAGATTCGTGTGACGGGTATTTAAGCTTCGGTTCTACCGAAGTTAACGTTCTTTCTTGTTTATTTTTGTTCTTTGTTTATGTAAAAAAAAGGAAACAAATTTTTTATGAAATTTGAAAACCGACTTCTTATTTGAAATCGAATATGCATTAGGCATTGTTTTAGTGGAATTTCAATTTACTTGCATTGTTTACTTTAAATGTAAACGGTTTGGGCCTCATCGGTTGGATGGTTTAAACGTAAATAGCGGACATAGAAACATTTTTACTATTTTATATATATACGAGGTGTGTTCAAAAGTATCGCATATTTTGTGTTTTTTAATTATTTATTTATTCATGAATATCTATTTTGTCCCCTTTAAAGTAATCCTCCGATAAAATACACCTATGCAACGTTTTTTCCAATCCTCTAAACATGCCAAATAGTCCCTTTCCGGTATAGCCATCAGCGCCTTCTTCATTTCTTTTATCTCCTCAATCGACTCGAAACGCGTTTCCCGGAGTGGTCTCTTCAGTTTAGGGAATAGCCAGAAGTCACACGGTGCCAAATCAAGCGAATACGGTGGTTGCGGAACGATATTGGTTGGATTTTGGCAAAAAGTCACAGTTTTTAAAAAAAAAATCATTTTGGTACCAACCGAGACTTGACACGTTTGAGGCCCAAAATATCCTTCAAAATTGTATTAATTGATCCTTTCGATACGCCAATTTCATCAGCAATGTCTCTCATAGTTAATCGACGGTGTGCAAGCACTAATCCTTTTACTTTTTGGATGTGAGCATCGTCCGCTGAGGTCGATGGTTGATCAGGGAGCTCTTCGTCTTCAACACGTTCGCAACCTTCTTTCAACAATTAAAACCAATCAAATGTTGTTGATTTTGGTAGAGCTCGGTCCCCATAAGCCTTCTTAAACATTTTTATTCCATTTAATCCATTCAGAAAAAAAAAATTTGATACAGGTTCTTTGATCCATTTTTTTGAATAGGTAAAAATCGAAGACGATCCAAAACACGTGCAAGCCAAGCAGCTGTCAACAATTAAGTGAACATTCAAAATGGCCGAGCTTGTCGGCATAAGTGAGAGACATGAGTACCAACATAACGCCACAAAAAAATCGAAATTCGAATATACGTAACCCGCGAAAATTCAAAATTCGGATAATGTTTGAACACACCTCGTAGATGGAAACAAATAATGATCATTAAAAATTAATGGGGTTATAGTTACAAGTCCTCTCAGAACTATCGTTAATCCATTAATGTGCATATAAAGTAAATATTCTTGATCAGCATGACGAGACGAATAGATCTGGCCATGTCCGTTCGCCCATTCGTCCGTCCGTATGTCCGTCTGTCTGTTCTATTAAAGTAAGTATTTTTCCTTGTCTTCTAGAACTCTAAAATTGATATTTTTTTCAAAATTTTCTATGCTCACTTCTGGATAAACGGTTCGTCTGGTGTCATGAATCGCTTTACAGGTCTGAAAAGAATAATAGAAGCTCAATATTTGGACTACAATTTAGATAATTCCTTTTATTTCTTGAGCGAAATATTTTAAAAATTCGTATGACAAATGTTGAAGTTTTTCAATATTTTTTTTTTTTTTTTTTGTACATAGTTTTTTTTCCCTTGCAGCTTTAATGCAGGTTTTTATAGTTTTACACAATTACTTTATTTATATTATTTGATCCAGTTTTCTATACTTTACAATAAACGACAATGGTGCATTTTATAATCGTGCTCATGTGCGCTATTGAAGGTTTTTCGTTGTTTTTGTTGTTGTTGTTGTTAGTTAGAAGTAAGTATGCATGGCTATTATTTTAAAGTCACTCCTCTGAGCAATTGCAGCTGCTATGAACTTCATTCAAAAGACGACGACAACGACGATGCAAACAGCGTAAAGCAAAACAAAAAAAAAAAAAAAAAAAAAAAGCTTAACTCTAACAAAAGCATTCAAGCCAAGTCAGCAAAGTTCAATGCGCAGCTGGTATGCTCTATGGAACAACAGCAGCCGTAGCAGCTAAATGCAAACATTCTTAATTATTCCATTAAAACGATATTTCAAGAAAATACACCTCCAGATGCACACAATTGCACACACACAAACACAAAACACTTGTTGTAGACATTGTTTTTTTTTTTGTTGCATACTTTTTGGCATTCATTGCTTGCATTGCGCCTCGAACTTACTAAAGTTCAATTAAAACTTAATGTTGCTTTGACAAAAATTGCATCAGTCAGGAAAATGAAAAAGCCAAAACTAAATTTTTTTTTTTTTTTTTTTGTAATGAAAGGTGAAACTGCAGGCGTCTGGAATATTTGAACTTTTCTTACTTTTGTTGTTGTTGTAGACAAAGTTGAAGTCAGTGAAAAGCAATACCCGCTGGTAAAAATGAATCAAGTACCAAGTAAGTATCTATAGATATAGAATGCACAAGTTCAGCTGACCAACGTTTAATGAATTTTAATGTATGTGTTAAGGCATATCTATATAAAAAAGCAAAATAATAATACTCAAAAGAAAAGCTGAAGAAGAAGCAGAAGCAGATGAAAAAAAAATACTGATTGGATTTCTTCATCTTTTCTATTTATAAAGTTTTAAGTAGACTTCATTGTAAAACGTGCTCTGTTAGTTTTATCATATTCGTTTTTTTTTTTTTCGTTTTGTTGTTGCACCTTTCTTTCTTTCGTTCGTTCACTTCCGTTTCCTTTGACTGTCAATGTTTGACAGTTTTTTTTGTGTGGTTGTGTGGTGCACTCTTTGGCTTTGATGTGACTTTGCTTGCAACTTAATCATGGCGCACATCAAAGTCATCAAAATTGTTGCTGCTTCTTCTCACTGTGTCTGTCTGTCTGTCTGTCTGTCTGACACCTTGCGCACGTGATAAAATTATGCTTATAGTTATGACGCTGATGATGGCGTTGATGATGAAGCTGATGTTGCGGCAACCAAACTGCCTGATGATAAAGCTGATTATTATATTATGCAAGTATGCGTGAAATGAATGTTCCGCTAAAACTTTGACGTTGGCAAATTTTCATGCGTTAGCACCACATATTTTAAATGGTTGTTTTTTCTTTTTTTTTTTTTTTTTTTTTGCTAAGAGTTAATGGATCACCAAACAAGTATAAGAAAATAACAATTTCATTAAGTTAATTTGCTTTGTAGATTTTTACAAAAAGGTTTCTTTGGCATATTTTGTTAAACGAGTTTTAGATGAAATCATTTAAAATTATTAATTTTTCCTAGAATATTGCTTTAGCACAAATATATGCTAAAAACATGAAGAGATACGGAATTGCTTATTGCACAAAAATGTTAGCCAAAAGATTGAAGTGTATTTTGCACACAGCTTCTAGTTTCCTAGATTTTAATTACAATAATAATTCTATTATTCGAATTTGAAGTCAATGTAACGATGTGGCTTTATCTCTTCTAGTCAGTATCAATCTGGTTGAATTTTAAGGCAAACAGATTTATAGATGGACATGGCTGAGACACCATGATGAGGACCAGTGCAAAGTGTACTCAAAACCAGCCAGCACAGTTGAGGAAAGAGCTTAGATTAAAGGGGAAAGTATTGAACAGCTCACTAATCTGAGTACGGGGCAGGTGCACAGAAAGTGTTCAAACATTTCTATTTCTACTCGTTCTTTGCAACTTCTGAAGTACCTAATATACGGGATATCCCTATGGGGTTGCGAAATCTTTTCAAAAGTTCTGTAGCAAATTGCTTGAAAGTTTTGCGTCTTACGTAGTCCAAATCGATCTAGCTCTCTTACAGCCATCCAGATTTTTATATTTATTCATGGTCAATACAATATTTGAATAGCGGATATTTTCGCACACACTGTGGTTTCCACCGGGACCGGTTAGAGAGTTACTAGCATATTCGTTACCAGGTACATTGCTGTGCGTCGGTGCCTACGATAGAATAATGGAATTGTGTTGAACTGCTTCACTAAGCCATTTTTTTGCAGTCCCTTACCAACTTTGATATAGTGACATGATTGCATAGAGCCTCTGTAGCAGCTTAACTGACCGAGAAGATAAACACCGATCTGTCGCGAACATGCAGCTTTTCAAGCAACTCGCAAGCTGCGTGTAAAGCTTGAAACTCCGCTTGGAAAACGCTGTCGGGGGAAAAAAAAATAACTAAAGAAAAAGTAAAATTAGCTTATTATTTTAAGCTAAAAGCAGCTTTTATTAACAGCCTTAAAAGACGTCATTGTTACTGATATTTTTATTTAATTAATTTTTAGACCCGCCACACATAGTGTGGAGGGTATTAAAGGAGGCATCGGAGACCCCACAAAGTATATATATTATTGATCAGCTCGACGAGACGAATCGATTTAACAATGACCATCTGTCTGTCCGTCTGTCTGTCCGTCTGTCTGTCTGTCCGTCTGTTGTAATGCGTTTCTTTCGGAAAGTTTTAAAGATATTGACCTGATATTTTAAACTTGAGCTTTTTTGTGCTCCTAGGCAGTTTGTATGTCAGAACCAAGGTGCCACGCCCATTTTTAGATATAGCCCTCATACAAACTTACCACTTTTTTTCGATTTTTTGTATGAAAATAGTTATTATTTATGATAGTTTTTACTACAAATTGGGTGAAACCTCTTTTAATGGCCTCCAATATCAAAAGAAAGGTGCCACGCCCCATTTTTGATAGGGCCCCCATACAAACCTAGCACACATTTATCAGATTTTGTATGAAAATAGTTCTTATTTATGGATATATTCATTTCAAATCTGGGTAAAATCATTTCTAATGTTATCCTATGAATATGACAAGGATCGGGCCTCTATAACATATAGACCCCATACAAACTCACCTTCCATTTTTTTTTTTCAAGAAAGAGATTAAAGTTTCGTGTGGTGGGTATTTCAGCTTCGATGCTACCGAAGTTAATGTTTTTGCTTGTTTTAAACTAAAATCAATATTTCGAATGTAAAATAATGCCAACTAATATTAATATAGTTTTAAATAGCTTATTTAAAGCTAACAGCAGCTTTTATTTACAGCCTTAAAAGACATCCTTGTTAGTGATATTTTAATTTAATTAATTTTTGAAACTAAAATATATATAATATTTCGAATGTAAAATAATGCCAATTATTAGCTTATTTAAAGCTAATAGCAGCTTTAATTGCGTAAAATAAAACACGTTATTGCCACTACTGCTATAGTTTTGTATATTTTTTAACAAAATTCTGTAACAAAAATAGTTTCAAGCAGCTTATTTAAACTAGCTTATTTAAAGCTAACAGCAGCTTTTATTTGAAAAACTGTTATTATTATTTAACTTTTTTTTTGAAACTAATATCTACAATTCTGAAATTGATATGAAATAAGCCTTAAATATTATATACAGCAAAACTAGATAATAACAATAGAAACACAGCGTAAAATACACACACACACACACAAAAATATTTAATTTAAGAAATGCGAAAGAACAAGAGCACAGATACGCCATAGAACTTTATTATTTTGACTATAAACAAAAAGCACTTTAAACATATTTCAGTTTGAGACAATATTGCAGTTGCAGAAGCATTGCAGAGCATTTTGAAACAGGAAGCAGAAGCGGCAGCACCTTTTTAAAATGCAAAGCAAAACTTTAGTTAACAATTCTAATCCGGCAATTTATGCAGGGATTTCGACAGTTGGACCACAGCTGCTTAAATAAACTATAAAGAGCAAATTTTGCAACAACAACAACAAAAAGAAAAATACAAAAGCTATAAGGCGTAAGAGAACATTTTTAAGAAGAGCTCTGTGCAGTATTTTAGTCACTTTAATATGAAACAACTTAGGTTTTTTTAGAGCACAAGTAAAGCTACAACAAAACAAAGCAGCCAATTATAACAAATTCAAAAAAAAAAAAAAAAATTAAATCTGTCAAAAAAAAAAGAACCAGAAAATATGCATGTACAGCTTAAAAAACTTTTACAAAAGCCTGACTAAGTAGTGTAAAAATTTTCGGGAACACACAACAGAAATAAAAAAAAAAATTAAATGTAAAACCAAAACTTAAACATCAACGTAACGTATAACGTATAACGTAACAATGTCTACGTGTAACTTTTCATGGTGTTAGCAAAACAACAAAAAATGCTCTCTCGTTAGCTAAACAATTCATTACAGAATTAGAAAGTAATTCGAACGGAAATTTTTGTACACATAAAAAGTCGCAGCAGCTATACTAACAACAAGGAGCATATCCTTGTATGTATATGTATGTAAACGCTGTCGACCACAGCATAAAACCCATGCCACAAACACACACAGACAGACAGACACACATACACATAGCGACACTTTCGGCGTTTGCACCTCAACGTAAATTTAAAGCGATTAAAATGTCAAACACGACAAAGCGTACGGTATTAAAAATTCCATCCAAGTGGCTCACTGTCTCGTCCACTTTACTACTACTACTACTATACGAACACTTCCGCCCCTCTTACAATGACCACTTCCGCTTGAGCGTTTCTGCTTACTTTGACTGATTTTGCATAAAATTCTTGTTACTTTGTTGCAGCGAACAACAGCGTTAAATTTTGTAGCTGGCTTTTCCTTTCCATTCGTTTTTTTTTTTTTTTTTGTATTTATGCAACCTGAAAATTTTCACTTGGCGCTTACAATTTATTTTCATCTATTTTTTTTTTTTTGGAACATTGAATCCTTGCTATCATTGTCGCATGAAAGCATCAGGTTCGTTGTTAAATTTTTGGTGTTAACAGACGCGTGGGTTTCTTTGTTATATTTTTTTTTCTTTTAATTTTATTTATTTCATTTTTTGTTGAGTTTTAATTTTTTGCTGTTATTTGAACTCACTTTACTTTAGCTGCTGTCATCGAAGCTTATGAACTCGTATACATATATTTTATTTTTTACAAAATTTATATAGCAACACGCTTTGTGTATTTAAATATTTTGGCTTTTTTAATTGAATTTATAGCGTAGCAGTTTTAAAAAAAAAAATATATAAAAATTTTGAAACTTTAAAGTTTAAACGCTGAAAATTATTTTTTAATTTAGGCATTGTTTGAAAAATTCTTAATTAAATCGCTACTAAAAAGACTAAAACAAGACAAAACGTTATACAGTTTGTTCAATACATAAGGGGACTATTTGTTTAAATCATGGAACACGTAACGCCATCTATTGAACGTTGATAACATTAGAAAGGTACAAATGCAGCCAAATTTATGTAAATTGGTTGACAGGTTAAAAAGTTATTCGCTCAAATAACCGCCACACAAAACATTAATTAGTTTATGTACGATCATCATCAGTGGCGTAGATTATATTCTGCAAAGGGGTTGAGTGGGGACACCTTATGTTGGGATGCATATACAAGGTGTGTTCAAAAGGTATCGCATATTTTGTGTTTTTTTTTTTTAAATTATTTATTTATTCATGAATATTTATTTTGTCCCCTTTAAATTAATCCCCTCCCGATAAAATACACCTATGCCAACGTTTTTTCCAATCCTCGAAACATGCCAAATAGTCCCTTTCCGGTATAGCCATCAGCGCCTTCTTCGATTTAGCTTTTATCTCCTCAATCGACTCGAAACGCGTTCCCCGGAGTGGTCTCTTGAGTTTAGGGAATAGCCAGAAGTCACACGGTGCCAAATGAAGCGAATACGGTGGTTGCGAAACGATATTGGTTGGATTTTTGGCAAAAAAAGTCACGAAAAATCAGTAAAGTTGACTCGTTTGAGGCCCAAAACATCCTTCAAAATTGTATTAATTGATCCTTTCGATACGCTACTTTCATCAGCAATGTCTCTCATAGTTAATCGACGGTGTGCAAGCACTAATTCTTTTACTTTTTGGATGTGAGCATCGTCCGTTGAGGTCGATGGTTGATCAGGGAGCTCTTCGTCTTCAACACGTTCGCAACCTTCTTTCAACAATTTATACCAATCAAATGTTGTTGATTTTGGTAGAGCTCGGTCTCCATAAGCCTTCTTCAACATTTTTATTCCATTTATTCCATTCAGAAAAAAAAAATTTGATACAGGTTCTTTGATCCATTTTTTTGAATAGGTAAAAATCGAAGACAATCCAAAACACGTGCAAGCAAAGCAGCTGTCAACAATTAAGTGAACATTCAAAATGGCTGAGCTTGTCGGCATAAGTGAGAGACATGAAGTACCAACATAACGCCACAAAAAAATCGAAATTCGAATATACGTGACCTGCGAAAATTCAAAATTCGCGATAATGTTTGAACACACCTCGTATATAAAATTTTAAGCTAAAAATCCATAAAAAACAATCGTTTTCTTAAAAAAAAAAAAAAATTAAAGTGAGTTTGTACGGGGTCCATATGTTAAAGTGGTCCAATTCTTGTCATAGGATAACAGTAGAAGTGATTTTACACAGATTGGAGTGAATATTTTCATAAATAAGACCTATTTAATACAAAGTCTCAAAAATGGGCGCTAGGTTTGTATGGGTGCTATACCTAAAAATGGGTGTGACTTCTTGCTTTTGATATTGGATGCCTTTAGAAGTTAATTTGTAGTAATTACATTAAAAAATAATAACTATTTTCATACAAAAAATCGTGAAAAAAAATGTTAAATTTATATGGGGGCTACATCTAAAAATGGGCGTGGCATCGTGGTTTTGACATACAAACTGCCTAGGATCGAAAAAAAAAAATCTTAAGTTTCAAATCTCAGATCAATATCTCAAAAACTTTTCAACTTTGCAACCGACGGACAGACAGACGGATAGACAGATGAACAGACAGACGGACATGGCGAAATTGATTCTTCTCGTTGAGCTGTTCAATTATATATATACTTGGGGTCTCCGATGCCTCCTTTAATGCGTTACAAACTTTTCGACAAACTGATAATACCCATCACAATACGTGTAACGAGTACAAAAAGTTTACAAGTTTTTTTTTTAAATGCCTTCCCCCATATTTTAAAAAACTAAAAAAAAATCACAAGCTAGTTTTATTTATCTAGACTACATAGACTACATAGTTAAGATAACCGGCTGGAAACGTTTATTTTAGCGTCCTTAAACTAGTCCCAAAACCTACTTACGATAGCATGTGAGCGTCTTGTAGAAAATTAAGGTCAAAGGTCAAAAAATCGATTTCTTACTCATTTTTTGCAAATATCTCGTTCCCTGTAATATTTGTACTTATTATAAATATTGTAGGGGATAACATTTCATACAACTTTTGTTTCAAAAATATGTTTTTGTATCTCAAACTGTTCCAGCCGGTTTCCAGCCGGTCGTCTTAAATTCCGAGATTCTTGCTCTATTTTGACTAATTTGACTGGACTAACAATATATTAAAAAGTTAGGGTTTTCCCGACCTAGAATTAAGAAAAAATTAATTATTTATAGAATAACTAGCGGATACTCAGCGTGTGCTACTTCTCTTTCAGCTTTTTCCCATTTCGGATCTGTTGTGTTTTGTGAAATTTGAGTTCTTGTTGATGGCATTTTAACTATTTGCTTGTTTTTTTTTTTTTTTTTTTTTTTTGCAGCGCCACCAAAATAGACTGGGGCTAACTTAAAAATATACTAAAAAATACCAATTTTCTTAATTGTACCCAAAATATATTGGGAAATCTGAAATCACCTGTTTTTTGTTTTTTTGTTTATGTTAAAAAAAGCAAAACATTTTTGTATAGAAATCACATTTGATGCTTTATAACGGGGAAAGTAGTACACAGAAAAATTTTTCAGTTCAAGAGCTACAAAAACTATTACTTTTGAGTAAAATTTAGTAAAATATTTTACAAAATTTGAGTAAGCGAACAGCATAAATCTCTCAAAAAAAAATTTTTACTAAAAATTTACTAGAAAAAAAACAAACAGACCTAATTTAAAAAACGAATAAAAATGAATATCTCCTAAAAGAAGATAAAACATTATATATACAAACTTATATGTAGACGTGCATACTTATATGTATACATACGTATAAGTGAATGTTTAAAACTTTATGTGACAGCGCGTAAAGTTACCACTTTCACACATAACTCATAACTTGGTGTGAAACTTTTTGGTCACGATGCGTTTTGGGTTTTTGTCGTGCGCATACACATACACATACAAACAAAAAAAAAAAAAAAACAGTGTAAGTATTTTCGAATGCCAACGGACAATTTTTGTTTTTTTTTTTTTTTTTGTTTTTGTTACTGCAGCTGCATATAAACTTCAATCTATAAATGTATGTATGTGCCAATCTCAGTGTATATGTATGTGTGTATGTGTATAAGTATTTTCTAGCTGCGAGTTTTGACAGTGCATATAAAAGACCATAAAACAAAAAGTTTTTACAAACTTTATATGCTATGCCAGTCGCCTACAACTTGCATATACTTTGCCAAAATGCGAATTGCAACCGCACAAATCGCTGGCAACAACAATAATATTAAGTGCAACAACAAAATACACAAACAGACAGACAGACAGACAGACAAACAGTCTAAAAATAATCTAAGCTGCGTTTAAATCTGGCACAACGCCCACACTTAAATTAAAAGTAAAAATAAAAAATAAAAAAATATATAAAAAATACCTAATGGCAAACCAACATGTCAACAGCATGGTTGCAAATATTTGCTTGCATATAAATAATAATAAAAAATAAAATATTATTACAATAATTTTTTTTTCTTGTATGAATTATGAACATTTTTACAATAATTTAAAGTTTTTATTTTTGCAAATTAGCACTTGAATTTAGAACATACAAAAATTTATATTTAGTTCTAAGCATTCGTTTTACGTGCTTTTGACATAAATCATTGCATACTTATAGGCTGCGGTAGACATTTTGGTGTTTTAATTGTTTTTTGTGTCTGTGTTTTTTTTATAGTTTTTAACTATAATAAATTGGAATTAAGTTAAAAATACATAATTATTTTTTTAGAAACTATGCCAACAAATATGTAATGTAACTTTAAATAGCTTTTTAAAGCTAACAGCAACTTTTATTGCGTAAAATGCTTAAGAGACTTAAAGAGCAGTGGTAATGGTATTATAATGTTATTTAATATTCATTACAAATATAAACAGCTTATTTTAAGCTTACAACAGCTTTAATTGTGTCAAATTAACAGACTTAAAATGCACCACTGTGGTCATATTGTGATTTTATTTATTTTTTAACTAAATTTTATAATTTTAATGTAAAGTAATGCCTAATATTTTTTAATGTAATTTCGTATTGCTTATTTTAAGCTAAAAGCAGCTTTTAATTACAGCCTTAAAAAACGCCATTGTTTTAGATAATGCTATTTAATTATTTTTTAAACTAAAATTAACATTTCTAATGTAAAATAATGTCAATTATTTTTAATATAATATTAAATTTCTTATTTAAAGCTAACAACAGCTTTCAACAGAAAATCAACAGACTTAAAGTGCATCATTGGCCGTCATATTAGGATTATATTTAATTTTTAACTAAATTCTCATACTTAAATATAAAGTGTGCCCCTTTATTTTTTTATATAATTTCGTATAGCTTATTTCAAGCTAAAAGCAGCTTTTATTAACAGCCTTAAAAGACGTCATTGTTACTGACATTGTTATTTAATTATTTTTTTTTTTTACAAAAATTTGAGATTTCCAATATTAAATAATGCTAATTATTTTAAATATAATTTTAAATAGCTTTTTTTAAGCTTAAAGCTGTTTTTTTTTTTTAATTTTTCATTTGAAGCTTAAAAAATGTTATTGCAACTGCTACTTTCATTTTATTTATTTTTAACTAAAATCTGTAATTAATATAATTTTAAGCAGCTTAATTTAGGCAGCCTCTTTTAAGCAGCTTATTTTAGGCTAACAGCCGCTTTTATTTCGAATAAACTACATTCTAAAATGAAGTAGTTATCATTGATATTATCACTGTTATTATTATACTTAATAATTGCCTATAATTCTAATGTAAAGTACTGTCAATAAATATTTAATCTAATTTTAAGCAGCTTATTTTAAGCTAACATTACGTAAATTATAGTTTACAGTCTAAAATGATGTAATTTACAATTTATAAGCAACCAAAGCACGTGCCAAACTATTTATAGCAATTTTATTTAAAAAGCACACTACACGCTCTGTCTTCGTAAACATGCAATAATCACTAATTTAGCTGCTGCCATCTGTCAAATGTTTAGTCGCGTATTTGTTATTTTAAAATGCGACAGACAGACAGACAGACAGACAGACGGAGAGTGTGCCTGCCATATTGTAAGCGCAATGTTGTTACAAATGTTTTGTTTTTGTAATTGTTTTATTTTTTTTTTTTTGTATTTCCAACAATACAAGTTGGCAGTTTAAAGATGGCTGTGAAACGTCTTGTAAATGTCGACAGATGTCAGTTGTAATACTTGTTCTTTGGTTTTGTCTCAATTTTTTTTATTTTTTTTTTTTTTTTTTTTTTCTAAAAGTCCAGTCTGTCAGCCAATTTATGTAATTGTTGACATTTTTGTTTTTGTTGTTGTGTCTGCTCCTTGACAAAATCAAAATGAATTCAAGCACTCAGCAGCGTCATTGTCAATGTAATACGGTCTGCTTACTCGAAATGAAGAAATATTGCGCATTAATTTTAGCCGCAATATTTTCTATTTAAGTAATTTTTCTTTTCCATTTTTTTTTTTTAATTTGTATGAATTGTTATGTTAAGAAAACTATTGTATAATTTTCTTGAAACAAGCTAAACTTTTAGCTTATTAATATAAATTTATTTAGCTTACCTATCATTGTTTTGTAAATTTTTTTATAAAGTATCTAGATACTTTTGCTTGACTAGATACATTTTTAGCTACTTGTTATGTTGTCCCTAAATATTTGAACAAACTTTATTATTTTTTTTTTCCTGTAGAAAACTAGTTTAGCTATTTTTCTCAACTAACTTGAAACACAAACATGACATTCATTTGCTTTGGCTATTGTTGTCAATGTTACTTGCAAAAATTTGTGTTGTGTTTTTTAGAGGTTTTGCCATAACATAATTGTAATTTTCATGTATTAGTGTGATAGTAGTGTGAAAACACAACATGTTGGACGACATGACACTTTGTTGCCATTTTGGGAAACATTTTCGAAAATTACTTAAACAAATTCACAATGCAACAGCAAACAAGAAGATCTAGGAGTAGCAGCAGAAGACGACGAAATAGTAAAAGCACAACATTGAGTACAACAAAATAGTAAAATATTTGTACCTTATACTCTATTGTACTCATTGTACTCGTTGTAAAATACATACAAGGCCAAACAATGAGTTCATATTTGGCATGTATAAACAAAATTCATATTTGGTACATTTGCACACACACACACATAAATTTTTCAAAAAGAATTTGTGTCTACTTTTACATACTTTTAATTACTTCCATGTAGTTCAGTTTGGTTTGGTTTAGTTTGACTTTATATAAAAATAAATTTTATAAAATTTAAAAAGTTTATTTAAAAAAACAAAGATTAATAATTAAAAATGTTTATATAGTAAATTAATGTAATAACTTAGATTTAAAGAAATGTATATAATTTGAAATAGCTTATTAAAAGCTAACTGCAGCTTTTTTTGCGTACAATTAAGAGACATAAGGCACATCATTGCCACTGCTACTATATTTTTATTTATTTTTAAGCTAATGTCTATAGTTATAAAGGATACAGCGCTGCAAATAAATATTTAAACTAATTTTAAATAGATTATTTTAAGCTAACAGCTGCTTTTTTAGCGTAAAATTTAAAAAATTTAAGGCATTTCAATGCCAGCGCTACTTTTTTTATTTATTTTTAAACTAAAGTTTGTAATTAGAAAATATAGCGTTGCAAATAAATATTTAAACTAATTTTGAACAGCATATTTAAAGCTAACAGCAGCTTTTTAGCGTAAAATTTTAAAATTTAAGGCATTTCAATGCCAGCGCTACTTTTATACCCGCCACACATAGTGTGAAGGGTATATTCAGTTTGTCTGAAAGTTTGTAAAGCATTGAAAGAGACGTCGTAGACCCCATAAAGTATATATATTCTTGATCAGCTCGATGAGACGAATCGATCTAGCCATGTCCGTCTGTATATTTCTAAGCATCTTTTTCGTTGAAGATATAAAGATATTTAGCTGAAATTTGGAACTTAAGCTTTTCTCGGCAACGACTATTTTAAGTTCGAGAATGAGAGTGCCACGCCCATTTTTAGGTATAGCCCCCATACAAACTTACCGTTTTTTCCGATTTTTTGTATAAAAATACTAATTATTTATGAATGTATTCGCTCCTAATTGGGTAAAAACATTTCTTTTGTCATCCTGTGTCAAAAAAAAGATGCCACGCCCATTTTAAGGTATAGCCCCCATAGAAACTTACCGCCCATTTTCGAATTTTTGTAGGAAAAGAGGCATTTTTTTTTATGTATTCGCTCCAAATTGGGTGAAATCACTTCTTATGTCATCCAGTGTCAAAACCAAGGTGCCACGCCCATTTTTAAGTATATCCCCCATACAAACTTACCGTCCATTTTCGAATTTATGCATGAATATGGTTACTATTTATGAATTTATTCACTCCGAATTATCTAAAAAAACATATCATCCAATATCAAAAGCAAGGTGCCACGCCCATTTTTAGCTAAAGCCCCCATACAAACTTACCGCCCATTTTCGAATTTTTGCATGAAAATGGTTATTTTTAAGTAAATTATTGACTCCTAATTGGGTAAAATCTTTTAATATCATCCAATATTAAATCCAATGTGCCACGCCCATTTTTTGGCATATACCCTACACAACGTGAGTTGTATCAGATCGTTGACCCCGTCCTATCCCATCTCGAAGTTCTATGAAACAATTTAAAAATACGTGTGACGGGTATATAAGCTTCGGTTCCACCGAAGTTAACGTTTTTCCTTGTTTTTATTTATTTTTAAACTAAAGTATGTAATTAGAAAATATAGCGTTGCAAATAAATATTTAAACAAATTTTAAACATCTTATTTTAAGCTAACGGCTTCATAATTTTTAGTTTACAGCCTAAAATGACCTAATTCAATATTGGTCTTTACAAAAAATTTAACCAATTGATTGAACTTCATGCCACTTCAAGACTTTAGAACTCTATATATTTTATTCTTATTAGATATATAGTATCTATTAAACGCATACTAGTTTTGAATATCAACTTTTATTTGTGACACTATTCAAGTGACAAGCAGTGTATTACGTTAATTGTCTATCAATTTCATAAACATTTATTTAATTACGAAAAATTTACTTGTATCCACACTCACATATACAATACAAATAGATACATACCATTTTAGTAGGCGTTAGTAATTAACAACGTATTTCAATCAATTTGTGTGGCAAATCGTACAAACCAATAAAACCGCACGCAAACACAACAGCAAATTAATTAATTTTAATAAATCTACTTTCAAGACAAACCCCAAATATTTATGCAACAATAAAATCATACACAATATATATACAATATTTAGATACATATAATACAGATACATCGCTAGATACATATATATGGAAACATATATCTAGAGATGTATCTGTATGTCGACTTAGTTGATGTTCTAGTTGCTCACGTATTCTGATTTTCAGAAACGTTTTAATGCTAATTAGCACAATAAAATAAATCGCAAAACGTTAAATTAACACACGCAAGCAAAACGCGATATCGCTACTCTTGTTGCTTATTTAAGACGTATATCGTATCATATCGCATCGCATGTATGTATCTGATAGATATGAATTCATTCAATTCAGTTTAGCGTTAGTGTATGGCAGCTGTTTTTACAGCTGACAAATATGTTATCGCGTATAAATATGTACATAGTTGTATGTAGTAGTTTATGTAAAATATGTATAAGCACATATGTGTATGTATACGTACAATATGTGCAATGTGCTTGTGTGCTGCTCTCTATTTAAATATTCACATTTATAAAGGGTTCGTCGTTGAGAGTATATTATTATTGTAAAATATTTATGTAATATAAACAATATGAGAATATTTAATATATTACGTAGAAATAATTCATTGTTAAAAATCCTAACCATTTGTTAGAAAAGCTCAGATTCCAGAGATATATTTAAGATTTTGTCTGAGTATTTTTTTTTTTTTTTTTTTGTATTAAATATTATCGATTTTTTAATTTTGACATATTGGGTTGTTCAATAAGTAATGTCGTATCTGTGGTCGAACGTAGTACCACCAAGAGCGTTTTGCATGGCCCGGAATAGATGGTAATCACTTGGTGCCAGGTCCGGGCTATATGGTGGGTGCGATAGGGCATCCCATCCGAGCTCCCGTTGCTTCTTGCGGGTCATCAAAGATGTGTGAGGCCGAGCGTTGTCCTGGTGGAACACTACCCCCTTCCTGTTGGCCAATTCTGGCCGCTTCTGGTCAATCGACTGCTTCAAGCGGTCCAGTTGTTCGCAGTAGATGTTAGAATTAAGCGTCTGGCTAATACTTGAGCAGCTCATAGTGGATGATTCCCTTCCAATCCCACCACACACACAGCAAAACCTTCCTGGCCGTCAATCTGGGCTTGGCGATGGTTTAGGTCGGCTCGCCGCGCTTCAACCACGACCTTTTTCGCTGGACGTTATCGTAAGTGATCCACTTTTCATCTCCAGTCACCATCCGATTTAAAAATGGTTCGAGTTCGTTCCGTTTCAGCAGCGTATCACAAGCGTTTATGCGATCCAAAAGATATTTTTGCGTCAATTCGTGTGGCACCCAAACATATAGCTTTTTTTGAAATCCAATCATCTGCAAATGGTTCCAAATGGTTGTATGTCTTATACCCAGTTCCTGGCCAATCGAACGAGTGCTAACATGCCGGTTCACTTAAATGATTTCGACTATTTTATCGGTTTCAACGAGGATTGGCCTACCAGTACGGGGTACATCTTTAACATCCACTACACCAGAACGAAATCAATTGAACCAACGCTGTGCTGTGCGAATCGTTATAGCATCGGGTCCAAAAACTTCACAAATTTTTTCGGCCGCCTTCGTTGGATTTTTACCTCTCAGGTAGTAAAAACGTAAAATATGGCGAATTTCTTGCTTGGTGGACTCCATCTTTGTCGCGCTATAACTTGACTCTGAAATATATGATCACAACACAGTCTGGGTGTCCTTGTAGCTCTGGGTGTCCTCTTTAAATCGCCGTACAGGATGACCCCATGCGATTAGTACAACCTAAGATATGTTAAAGAGTCGCCATCTATTGAAAAAATACGACATTACTTATTGAACAACCCAATATATCGATTTTATTTATTTGATGACATTTAACACGTCGGTGTTATACATTTTTAAGAGTATCGAAAAATATTCAAATATTTTAAGAAGTTTCCAAAACTAATACTTTCCCAAAAAAAGCAGAGCTGCCTGAAATATCAATATATCGATGCCATATCGATATTTTTGCAATATCGATAAATATGATTTACTACAAAATTGCCAAAAACTGTAGTGTGCAAAATAATCGATTAGTCGAATACAATTACATTTTTTTTGTTTCAAAATTAAATCGATTAATCGTACGATGATTTGAGGATTGATCGATCGAACGAAGTGTGTTTATTATGTTTGTCTATTTATCGATGTGTGTCAAACAATTGATTAATCGAAAAAATCAATATTTTCGAGAATCGATTATAATCGATGTTTTCAAATAATCCCGCAGAACTAATTTTATTCGATGTTTTGGTAGACTTTATGCTAGAATAATTACTATTAAATTTGATAAATTTATTATATAAATCAATGGATTAGAAATTTTAGAATTAAATTCTTTAATTATCTATTGTAAAACAGTGTTGCAAGTTTATATACAATGTTTATTTATGTTTATATATTAGGATGGATACATTTTTTTCGTGTCTAAGCGTTTAGCAGCAACGTAATGGGACATTCTAAGAACGATTTCCCAAAGAACCATAGTTCAAAAGTCTAATCTGAACTTCACCATTTTCACTTTTCAAACTAATTTAAATCTCTTTGAATTCTCAGTTCGATTGCTTTATAAATATCCTAAATGAAAACGCAATGTCACAGAACAACAAAAGATTTCATTGTTCGAAGATTGTTATCATTAAATTACCATCACTAACACTGCATGCCTGCCAACTCAATAAAATTTCAAAAGTATTCAGTTTTTACTTTTTAGAGACAGCCTAAAATTGAATTCAATTAATTACAATTGGTAGACCCACTACAAATAAATGTTCGTATAAATAGCTGTATCAGTTACTTGCCATATGTATTTCGCGTCTCTCGTATGTTTCTTAAGTTACGAAAATATTTCGCTAAGTTTTTTGGCCGTATAAATTATTGGCAGCTAATAAATTTCGTATGTGTGTGTGTGTGTTTTTGAATTTTTTGTATACATAAATTGCTATTCTCGGTGAGCGTGTCTCAACTTAGACTTTATTGTGATTTTATTTCTTTCAACGACGACGTCACAAAATTTATGCGCAATATTTGTGGTTTTAGTTTTGTTTAATGTTGCAAGTCTAGGCAAACTGGCTGTGTTGAAACCATTTCGTTTAATTAATAGATTCAACAAAATTTATTTCATTAAAATGAAACTTTGTAGACTTTGGGATAACCGCAGCGAATGTGAATTAAATACGAAAAAAAAAAAAAAAATATTACGATAAATTTTATGCATATGATGCGCAACTAATGACTACATTTACATATTCCGTAAAACAAAAAAAAAAAAAAAAAATAATAAAAATTTTACAAAGCTTAGTTACAAATGCATTGCTCAACTATTCAAAAACATACACATACACTTACATGGATGTATTATAATGTCACTGTATATGCCCACATAAAGTGCATGAGCGTGCGCAAATCCGACACTCTTCGTTAATTTCTTTGGACTACTGACTGCATTGGTTGCTGGTTGCCGCTGTTGTCCGTTGCCCTGCACTGCACTGCCCTGCCTCAACTGTCAACTTCCGCTTTTAGCGCGTAATTCCATTTGGCTTATATACAATACGAGCGGATGATGTCGCTATTAAGGACACATTAGCTGGACACGTTTTGGAATTATGAACTATTCTAGATGTACTATATGCTTACATACCATAAATATTTATCTGTATGTGTGTGTGTATTCAAACAAATATGTACAATAAATGCATAAAACTATTAAGAAGATAATGCATGTAATTACTGAATCAGCTCAACTAATAAAGAGCGCACAATTATAGTTATTTGAAATTATTGGTAAAGAGTATTATACAATATGTAAATGGATTTGTATCTAACAGCCAGAAGGAAAGATGGAAATTAAAATATCGCTTTCGTATCGATATTGTGAAAGGCAGCAACAAATATCGATATAAGTGATGTCATATGATGCGTTTCGATATTCAAGACTTAGCTGTAGCTATTTTTGTGTTTTTTATAAGATAAATGCCGATGTTGTTATTTTTTTAATGTTACGGTAGATTCGATGTATTGTATTGATATCGATTTTTTTTTTTAGTATCGAATAGTATCGATACATTTTTTTCACATATTTGAAAAATATTTAACTATCGAAAAACATATATTTTTGTATTATTGCACATAACTTTTTATATTAAAATTATCGATTTTAAAATTATCGAAATGAGCCGATAATTTTTATTATTTGTACATGCATAAAATAAAATGATCGATTTTTATGTTATCGTAATAAATCCATATTTTTTATTAGTTTAAAGTATCACAAGTATCGATAGAATTTTACAGAAATTTGAAAAATTATTGAATGTCGATTTATTTTTGTATTACAATACAAACGATTCGATATATTAAAATAATCTATTTTTACGGTATTAAATTGTATCGATACGACTGATTGTTTAATGTTTCAAAAACTATCGGCAAGTTTTTACAGAGATATATTATCGATTTTATAAGCATAGAAAAATATCGATTTATTATTTTATTATTTTATTTCATATAAAAGTATTAGTATGAAAAAGAATAATTTTTTTAATTCGGTATATGAACATGACCGATTTATTAAAATATCGAAAAGTATCGTTTTTATACCCTGTACCCAAAGGGTAAAAGGGTATATTAAGTTTGTGCGAATGTATGTAACAGGCAGAAGGAGCCAAGATAGACCATATAAAGTATATATATTCTTGATCAGCATTGGAAGGGGAGTCGAACTAGCTATGTCTGTCCGTCCGTCCGTCTGTCTGTCTGTCTGTCCGTTCGTCCTGCTGTCTGCCGTATGAGAGAGATTATCTCTGAGACTATAAGAGATAGGGCCACCATATTTGAAACTTAGACTCTCCTGAACAGTGAAGTGTTCACTTGCAAACGGTTTTTCTCTAGACCCATTCTAAGGGGTACCCCCCATACAAATGTACCCCAACATTTTAGGTTTTTGCATAAAAACGTCATTGTTTTTTATTCTAGGAAGTTCAAACTTAGTATCAATTATGTCTATGATAGTCCCAAAAAAATTCCCAATATGGGTAGGACCAACAAAGTTTTAGGTATAGCCCCCATACAAATATACCCCAAAATTTTAGGTTTTTGCATCAAAACGTCAGTGTTTTTTATTGTAGGAAGTTCAAACTTAGTATAAATTATGTATGTGATAGTCCCAACAAAATATCCCAATAGGGGTAGGACCAACAAAATTTTAGGTGTAGCCCCCATATAAATTTACCAAATTTTTCAAGTTTTTGTGTTGAAAATTCAATACAATAAGGTATATACAAAGATAGGATTTAATTTAAGGTACATAAAGATTGGGTACAGGGTATCTTGCAGTCGAGCATACTCGACTTCAGCGTTCTTTCTTGTTTTTTTTTAAATTTGATTTATTAAAGTATAAAAAAGTATCGATAAAATTTTTATTAGTTTCAAGTTTCCAACAACTTTTTCAAAAAAGAGCTCAATTTCCAGAGCCATATTAAATTTTGTGCCTAAATTGTTTTTTTTTTTTTTTAATCGATACATTGATATTATTAATTTTCGTTAACTATCAAAAAGTTTTGCCATATTTTTCGAAATTTTTGTAAAGTTTTAAAAAAATTTTATGAAACTTAAATCTTAAGATACTAACGATTTTTTAAAGTAACGAAAAATATCGATACTTTTTACTATATTCGATACATATAGCTTTTTTTTTTTTTTTTTTTTTTTTTTTTTGAGTATGGAGTATATTGAAAAATTTTTGAGAAACTTCCAAAAAAAAAAAAATGATATTTATGTCAATTAAAATAATCAAACTAAAATATTTAAACAAACACAAAATTCAAAGTGCAAATAACATAAACAAAATGTGCAAATGTTTCAACGTTTACCAAGTTATGCAATACTTTACACTTCTTTGCATAATGCTGCAACTAGCGCAAAGCCAAATTATACATGGCAAGTTTAAAAATGATGTCGGCGATGAAGACGAAGGCGTAGATTATTTTCAAGATCTGCTGCAGACCAAAGTGTACAAGCTTAAAGATAATTTTCAAAATGGATTTTATGTATTTTACGATTTTTCCAATAGCAAAGAAATTGCTTACTTTGCACTCAACGAGGCACAATTTAACAACGATACGACTCTGTTAAGTTTTACTCAATCGAATTTTACAAATTTACCATTAAATCTTTTCGTAACACTACCAAAACTGGAGAAATTCGATGCAAGTTTTCTAAATGTGAAATACATTTGGGCACAAAGTTTTCTGGGTGCAAAACAATTAACTTGGCTGGATCTTTCGGTTAATATTATCGAATATATTGCTGCAAACACATTCAGCTATGCCGAGGAGCTAAAAACATTAAATTTAAAAGATAATCGTATACAAAGTCTTAGCAAATATGCATTTCATGGTTTAACAAAATTACGATTACTACATTTGCAAGTCAATTTCTTGACTGTTCTGAAAATGGGCACATTTGACAGTTTAATTGATTTACAATGTGTACAATTGCAACAGAATCGTTTGAAATTTATACAGCATAAATTATTTGCAAACAATCTAAAGCTGCAGCGTGTTGTGCTAAAACATAATCATTTGAAATCGATCGATGCGTATGCATTTAATAATGTCAATCATTTGATTGTCTCATACAATCGAGATTTACAGCGCATTGACATAAACTATGAAGTTGAATATTTTGATGCCATATTCTGTGAGCTGGAAAATGTCATTGTACGTTATCCGATTGTCAAAATAATGCTCAGCAAGAATCCATTAAAAAATTTTAAAATTTTATATACCGAAAACTTGGAAGAACTTGACTTATCGCATACGCTAGTGAAAAGTTTAGATTTTCTCTATGAAACGGCATACATGAAAAATTTCACAACAAACGAAAAATTGCCATTATTTTGGGTAGCACCAGCACTTTACACATTAAATTTGCGCAATACAAGCATTACCCATTTACCCGGCACAACATTGACTATGATGAAAAATTTACAATATTTAGATATTTCTTATAATAATTTCGAACAAATTGATGCACAAAATTTTCGTTATTTAAAAAACTTAAAATATTTTGCCATTGAATATAATAATTGGAATTGTAAAGCATTGAGTTTGATTTTTGATGAATTAATTGAGCCATATCTTATACAATTTAACAAAGAACAAAGAAATGTGGGTCTTAATGTAAATGGCATAAGTTGTCGTCATAATTGAAAAAAAAAAAAAAAAAAATTATAATAAATAATAAAATCCAAAAAAGATTTCAATAAAAAGCACCATTTTGTTTTGCCGTCAAAGACAACAAAGAACGTAAACAAAATTTATCTAATATAATAAATATGAACAAATTTTGCCGAATTCACCATTTTCGATATCGAATTACGAAGCGTATTTGAGAAATAATTCGAAGTAAGAGCTTCGTTATGCGAAAATGTGCTCTTAAAAATGTTTATAACAGTAAATTATAACAGTTTAGTTTGCTATAAAATGAAATTATAGCAAAAAAGGGGCAATATATGTGCTGTATTCTTTGTAAAATACTGTTTTTTTTTTTTTTGGGAATGCAAATAATATATTTTGTTGTTGTAATAAAGTTATTTTGAAATTGACCAAGAACGAACGAACGGACATGTAGTACTCTATATTAATTTTTTCTGTACATTAAGTTATGTTCTATCCTTCTTCTACACTACTACTACTACACGAAAAAATTCCATTCCAGTTTTTACCATTTAAACTTGGTAAACTTTTCAAATCTAGAGAAGTCTTTGTAAGGGATATTATATATCATAGTGGTTCCATGTGAACCAAATTCAAAAATGCTCCTGACTAAATTTGCTCTTTCTAAGATAAAAAACAAGGAAGCATATTTGTATAGGGTATATATATAACGGGTGATTTTTAAAGAGCTTGAGAACTTTTAAAAAAAAATCGCAAAAAATTTTCAAAAATCTCATCGGTTCTTTATTTGAAACGTTAGATTGGTCCATGACATTTACTTTTTGAAGATAATTTCATTTAAATGTTGACCGCGGCTGCGTCTTAGGTGGTCCATTCGGAAAGTCCAAATTTGGGGGCATTTTTCTAGGATTTCGGCCGGGATAGCCCGAATTTCTTCGGAAATGTTGTCTTCCAAAGCTGGAATAGTTGCTGGCTTATTTCTGTAGACTTTAGACTTGACGTAGCCCCACAAAAATAGTCTAAAGGCGTCAAATCGCATGATCTTGGTGGCCAACTTACCGGTCCATTTCTTGAGATGAATTGTTCTCCGAAGTTTTCCCTCAAAATGGCCATAGAATCGCGAGCTGTGTGGCATGTAGCGCCATCTTGTTGAAACCACATGTCAACCAAGTTCAGTTCTTCCATTTTTGGCAACAAAAAGTTTGTTAGCATCGAACGATAGCGATCGCCATTCACCGTAACGTTGCGTCCAACAGCATCTTTGAAAAATACGGTCCAATGATTCCACCAGCGTACAAACCACACCAAACAGTGCATTTTTCGGGATGCATGGGCAGTTCTTGAACGGCTTCTGGTTGCTCTTCACTCCAAATGCGGCAATTTTGCTTATTTACGAAGCCATTCAACCAGAAATGAGTCTCATCGCTGAACAAAATTTGTCGATAAAAAAGCGGATTTTCGCATTTCGAACCGAACACTGATTTTGGTAATAAAATTCAATGATTTGCAAGCGTTGCTCGTTAGTAAGTCTATTCATGATGAAATGTCAAAGTATACTGAGCATCTTTCTCTTTGACACCTTGTCTGAATCCCGCGTGATCTGTCAAATACTAATGCATGAAAATCCTAACCTCAAAAAAAATCACCCGTTACTTTATTTGGTCTTAAAAATGTACTAATGGTATTTACCTTACATAAGCTAGGACATCGTATATTTATAGCTCATATAAAACTTTATCTTTATTATCTAGTAACATTGGAACTGTTGAATCTTTCTGACTCTTTAAACACTTTAGCGTCTCTTAAATAGTTGTGGTGAACCATACACGACGAAGACCTCAAATAAACAATGGAACAAATATTAAAAATTGCAGATTGTTTCACGTAAGAATCTCAATACAGAATTTTTATACCTTGGGTCGCATATAGGAAATATCATTTATAACACAGGCTACAAAATTTCATAAAATTTTTTGAACCAAGAATCGGAGTATACTTATCCGAAGGTTTTGGACTTGCACTATCTCGTAAGGTTTTCGAAATATTGTTACACATCACAGTTTTTGGGCAAATTTATTTTTTACCGGGTTGTCGTCTGTTGAATTTACTGATTTTCAAAATTTTACTAAACTCATTAAATCCAACTGACTCGGTGAAAAAAAAATAATTTTAAAATGGATTAAAATGGAGAGGAGACGTAGAACTATTAGATACCATGACAATCCTTGATTTTCTACTTTTAGATTAGAATATCTCGAAAACCTTACGTGATATGTTTTGCAATAATTCACTTCTTTTGAACCAAGCAATGCACGATAGGTACCGATTTTCCCTTTCGTAAATTACATGATTCAAAACTTGGAACAAAAAGGATTTTTTTCTCGATTGTTTTTTCTGATTTTTTTTTTTTTTTTTTTAGTAAAGACTACTATTTGACTATTTTGATATTCTTTTTTCGAAAACCAGACGTGCTGGGCACTTTTGGACTCTAGAATCGTGTTCGGCGCACGAAAATACAACGGGAGCTAGTCTAGCCCAAAAAAAAAAAACCATGTTGTCGAGTCGATTTTCTCACAGTTCTTTGTTCAATTTATATTTTAAATTCCAAGTTGTTAATTTAACATTTTCAGAATGGATGAGAAACGCCAGACACATTTTAATGTTTTCCTAATATTGGCTCTAAACTGTGCAACAATTTATGAAGATTTCAAATTTTTAAAACCACCGCGTTAAGATCAGCTATAACAATGGCAAACGACAACTTAGGAACTTTTTTTTGCCACTGGCTACTCTTTTCAATTCAAATTTTTCATTCTTAACACTAAAATAGTTCTTTTGACTTAAAACAGCACACAAAGGTATGTTTACTTCTGATCAGCTTAAAAACTTTTGAAAATTTTAATCAACCGTCTTAACAGTAATTATAAGAACACGTTAAACTAAATAATTACCCCTTCAATTAAAGGTTTTCAATTAAAAACTTTTGGAGTGCCTATGTGTGGTAACCACTTACAAACAATGTAAGGAAACTACAAGGAGTATGTGAAAAAAATTATCGCAAAAGAAAATTTAGTACTAATTTGACTTTACGAAAGGAAAGTAGAGAAGAAGAAAATACGACGTACACACAAACCGGAAACAATAATCAACTACAAACACTTATTTATTTTTGACATAGACTGACATACACACACACACACACACAAACACACCCAAGCACATACTATATAAAGTGAAAATGCTTGCATACACTTAGCGATGTTTTCATTATTATTGTTCTTGTTGTCTGTCTGTCTGTCTGTCTGACTGGCTGTTTGTTTGTTTGTCTATTTGTATATACACACACACACATACACATATATATATATGCGTATGAGTGATGTTGACTACGTCTTCAGGCTTGATGAATACTCGACATCACGTACGTATGAGCAATGTACGTGTTTCCATTGTAAGAAAAGCAGACAGATAGGACAGAAAGTTACACACAGGAATAAATACTGGTAAAACCAAAAAAAAAAAAATATATAAAGGAAAAAAAATAAAATGATTATGAAGTCGACAGTCGTTCTTTCGTTGTCCTTATTCTATGCTTAAAAAGATGTTCTACTCCTCTAGAAAACGCACAGCATGCAGAATATATATTCTTTTTATTTTTTTTTTTTTGGTAGTTGTACGCTCGCGGTTATGCGAAAGACAATAACAAATACAAAAACAACAACAACAACATCAAAAGCAAAAACAAAAAAGGAGTAAAAGGAAAGGCAATTTTAGTTTTTGTTACGCGTTGAAGTGAGTACGATAGATGTTGTGAAAATGTCATTTATCATTTTTTTCGGTTCTGCGGATCATGAAGTGTTTTATTGCAATTAATCATTGTAGCTGCACGCACACACACATATCCTCTCTCTCTCTCTCGCATAGAAACGTTTATACTCTTTACTCTTGTCATAGTGATGTGATGTGTTATGTTATGTATGCACGTACATAGTCAGCAGTCAGCAGGTTACTCTTGCTGTTCTTATTGTTCTTGTATAGTTTTTCTTTTTGTTTTTGTTGTTGTTGCTGATATATGCTTGTTGTTATTGCATTTAAGTTGATAAACTGTGCAAACTACTTTTTATTATAACATGTCTCTCTCTCTGTTTGTATATATATATATATAATTCTGTTGCTACTAAATTCTATTTTTATTTTTCTTTTATAAAGCTTAACATGCTCATAATGAAATTGTATTGGTTTGTCTTACCTGACAGTCAAACTCATGAATTGTCATGTCATTCCAATTGTTGTCTAAGCAAAATTGATGCTTAATCATAAATCTTGTCTACACAAAATGCGTTGATTAATATGTTCTTAATTATTTTCTTACTGTATATGTCTTAATGTCTAAATACATCAGAGGGTGTGCAGAAATGCGTTGACACCTGTAGGCATCGATAGTATCGATACATATTTTAGATGTTCATCGATAATATCGACACTTTTTTGAGTTACGTATTGATAATATCGATACTTTTTTTGAGATAAACTATTTAACCGATATTTTTAGATAAGCCTTGATAATATCAATACTTAGTTTAGTTAAGCATCTAGTATATAGATACTTATTGGAAATAAGCGTCTATGATATCGATACTTATTTAAAATAAGCACATAAGGTATCGATACTATTTTGAGCTAAGCATCTATTATATCGACACTTATAAGAAATAAGTATCGATACTTATTTCAGATAAGTATAGATAATATCGATACTTAGTTGAGCTTAGCATCTATGGCATCGATACATATTGTCAATAAGCTTCTAAGATATCGATACTTATTGGGTATAAGCATCTATAGTTTAGAATTTTATTTGAAATAAGCATCTAGGGTATCGATACTTAATTGAAATAAGCATATTTGGTATCGATACTTTTTTGAGCTAGTCTTCTTTGGTATCGATACTTATTACATAAAAAGCATAAGAGATATCGGTACTTTTTGGATATGAGTATCGATACTTATTTTTTGAAAATAAGCAGGCATAGTATTAATACTTTTTAAAAATAAACAGCAACAATATGGATACTTTTAGAAAATATGCATCTATAGTATTGGCACTTATTTTAAAACTTTCATAGTATCGATACTTCTTGAACACAAGAACTTTATAGTATCGATACTTATTGTAAAATAGCATCAATAATATAAAAATTTTCTGGAAATAAGCAACAATACTTAAATAATATTTTAAACAAGCATCGATAAAAAACTACTCACATATGCTAAAAGTATCGATACGTATCGAATAAACAACTAATTTAAACTAATTAATCTAATCTAATTATATCGAAATGTAATGGACCAAGCCAATACACAACTGGAAACACTTAACGCTTAAAGCTACATCATTGCCACTTTAAAATTTTTTGTATAAACTTTAAATTTAGGTTTTATGCCATATTTCAAAGTTTTAAATAACTCTTCCATATACAATTTCAAAAAGATAAGAACAAACCGAGTTATTGGTTAACTATTGTATTTATTTCAAAAGTTTTTAAATGAAACAAAAAAAAAAAAAACACAACACTTTACAAAAATAAAAAGCAAAAAAAAAAAAGCTTAAAATATAATAATAAACAGAAAACACAGCATTTCATATTTCAGAAAAGTTCAAGCGTATAACAAATAATAATGACTTGACAATATTTGTAATAATAAAACCGCATAACTTCTGTTAAATAACTCAACAAGCAGCAGCAGCAGACTTACTCAGCCACTTGTTCACTCCGCTTGAGAGGGTTTGGCTAAAGAAAAAAAAAAAAAAAAAACACTGCAAACAAATGCAATAAAACTATTATAAGGATGTAACAAAAAAAATAAAAAAAAAAAAAAATAATAATAATAAAAACATTTAGATATAACAATGCAATCGAGTAAGCTGCAATATGAAATACGCTACCAGACATTTGCTCGATATCATCTTGCGTAAATGAGCACAACAAATTGTGTAGCGAGTAAATGAGTGTATTGCTTACTCGCTACATGTGATTTCATAAACATAGGGCAACTCAAAACGGAACACCCTGTGCATATATACTTGCTAATCAACGAGCGCTGTGCATCCAATTTCTGTTACACAATTGAACTTTAAGTTGATATACCCATTTTACACTATGCTTACAGTGTACAAAAAAAAAAGGAAGTAAAGCAGCAAAAAAAAATACTATTGTACAAAAAATGGCAAATAAGATAAAATTCAGTTACAAATATTGTCTTCGTTGCTTGGTTTGACATAACTCATTAACCATACAAACAACAACAACAACAACAAAAGAAATGAAGTAAGCAGTCTCTCAAGTGGAAGAAACAACCATAACGAAAGAGATACATATAGGCTAAAGAAAAGAGATAGACAGATACAATAGCAAAACTAAAGAAAATACGCATTGTTGTAAAAAAAAAAAAAAAAAACAAAACAAAACAAATGCTGCAGGATAACAAGCAACAAGAAGCTGCGGTCAGAATTGTCAACCACAACAACAAGTTGTAAGTATATATTTATATAAGTATATATACATATATATGTATATGTATGTGTGCAAATATGCCAGACAATGGCATTTTGAATAACATTTATGCTACGCTTTAAAACAAAATATTTAAATGATGACAAAGATTTCTCCAAAAAAAAAAAAAAAAACAAAACAAAAATTAAATATTATTTTATATTATAAAAACAAATTCCATTTTATTGTATTTTATTTCTTAATTAAATTTCAATGTGCTGCAATGCAAAAACGACAACAAATGTCAGCAATTATTTATCAAAAAGGACAAAAACAATTATATTTATTGTTGAAAAATAATAAAGATGTTAACAGAAATATCTTTTTGGTATAACTAAAGTTTGTATACAGTACAGAAAAGTTACTTGGAAAATTAAACTAATGAACAGCAAAAAGACGGACGGACAGACAGAGAGAGATATAGCTATAAGCTGCTGTACTGATTGAGTTTGTACGCTACTGGTGAGATTATGTTAGTAACATTACACATGACTGTTAACTAGCGAGTTCTGTAGCTGGTAAATAGCAGCTGCTACAGAGATAGTTAGATTTTGGTACTCAATAAACTTTAGAGCTAACAGTAAGCAGTAAGGTAGCCACTAAATGGTTATGTAGCGAGTAAGCGAGAGTATTGTAACATAGCGAGTAAGTGTGAGTATTACAATGTAGCGAGTAAGTAAGAGTATTGTAATTTAGGAGTAAATGTGAGTATTACAATGTAGCGAGTAAACGAGATTGTAATGTGGCGAGTAATGTGAGTATTGTAATGTAGCGCGTAAGTGAGAGTATTGTAACATAGCGAGTAAGTATGAGTATTACAATGTAGCGAGTAAGCGAGTTTGTAAAGTAGCGTGTAAGTGGAAATATTGTAATTTAGCGAGTAAGTGAGAGTATTAATTACTCGCTACATTACCATGAGTAAAATACATAGACGGCAATCTAGCGTGTAAACCAGTGTTTTTTAATTAACATTAATCATTCACTCTTTCAATACGTTACAAATTCATGCCTAAAATCTATTATACCGCATCAAAATTTTTTCATCAAATCAAAACCTAGAAACAGAGAAACCAACTTATTCCCAAAATAGCTGCTTGTCAACATGCTGCTTATTGTCATTGCAGCAATATTTAGCTGCCATTTTGCGCTATGACTATGCTTCAAGGTAACTATTCTTATTTTAACTGTCGCTATTATTGCGCTCAGAGAGTACACTATAAACGAACATCATTGCCATCATTGTCATTGCCGTCGTTGTCGTTGTCGTAGTCGCTGTCGTCATAGACATTGTTTTGCGTAATTTCTGGTAATATTTCTTATAAGAAAAACTTTCGCCCGAACCAAAAACGAAACCCCAAAGAACGCGACCACAACAACGTTAAACCTTAACCAAAGTACATTTCTTGCTTGCTTGCTTGCTTCGCTGTCGCTTTGTTACAGCTGACATCGCTTTGGAATTAAGAAATTCCTAAGCTGTCGTTTATCTGTATGTATGTATGTATGTATGTATGCTTTTACTACTTAACATTCCCCTAAAAATATTCTATCCTTAACACATTTCGCTGACTTTAAACGCGTAGGGGTGACTTTGTCAACTACTGACAAAGCTGCTGTTGCTCATTTTGCTGCTGCTGCTGCTGCTACATGCAACACGTTCTAACACGGCAGCTGCCATTTTGCAGCCGCCATTTCTCTTTTGCCATCATTGAGTTGGCATTGTGTCTGTCGCCATTGTGGTTATGAGTAATGATTGAAATTTTACGGTCCATATGGGTTCATTAACTCGACTATTGCTATTCAAGCTGACTAGTCTTCGTCGTCGTCATTGTCGTTGTTGTAGTACGTTGATTGCCAAGTTGGTTTGCTGTCAGTGAGATAGACAGATAGACATACAGACAATACTGTTATTTTTACATAGTTATTGTATATAGTATATTTGTATGCATGTATATGAGATATTATGCAATTTTTCAAAGCGCTCTGACATTTGATTTGTATTTATTGCATTTTGTTGTCATTTTAAAAACTGATAATTTGTTTTGAATTAAATACAATAATTATATTTATGTTAAATTAGTTCATTTATTTAATGTTTTAATTAAACATTTGCAAATTTATTAAAATTATATTTTTAAATTATTATTTATTTACTTATTTAATTCTTTTTTTTTTTAAATAAACTTTTTTACTCTAATTCTGTTAACAGCGTAATGGTTAACAGTGTTATGCGTTATCAGTGTTTTTACAGTGCTAGAAATATAAACAATGTAATGCATACAAAGAGAGTAATATATGGATAGCATTTAGTAAATCAAACTTGCCTCATTAAAGAATCGAAAATCCAAATCCTATTCATATAGCGACGTAAGCCCTCGCTTTTGTTGCTGCTTTTTATTAAGTTGTCTGTTTTTTTTATAGAAGCATATGTCTATTTTTCTAGAATGTTTAAATTAAAATAGAAATGCTACAACAATGCATCAAACTAATAAGAAGAATTAAAAAAAAAAAAAAGAAATATTTTTCATAAAATGATGTATATATTTTTTTTTTTTTTTTTTGTTTCTTGTAGACCATTTTTATGCTTTTTTTTGCTTTGAACATACATACTACTACAATATTTTGTCGAAGACATGAAACTACTCTCAGCACTCAGCACAAGAACAAGACATGTCAAAAGTTTCACGACAACATTAAACGAATTGTACGCCATATTTTCGCATAGCAACGCAGAAATATATAAAATATAAGATTTCATTGTTAGTTTCATTCAAAGTTCAGTTCAGCAATGATGAGGATAAGAATATCGTCAACGACGACAACGACAGCTACGACAAATGCCAGCAACATTTGTGCGAATGTCGATTTTTGAAAACAGCAGCAGCAGCAGCAGAGCGCTGTAGTGATGCCTAGACAGACGTATAAAGCAGTTGATAGGCAGTCAAACAGACAGACGGACAGACAGACAGACAGACAACGGTCTAAGAAGGTCTTGGCAAGGATAATACTAACTCATATGCGATGCGCGCGCCAAAAGATGTTTGCGGCTGAAACAAGCTGACAACAACAGACAGTTACACACATACACATACACACACTCATACATATATGCATAAAGGATTTCACTAGCGCGCCAGACAAACATTTGGCAACAAATATGTACAAACATTGCCATTGCTTAAATTCAGTTGTTGCTGTTGCTTTTGTCTAGCGCTTGTGCTGCTTTGCGAATTCATGCTCTATTTTTCTGATTATTTTCTTCATATTTTCTTTTTCTTTTTTTTTCGCTACTTTGTTGACTTGTTTGGTTTGGCAAGTAAAATAAAAAAAAAAAAAAAAGTATAAAAATAAAGAGCAAAATCGAAGTAAAACTTTTAGCATGAACAGATGTTACGCGAAATGGTAAAACTTTTTACGCTGCAAAAAAAAAAAAAAAAATATTTAAGTTAAACCAAACAAAAAAAAAGTAAGAAGCCAACGTATAAAATTCGTTTTATTTCTACTACTAATCACATTGAGTGCCTACTTTTAGGCGTTTGCTTGTACAATATTAAAAAGCCTAAAAGTAAGCAACACAAAAAAAAATCGAAATAGGCTAAGCATACTTTTTTTTTCTTTTTTTTTAACCACAAAAATCTCATCACGTTGCGCAAATATATAGCTAAATCTCAATTTTATTCAAGTGTAAATTAAAAAATGGCCGCAAGTAAAAATAACCACATTCTGCGTAATAACAACGTCAAGGGGGGTTGGGGCAAACAACAGCTTTCTCAGACCCTTAGGATAAATGCTTAAACGTCTTGAATATTTGTCTCGTATTTTTCTTTTTAATTTTAGGGAAACTTGAATTTAAGATTCAGGCAAATAATGAAGCTAAAATTGTTGAAAAACATTTTGACAGCAAAATAGAGACATAATATTATAGATTTTTTTTTGAAAATATAAATCGAATTAAAATACACTTTGCTATTAATTAAAAAATAAAACAACCTTGCCTCTTGGTTTTGTTCAAAAGATTTTAAAGCTAAAATAAACAATTTTTTTTTTTTTTTGGCTCTGAAAAAGCAGTAATATAAGCGTTAGTAACTTTGTCCGTCCGTCTGTCTGTCTGTCTGTCTTTGTATTTTGCCCTTCTATCCGTTTTGTTCGTCTGTTATTTTCATTTCCTTGCCGCTTTATATGCCTATCCAATTGATTATCAATTGAATGTTCTCATGCATCGAAAAATTGCTAAATCACGTATTGCCAATTGTTTGTTAACATTGCACGCAAGCTCATAAAAAAATACAAAATATTCAAGCGAACACAAACACTTGAACGAAAAAAAAAAAAAAGATTCATTTATTTACATAAAGATGCGCAATTTTAAGAATTGAAAAAAAAAAAAAAAAAAAAAGAACAATTTCGTGTTGATTGCTTATCGATGATTTGCTTTCACATTTAAATATGAATTTGTAGGCGTTTGATATAAAAAAAAACTGTTTTATTGAGTTCGTGATTTGAGCGAAAAAAAACAATTGAAATCAATAACTTCATTTAGAGTATTAGCAGAAACTAGAGATGGGCGTCGGGCGGGAATCCCGCGGGATCCCGCCCAATCCCGAAAAATTTCGGGTCCCGAGCGGGATTTCGGGATTGAGCGGGATTGGGAAACTTTTAAAATTTTCGGGAGTTTTCGGGATAGTCGAGCTATCCTCCCGAACTTTTAAAAGTTTCCCGATCCCCCGATCCCGATCCCGAAAGCGGGACCCGCGGGATCGGGGGGGATTTGGCGGGATTCCCGCCCGACGCCCATCTCTAGCAGAAACGAATTTCCAAAACAACCCATGGGTACCTCCTTATATAAATCAATAAAAAAAATATCTTATCTTCTAATTTTACCTACTCGACTGCGAGGTACTCTATACCTTAAGTTAAATCCTATCTTATTACCATTCCTCATTGTATTGGATTTTTATACAAAAACTAATAAAATGGGTTGTATTTGTCTGCTGGGAACTATATCAAAATTTGTTTTGGTCATATTTCTAGAATAAGAAAAAATGACGTTTTAATGCAAAAAACCCAAAAGTGTGAAAGAAGTTTTGTATGGGGGTACCCCTTAAAATAAGGTTAGAGAAAAACCGTATAAAAGTTGTACACTTGACTACTTAGGAAAGTCTAATTTTCAAATATGGAAACTCTTTCTCTTATAGTCTCCGAGATTATCGTTTTCATATGAGCAGAAAGCATAACACACGTACGGACAGACAGAAGGTCATAGCTAGTTGAACTCCACTATCAATGATGTTCAAGAATATATATACGATTCTTTATAGGGTTCATCTAACTTGCTTCTATCAGTTACATACATTCGCACAAATTAAATATTTGGGTACAGGGTCTAATAAAGAATCTTCTATTTTAATAATAATAATTTTTAAATTAAACAAAAATGCTCATCATTTTGTTTTCGTAAGTTCGGATTCGAATTTAGAGACTTGCAAAACACCAGCGCACTAAATTTCATTTAAAAAGTAAGACCTCCATTTTCGAACCGACAATTTTGTTTTCGGAACTTTTTGGAAACGATTTATTCTTTTTCGGATAATCTATATATATCGTATAAAAACTAGTAAAAATGTTTCTATGTCCGTTTTTTACGTGTAAACCGTCCAACCGATAAGCCCTAAACCGGGTACATATCAAAGTAAACAATGCAAGTAAATTAATATTACACTAAAACGATGCATTTCCCATACAAAAACGTTTTGCTTTTTTTTTTTATAAACAAAAATTCCAAAATAAAAAACAGCTGATTGTAGCTATCCCGAATATTTTTTAAGTTAGCTACACCCATTTCGGTTATACTACAATCAAAGTATCTGGGTATCTGCTAGTTATTGAGAAAATAAGGTGAGACAAAAAAGTAAAACAAAACAAGGAAAAACGTTAACTTCGTTGGAACCGAAGTTGAAATACCCGTTAAACTAAACTTTTAATAGTTTATATGTTCACTAGGCGCTTAGATTAAATTTCACGATGAATTTGATCCAATTTGTATGGAGACTTTTTGTAATATTAGCCCGATCTTTACCATATCAATTAAGTTGACATTATAATTGATTTTACCAAATTTTAATTGAATTCATTACGAAAAAAATAAATGTTTTCATACAAAAATTCGAAAATGGGCGGTAAATTTGTATGGGGGCTATACCTAAAAATGGGCATAGAGTCTTGGTTTTGACCCTGGATGACAAAAAAAAATGTTTTTACCCAATTGGGAGCGAGTACATTCGAAAACAATTACTATTTTTAAACAAAAAATCTAAAAAATCAATAAGTTTGTATGGGGGCTATACCTAAAAATGGGCGTGGCACTCTCATTTTCGAACTTAACCTAGGCGTTGCCGAGAAAAGCTTAAGTTTAAAATTTCAGTTCAATATCATTGAAACTAAGCGAATGAATCGCATAGCAACAAACGGACGGACAGACAGACGGACAGACAGACGAACAGACAGACGGACAGACAGATGGACAGACGGACAGACAGACGGACAGACAGACAGACGGACATGGCTAGATCGATTCGTCTCATCGAGCTGATCAAGAATATATATACTTTATGGGGTCTCCGATGCCTCCTTCAATGCGTTACAAACTTTTGGACAAACTGAATATACCCGTTTACACTATGTGTAACGGGTATAAAACTGATCTTCCTAAAATGACTCTTTCGCTCAAGATACTTTAAGTGCTTCTTAAGGCAGTAATGACCGAAATGGTCTTTATTTGGAATTCTTTTGAGTTTATTTCGCAACATTTTTGACATTTGCAAGCAATATCTCATAAATTAAACTGAAATAAATGCAATTAATCAATAAATCAATCAATCAATCAATCAAAAAAAACAAAATAAATAAATAAATCACTCAATTATAGATTAATGCGATACTTTACGCTTGGTACAGCAATGCTGTCTGAAATACAAATAAAAATACATATAAAATAATTGAAAATATATTAAATGGCGTGGAACACAATTACACAATACACATGCAAACAGCACAGATATGAAAATATAAAACCGTTTAAGTCGCTTATGCCCATGTCTGCACAAATAAAAAGGGGGATATATAATTTTTTGCTCAGCAGTCTTGATATATACGTTTATTTATAGACAACACAACTTGTAGAACTCTTCTTCATGCATAGTTATGCCGCTGTTCAAAAATGTTCAACATCAGCGAACAAAAATGCAATTTATTTTAATTGATTTATTAATGATTGCAAAATTGCAATTTGTCGGTTTGCTTATTTATTTATTTCTTTTTTGGGTAAGATTTTAAAACAAGCAAAATTTCTTTTTTTTTTTTTTTTTTATTTAATTTCTGCACTCTGAAAATAAACGCAGCCATATTTAATTTATTTATCACGTTTAGATTTTTTTTATTTAATTCATCAATCATGCTTCAAGTGCATAAAACTTTTGCATAAACTATTCCTGAGAGCCAATTAAAAAGAAAAGAGTGCAGAAAATCAAACAAATATTAATCCGCTTTGTCATACAAATTAAAAACTTTTCATCATGCTCGTATTTAATCCTTTTTATTATTATTATTTTTTTTTTTTTGCTTTTTGCATATTCAAAGCGTTAAGAAAATTCGCCTGCAGAATGCATTGCCAAGCAGGACATCCAACAGTTCAAAACGAACTTTCTGCCAAGATAGACAGACAGATACATAGTTAGATGAATGCAAAGAAAGACAGAAAGAAAATGTCTCAAGATTAGGCATAATTATGCAATTTCCTCTTTAACGCTCATCCAGACATACACAAAAGAAGTTGAATTCAATAAAATTTACATTTAACCACAAAGACAACTGAACTTTTTCGCATACAACTTTCAAGTATTCAAGTTGACTGCGAAAAGCACTAAAAAAAAAAAAAAAAAAAAAAAGTAGAAGCAGCAAAAAACTTAACAGCGTAAGACTTAACAGCGTAACAGCGACAAAGTGAGTTTGGCCTTATGCAAATTACATAAAATTTTTTTTTTTTTTTTTTTGTCACACAGAAAAACTTTAAGAACTAATTGAAGTACCTCGCTGCAAACAAAATTAAAGTGTTCTAAAAGTACGAAAAATGCGAGGTATAATTGAAAACGGTTTGCTCCTGTTGCTACTTACAAAAAAAAAAAAAATTAAAAAAAAAAAATCGTTGCATTATCTCAATTTTAGCAGCGAATGACTTCTTTGCTTATTGTTCTACGTTTCGACTGAAAATTTAATTTCATGCTGCTTGACACAAAGACAAAAGACTTAAATAAACACCCAAATAGACAGACAGACACACAGACATAGCGCATAAATAACATTTGCGCCGCAGCGCAGTTTAAACTGCCAACGTTTGTCAAGTGTTGAGCTGCGCTGTGTGTGTGTGTGTCAGTTGATTTTGAAAAATGCACTGAACTTCACTCAAAAGAATTTCAAATTAGCCATTTTGACTTGACAATTGACAGAAAACACTAATAAAAGTACGCAAATTAAGAACTTGCTATTTGCTTCTCGTCGTCGTCGTTGTTTTTGCATATTTTTTGTTAAATTTTAAATTTTAGCCTAAAACTATGCAACTTTTTTTTTTTTTTTTTTTCAAACTAAAAATCAATACCAAGCAATATAAATGACATTTTAATGATGCAAAAAAATAGCAACAGAAACGAAGTTTAGCATTACACAAAATGAAGATAAATAGAAATAAAAAATACAGCCAAGCCAAGTCAAACCACAGTTGTATGCCAAATAGCAAGCAGCAAATATTTCCAACGGAAATACACATTGCAAGTGTTTGGCATTAGCAACATTTACACAAATCAACGTACACCGCAGCAAAGGTTTGCTGGTTGAAAATAAAAAAGGTAGACAAAAAATATAAAATGTTAACCGATTGCTTGGCTATGCAGCAAGTTAATAATTGAACACCGTTTTGCGAAACGTCGTCGCGACTTTCGAAAGATACTTCACTATTTACAGTTGCACTGGAAATCATGAAGCTAAAGTACGCTTAACGACTAACAACATCACCATTTGACCATGCAACATGCGGCATGCGGCAGGCGTAAATAGCAAAATATCAATTGAAAAGCGTAAACCAATTCAAATTGCGGCTAGACCATTTGAAAAAAAAAAAAAAAATTAAGTGCTAAATTTTGCTGCAATATAAAAGATTTAATTGGAATTTTACATTTAATTTGTGTCCAAAATAAAATTGTTGCCAATACACCTTTTCTGGAAATTCGCATGCACAACGTAGCTATTTGGTCCTTTGGTAATTGCTACTTGCGAGAATTGCCTTTTCTTCGTATTTTTTTGCACACTACAACGCATAACAATTCCTCAATGTACGCAGAAGGAAATCACGCTTCACAAAAAAACACCACAAATATCCACAGAGACGCAATACAACGCGTAGCATTGTAGCTGATGAAAGCCGAGGCACACCATATTCCCGTGCAGCATTTAACGCTTTATTATTAAATTTTTTTTTTTTTTACGAAATTAAATTCACTTTTGTATATAATCGCATATAAATTTCTATAAAAGTAATTAATTATTAAATGCATTTTATACACCTCGCTGCATGTCAATAGACAGCTTAGCGTTCGATACCTCCGTGTGTCTGAATTTTTTTTTTTTTTTTTTTATTAAATAATAAAAACAAAATATTTATACAATCCAAAAAAAAAAAAAAATATATTGCATATGCTAAAGTCGATATAAAATGCATATTAAATTTTTAATTATTTATTATAGTTTTAATTGCATAAGTTTTTATTAGAAATTAATGTGGCAGATAATAAGTTTTTATTTGTAATTAAATATTAAATTGATATATTGAAAAAATAAAAAAATAAATTTGACTCCAATTTCAATTCGGATTTGTTTGGATTAATTAAAAAAGGGATGGATTCCATTTCCCTTATACTCTCTCACTTGTTACGCGAGGAGCGACTGTGTTAAAAAAAAATAAAATAAACTAAGCGTTTTTAGAACGTAAGCTAAAACGAAAATTCTTAAAAAACGTTTCACTTCATGCAAAAAGTAAAACGCGCGTTTTCAAAAAATAAGCTAAGTATTTGTTAATATAGCTTTTATTACCTATAAAAATAAAGTTATTAATAGTTAAATTTAATCGTTAAAAATAAATAATTAACATAAATAAAATAATAAACAAGGAAAAACGTTAACTTCGGTGGAACCGAAGTTGAAATACCTGTTACACTAAACTTTTAATAGTTTATATGTTAACTAGGCGCTTAGATTAAATTTCACGATGAATTTGATCAAATTTGTATGAAGGCTTTTTGTAATATTAGTCCGATCTTTACCATATCGATGGAGTTGACAATAGAATTGATTTTACCAAATTTTCATTGAATTCATTAAAAAGAAAAATAAATGTTTTCAAACAAAAATTCGAAAATGGGCGGTAAATTTGTATGGGAGCTTTACCTAAAAATGGGCATAGAGTCTTGGTTTTGACCCTGGATGACAAAAAAGAAATGTTTTTACCCAATTGGGAGCGAATACACTCGAAAATAATTACTATTTTTAAACAAAAAAACGAAGAAAAAAATCTATAAGTTTGTATGGGGGCTACACCTAAAAATGGGCATGACACTCTCATTTTCGAACTTAACCTAGTTGTTGCCGAGAAAAGCTTAAGTTTAAAATTTCAGTTCAATATCTTTGAAACTAAGCGAATGAATCGCATAGCACTATGTGTAACGGGTATAAAAATTGATTTACGCCCATGCTCCCGTTTTCCGAATCACTAAAATTTAATGATTTACTTTTCATCGAATATCCTCGAGCTCTGTCATTTGTCAAGTTTTTTTGTTTTCTGTTAGCAACGAGCATGGCTTAAGATTATGATAAGCGCTCTTGCTCTCTCAACGTGTAACGTACCAACGTCCGTCGTATGTCATTCATGAAAAGAAACAAAAACAAAAACAAGAAATAAAGTTAACTTCGGTTAGACCGAAGCTTATACATAGATATACATTGATAGACCTTCGTGTGCAGTATTTGTATTAAATTTTATTTTAAAATAGTAAACAAATTAAAAATATTCTTAAAAATTTAGAAATTCGCGGTCCGATTTGAACCAATTTTAAACTGAAGATTTGGCATGGTTTACAAAGCATTTGTACCACATTTGAAGCCATTCGCTTTATAAATACAGTTTTTTTTTATAAGAACTTGACAAAATGTTGTACTTTTGTATGGGAGCTAAACCTAAAAATGGGCGTGGCACATTGATTTTAACATAGAAAGTACACAGGACCTAGAAAAGCTTAAGTTTAAAATTTCAGCCCAAGCGCGGCAACAAACAGACAGACGGACAGACAGACAAACAGACGGACATGGCCAAATCGAATCGTCTCATCGAGCTGATCAAGAATATATATACTTTATGGGGTCTCCGATGGCTCCTTTAATGCGTTACAAACTTTCCGACAAACTGAATATACCTGTTTACACTAGTGTAACAGGTATAAAAAAACAAAAAGCTATCTTGTTCGCATTCTGGTCGCTTGGTACCATCGCTTCGCTTGACACCGCCTTTATAATTCAGCCATGATTAAATATAGTTATAAAATGTTATGTCAGGCGAAACATTGGTACTAAATGTATAGGAATGAGTTAGAAGAATGCTTGGTCTTGCGTGTGTGAATAAGATAGAGATATATTTATTTTATTTGCTTCGAATGATGCAATTATACCAGTTGGTGTATACTTATTCTCTTTCTGTTTAAATAGTCAACTTTGCTGAAAGAATGCTGAGAGCGTAAAAACACAACTGACAAATTTGCTTGCGAATTGACAATTCAAACAGTTGCGAAAGAGAGAGAGGAGAGAGAGAGAAAAATAAAATGAGACCCCAACTGGTATAATTACATTATTTTTGCTTTACACTTAGTTCCTTTTCGTCATTAAATATGACTGACACTGGTACAAAATATAGTAAGAGAGAAAGAGCGCTTAGCATTACCTTATTTAATTGCACCAATACTTGACTAGGCAACTTACTGTTCATAGCTCGACCTTGAGTTGGAGTTAAATTAATTTTTTCAAAAACATTTTTCTGATAAAACTGTTAGCAAATTATAAATAGCAAAAAAAATTACGAATTTGGTTGCACCGAAAATGAAATCACGTATTTTGATTAAAAACGCAAAATCCAAAACTAAGTGAAAATGGGAACAATGCGAACCTGTGGCTTTTGAACAAAATTTCATTAGTAAAATCGACTGCTGAACTCGAATATGAAGTCAGATATCAGCTTCGTTTGTCAGTCTGTCCGCAAATCGAATTTATTTTTCGTCTGACCTGTATTGTATGCATTTTTTTCGATCTATAAAATCAAATCCTATTTAAATTATTAAACGAATTAGGCTTCGAATTTAATATCAAATATAATAAACTTAATCGAACGAAAAGATAATCGATATACTTCTTTCAAACTATAAAAATGTCTAAACTAATTATAAAACTTATAAAATCTTGCATCAATATTTACACAACAACAAAAAAAAAAAATTGTAATAATATTCGACTATCAACACAAAGTATCTAACTATAACAACAATAACGACGCAATAAGAACTTTGATAAATACATACATATATACATTTTTGCATCAGTTTATATAATGAAATTAATAACTGCCAGTTTTCATCGAAGTACTTAAAACAAGTAAGTACTTGCATAAGAGTTGCAGACGAAACGAGAAACTCTTGCACAACAAACAGAACACAGCAATAATATTTTCGGCACAACTTGTAGATACTTAGGCTAAAAAGTAGTAGCTGCTACTCAAATACATACAAACACACACACACACACATACACATATACACTGAATATGTAAATTGTTAAAAAGTTTTGTGGACGCGCATATTGCAGTGGCTAAATATAGTATATAAAAACCGTATATATGTATTAAAAAAAAAATCCACTTGAGTGTAAAAATTCTAGTTGCAGGCAATGTAAAATCTTTACATTTTCTTATATCGTATTTATTTATTTTTCTTTTATTTTTTTCCTTTATTTTTATCTCATTCTATTTCCGGCATATGCATACCAATCGCATAACTTTTCCAATTTGCTTTTGGCAATTATTGATATAAAAACAGAGTAGACAGTAATAGTACAACAACAACAACAAAAACAACAATAATCTAAATAGTAATGGACGTAACAGCAGTTGCAATGGCAATGGCTGCTCTATACTCTTACAACTACAAAATGGCGTTCTTCGTTCGAATAAGTTGTCTTCAACAATTTTCACTTGTTTGGCTATTTTCGAAACATTTTTGCAGCATATTTGTGCAAAATTCTTTGCAGATATTTTTCGTAAAAAACTTTAACAATTGTTTCAAACATTTTTGTTGCTTTGATTATTGTGGCTTAGTTGATTATTGTTGTTGTTGTTCATTTTGTTACTGTTGCACTCTTACAATTAGTTTCTTCATTAGGAGTAACAACAACAAAAATAACAATTGTAATAACAGAAAAGTTGAATGCCTCCATGCCTCCATGACTCGCCTGACTGCTTCATAATAAGTAGCACAAAATTTCACTAACAACTAAAATAGCAGTCCTGCTGCAATGTAAAATTACTTGTAGATACATATGTATCTAGTATCTAGTAGAACTATTTTGTGTGTACATTTATCTTACACTTGTTTGTTAAAGTATTCTTCTTAGCTTCATTAGAATGCATACACTCAATTAGTTTCATTTGTTTTCTTAAGTTAATTTGCAGTTTGCATCTTAACGTGTTTAGTTTATTTAATTTTTAAAACAATATTTTTATTCCCATTTTATTTTATTCATTTTTTTTAAATAAATACAAAAAAAGTTAAAAATTTCAATTATACATTTTTCTTTAAAAAAATAATATATACAATATGTTTACTATTTCTACACAAATTTGTCATAAATTGTTTAGAATGTTGTATGCGAATGCTCAGCATATGCAAGATTTGCAAGGAGCAATGCATTGCATAGAAAGATACATGTGCATATTTTATGTTGCTAAAGCTAAAAAGCTGTTTCGATTTCCAGCTAAACTTAAGGGCAAATTACTTAAAATAAGAATTTTTCTTAAGTTGCAGAAAAATGTTACTAGATTGTGAAAAATATAGCAAAACGAGGACTCACTGAAAAGTTTTTATAAATAATTAAAATAATAACATAAATTTAAATTTTAAAAAATTGAATACAAAATAAAGAAATGAGCTTTAAAAAATTTCTAAAGTTTTTTTTACTCTAAAAATTTCGATAATTTGGGAAAACAAATCGATACTTTTCGAAACTTTAAAGCATCGATTTTTTTCGATATTTAAAACTATCGATAACATAGAAAAAATATATCGATACTTTTCGAAACTTTATGATAACTCGAAACTTAAAACTATTGATAATATGAAAAAATATCGATACATTTTGAAGCTTTAGAATAGCGATAATATGGAAAGATATCGATACTTTTTCAAAACTTTAGAATATCGATAATATGCAAAAAAAAATATCGATATTTTTCAAAACGTTAAAATATCGATAATATGAATAAATATCGATACTTTCGAAACTTAAAACTGTCGATAACATGAAAACAATATCGATATTTTTCAAAACTTAATTCTATCGATAACATGAAAACAATATCGATATTCTTCGAAACTTAAAACTGTCGATAACATGAAAAAATATCGACATTTTTCATGACTTAAAACTATCGCTAATATGAAAAAACATCGATACTTTAAACTATCGATAACATGAAAAAAACATCGATATTTTTCGAAACTTTAAACTATCGATAATATGCAAAAAAAATATCGATATTTCTCGTGACTTAAAAATATCAATAATATTGATAAGAAATATTGATAAAAATTTTCTCGTAAAAAAAACAATAAAAATCGAAACAATGAAAAAATGGTACTCGAAAACAAGTTAGAGATGGACACTACTCAATAAAAATATCGATACTTTCGAATACGATTAAAGATTGATAATATTAAATGAAAATATTTTTTTAACTGGTACTGAAATTATCTATTGTAACAAAACGTTTACTTGCACTACTAACGATATAAATAAATCATATCATCAGCATTAAAAATTATCGAAAAACCGTTGCAGGTAGGACTGTGTGATTAATCGATTAATCAATGAACAATCGATTATTTGTATAATCAAGTGATCAATTAGTTGAAGAATCAATAATTGATTAATCAACTGATTATTTAATCAATAATGAGAGTCTCGGCATTGATTAGCAAGCGTGATAAGAAAGGTTTTTTCAGCTGAGAAGAAAAAAAAGGTCTTCACTTTTCATCATTTTTGAGTAATAGTTAGATAATGAAATATAATAAAAATCAAAAATTTATATCAAAAAATATTTTTTGATAATCTTGATTAATCAGCAACAATCGATTTATTTTTACAATCATCAACAATCGATTCTTTCCAACAATCACACAGCCCTAGTTGCAGGAAAATTTATGTCGATATTATATCACTATTTCAATGTATTTCGCAGCTTCATTAGTAGGTATATATAAGATTGTACATTTGTAGTATGAAAAGCGTAACCCTGGGTCTAGACAAGTGGCTTAATATATCTCAAGAGTGTCCTGGAGAAACTAACTTCTAACTTTAATGACTCTATGACTCATCAATAGAACAATAAAGTACCAAAATGTTGATAGCTGTATTTGCATTAAAAAAATAAAATAGGATACTTTTTGGATTGAAAAAAAAAACACTATGAGCGTACACAACAATTATATTATACATTGATAAAAGGTGTGAGATTTGCTTGAAATGTACCGATAATTTTCGATATTTAAAATTTGTCGAAAATATGGAAATATCGAATATTTGTGAGAAGCAACCAAAACTCTATTCAAATACTGGAAACGGCACTAGGAACAAAAGTTCTTAAAAAAATGTCTTTAAACTCGATTTATATATCAATATAAAAATTGTATGGCATATAATATCGACATTCAGCTCTAAATGAAATATAGCATTAATCGTCGTTGGAAAAATATTTCTAAATTAACAAATCAACCCTCGTATATACATACTATACACATGTAGATAGGTAGATAGATAGATATATTGAAATATTTATGCATCTTGAAGCTATCTATGTATACTAAAACAAGTCCACTCGATTCATCTCGAATCAAGTTAACTTCAACTATCCAAGAGAGCAATACTATGACGAAAAATAATAAAAAAAAAAGTGAGCACACTTGCAGTAGCATTGTGGTTTATTTATTGTTTTTATATTTTTTTTTTTTTTTTTTTTTTTTGTATACATTTTTTTTTTTTTTTTTTTGTTTGTATAGCAACGTATTTTCTTGCATATTATAAGCTGAGAATAAAATTCCACTTCTTGAAATTCCAGACCATACATGACTGCATTGCAAGTTATTTGCTCAGCTTTCTTTTATGTTATACTATATGTAAGTGTATGTGTACATGCATATGTATGTGTATTTGAATGTCAGCTTTTGTTTTCTTACTTTTTTTTTTTTTAGCAGTTACTAAATTTTTTAAAAGAAACACTGGAATTTTTTTTTTGCTGCTGCTGCTGCAACATAGCTCAGAAAATCGCAAAGCAAATACTACTAAGAAATTTACTTTAAAATATATATATATAGTATACATACTTACAGAAATTATTCCACGTCAGTCGCTTGAAATTTCAACAACTTATATGCACAAGAAGAAGAAAAGCACAAGTTTTATATGCTCAAATAGATTACCATACAAAATAGAAGATATTGTATATACAAAAAAAAATCGAAGCATTGTCGCAAAAGCATAGAAACAACGATTTATAAAATTCTTAAATAAATTCTATTCAATAAATAAGTAAATACTTGTCATCTATGCTAGAAGTGTCAGTTTTAAAGTAATTGGAAGATACATATAAATCGGGAAATTTATTTTGAATTTATTTTAAATTTTCTATATCAGTGGTGGGCCCAACTCGCTTGTTTTAGAAGTTTAAAAGCGCACACCACTGGGCACTGTATGGATTTTAAGAAACTCCCGTACAAAAAAAAATGTACACAAGATGAAAAAAAATTAACCAAAAATAAAAACACTAAAAAATACCAAAATTAAAGAACTAGCAGCGTCTGCTACTACGTTCGTACGGACCTGTCGTGAAGTATCTGCGTGAAGTTAGCAAGAGCTAGCTAGCAAGACAGGTATTTTTGGTCTGGCACAGAGTGACTCATGTAAATAAAAAATGTTTTTTAATAAATTATTAATAAAAATGAATAAAATATAATAAAATAAACCAAAAAAAACGAAATATTTCAATTAAAGGCTCATTATTGCACTGAAGTTTGCATATTTATGGCATATTTATGGCATAAAAATGCATTTATTGTTAATGCTTCATATCATTTTTCTTGCTGGACTTTTGTTCCAAAATTTGCGTTTATGAGAGGTATATGGTTGCGTTTATGAGAGGTATATGGTTCGATTCGTTTAAATAAATTTAAAAAAAAAAAAAAAAAAAAAAAAAAAAATTTTTTTTAATTAATTAAAAAAAATTTTTTTTATGATTTTTTTTTTGGAAAATTTGGGCCAAAAATTTTTTAAAAAAAGGAGCTCGTTGCGTTTATGAGAGGTATATGGTTCGATTCGTCTTGAAATAAGCTTTCATTTGAGACAATAAAATTGAACAAAAGCCAATACGTTTTTTTTAAATTAATTTCTAAAAAATTATTTCTATACATAATGTGATTAAAACAGTGTATGACAACAGGGTGTGAAAAATGTAGTGTTGAACAGGACAAACAGTAGGCTTCTTGCTCACTGAAAAATTAAATTAATAATGAAAAGAATGCGCCTTTATGTTGTATATTATCAATATTATGTTTATCTTTATATTAAAAGATAAAAATTGGTAAAAACTTTGACCAAATTAATCTAATTTTAAAAAAAATAATAATGACCATAACCGGAAGTAGAAAGGTGCTGCAGCAAACATCCCTGACTGTACATACGAGAAAAGTTTAGTAAGTGCGACTGAGATCGAAGTAGAGTTGTTTAGAGCTAGATAGATGTATGTAACTAAAACAGTTTCGTTTTGAAAATATATAATTGCAAAGTAAAATAAATATGTAAAATAAAAATACTTTTGGTTTTATGAATAATTAAAAAATTATGTTTTTGTTCTCCTTTTTAAATAGTATATTAATTTATTTTTTTGATCCAAAATTTCCTTTTTTTTTTTTTTTTGTATTATTTCATAAGTATTTGTTAATATGATTTTTCTTGCTAGACTTTTGATCCAAAATTTTTCAATGAAGAAGCTCGGTTGCGTATATGAGAGATATATGGTACGATTTGTCTTGAAAAAAAATTGCCAATAGGTTTCTTTTTTAATTAATCAAAAAGTATTTTTACATATAGTTCAGCAAGAAAAATGATAATGAGCCTTTAATTAGAATATATCGTTTTTTTTTTTTGTTTTTGTATTTTATTATATTTTATTCATTTTTATTGATAATTTATTAAAAAACATTTTTTATTTTTATTTACATGAGTCACCCTGTGCCAAAAAAATACCAGTCTTGCTAGCTAGCTCTTGCTAACTTCACGCAGGTCTGTTTTTTATTTTTGTTTTTTGTTTATGTAAAAAAAAAACAAAAAATGTTTTTATAGAAATTTAGAAAAACGACTTCTTAAATCCGAACCGAATATGCATTCTGCATTGTTTTAGTGAAATTTCAATTTACATGCATTGTTAACTTTCAAATGTAACCGGTTTGGGGCTCATCGGTTGAACGGTTTCAACGTAAATTGCGGACATAGAACCATTTTTACTATTTTATATATGTAGATGTATTAAAATAATTGCATTTAAATTGGAATTCAATGCATTTTTCAATTACAGCAACTGAAGAAGTTTGCATACATTCTAGCTGAAGGAAAAAAAAAACGAATTCATATGTCAAATAGAAAATGCTACGACATTTCTGTCAGTTCGTCCGTCCGTAATTGTTTGGTTCTCTGCTTGTTTTTAGTGCCATATAATATATAGCATTTCTATGGCCAAAGACCAGAAATGAAGTTGCCTGAAATTGAAACGCAGCTTGTCAGTCAGTAAATGCTGTTTTCGTAACTGACTTCCTGTCTGTCTGTCTGTCTGTCTGTCTGTCTGAGGGAAAACTAAGATGCTTAAGAATTTCGGCAGAGTTTTTCGAAGACAAATTCTGCATTTTATGTTTTTTTTTTTTTTTTTTTTTGAGTTTGGAGTTTGGTGTAAGTTGCGTGCAATTGTCTGATAATGACACTGACATGATGATGCAATGACAACTAACAAAGCCAAAGACGACGACATTTTGAAGACATGCAGCAAACTACAATACTAAAACTCCAGCAGCAACTTCTGAAGATCAAGACGACTACGACGACGACGATGAAGACGACGACACAAATTCAAATGCAAACAGGCTCAACTAGAATATGCAGACACAAACAATTACAAAAACACACACACACACACACATACATGCATAGTTATTTAAATACATGCTTTCATAGAATAGAACGCTTTTTTTTCTATTTCATTTTTTTTTTTTTTTGACAAGAAATTTTATATATACGAAATTATTTGTAATGCTGCCGCCAGCAAATTTGCGAATTTTTTTCTTGTAGCACAAGTATATTTGTTCATGAGCAGCTTTCCTTCTTTTCACATTTTTTCTTCTTTTTCTTTCTTTACATTTTTTTTACAGGCTGGCACATCTTTGTACTTTTCTTTTTCGTTGTCCTTTTTTTTTTTTTTTTTTACTCGTACGTCTTGTGTAAACCAAGTCGAAGAATGCAAGTAAATTAAGTTTTAAGCAACATGTCTGCAGAAATCATGCCTCAGGAATGCTCTCCACACGCCAAAAACTGCCAAATACTTTGAGAGAGCGAAAGACGAGAAGTGGAATGAGTAGCTTCAATCTTAGCAAATGCCATTGGCGGTAGGCTGTGTGTGTGTGTAGAAGCACAATAAATTCAAGTAAAAATAAGCATCATCAGTGTTGTCGTAATCCGAGTGTTATTTAATAAGTCGTGGAAATAAAAATAGTAAAATTTTTGTTGGTATTTTTTAGCGTATTACTAAAAAAAAATTTTAAAAAATGGTATTTTTAGTAAATTTTTTAAATTTATAACTTGTAAGGTATTTAAATTATTTAATAATTAAACCAAAAGCTATTTCATAAGCCTCACAAATTAAAAAAAAGAGGTATTTTTAGTATATTTCTTAAATTTAAACCTTGTAACGCTGGCGCACTTCAGACTTTATGGTGCAAAAAAAAAATTATGTCTACTTGTCACATCTAACCAGCTTATTGCACCCATTCAACATTATTTTAGTTCAATTTATATATATAAAATAATAAAATTGTTTCTATGTCCGCACTTTGCGTTGAAACCGTCCATACGATGAGCCCCAAACCGGTTACATTTGAAAGATAACAATGCAAGTAAATTGAAACTCCACTAAAGCAATGCAGAATGCATATTCGGTTCATTTGAGAAGTCGATTTTTGCTTTTTTAACATAAACAAAAAATAAAAATAAAAAACAGCTGATTTCAGCTTTCCCCAATATATATTGGGTAAGATAAAAAAAAAGTTATATATTTTAGTATGTTTTTAAGTTAGCGCCAGCCCATTTTTGAAACGCTGCAAACAAAAAAAAAAAAAAAATAGTAAAAATGTCATCAAACAGAACTGAAATTATACAAAACACAGCGGATGCGAAACGAAAAAGAGCTGAAAGAGCAGCCAAAACGCCCGTACAACGTATTAGCACACGCCGGGCAACTGCTAGTAACTTATAATTCAGCCCTCGTTTACGACAAAGCACAAATCTTATATTATTATTTTATTTGTTTTTTTTTTTTTTTTTTTGATTTTTTTGCTATACTAAATATTTGTTCCTCAAGAATTTTTTTTTTTCTTAAACTAAAAGCGACAGCAACGCCATTTTCAGCATAGGCTCTGCAACGCCTGTTACTATGCTATGATATTTAGTCGCTATTGCTTACATATTTGTTCGTTGTATACGTTATTCGTCATGCAGTCGTAGTGTCTTTCGTTTGTTTACTTTTTGTTGTTTTTTGTTTTTTTTTTTTTTTTTGGATTTTGTTTGTCTTTTATTTTTTTCTTTTTTTTAAATTTGTGCTTGTTACTCTCGCTCTAGCCGTAAGGAGACAAACTCCATTGAGGCAAAGAATTCAATTTTAAAAATCGCAAAGGACTCAACAATTGTTATGCAGCCTGCTCAATACAAACACACAAATACGTACATGTCAATTCAAATGTAATGAAATTTATCACTTTTATGCTAAAGTAAAATGCCAACAAAAATTTAATCAAAAATTAAATCAAATTTTGCTACAATTGTATTGTTAATTTGCTTATTGTAATATTATCGAATTATATGTAAAAAAAAATTAATTTAAAAAAAATAACGCCCAAAACTATGCAACACTTTTTTCTATTCAAAACACATTAATCATACGCCACGTTGCAACGCGCTTGCATACAGCAATCGCAGCCAACTTTAAACGCAAAACAAACAGCTTACATAGACGTAGATATTAATTTAATTAAGCTAAGATTGTCTCAAAGGTATTATATCGGTAAACATTGCCGCTGCTGCATTCATTGTTTTAAGCGCAAATACAGACACAACACAATACAACACAACGAGTATGCTGCGTATAGATCAGATAAAACACTTTGCAGCATGTCGCGTATAAACCGGTTAGCAGCTGAATGCAGCCAAAGACGTCGACAAAAAGTAATTAAAACTTAACAACATCAGACGAAGATGAAATGCTGCTACTGCTGCTACTTCTGTATTCCAATTCAATTCTAAGCACATCATGGCTTATTTCGCAAAATAATACAATTACAATGCGGCAGGTAAAATCCCATACAAAAATTGACTTAAGCTGTAAGTAAAAAGCAAAAAAAAAAAAAAAAAACTAAAAAAAAAAAACTTAAAAGTAGCCACAAAAAGCCATCGGCTTTACAAACAGCTGCAATTTGGCCAGCACACTGGTATGCAGCTAAATCGACAGTTGGCAGACAACATGGCAAACAGGATTTCATTGTCGAATGCAACACTGCCGCCGCCGACGTCGCCACAAAGTTAAACAAAACCAACAAAATAATAATGGACGTCAGTTCCAGTACACATTGGCACAAACGACCACAAAGTAACCAAAACTGCTACTGCTGCTAATGCGCTTTTCTTAATTGTTTGTTTAGTGTGAAGAAAAACCGAATGAACAATTTACAAACAACAAAAGCTGCAAATGCAAAAAAAAAAAAAAAAAAAACATTAAAGGAAACAAAATAAAATCTACTAAAAGATTTTGTGTAATGAATTTGTAGTTGCTGTAACTATTTAATATGTTAACAATAGCAAAAGGTGTTTGCTTAGATTAAAAATTAAATAAAACTGCAGCGCTAATTTGCAAAAAATAAGGAAACGTGGCTGGGAGAAAATATTCATAAGATATCTGAAATTATTTCATATTTTCGTGTTGTAGTTTGCATAAAGGAAAAACGCTTAATTTTTTTTGGTTTGTAATACGAAAATGGTGATTGTGTTGACGACGTGCGTATGTAATTCTATCAGAGCTGCGAAACATTTTTTAATTCGAAACGCAACACTTTTGAAGCAGTTTTTACTAAAGAAAATGCATTTGCACAAAAATCTGAAGCAAGCGAACCCAGCGTTACCAACAGCCGTACCGGGTCCAAGGTAATAGTGCATATTTTAGCAGCTAAGCTGAGAACAGTGAGATGTTAGAAAATTCCGAAAGAACTGAGCAACACTAAAGGAAACAAGAAAAAACGTTAACTTCGGTAGAACCGAAGCTTAAATACCCGTCACACGAATCTTTAAAGAGATTATGTGTAATCAACAGTGGTCACCTAAGTTTACACACAATATTAATTTAAAATTTTGAGCTAAAAATACAGATATGTATAACAACATATTTCTCGAATATATCTGGAAACGAGCGGTAAGGTTGTATGCAAGAAACACCTGGAAATGGGCGTGGCACCATGACATTTTTAAAAAGTTTTTACCCAATATGGAGTAAATACATGAATAAATAATAACCATTTTCATACAAAAAAATCGAAAATGGTCCGAAAGTTTGTATGGGGGCCATACCAAAAAATGGGCGTGGCACATCTGATTTGACATTGGATGACATTAGAATGTTTTTAGCCAAATTGGAGTGAATATATGCATAAATAATTAGTATTTTTTACAAAAAATTGGGAAAAATGAAAAGTTTATATGGGGGCTATGCCTAAAAGAGGGCGTGGCATCTTGGTTTTGACACTGGATGACAAAAGAAATGTTTTTACACAATTGGGAGCGAATACATTCATAAATAATTACAATTTTTATCCAAAAAATCGGAAAAAACGGTAAGTTTGTATGGGGGCTATACCTAAAAATGGGCGTGGCACTCTAATTCTCGAACTCATAATAGTCGTTGCCGAGAAAAGCTTAAGTTCCAAATTTCAGCTTAATATCTTTATATCTTCAACGAAAAAGATGCTTAGAAATATACAGACGGACAGACGGACAGACAGACGGACAGACAGACGGACATGGCTAGATCGATTCGTCTCGTCGAGCTGAACAAGAATATATATACTTTATGGGGTCTACGACGTCTCCTTCAATGCGTTACAAACTTTCAGACAAACTGAATATACCCTTCACACAATGTGTGGCGGGTATAAAAACGCTCAAAAAAAAAAAGATGATTTTTTATATCCGTCACACACAGTGTGGAGGGTATTATCATTTTGTCAGAAAGTTTGTAACGCATTAAAGAAGACATCTTAGACCCTATAAAGTATATATATTATTGATCAGCTCGACGAGACGAGTCGATCTAGCCATGTCCGTCTGTCTGTCTGTCCGTCTGTCTGTATGTATGCGTTTCATTCGCTTAGTTTTAAAAGATATTGACCTGAAACTCGGAACTTAATCTTTTCTCAGTCCTAAGCAGTTCAACTATTAAAATCAAAGTGCCACGCCCATTTTAAGGTATAGCCCAATACAAACTTACCGCCCATTTTCGAATTTTATGTGAAAATAGCTATTATTTATGAATGTAGTCACTCCAAGTTTGGTGAAACTACTTCTAATGTCATCCAATGTCAAATCCAAGCTGCCACGCCCATTTTTAGCTATAGCCCCATACGAATTTACCGCCAATTTTCGAATTTTTCGTATAAAAATAGGTATTATTTATGAGACTATTCATTCAAATTTAGGTAAAACACTTCTAATGACATCCAATAACAAAACTAAGGTGCCACGCCCATTTTTAGTTATAGGCCCCATATAAACTTATCGAATATTTTCGAACAAATGTATGAAAAGTAATTATTTTCGAAAATATATTTATAAATATGTATATATAAGCCACTGATGATCACACATAAACTATTCAAAGATTCGTGTGACGGGTACTTAAGCTTCGGTTCCACCGAAGTTAACGTTTTTTCTTGTTTTTTTTTTTTTCTTTTGTTATTTATTTATTTTTAATTTTGTCCTAGCTTTATGCAGCAGTTTTAGTTGCAGAACAGCTTCAAAAATAATAGGAAAAAAATATATACAAACGCATTTGAATTCTTGTTGGTTTTATACAAAGCAAAATAAATTTTAAATGCTCTGTCTATGCATTTTTTTTTTATTTTTTTTTTTTATTTTAGTTTTTTTTTTGCACACTTTTGTCTCTAATAAATTTATTTTACATGAAAAATTTTAATATGCAACAAATTGCCTTTGACATGGTTGAGCAGCAGCATTGTAGTAATTCACAGCGCCTGTATTTGACGTTGTTGGCTAATGCTGCTTAAATTTTTGGTCGGTATGCCTTTGACTCAAATATGCGAAAGTTTTGTGGCAACATTGCGTTTATGTGATTTTAACGTGAATTTGTATAATCAAAATGCTTCTAAAATATTTTAAAAGATATTTTTAGCAACTTAACGTTTTGTTGTGTACAAAAAGTAGTTACATATAATAAAATATTTGTTGCTGTGATTTTATTATTTATAAAAATAAAATAAACAAAAAGAATGCCAATATTGCGTATACGCAATGTTTCACTAAAAAACAAACGCAAAAGTCAAATATTGCATTTAATATTATAGACAACCAAAATGTTAAACAGCTCAACACTTTACCCTTTCTTTATTTCTTATTTCTTGTTTCTGATCATTTTTATCTTAAAAAGTTTTCTTTTTTTTTTTTTCTCTCTCTCTTTTCATGCATTGCAAATTATTTGTGAAGGAATTTAAATTGAATGTCAGTTTGTTTGTTTTTCCCTCATGAAGCGCTCCCTAGTTTCATTGAAACCGACAACGTTAACATTACAGTGAGACAGTCGCTGGCAGTCGACAGTCGACAGTCCTTGTGTAGACACTAAATTCTATGCAAATACACATATATTTATTTATATATGTGCATGTGTGTGTGTATGTTATAGTAAGAATGTGCACAACGTGACAGGCTCATGCGTTTTTTTTTTTTTTTTGTGTTGTTTTTTTTTTGTATTCGAATTTGTTTTGTTATACGTTTTACCAAATATGCTCTATAAGTACGCATATTCTGACTTCCTTATTTTAGCTAGTTTTTATTTTATATGTTTTTGTTTTGTTTGTTGCGCGACTTTTGCTTCCGGTTTTATTTTAATATCGTGTCAAATGTCGCACTCAGTTAGTTGCTGTTTGTATTGTTGTAATTGTTCGTCGTAAGGCATGTGACATTTGCATATTTTTTTTTTTTTTTTTGTTAGAAATTAAATAAATTTAAAAACAAATATTATTTACATATGTACACGGTAGTAGCTATAATAGTCAAACTGGAAGCTTAAGACATCTCGAGTAGTGCAATAAAGATCAAAAATATTTAGTCAATCTCAAAATATTCTGAGTAAATTTATGTGGTAGTATGTAAAATTATCGATCAATCGAAAATAATCGATTAAAAAAAAATCGATTTGATCAATTATTTAAATAAAATTAAATCGATAAATCATGTTATTTTTTTCTTTTTTTATAAAAAGTACCCAGATATCGTACTATCGGATAGTATAAAATATCGATAAATCGAAAAAATCGATTTATTCGATTTTTTCGATTTTAAGGAGGGAACAGCCAAAGCTTGGAGAATAATTTCGAAAATAATATTAATCGAAAACCGCTTGAAAAACGTATCGATATCGTATCTTCAACGAAATTCTCTGTTTAAAAACATCAGAAAAGTAATACGACAATGTAAATACATATCCATAAAAAAATGAAAAAGTCCAGGATAATTCTTTATGGGGTCATCGATCTATTTCACTTTTAAAACATTTTAAAAAAGTAAGTTTTTTATCAAAGAAAATAATCATGTATCGGTATCGTATCGGTATCGTATCGGTATCATATCGGTATCGTATCAGTATCGGTATCTATATCGGTATCGTATCGGTATCATATCGCATCGTATCGGTATCGTATCGGTATCGTATCGGTATCGTATCGGTATCGTATCGGTATCGTATCGGTATCGTATCGGTATCGTATCGGTATCGTATCGGTATCGTATCGGTATCGTATCGGTATCGTATCGGTATCGTATCGGTATCGTATCGGTATCGTATCGTATCGGTATCGTATCGGTATCGTATCGGAATCGTTTTCGATACATATATATATATATATATATATTTAAATCAATACTCTTGTTCACGTCGTATCGATTTCGAAAATTTGATTAATTCGATAAATTTCGAAAATTTGATTAATTCGATAAATTTTATCGATGTATTTGATTGATATCGAGATTTTAATAATAATTTTATGCTAAAGTTTACACTTTGCAGTTAAACTCTCATGATTGCAGCTACTTGTTTATTTCGCAATGTGGCTACAACATTTTGACGTTGTAAATCCGCATAAACCATTAACAATTTTAGCATATGGTACAAGCATATGGTACAAATCCGTACTCAAGTAACGATAACAACAAAATTCAAGATGCTAAGATAGTACGAGTACATTATAACAGCAACAACAACAACATTAACCCTTTAAGTGCATATCCGCTATTTACAATTTACTGTTTTACGCTTGCCTTTAACATCATTTATCATGATAGAAAGGCTACGCAACGTTTTATCCAGCTTTCATCTTTACACTTTATACAGTGCATTATTAATTTTTATCAGATTTACTTGAGGGTAACTGAAGATTTATTTAAAACGCCATTGACGTTTACACACAAGTCAAGTTGTTCTTAGAAAATATTATTGTAACTTTTTTTTTTTTTTTCCTTTCACACATGTGGAGGGTCTTATCTTTTTTTCAGAAAGTTTTTAACGCATTAAAAAATCTTATATTTAATCTTGATTTTTAATTTTAAATTTTTGTCCGTCGTCTGTCATTTTAAAGTTAATGTATGCTTTTCATTCGCTCAGTTTTAAGATACTGAACTGCAACTCGGGACTTAAGCTTTTCTCAGTCCTATGCAATTCAAGTGTTAATATCAACCCCCTATTTTAAGGTGAAGCCCCATACAAATTTACCATTTTTTTTGGATTTTTTGTATAAAATAAATATTTATGAATGTACTCCCCCGAAGTTAGATAAAAATACTTCTAAGTCATCCAGTATCAGTATCGTAGCTCCATTTTGATACAGCCCCCATACAAACGGTACCGTATCGATTTTATATGAAAGTAGCTCTTATTTATGTATCTAGTCACACCAAGTTTTGGTAAAAATACTTCGAATGTCATCCCATGTCAAATCAAGGTGCACGCCCATTTTATCGGCCCCATACAACGACCGTTTTCCAATTTTTGTATAAAAATAGGTATTATTTATCGGACTATTCGCTCAAATTTATGTAAAACACTTCTAATGATATCCAATACCAAATCAGGTGCCACGCCTATCTTTATCGATAGTCCCCATCGCAACATCGGTTATTTTCGAACAAAGGTATCAAAAAGTAATCGGTTTCGAATATATGGTATAAATGTATAGTAAGCCACTGATGATCACACTAAGCTATTCAAAGATTCGTGTGACCGGTATACGATTCGTATCCACCGAAGGTAACGTTTTGCGTTTTTCGTTCATTGTTTTGGTTTTTCGTTTAATATTTAATATTTTTTATACCGGTTATCGTATAAACGGTATCGTATCGGTATGTCAAAAAGTGTAACGCATTGAAGGATGGCATCGGACCCCATAACGTATATATATTCTTGATCGGCATCGTATGGGACGAATCGATCTAGCCATGTCCGTCTGTCTGTCTATCCGTCTGTCCGTCTGTTTGTTGCTATGCGGATCTTTTCGATGAAGATATAAAGATATTGGGCTGAAATTTTAAACTTAAGCTGTTTTCGGCAACGACTAGGTTAAGTTCGAAAATGAGAGTGCCACGCCCATTTTTATGGTATAGCCCCCATACAAACTTATCGATTTTTTTCGATTTTTTTTTGGTAAATAGTAATTATTTATGAATGTACTCGCTCCCAATTGGGTAAAAACATATTTTTGGTCATCCAGGGTCAAAACCAAGACGACACGCCCATGTAACGGGTATTTCAGTTAACGTTTTTCCTATCGGTTTAATTTAAATTTTGTCTTACATTTTAAAGTTAATCAGCTTTTGGTGTGTTTTACACTATGCAATCGATTAGTAAAAATTTACTTTAAATAAAAAAAATTTATTTAATATCGGTATCGTATCGGTGTCGTATCGGTATCGTTTTCCAACCGGTACCGAATCGGTATCGTATCGGTATCATATCGGTATCGTATCGTATCCTTTTCCAACCGGTACCGAATCGGTATCGTATCGGTATCATATCGGTATCGTATCGGTATCGGTATCATATCGGTATCGTATCGGTGTCGTACCAGTATCGGTATCGTATCGTTTTCGAAATATTTATTTAAATCAATACTTTTCTTCACATTAGAAATATTTATAACAAATACTTATAATACATATATAATAAAGAGAAAAAAATAAACTTCCTCGTTACAATTTTATTTTTATTTTAAACTAGGACATAAGGACATTTCAATGCGAGGTGGTCTTTTAGTTTTTTCCACTAAAAAATGTTGTTTAGCTTCCTTAAAAAAAAAAAAAAAAAAATTAATTCTGCATTTTTCCATTCCATCTCAAAAAAAGCTAGATACTTACACTATTCCGCCTAAATTTACAAATCAAATTCAATGTACAAAAATATATAATTTCGATTATATTAACCAAGCTGGCACCCATAAAAAGCCCAACAATGCCGCCCAAGGTTACTGCATAATTAAAAGAAAAGTATAAAAAAAAATTGTACCGATACGATACCGATACGATATCGATACGATACCGATACGATATCGATACGATAAATATATGTACATATATGTACTATACAAAATACAAACTTACTTAACAACTCAATCCAGCAGTAGACAAGTCTTCGATGCTCTATTAGCATTGGCCATTGATGCAGTTCAATATTAAAATGTGCATAATCGTCAATTAAAGCTTTCTTAATGCTTTCTTTTTGCTTTTGGTTCAGAAATAGCAGTACATAGAAACTATAGTCACAAGTTCTATAACAATGTGTACAATTACTGATGTCCATAAATTTTCGTTTATTTGCAATACAAAGCATTTGCGACATACTGCAAGGGTTAACATTTAATTCTGAAAAAAAAATATACTGGAATAATGGAAAAAATTTGCTGCATAAATTCAACAAACTTTCGAACAAAATAAAATAATGTGCAGGCATGCAACCGCATTGTTTTATAAAAATTTCAACATGACAAAATTGATCACAGATACTTTTCCGATAGAATTTCTCGTCTGGATATTGTGACCTTAGCAATTTATCGCTAAATTCTTCATCAACAAAATAGCATTGTCGTTTGCTATAGAAATGGAATGAAAATGGAAAAAATGAAGAGTATAAATAAGTAATCATGAATTTCTTAGAGCTTAGATACACACACCTTATAGGTAAAGAAAATATATCGTCACTGCTTTCAACTTCACCCACAAAAAAAATCAATTCAGTTGGATAATGCTTTTTCCAGGTATGAAATGGTTTAGACGTCAACGTTGGCATTTCATCGAAAGCGGTTAAAAATATCTAATTTTAGAAGAAAAAAATATATATATAAATATGGAACATTTTTTCAACAGAATTCTCCATTCCACTGTGGGCCATGATGCGTTCAAAAATTTGCAAAATTCAAAATGGCGGACGATATTTTTAAAATCAATTTTTTTGGGGGGTTTTTTTTTTTTTTTTTTATAAAAAAAATTGGTTAAATTAAAAAAAATTCAAAAGGCGACCTATATTTCCGATTAGCTCGAAACTTATTACACGGGGGTTTATTGGGGTCATTGATTACAAATCTGACATTAAATATGAAAAATGTAAAATTTTGAAATTGAGCTTTGGAAGCGGAGTTAGAGATTTTCCGTTACGAAAAAAATGCTGGTTATATATGTATATAATTTATCTTATATGTATGCTCACATTAATCGAACCATTCGGTTTGCGTAAGCTAAACTTAAAGCTCCAATCCGTTTGTACTTCCTCCAGAATTTGCATTTGTGTATCTCTCGTTGAATATGCACGAGTTTTAATCGATTCGATAATCATATTATTATAATAAAAGCAATTACCATGCTCTGTTGCAGTGCGATCAATATAAAGACTACAATCGAAATCCAAACCGGCAAAGGAACAATATTCAATAAATTCCTCAACGCTAAGAAGCAACTAAAAATTAAAGAAATATTTTAAAAATATGTATTTTATTCAGTAGTGTCATAAAAATCGCTTTTATATGATTTCAAATCGCTCATATTTTGCTGGAGAATAGAAGTGCAACGACCGATCGCATTGCTATGCAAATGTGTCGGCTATAATTTTTTTGTTTTTTTTTTTTCTAAAGAACGCTTGACAACTCTTTAATTTTTTTTTTACCAAATCTCTAGCGAAAATATGAGTGATTTGAAATCAGTCAAACAGATTTTTCTATTTAAATAGCTACTTACTTCATTTAACTGGTTTATCAAATCTATTTCAAATGTTATATTCGCATATTGCATACAATTTTGCATATTTATATTATTTATATTTCGATATTGTAAAAAATATTCAATGCATGCCTTTAAAACTGTACGATTTGTATTAGTAACTGTCAAAGCATTTACATAATTCTCGAATCGCTCTTCATTGAAGACTTTCTCAGGGCATATAAAAACTGCAGGAAAATTTAACGGTTCGCCTTGTGGACGTAATTCGTAAACTAGAATTTTTCAATTGTAGTTTTCGAGTTTAAAAAAAAAAAAAAAAATTTTAATTACCTTTTAAAATTGGATTCATCCAGAAATTGGTTGCCACATCGCAAAAAATTACAACTGTGGTTATAAATGCCATATACCATATAATAAACCATAGAAAACGTTTGCCCTTTGTATTTTTGCGTTGTAAATAGTTTATATATTTTAATGAGCAGTGTTCCAAATAAGTCTCCATTGCTACACGCAAATATAGACGGAACGATTCGAACCACTTGAACATTGCTGCTGTATTTTCTGTAATATTTTTTTTTTATGTGCAACGTTTTTATAGTAAATTATTGAAATTGTTTGAAGTTAATGGATTATGCATTAAAATTGCTTATCGATTTAATTAAAAATTTTAATTGGAAATTCATGTTTCTGGTTAAAGTTAAATTTTAAATGGAATTTTGAATAAAACGATAAATATTTTCGGGGAATCCCATTTATCAAAAATATCTCTACACATAAGTCTAACAAAAACCATTAAAATTGCGTGCTCGATTTACTTAAAATGTATTAGCAAAAATGTCAGTCATCAGCATTATATACAAGCATATAATAAAAGATAATTATAAGTCAGACAATGACAATTCAATTTTCGAGCCAAATTGCGTAAAATATGAAAATGCAAAGAGAAACATGGAAACCGACATAACTACGGAACATGTTTGTCTTGTCTTAATTAAATGTGCTTACTTCGCTACACGTAAAATATTAAACAAAAAAAAAATAAAGCAATACGACGTGAGCAACTGAATACTCCCGTATTCAGTTATAATAGATTAAGGATGTACATGGTTTGCTTAAAAATCTAAGACAAAAATTATATTTCGTGTTTATATGCTAAACATACATAAATAGCTTATTACTAAACGACAAATAGATGTGTATTCTGTAATCTAATCATCTTTTTCCTCTGCAGCTGTTGTAGTCGTCAAATTGGGCACCTCAGACGGTGTTATGCCAGTGCATTGAAAACAACGTGCAATGAGATGATTATGACAACGCGTCACTAGACATTGCTGACAGCGTGTACGCGCTGTCGTTTGACGTTTACTCTGTGAGCATGGCTTACAACGTCGTGGTTTTTCCCAATGTCGCGACGAGAGCGTTATGCCAGCGGGTATGTTTGCTTTAACCGTATTTAGTAAACCAATTCCGGTTGTTTGTTTTGCATTGTTAGCAGCTTCTGTGAGATAGTTTTCAGCGGATGTACCTAATATTTCACATATCTGTATCTTTTGTAGCAATGTTGCATCCGAAGTACGCAAAAGGCGTCGCTGTAAGCGTTGCATTGTTAGATATAACCCCAATTGCCGTTGATAATCACGTTGTTCTATATCGGCATCACCTTTAGTTGATAGCCTTAACAATATCCAAGCATTTAGTGCACAATAATCTAGCATGATGTGCAGCAATTTAAGTGACGAATTAACCAGAGCAGGCGGTGTCGCATATTGCGTACTGTACGCATGTGCCTGTTGTTGATATTTTTGTGACGCTTGGATGCTATATTCCTGTACTTTGTGTACATTGAGCTGTGCGCTTAAGCCACAACTAAGCAAAAACTCGGTATTTTTCGCCGTATTGGCTGTTAATATTGCTGCATTTGAATAGAGCTGTGGCGCAGTATTATGCTCCCAATTAAGTGGATAATCCGTTGATGTACTTGTCAGCACGCCGGTTGTGGTTAGCTGTCGCTGCAACAATTGCTCACTAAGTTCCAGATTAGTATATGCCGCTTCAAGTGCTACATTACGTCCTGTCGATTTTATATCACAGACAAGCTGAAAAATATCTTTATTCAAAGAAATTTTCGTTTGCGTTATTAGCGCATTAGCCATGTACAGTGTCTTAGCATCACAAAGCGCTATAATATGTTCCAATTTTTCAGCGCTTCTTTTATTTGTGACACACTCCGCAGCGCACATATTACGCTCTGTCAGCGTACACCAGCCGCTGGGCGCATAATACGAGCGACAATTAATTATAAATTTATTCCATAATTTAAGTTTTTGCTCGTAATTATTTGGCTGCTCCGACAGACATAGATGCTCAGCGAGAAAAACAAAACGTTTATGTGTCATAGTCGCACGAAAAATAGCATTGCCCAGCTCTGGAGTCCATAGTTCCTCTAGTGGGCCATTTTGTGCGCCATTACGAAATACGCCACAAAGATAGTTTAAGCCCAGCCAGGCACGCAGTTCATACATTTCTGTTGGACGTGCATGTGGCAATTTAGAACGTTTTTTACGTATGCATTCATTGGTACATTGCAGCATTTGACGCAGTATCGGTTCGTCAAAGAGCAGCGTCCATGGCTCCAACACACTGGTGACACGTGCTGCAGGTCCCTTGCCAGTAGCTTGCTGTTCCGGTATGGGTACTTCTTCATGCGCTGCATTTTTTGTATGTTCCAGTGTCCAAATGCGTCCATTTAGTGATTTGTATTCCGTATTTAAACGTGCACGTTTAGCTCGTCCTTTGGCAATACTCGGCTTTTCCTGCTTAACATTCAAACTGTTTGCTGTCTGCAGTAGTTCATCGTCCTTGAATAACCATTTAAATTTTGTTTTATTTTGTGCATCACTTTGTTCTTGTAATGGATCCGGTTCAGCAACAGCAGCAGAGAGAGGCGGCGCTATTAACGCCAATACTTGCAGCAGCTATCTTGTCGTCTTTAATTGTGACATCTGCCTCTGGCATAAACTCTAGCATATCATTTTCGTCATCTACATTGGATTTTATGCTTATAAGCAGCTTTTCGTCGTACTCTTCGTCGTAATCCATTTTATTATTTACGAAAACAACAAACTAAATGTTGACTCTGTGCAATCAGCTGTTTACTACAATTAAGTTAGCAGCCCGGTTGCTAGTGTTGCATTCTGGCAGCGCCCGCGTTTGAATATTTGAATAAAAAATAAAATTTAATATATTCGTTTTTTTTTTTTTGGTAAAATCACATCTATTTGAAACTTGCTACATATTACATTTTTTTCATAGTAAATATAGAAATGGAGGGTATAAGGTGATTTCCTATTAGTATTGCTCACAAACGAACACATCTATGGCTAACAGCAGCAGCATTAACTGTGTAGCATCCCATTTATTTGTGCATAAGAAACAAACTGACGACAGCTATGCATGAATGCATGTATTTAAAAACAATTAGCGCCAGTTTAAAAATTATACTGAAACGGTTTTGGCGCTTTAACAATATTCGTAGCTGTTGTGTCAGTAACTCCAAGTGCCTTGTATTCATTCATAAATAACACAAGGAAACGATCATTTTGCAGATCACTAAGCGACATGCCAAGTTCGCCACAGGATTTAACAATTTCAGCACAGGCGCGCAGATCCTTACGTTGATCTAAAAAAGCGTTAAAGTGCAGTGTTAGCATATAATCTTGCTTATAAAAATATTTTTCCGAATACTCACATTGATAGTTAAAGAGCAAACTCAAGCAACTGATTAGTGCATTCCGTTGATTGTATTGCAAAAACACTTCAATTAAACGATGCACTGCATCTACATTATTGCGACTTAGAAACGAGGAACAGAGTGGTGCAGCACTGTTGATTTTATATTTTATTAGAAAACACTCATAATTTGATTATATTTCAGCCAAACTTACCGACGTTCCACCAGCTGCTGCAATTCTTTGTAATGCTCGAAAAGATCTGCTGCAGATTTTTGATCAGAAAACCAATCACTTATAAAACATTGCTTCCAGACGCATGCCATGACAAAAACATCTCCATGTTCCTTGTGTATAGCGCGTGCCACTTCCATTAGCGAAACCAATACGGCTTCACTCTTTCGTGCCAGTGTCTCTTCGGTTATGGTACGAAAAGCAGCACGTATCATACGGCGTCCTTCATCGGTTTTAGTACAACGTGCATAGCCACGATGCAGTGTCATGAGTGCAACATCTGCGCTACCATTGTGCCAGAGCGCAATACCTTTAAATGGAGCCAAATCCGCATAGGTTTGCGCAAAAGGATGTTCCAAATGGCGACAAATATCAGCTAACGCTTCAATTTGCGGTAGACGACTAATTGTACTTAGATACTTTAAGCAGGAGATCAACACTTCATTGGATGGCAATTGTTGCCAGCGTATACACTGGCGTATCAAATAGAGAAAATCCACCTTGTTTTTTATCTCAAGCGTAGCAAGCAACAGATTATCAAGTTGCGCTTGCGATAATGAACGTATATCGAGTCCTAATTGCGGCGAACGTAATGCCTTCAGATCATTCATCATGCCCTTCGACATGAGACCGACATTCTGTGTGAAACTTGTGCTGACATCACTACTATCTGCCTTAACTGAGACCACAACATCGCCTTTCTTATGCATAAGATTATCGCGCAGCTCTTCCCATTTCTGTGTCTTACGATTGACCAGCTCATTGGTAAAACAATCGATAGCGTCCATTTGCGTTGACTTTGATTGATGTTGCTGCACTAGAGCGGCCGCAGCTGTACTTGGCCATAGAAACGAAGCAATGCAGTTCTGCGTTGAGAAATTGATTTAATATTATAACAATTTATATTTTTACGCCACACTTAACTGACCTGAAAACGTTGCAGCGCCTTCGGTGAGCCAGGCGCAACGGCAGTAGTGCCGCTGCTAGTTAGCCGCGTTAACATCGACATGCAACTTATAAAACTTTTCGGTTTGAGCAATAAAAAGTTGCGTTGCCTACAAAATGATGTAATGCTACGCTGCACTGTTTTATTTAATCATTTATTCCATTTCGTATACAAATAGAAAAAAAGAAAAAATGCTCGCGCAATGTTTCTCTATCTTTTGTTGCACAGCTGACAACAACAGAAAAATTCAGTGTTGCAAAATGCATACATGTACAGCGAAATAGCAGATTATAGGCTAAATGTGACAACTAGCAAGTGCGCTACTATTTTTATATTTTTTCGAATCAATGAATGCTGCTATTTATCATATTGTGCATAACATTTAAAACGTATTTTATTCATAACTTTTTATTTTATTCATAACTATATTATTATCTTACATCGAGCTATAGCACAAATTAATTTTTTAATATAACTACGTTTCTCATCTTTTTTTCAAAATTATTGCAAACGCAAAATAAATTTCAACAGTTTAATATAAATACATAATTCTCTATTATCGTACACATATGCTGTATATGTAGCGTATTTTGAAGCGTCATTGTATAATAAATGCACAGCTAAAGTTCTCAGTAGTGTTGTAAAATTCCTTAATGTCAAATGCACAATGTCAAACTGATATATGTATTTATTATTATTTACAGTTTATTATTTTTTAATAGTATACTTTTATTATTTTACAAAAAATGCACTATTATTATGCGATATTAAAAGGCAAATACTATAGTTGCAGCAAATACAAATATAAAACAAAACAAATCAATACGTAGCGCTCGTCTTTGTAGCGTTTCGTTGCTGCTGCCTTCGATTTTATACTTTATTGCGCACACGTAATCGAGTGGTGAGTGTATATGTAATATTATTTTTTAGTGAGTGGCGTGTACAAATAATATAAATAAATTAAATTTAATAAAAAAAAAAATAAATAAAATCCAAATGTGAACAATTTGACAGTAGCATAAGCGCGCGCAATTATACTCGTTGACACAGAAACTACTGATTTTTTGTTGCCTTTATAAATGTCAATTTGACATTTTTCACCTAAGCTGCCCGTCCCTTCCGTCATCGTCTCTTTCCGACACATAGACATGTACATATGTCATTTGGGCTGCCAGATGAGAAATGTCTATAAAAACAGCAGCAACTACAATCAAAACAACGGTTAAAATTTAAAGTTTTCTATTTGAAATTTTAGTCAATTTTTTTTTTTTTTGCATAATGCTGCAATTTTTTAATAATTATTTACTTTGCTGCATTTTAGTTATGTATGCGGCGCGCCATATTGAGCGCGGCGGCAGCGTCGAATTGTAAATGTATCGTTGCCGAAAGTAAATTAATTTTAGTTCAGTTTTAAAATAAAACGAAACTATTCTTAATTCTTTGAAAAAATTGATTCTATTAATTTATTTTTCAACATGCATAAAATGGTTATTAAAATGTATATGCACAAAAAAATATTTCATAAATTAATATTTTTTTATATAGTCTCTAGAGTTGCCAACATGCGCTGTCAAATTACACTGAAAAAAAATTATGAAACACATTTAAAATATTCAAAGCAGAGAACAAATTGAGAAACAAAATTAAATTTATTAATTATAAAATTAAATTTAAGAATTATATTTAAAGCTGCAAAATACCAATTAAGTTTTTAAATTCTATAAAATCCCACTATTTCAAAATCTCGTTTCCCTATATTATAAACAGTGTTATTAAAAAACACTAAATATTAAGTTTCTTAAAATTTTGAATATTCGTACAGTAGGCTGAGCATTATTGGCTAAAAAGCTTTTATCGTCTTAATTCAGTTTAGTCTTCAACAATTCTAAACGCTGTGCACAAGTCTTAAAGAAAAGAAAAATTTATTAAAAAAAAAAAAATTGAAAAATTAAAAACTTTTTTTTTTTTAACAAAAAGACATTTGTTTTTTGATTTCAATTAGTCGTAACCAATTTTTTTTGTATCCGGTTTTATAGTGCTCTACGGCGTACTCTCTTTAAAGCTGTTTTAATTTGTCAATTAAGTTTATACGCGCTGCAAAAGAAAAGATGCTCTCGCCGGATCATGAAGTCGACGCCGCACTCGATCATCAAATTCGAAAGAACATACAGGACATGGCACACGAGGCACAGCTACAGGCGCAGATTATTGAAAATGAGGGTAAGCTATAAATAAAATTCTATTTTCAATATTTTTGAACATTAAACTTTTGCAATTCCGGCGAACAAATGATTCGCTCCTTTTTTTTTTTATGAAAAACCAATAAGATTTATATATCTTTTTTTATACATAGTATATGATTTTTTATACATATATAACAGTGGTGCACATTTTTTTTTTTTTTTTTTTGCAACACGCTTGGCAAAATACATAGAATTTGCATGCCCACCACTGTTATCGAAACAAAAATTAAGCGCCATAAAAATTTCATAATAATCGTTACAGCGGTTTTCGAGTTTTAGAGGAAAATTTAATTCGAATTTTTTTTTCTTCTAATTTTTCTTATAGTGCGTTTAAGCGCCGCCGAGGATATGGAACGCCAGGCAAGTGTTAATGCGCTTAATGCCACCATAGATAGTGACGAGCAATACGTTGAGGATGATGACTATATCGATCATACGGTACACGAAGATGGCTGGCATGAAGTACCAGTTTCTGGTGCAGGTTACCAAGATTTTAGCGGCGCTGATATGGACAATAGTGATTTAGCTAACTTACGAAGACGTCGCGGTAATTTACCAAAACAATCGGTTAAGATATTAAAACGTTGGCTCTATGAACATCGTTACAATGCCTATCCGAGTGATGCTGAGAAATTTACACTATCACAGGAGGCAAATTTAACGGTGTTGCAAGTCTGCAATTGGTTTATCAATGCAAGGCGACGTATATTACCGGAAATGATACGACGCGAGGGAAATGATCCATTACATTTTACCATATCACGTCGTGGTAAGAAGATGAATGCGACAACAACGTCATCGTCATCGTTAGGGATTGATCTACTAAATATGCCGGTTGGCGTTACAACACCAAATCCGATAACGGGTAGTCCTGCTTCTGAGGTGGTAAGTAGAAGAAAAAAAATTAAATAGAAAATACATACGTTATATAAAATATTATAATTTTAAGATTGTTGGCGCTACCGAAGAGGTTGCCGGCGCTGAAGAAATGCATGATGGTGTTGCCAATGTGCTCAGTAATCTTGGGCATTATGTACAAACGCCAAGTGGACATATGGTGAAAGTAGAACCGGAAATGGATTATGATGATAATGTTATCTACAGGTATTTACGTTGCACAAAAAAAAAAAAAAAAAAAAGAGTACACGCTTTAATAAAATCTCTTGAGATAGTTTTTTTTTTAAATAATAAATATAATTCACAATTAGTTGAAACAGTATTCAACATTTGTCATTCCTATAAATATTGTTTAAACTAATTGTGAATTCTATTTATTATTAAAATGAATGATAAAGCGTTTGAAAGAGATTTTATGTTGAAACAACCGTCTAAATATTTTCCGACCCGTAATTAAAATTATATAAATAATTAAGATGGCAACAGGCAATATCAAATAATCCCACTGGCTTTCAAAGTCTACATCCAACGGTACAAACCACCATACTACAGAAGATACAAGATTATAAATTACGCAAATTGATTAATACAACAAATGGTCTGCAAAAACCATGGGAAGATGAATTAGTTATGTCACCGCATATGAATGGTGGTATTGCTGGTGGTATTGGTGGTGGTGGTGCTGCTGCTGCTGGTGGTGGTGGTGTTGTCTCAAAACGTGGCAGAAAGAAAACTATAAATGCAAATGTTGTTGAAAGCGGTTGCGATATTGCGATTGGTGGTGGTGTTGCTGCTACTAAAACAAAATCCAAATACATAAAAGAAACTCAATGTCAAATGAGCAGCAGCATATCGCCAGGAAATTGCAACAATAATTATAATGAAGCAAACATATTACAAGATAGTCTTTTAGAATTTAGTAGCAAACAAAGGTATATGTGTGCTCACTTATTTTAGCGCTGCTTTAAATTTAAATATATTTTAAAAACTTAAAAGAATAAAATAAAAATTTGTAAATACATGTTTTTTTTTTCTATTTTTTAGATCGGATGATGACAGTAATCAAGATTATGAATCAATTGAACAACCAAGCGAAGAGGATATTAAATTTGAGAACTCTGATGCCTGGCAAAATGTTATGAAGTAAATTAATTTGTTTATAAATATAACTTTAAACTTTATTAATTGTTTTATATTTTTTTCTTGCAACAGAACTGTCTTCAGCACTGAAGAGGTTAGTACAACAACTCCCGCAAATGCTGCTGCTACTGTTGGCAACAATACGATTTGGGCTACACAAGAGCATGCGCAACAGAATTTATTAACAGCAACAGGAAGTAAGTTAAGCATAACTGAATTTAAGAGTAATATTGTAAAAATATTAATATGTTTTCTTCTATATAGATAATGCCGCTACACCCATAGCATTGGTCACTAGCACTGGTGAAATTGTGCATACTTTAGGCGCTGAAGCAACAGTACTAACAACTGATGAGCACATTTCAAATGATGAGCATTATATAGAAACACCGCCGCAAAAATGTAAATAAATTGTTTTAGGGCTTAATTCACTAATGATTAATTTATAATTTAATTGTTTATGCTTTCTAGGTGTACGTCGCGAGGAAAAGGATAAATATAAATGCCTCTATCTGCTTGTAGAGACTGCTGCTGCATTGCATAATAATCCAAAACAGCTGCAACAGCAGCAGCAGCAGCAACTGCCAACAACGGATAATGAAATAATGTATCTGAACAATTGAGTTCTGCTGCCACTAAGAGTATTAATTACGCAAATTGCAATAATACACACAAAACACAACAACACAACACAAAACCAAACAAAAAAGCAAGAAAATTGTTCTTAGTCATTTTTTTTAATTAGTTAATTTTTTATATAAAATGCTGCAGAGATCCCCCAGCTATGATATTGAGTTTTACACTCCCTATCCTGTAAGTTTTCATAATATTTTCTACAAAAAAACAATTAACTATTTCATTTGTTTAGTTAAATAAAATTAGTTAAACGAATAAGATCCATTCAGTTTAAAGGATTTTCTAAAATTAGCTTCATTATTTGCATTGAGCCTTTTGATTTTAAAATATACATTTTAAAGCAATAAAATAGTTTAATCTTAAATAGTTATCAATTCAAATAATTTTTCAATCTTTAAAAAAAAAAAAAAAAAGTTATAAGACAAAAAATAAAAATAAAAAACAAATTTAATTATAAATTTTAAATTATAAATAAAAAATAAAGACAACTCTTCAAAATTCAAGTTTTATGAAAAAAAAAAAAAAAATAAAAAAAAAATGTCTGCTGTAGCTCCGCGTGAATTCAAGTTCTACGATTTTGAAATAGTTTAAAAATAGATTTTTTTTTCTTAACTGTTAAAAAACATCTTGAAAACACAATACACCAAAAAAAAAAAAAAAAAAAAAAAAAAAAAAATTAATAAAAAAAAATTAAAAATAAATAAAAAATTGTAAAAATGAATTATGTCAACATTTAATAAAATTAGAATGTGATTGATTATTCTCAAAATAAAATGTTACAAATTTTGCAATATATTAATTAAGATTTATGCTTAAAAAAATTATTTAAATAAACTAGAATCAATCTGTACATAAAAGTTTATGAATAAAAAGTATTTAAGTAAATATTCGTAAGTTTAAGAAACATTTTAAGAATTTATAGTTAAAAAAAAAATATATATATATATGGTATATATATATATATATTATATATATTGTGTAGCTTAAGAAAGGCACTGTTTTGGTTTTTATTGCATAAATGTTTATTCAAAAATATATGAAAAGAAAGAAAAAGAATTAGCCGAAAAATTTTTTTTATTTTTTTTTTTTAAATTTGAGCATTGATGAAAAACTTTGAAAAATCAAAACTGTGCCTTAATACAAAACTTACAAAAAAAAAAATTAAATTAAGTTTATAAAAAGCTGCCGTAATTATTACTAGAGCAATTCGTTGAAATTATCTTAATTAAAGTAATTTTTTTTAAATTTTAAATATTTTTTTTTAATTTTAAATAATCTTTTTTTTATTTTAAACTGAACAAAAAAAAAAAAAAAAAAGAAACCAACATTTTTACACAAACGATTTTGGTTCGCTCTTTACTACGCGCAAATACGCTAATGAAAAACATTCATAAAGGGAAAATGCGCTACTTCCGGTTGCAATAAATCCACTAGAAAACAAACAGTGCCAGCAGCACCTTCGTACAAACTAAACGGACGATCTGGAACACGTGAACGCTGTTGAAATTCATCGGTGGCAAGTATTTCCATAAATTTATTCGCACGATACAAATGCTTTAGTTCGGTTGTCAAACGAAAGAGCAACAGAAAGACATAAGCATTACCCGCAATGCCATGACAAATACCCGGACCCTTACGCAGTAGACCAAGACGCCAGACTAGATCACCAACTAAACGTATTGCATGTAAATATTTGTTTTCCTTGAAAATTACATAAGCCTTTGCCAGTAAATAGACAATACCGGGCGCACCGTGACACCATTGTATCAGTTTTTTATTGCGTCCCGTGCGTGTATCCTCCAAACCAATTGGAAAATTACCATCGCTATCCTGTAATGTGAGTAAATAATCAATGCTGGTCTTTATATCGTAAAGATCATCAGCCGGCGCTGATATTGGTGCCGTATGAAACCACGGACTGTCGAGTAACATGAAGAGAATAGCGCTCAAGCCGTGCGCTGCACCCAAATATTCCGTGCCGTGATAATGATACATTAGCGGCAACGGTGATTTATTTGCCTTACTGTATTCACGTCCACTGGCGAGTATTAATTTGCAAATTGCAATTAAATCATCATCACGTATACGCTTGCCTGGTATAATTTCGTTAAGCCAATAACAGCCGGATAGATAACCAGCACGTCCGATCAGCACTTCATCACAGCCGTACTTTGTAGTGACAATCGAACGACAGGCAGCAATGCCGCTTTTAAAATTTGGCCAAATCGAGCGATAAATCCTCATGTTTCTGCAAATCGAGTGAAATAGCCGCGGAGACCGCATAGATGCCAGCATTGCCACATAGAAATGCATAACGTTCTGCTGTTTGCTTGCGGTATGGTTTTGCGTGTACTTTTGCTTGGTTGACATAAGCCTCGGCGTGCTGCAAGGCGGGAAACATGTGCGCAGTTTGTGCACAACGTGACAATTTCCAAAACATATAAGCAATACCGGCACCGCCAACATACAAATCGCCGCGATTGTCTTCCTTGGCCGTTGGCGGGCAGTTCTGAATGATGGAATTGACATAGCTCACGATTAATTTCTTAATCAGATCCTCATTGCAGGCAAATGCTGAGCTGCTTTTGCCGCTGACGTAATCGATAAAAGGATTTTTTAGATAGCGACGCTCCATTTCCAATTTTCAATTGAAAAATAAAATTGTTTAAAATATTTAAATAAATAAATTGAAGTTTGTTTTTGTTTTTTAATTTAAATGTGCTATATTGAACGTTATCTTTCGATATAAATAATTTTTTTTTTGACAGCAATCGCAATGATATAACTGAATCCATAGTCCGATCATGTTTTAATTATAAATCTGTTACTTTTTTCTTTTTAAACATTGGCGCCAAAAGTTAATTTTCAAATAAAAACCAAATTCGGTAACATTGAAAACATTTAAACGTTTTGTATGCGCGCAAATCGGTTAAAATTTAAGTCTGTCCTTTTTTATACCCAAACCATGGCATACGGTCACATTGCTGTTGTACCGCAAACGATTCGGACGTGTCTTTGCGATTGCTGCTGCGTGTTAAACGTATTTGTTGTTTTTTTTTTATTTTCGTGATTAAATTTTATATTTGTATGAGGCGCGCTTTTGATACGGTTTGTCGGAAATTTAAAAAAATTTAGCGCGTATTACGCATACGTTTGTGCGAAGCATATAAAAAAAGTGTAAGCAAATAACAAAGTATAAAAAAGAAAGAACAAATTTAAAAACAACAACAACAATTAACAATAAATATGTTTTTTAATAGTAATAATGCAATAACAAAAACAACAAGTTGTTAACAAACATATGGTTAGGCAGTGTATGACGCACGCTCTATCTCGCTCTTTCATACCAATTTGTTTTTGATTATATTTGTGTTTGTGTGTGTGTATTAAAAAAATTATTCAAAAAAAAAAAAAAAATTATTTGAGTCATAGCCAAATTTAAATAAATTTAACATTATAAAACTGCAAATATAATATTTAACTAATGCAATGAAATGCTTAATTAAATTTTTAAAATACGAAAAATATGCATATTGAAATATAACGGCATTCTGTTGTCATAGGTCAATGAATTTAATTTGTAAATGAAATAATAATTGAAAAATAAAAACGAAAATGAATTTTAATAGCAATAAAAATAATTAAATTCGCATAAAAAATTTGATAATAATATTTAACACAAAAAAAAAAAGGGAAAAACTTGCTTGCATTTGTTTTTATTTTTTACACATTCCAATACATATACACATGTGTGTTTGCATGTATGCGAGTGTTTGTATTTGAAAACTTGCTTTTAAACTTATTTTCTTTTATTTTTTTTCAATTCTTACCTGCAGCATTTTGTGTTGTTGTTGTTGTCTACTTCTTTTATTTATTTTCTTTTGTTTTTTTTTTTATATACAAATCAAAAAATCAGGTTTTCATTGCAAAAACAAAAAATAAATAAAATGCACCATAAACAACAACAACAACAAAAACAAGATAACAGTTGAAAGTTTTGTTGTTGTTTTTTTTTTTTTGAAATTTCGTAAAGTTGCCTAACAACTTTTTTTTTTCTTCAACTTTATCTCTTTCGCAACAACAACTTTTAATATATTCTCCAATTTTTTTTATTTTCTTGTTGTGCAGTTTTATCTGTTCTAAAGCGTTTTGGAAAAGAAAAAAAAAGAAAAAAAAGTTTGTAATTTTTTTCCCTTTTTTTGTTTTTGACCGCAACCGGAAATTCCAAACATTCGTATTTGTGTGCACGTATAAAAAGCGAGCCAAATTAAAACAAAAAAAAAAAAACGTAAATTAATTGTTCGCTAAATAAAAAAAAAAACAAGAAAAGTTGATAAACGACAAAAACCAAAAGTAAGCGAATAAGAAAAACGAATAAAAAAAAAAAAAAAATAGAATTTGGAGCACGCATTGCAGCAGCCGTCCTTATTTCCGTCCATCTCATTTGGCGTTTGGAAAGAACGCGACCGACCCTGCAATTGCAGCCGGAATAATTTGAGCCAAATTTTTTTCATGGAATAATTATGTCATGGGATCGTGTACGCGGCGACACTTTCTGTTGTCAACATGCTTTCTGCAAATGGTAAGTACAATTTTATTTTCTATTTTTTTTGTTTTAGTTTTAATAAAAGTCTAGCAAAATATCTTATAAGCAAGGTGTAGTATTCCGCAACTGTTTGCTAACATAATTTTAACATAAAATGCCTTTCTTATATATAGCAGCCGAAAGAGAGAGAGAGACCTATTTTCCCCACTCCCCCCCCACTCTTTCCAATATGCTTACCAATACTACACCTTATTATAATTGCATCATGACTTAGATTTATTTTTAAATTCATTGTGAAAGAAGTCTAGTACTCACCTTACTACACTTGTTCGGCTCAAATTCAATACATGAATTTCTTAAAATAAACTCTTCTAATTGTTTTATAAGCTTGTTTGGGGTATATATAGTGCGTGTTCCATAGTGGTTCCTTGTGAACTTAACTCATAAATTTTGTTATGTTTAACATAAAAAATGGGTCATACTAAATTTGATCTTACTATTCTAAGTAACAAAAAAAGATTTTTACACATAGAATAAACAAGAAAGAACGCTAAAGTTGAGTATGCTCGACTCCAAAACACCCTGTACTCAATTTTTATACATTTATTGTTTTGAATTTTTATACAAAAAGTAAAAAAAAAACTGGGATAAATTTGTATGAGCGCTATCCATGGATTTGGACTATTGTAGGCATAATTCATAATCCTAAATTTAGAGTTCAAAGATTTTGTAACATAGAAGTATTCATGAAAAAAAAAAAAATGTGTGTAGGGGGTATCCTCTAAAATGGGGCTAAAGAAAAACTGTTTTTAAGTTACCTCTTAATACCTCAGGAGAGTATATGTTTGAAAAATTGTGGGTCTTTCACCTATAGTCTCCGAAATAGCCTGTTTCAAACGACAGACAGAAAGGTAAACATAGCTAGGAGAAGGAGAGTCGCTGATTCAATGCTGTTCAAGAATATATATACTTTATAGGGTCTATCATGTCTATCTATCATGCCTGTTTCATATATTTGCACAAACTTAATATACTCTTTTACCCGTGTCAATCTGACTCGAATCGAACAATTATTATATATGTCCTTCATGTAACACTACTCTTATTTTTGGACTTTATATGTTGGAAACACTTTTGAATTATTTATCTTAGGAGGACCCAATCTTTTGTGTATGATTTCCTGTATATTTTGAACTTCCTATAGGAAACAGGGTATCTTGAAGTGAAGCCTACTCCACTATATCGTTCTTAATAATTCTATATCTTTCTGAATGTACCAAAATATTTTGTATATTTTATACTCGTATCACTTCAATTGTGCGAGGTTTTTGCAATGATAAAAAATAGTTTTGTTTTTTTTTTTTTAAATCTGTTTTTTTTCCATCACTGACCTGCTTAAAAGGCTTGTAGCAGTTAAGCCTGATTGCATTTGCAGTACAAAAATATAAAAACCTTAAGCGACAAAGAAAAATGATTATGGCGAGCAAGCAAGCAAGTGAAAGCCAATGTCGCCGGTGCCAAAAGAAGAAAAACGGCATTCGATGAAAAACTCTGTGCAAAGAAAATAAAGAAAATTCATTTGAACAAAAATCTTGCGCACACATTGCGAACATAAAAGATATTATTATTATTCTTATAAAGTCATCTTTGTCATTGGCACTGTTATTGCTGCTGATGCACTACTTTTTGTTTTTTTTTTTTTTTTTGCTGCACATGACAGGCATATATGTTGCTGCAAAAAAAAACTCTATAAATATGTACTACACATATGTATGCATGTAGTTCAGTATATGCTGCATGTTTATACAATATAAAATAAAAACCAAGCATCAAAAAAATGTATCTGCAATGAGAGTGAAAGAAATGCGCTAAAATAAATTTCAGTTGCAATAAAAAAAAAAAAAACGACAAATGGTAGCGGCGGAACTTTACTTCATTTACAAATGCAGCAATCAAGCAGCAGCAGCATGATTAAACTTATTTCCATGAACACAATAATGAAGCATTTGTTTTGTTAATAATGATGTTGCCACTAATGATAATGATGCTTTTGAAGATTCTGCTCTTGTGTGTTCAAGTTGATTTCATGCCCTGCTCTTGTGTGTTCAAGTTGATTTCATGCCCAGAGGCAATCCAATCCAATGCAGTGCAGTTGCATGCAGAAAAAAAAAAAACAAAAACTAAAACAAAAAGTTCAAGCATTGTCGTCTTACGAAAATAAACTTAAATAAAAATAAGCTGAGACAGACAGAGAGACAGACAGACGGACATATGTACAGACATAACATTGAGGGCGCTTCTGCGCAAATGGCGGCCAAGTGCAATTGTTGTGCCGCCAAAGTGTCAACTGCAACAGCAGAATTTGTAACTTATTGGCTTTTGTTTTTGTCTGAATGGGTTTTTTTCTTTTTTTCATAAATAATGAGATTAACAGTAGCAAATGATATTTTTTTTTTTGTTGGAATTTGTTACAATTATTGACTTTTAGAAAATTAGAAATTGAATATGCATGAGGTTTGCAGGTTGCCACCACTAAGTTTTATTATTTTTGCTTTAATTTTTTGTAATAATAAACACTTAAGAAGAATTGTTGACTTTTAGAAAAGTAGAAATTGAATGAGCGAAAAGCTTGCAGGTTGCCACCCCGAAGTTTTATTATTTTTCACTTTATTTTTTTAACAATAAAACAGCAAATTGTGATTAAAAAAGAGTAAGGCGGAGGCTTCCGGCCATTACAAAATTTATTATTTTTGGTGTTTTTTTTTTTTTTTTTTTTTTTTTTAAAAATTTTTTTTTATTTTTTTTTTTTTTTTTTTTTTTTTTTTTTTTTTTTTTTTTTTTTTTTTTTTTTTTTTTTCCCTTATAGGCACTCTATAAGAAGGCGCCCCCCTTTTTTTTGTTGTTGTTTCTCAAAGATCAAAGTTTCTCAAAACTAAAAACTAAGAAAACTATAATGATTTTGTATTTCGTTTTAAATTTTTTTTTTTTTTTTACGATTCGAACAAACTTATCGAAAGTGAAATTAAGAACAAGCCTGATATACCCTTTATCAATACTCTTCAAACTACTCTCGTAGCTCTACGCTGTCAACCACAAACACATATTCATTTTAAATTTATTATACTCATATATTTTTCTGAGCTGTCAATGGATTTCTTAACAACAACGACTCGAGAACTTGCGCATTTTAATAAATTAATTTTTTCATTTTATATTTTATTCTTTATATGGCCAACAGGCTACTTTAATACACAGCGGAAGTGACGTTTTAAATATTTTTTTTGCTTTATGTACACAATTTTTATTTTTTTTATTTGCAGTCTCAAATGTTGACTTTAATAAAAAAAAAAAAACTTGTTGAATCATTTTGTATAGATTTATTTCAAGTCGAATTTCGTCATTTTTAATAATTTTAATTATGGCTTTCAAAATATTTAAATTTTTCCTGGAATCGAGTTTTAGAATTACAAACAAAAAACTTTATAAATTAATTACAATCGTACATGGTTTTGGTTCTTGTAGAACATACATATATGCTAAATGTTTTACAAATTAATGCTCTTTTGTTTATTTCTTATTTATGAGCTGTCATAAAATTGACTTTAAATAGATTTTATACATAATATATAAAAGAAATTCTAGATAAAGTTATGCTATACAATGACTGATAATAATAATAATTGAATGAAAATATTCGTAACTCAAATTATTGTTTTTGTTTTTTTTAGGTTTTCCTGTCATTTTTTTTTTTTTTTTTTTTTTGTGCAAAATAAATAAATTTTCTTGTCATGCATGACGTATTTTTTTTTTGTGTTTTTTATTGTTGTTAACTATTTTATGTACAATAAAAATTACAATAGAAAAAAAGTAACAAAACCAGCAATAACAATTGTAAATGTATCTTTTTAGTGATAGCAAAATTTTATATAAAAAAGCAAAACACTTAAATCAATTTCCACTTGCCTTCACAGTCATTGACATTTGTTTTTTTTTTTATTTCTTAACGCTTAATTTCCGCCTTATATGTTTTTCTAATACTTTTATTTTTTTTTTTATAAAAATTTTATAAATTAAAAATTTTATAGATACAAATATGCATGTGCAAATGTCATGTTCATAAAAATAAAAATATATTGAATCATAATACTTCACGACAAATATTATTCGAAATTAATCTTGTCAACTTAGTCATACAATCTGCCATTAGTCAGCGATATGAAGTATCGTTATGAGTCTTAGATATTCATTTTTAATATGTTTATTGATTATTAATACTATAGAGAGGTGTCAGGTTATGAATTTCGTGCAGCTCAGAGGTCAGGAGTGGATTAAAAGTATTTAGAATTCAGAGGAATTCGGTTAATTTCCGTGCCAAGGCATGTTGTGGCTTTCGATTTAGTTTATATTTGCGCTGCCAGGGAAATATCTTTCCACGGAATTCCAATCTAAAGAGTTTTGAATCTTTAGAACTCAAAATGTAAAAATTACTTTTGAAAAATTAAATCTCTCGAAGTTTTAAGTGATTTAGAAAGCAGCCGACAAAAAAATCTCTAGAGATTTTCCTGACATAACAGTTTTGTTTACAGCTTCCCTAACAAAATTTATTAAATTGATTTATAAATCATAAAGTTTCTATGCGTTATCGCACATCTCTAATTTCATAAAAAATTAAAAATCGTTTGGCTTTCACTTTTTCTTAAGCAAATACTTTGTGTCTTAGCTGTGCAGAGATACAACATCAAATCCAGAAATATGTACACAAAAAAATACTTATACAACATATAGAAAATTATTATTTCTTAGTTTTTATTTTAATCTTTTAGCTGTTGTTGTCATTGTTTGTATAATGATAATGAATTTTTGACTTCGGATTATAATAGTCGGGAGAAGAAGATTATTTGTATTTTTAGATTAGAACGAAACGAAAATTCAGTTCAGTGCCGCCACTCTATAAGCAAATAAAACTAAATAATATATAAAATACTTATGTGCCAAGTATATAGCTGCTGTTTTTGTTAAAATAAATATTTAAACACTAAAATAAAATTGAATCATTTTATTTAAGTACATAAACGTTTGATTTTTACTCAAGTCTCTCATGATTTTATTTTTTTAGCTCATAAAATATCAAATGTTTTATTTATTTTAAGTAGCACCTACGACACTTGACTTTTATTGATTTTTTTTTTTTTCGTTTTTATGAGGGAAAGTCTAGCAATATTTTTTTATTTTTGATTCAGTCCAATACTGCGTGTCAGAAGTTGACAAACTGATGTCATCAGCACGCATATGTCAATCTTAATTCAAGGGAAAAACTACAACTACAGCTACAGCTATAGATGGGGAAAGTTAAAAACACATAAATTTATACGATACGCATAAATGATTCCACCTAAGAGCGAGATGCATTGTTTTAGGCATAACTTATATGTATGCTATTTTTACAGTTGATTAATAAATCAAAAGTTTAATGATTTTACTAATCCCGACTATAAATTTTCAAAAAATGCACACAGACTATAAAAACAATTTTACTAAAGACAAGAAAGAACGCTGAAGTAGAGTATGCTCGACTGCAGGATACCCCTATATGTACCTCAAGTTAAGTCCTAACTTAGTAACATACCACATTGTATTCTTTTTTCATTCAAAAACCTTAAAAAATTATATACAATTTTATGGGGCTATACCAAAAATTATTTTTGGCTCTACCCATTTTTGAGATATTTCATAAGGACTATCTTAGGCATAATTTATACTAAATTTAGACTTTTTAGAAGAAGAAACCAATACGCTTAGGAGTATCTAAGTATGAAATATGGCGGTTCTATCGCTTATAGTCTCCGAGATAATCTCTCTCATACGGCAGACAGCAGAAATAAATAGGTGTTCGGCTCTCTTTCAATGCCTCCTTACATTTGAACAAACTTAGTATACTCTTTTAACACATCGGGTATAGGGTATATAACAAAATAACACGGAAATGTAAAATGTTATAAAAATAGAACAAAAGAAAACAAACAAACTTTTTGATAAATATATTTCATGCAGTTGCAAAATTTATGACAAACAAGCCAACTGCTGCAATTGCATGAATAAAACTAGAAAAAATTGCAAACTTAGAGTTCACTGGGCCAACAGCAGCAGCAGCAGCAGCTGGCAAGCAAATTTTTATTATTATTATTTTTTTTTGCAGAGATATATAAAACAGCTGACTGAGTGACAGACAGACAGATAGACGGACGGACAGCAATATTTGGTGTCACTTAAGGGCATACCACAAGTTTTGGCCAAATTTGTACTAAAATGAGAAATATTGTAGCTGTCTGTGCTGTTGTGCAGAGAGTGTGCACATTTACATTTTTAAGCAATTTTATTTTAACAATTTTTAGAATGAAATGAAAATAAACGACGACATCAACGTACAACTAAAATTTCAATTAATTATGCAAATGTCGCCTTTGGTAATGTTCTATGTCAGACACGTATCAAAAGCGATAATCCGTCCAGACGCATTGAATGCGTTTAAAGGCAATAAAAGAAACAAGAGAAGAGAAAAGAAAATAAAAAACGAATGAAATAGTTTGCGACAATGGCGCGGAAGTGTGAGAAAGCTTTATGGAACACATCGAATAAAAAACTAAAGTAATACATTGGAATACAAAACGTAACGTTAAAAAAAAATCGGCTAACATGACTTTCAGATGCGCTTTAAATATTTGAAAATTTGCAGTTTACGAGAAAAGATACAAAAAGTAACTCAGCAATATATCTAAACAAAAAGTATCTTAGAAATGTATCTAAACAAAAAGTAGCTCAGATATTTATCTAAGCAAAAAGTATGTCAGAAATTTATCTAAACAAAAAGTATCTCAGAAATGTATCAAAAAAAAAGTAAAAAAAGATCTCAGAAATGTATCTAAACAAAAAGTAGCTCAGATATTTATCTAAAAAAAGTATCTCAGAAATTTATCTAAACAAAAAGTAACTAGAAAATTATCTAAAGAAAAAGTATGTCAGAAATTTATCTAAACAAAAAGTATCTCAGAAATGTATCCAAACAAAAAGTATCTCAGAAATGTATCTAAACAAAAAGTAGCTCAGATATTTATCTAAGCAATTAGTATCTCAGAAATTTATCTAAACAAAAAGTATCTAGAAATTTATCTAAAGAAAAAGTATGTCAGAAATTTATCTAAACAAAAAGTATCTCAGAAATGTATCCAAACAAAAAGTATCTCAGAAATTTATCTAAACAAAAAGTAGCTCAGATATTTATCTGAACAAAAAGTATCTCAGAAATTTATCTAAACAAAAAGTATCTCAGAAATTTATCTAAACAAAAAGTATCTCAGAAATTTATCTAAACAAAAAGTATCTCAGAAATGTATCCAAACAAAAACTATCTCAGAAATTTATCTAAACAAAAAGTATCTCAGAAATGTATCTAAACAAAAAGTATCTCAGAAATGTATCTAAACAAAAGTATCTCAGAAATTTATCTAAACAAAAAGTATTTCAGAAATTTATCTAAACAAAAAGTAAATAGAAAATTATCTAAAGAAAAAGTATCTCAGAAATTATTTAAACAAAAAGCATTTCAGAAATTTATCTAAACAAAAAGTATCTCAGATTTATATGTACTGTTAAATTTGGATATTTTTTTTGTTATTTTGAGAAATAGTCTTCTCGAATAAAATTCCTTTTTTTAATAATCGTAATCGTTTATACCACGCTTATTCTTATATATGCAGCGTATAGGAAGAGCGCCAGGATGCTGCTGCTACACCTGTGTGTGCACTGTATGCAATACAGCCATTTTACTTGGCATGCAGCTGCATTGAATCGAATTGCATACCATTAAAAATTTATGCAAATTGGCTTTGTTGAATTGATTGTAAAAATTTTTCCTAGTTTAAGAACGACACTACTACTACGTACGACAACGTTTAGTAGCTATAAATATTTTATTACATCAATTTAGAATTATTTTATAATATTATTTAATGTTGATTGTTCGTTTATTTTGGAAATGTGTCATATAGAAGATATTGATAATCTAATTGTTGAGAACAGTTTTATGCCAATGGGAGTTTAAGACTAATTGAAGCTTTTTAAATATTTATAAAATTCGAAATAAATAGTTTAAAATGCTTAAGAGTTTTATTGATTTTAAATTTTAAGTATAAAAATTATAAATTTTTGATCTTTGCTCCGTTCTTTTTTGTGATTAATTTTTTATTCTGAAACGTTTATATATTTTATTCTTGAAACTTTTGCATCATTATAAACAGATAAACGAAGAACCCTTCAAGTTTAATTACAATCTTATTAAATGCTCAGCATAGCCTTCACACTCAATACAATAAGTTCAATGACCAAATGGCTACAATAGATGTTTATTCATTGCCTTTTTTCTTTTTCCCTGTTTTTTTTTTTCTATCTTTACGCTTAATAAATGCAGCGTATTACGCTGTCGACATTATATTGCATTATTTCGACAAATGCCTACATTGACAATGGCATTTTTGGAATTTCCTGGATACATTTACCAAGTGTAATGCGACATTGGCTGTACTACAATAATTAAATGAAGTCTATGTAATGGATTGATTCCAGCTAAAGCATGCTGACAGCAATGATAATAAAGAAACGATTTGTAAGCATTTACTGCATAAATGCGTATAATGCTAAGGTGGTTTTTAGGTGTTTGTCTATTTTATTATACACAGGTGTCTCTATATAGGCTAGACTTCTAGGTTAAGTATAGCAATTATTAAGCAGAAATCATGAACGGTGTTGTAGTTCATTGGAAATCCACTTCTTATATTGTTACCCGCTTCTTTTTTTTTTTGTTTTCTTAAGCGCATACAATTACTTCTTATTAGAAAGAGAGACCATATTTGTATGCTTGCAGCATTAAAAAAAAAGAACAAGAAGTATATACATAAGTATATATTCCTGCCAAGGTTTTAAGATATTAAATTACCAAGCATACTACTTGAGGATTATTTGGTTTGACTCGCTTCCTGACTCACTTTATTAAAACATAAAAATCAAACAAAAAAAAAAAGAAAACTTGTTTGACTGCTGCTGCTTTATCATGTATATTGATATTGATAAAGGGTCTTCTTTTTCTTTGAATTTTACAATATTATATTAAAATTTAACATTAGCTCGAAGAAAACCAGACAAATATGCTCGACTCCAAGAAACACTATACCCAATTTTTATGTACTTTAAGTTAAGTCTTATCTTAATATCATATTTTATTGCATTGGATTTTCATACATAAAACTCGAAAAATAGGATAAATTTGTATGGGTATGTTGGGATATTAAATTGGAACTATAAAAGGCATAATAAGAAATAATAAGAAACCAAAAAGTTTTTATGCAAAAAACTAAAATTATGGTGTAGATTTGTATGGGGTCTATTCCTTAAAATGGGACTAGAAAACAACCCTTAAGTGATTGTGAACATTTGACGGCTCAGGAGAGTCTAAGTTTTAAATATGGTGACCCTACTTATAATTTATACCAAATTTAGGGTTCCTAGATTAGGAAATAAGGAAGTTTTTATGCACAACCGCAAAATTTTGGGAAGATTTGTATGGATGGTACCTCTTCAAATGGAATTAGAGAAAATCCGTTTGTAAGTGACCACTTGACGTCTCAAGAGAGTCTTAAGTTTTTTCAATAATATGGTGGCCCTATCTCTTATAGTCTTCGAGATAATATAACAGATTGATGGATGGACATATTGTTATCGACTTGCCTTTCAATGCTGATCAGGATCTATAAAGCCCCTGCTTCAGTCTGTTCAATACATTTCAAAAACTGTCTTTTCGGGTACAGCGTATAAAAAATCACCCTGTATAACATCGTCAACATCAACAGTTGTGCTGTCCGAGTGAATAGTGCTAAAGCAAAGACGCAGGTAAAATACTTACAAAGTAAAGTCGTTTTTTTTTTTACCTGAAAGAGCCACAGTAGATGTCTGTCTGTCTGCTGTCTTCGGAGTTACTAAACAAAGAAGATGTTTTCGCTTATTTTATAAATTCTTTGGTTGTTTTTTTTTTTCTGTATAGTTGTGCCCATTTAAGTTAAATGTTTATTTAAGTGTTTTTCAAATATTAAACAAAACATTTTCGGTTGAACAAGTGTCTGTGTTGTGTGTGCCTTTGGCTCTATTAGGATCAATGACAGCAAACCGCCGCTATCAGTAATTCAACTTTATCGTTTCTAGACTTGTAGATATTTATTTGCACGGCAGTAGGCATTTTGTAGTTTAATGTTTGAACTCAAAAGATTGCGTGTTTTTTATTTTGGAAAATAAGAAAAATGAGTGTTAAAAGTAGTACCCAGAAAAATAAAAGTTCTCACATGCGGTTTTGTTAACTGCCTAAAGTGTACTTAATTGGCAATGCGTGTCTGGTTTTTCTTTTCTGTTTTTCATTGAATGAATGAGCTAATTTCATTTAATGGCAGTTTTATTACTGCATTGCCTAGTTATGTGCAAGCCAACTTTACTGCAGCTAATGGATTCCTTACATGGTTTACAAAAAAAATATTTTGGGTGTGTGTGTGTATGTGTCTAATTTTGCCTTGAGCTATTTTTTTTTTTTTTTGTGAGTGAGTTTTAAGGTCAACAATGGAAAATTTAAAATACATATTGATAGGTTTTTCTACAAATAAAATTCTTTATAGACATTTCAATGTTAAAGAAAAAAAAAAATTTAATTTTAAAAGAAAAATTAAAAATATTTAATCACATTTCTTTACGCCTACTTCTACTACTGCTGTGCTGCTGCTCTTCTGTTCTTCTGATCGTAAGACTTGTCAGTCATTTCATCAGTTCTGTTTCAGTTGCTGCCTATATTTTCTCACTCTCTACATTGGTCTTTCGTTTATAATTCCACAACCTCAGACAAGCGTTTTGCTGATTGCTGTGGTCGTTGTCGCGTCTTACAGTCATCTCTTTCGCAGACAAAAGATATTAATATATATAATATCTATATGTATGAGAGTACATATATAGATGAATGAAGCACATGTGTGTATTTCATGTGCGAGTGTTGTTTAATAGGTTTTGGTATATTTTTTATGGTGTTCTTTTTTTTCTCTTCATAATTTTTTCTACCTCTAATTTAAACTACCTCAACAAAAATTCCAATGCGCCGCATATCTTTTGCTTGATTTAATGTGTGAAAATTCTTTAGAGCGTAACGTTTTCCATTAAAAGTATTATGAGCGTTCTTTATTTATTTTTTTTTTTTTTCGCTTTATAATTTGAAGTTTCCTTTATTTCTATAGAACAAATTATTCCATGCTACGTGTTTGCTAGCTGAAGTCAGAAATTATTATTGAGAAGAAGTTTCTTCATGAATTTCATTATATTATATAATCTAAAATTAAATACATAAGTTAATGTGAGAAAGAATTTTCTAAGAGTGTAGCTACTTTAAAATGCGCAATTGTTCAGTTTTTAATTTTACACTTATACTATATTTTCAACAAGCATTCTTCTGGAATTTAAAATGCGACTTGAAAAAAAAAAAAAAAAAAAACCGTGTGGGACTCGAACCTGTGCTTCAAGTAGCAAATGATTGTCTAACTCTTTGGCAAAAATTGATTTGTCAAATTCAGTAGTAAAATTAATATTTAAATCTAAATAAAAATGCTATATTAAAGGCATAAAATTACATGAGCGACTTAGGTTAGATTATAAAGGTCGACGCGAACTCTCGCGACGTCAACTAGGCCAGATAGGCCCATTGTGATACCATATGATGCCTCATTTATTTCTTTCTACTCGATCCAGCTCGATTTCATTATGAAGGTGACTACTGCATCAATCTTGACTGATGCAATCTCCGTCAAACTATCGAGAAACAGTCTACCAAGTACGGCAAACCTCATTCTGCCAAGGGCTGGGCAGTGGCTAAGAAAATGCTCTACTGTTCCTCCTTTGCGTCGTTTCTAAAGCTCCGACAGAAGTCATTTGATGCTACCCTTAGGCGGAAGGCATGTCCACCAACCAGGCAGTGTCCCGCGAGAGCTCCAACCATCATGGTTAGAGTCTGTCTTCGAGATATTACATTTGGGATTTGTGTTCCACCTAATCTCTGCCAGTCTGATTATTTCCTCTTTTACTCGCAGCTTCAGAGAGGCCATGGGAATTCCTGTCAAACTTCTCCCTGGAGGAATTTCGGTATTTATACCTTCTCTGGCGAATCCGGAACCCATGTGAGGCAAATATCCCATTGTTCAGCCATTTCGTTGAGAGATGTGCGGCACTGGGAGATAGTTTTCGATGTGTTATTATACATAAGAGTCAAGTGCTTTTAAGGCAGCCTGACTATTCGAGAAGATGTGTACTTTTTGCCTACTAACTGAGTAGTGCTTGAGGGACTTTTCTAATCTTTATATTTGTACAAATTTTCTTTTTATAAATTTTAATGCCTAACTGAAGTAATTTTTTTTTTCAATTTTTCTATTAGTTTCAATCTACAAAACATTTTGTAGATAGTAAAAAACAAAAAAAAAGCAAACAAATATTGTATTTTCATAACCTAAATTAAAATAAACGAAAGCTATTTTTATTAGTTCAGTGTTTTTCTTATTGGCGTCACAAACTATGCCAAAAAAAAAAAAAAATAAATAAATAAAAAAGTAAAAAAAAAAAAAACTGTAGAACTTTTGCTCTACTTTTCGTTCAGATAGAAGCGTTTGTCTTTGTCTAGCATTTTGCATGCCTATCTAATGTCTATACAATCTATACTATAGTATATATATCAACATATCTATCCGTTCATTTTGTCTGTCTGGCTAATGGTTCTGCTATTGAAAGTAAATATTTTCGGTTCATGCATCTAATTCACCATTAAATTGATTTCCCTCGACTTGACGACGACGTCTACGTCTCGTATGTATGCAGCAACTGTGTATGCAATGCTACATTTATAGAAAATTTCCCATTGTTTGGCCTACTAAAAATTTTAATGTTGCATTTTTACTTGGCAATGTTTTGTTAGTGAATCCAAAAATGTTTGCCTTAATACAGTGTAAAGCAAACAATTTTACGTGTCTTTTTCACTTCTAGAACTGCATTCAAGTAAACATGATTCTATGCGCGGAAAATATTTGCCTTAAAATGATTTTAAAAAAGTTTTTTTTTTCACATAAACGGAAAGACAGGCATTGAAGAAGTTTTCTTTTATGGGTTTGCCACGCCTACTACTGTTTAGTTACATACATTTTTATAACAAAAAAAAAAAAATAAAGAGGTCAAATACATTTCCACACGATTGCACTTGGCTTATAGCCTGTCGCATATTTTTTATTTTTATATTTATAAATTTTATTTATTTATTTATTTATTTATTTATTTATTTATTTATTTTTTTGGTAAATTGCATTCAAAAATAAAATATTGAACTAGTAACAGCTGCTTTTCATGTTTATATTACAAAAGCAAAGCTGCTAACTTGTGTTATTGGCAGTTCACATTAAAAATCGAATTGATTTTTCCATTAAAAAAAATTCGTTTACGAAATTTGACACCACCCAGTAGTAGCATTCTAGTAATTAGTGCATTAGTAATTCTAGTAAATCCAAATCTACTGCAAAAAAAAAAAAAAATAAATAAAAATATATGTTCTTGCAAACTTAATGCGCTCAAAATGTGCTCAAATTACAAAACAACAAAATTATTTAACTCGAAATGTAATTGCGAAAAAAGCTAAAAGAAATACAGAGAAAATACAGCGCATTAAAAAGTGTTAAAAGTGCAAGAACCTCAGCTAAAACGTTAAGTTAGCGCTTAGATACATGCATAAGATACATATAGAGAATTGTATCTAGATACATTTAAAGAGCAAGACCACACGCCGCGCAAAAGCTGTCAACTTGAAATAAAGAAAAAAAAGATAATAAAGTGCATTTTCATGCATTTGAACTTTGTTGCACCCTGTATACACACACATACAGACAGACAGACAGACAAATATACAAACAAATAAACTAAAGTACATACATTTGTATCTGACAGATGTATGTAAGCACATTTAGCTGGAATTAATAGTGGCAGTGGCCAACAGTGTTGTTTGTATTTTTCGGTTTCAATTTCGATCTAAATAGTAATTCAGTTTGTTTGTAAATCTTTTTTTTTTTTTTTTTTTTTTTTTTTTCTTTTTGTATCTTATTTTTGTAAATTTTTAGCATGTTTACACATTTTAGCGTGTGAACGTAAATTAAATTATGCATACGCAGCGTTGAAGCTTTTGCTTATTAGTTTATTTTTTTTATTTTTTTTTTTTTTTTTTTTTTTTTGATATTTAATGTTTTTTGCCATTTGCTGTTTAGTGTCAGTGTACGCCTTGTTTATTCAATTTTTTTCTACTTATTTTATTTACATTTTGCTATAATTTAAATACAAAACGCGCGTGCTTTGTCTATTATGACGTCATTTTTATTTAAGAAAAAAAAAATATTTTAAAAATAAGTAAAAAAAAACAAATCACTTTCGGTGATATTTTCACAGTGATTTAAAAATCACAGTGTCGCACTGGCGTATGAAAGTAGTGATTGGTGATTTTCTTGTGCCTCAATGAACATGTTCAGTTATCGATGATTTTTTGTATTGCTCTTCGTGAACAATGAAACAGTTTGGTTGGTAAATATTTCATTTTTCATGAACTACGATTTTATAACTGTTTACAGTCACTGTGATTTTCAAGTTGCAGTTGCTAATCACACTGTGACTCATAAATCGTTCTTTTTTAAAAGCGCTTCTATTAGAAAATAATAATTTATGCATACTAGTGATTTAAAAATCACTAGTATTCATAAATGAAAATAGTGATTGCTGATTTTCTTGTGCCTCAGTACACATGTCAGTTATCGATGATTTTTTGTATTGTTCTTCGTGAACAATGAAACAGTTCAGTTGGTAAATCTATCATTTTTTGTGAACTACGATTTTATCAATGTTCACAGTCACTGTGATTTTCAAGTTTGTGACTCATAAATCGCTTTATTTTAAAGCGCTTCTATTACAAAAAAATTATTTATGTATTCAAGTAATAAATGAAATTTATTATTATTTACCGCATACTATATGTTTAATGTTCGCCTTTTAACCTTGGCTCTATCAAGTCAAACACTTAAATCAATTTGAAAAAAACAAAAAATTTTATGTTTATTTTTATTCAAACATTTTGTTATTCGTCTACATCAATCAAAAGATAAATGCTGATTTTTTTTTACATTGCAAATAGATTTTCTTGTGCTCTGCTGCTACTATTATAAATTGCGTAACTTGAAGCAATAATTTACAAAAAGAAAAAAAAAACTTAAATAAGAAAAACAAGAAAATTATTACATTTTCATAATAATTATTTCCCCATACGCTTTGCTATCAATTGGAACGCTAATTTCAACAGATAGACGGCAGCAAATCATAAATTGAATGAATATACAACTGTGCGATACACGCTTTGGTATTTCTTCTTAAATTTTCTTAGATAACTTAATACTTTTCGTGTGCCTAAAATAAAAAAAAAGAAAAAATATATCAAATTTTTCAAATCATAATTTCTATAATCTTCTATTTTTTTTTTGTATATATTTATTTATTTTTAAATATGCCATTTCATCATCATTAATATGTAGCAATCTGCTTGAAGCAACGATTTTTTTTTTTGCGTTTTATATTACCAAAATGCTTAAGAGGAAAAAATGAAAAAAAAAGCTTTTAAGTGCACAAAAATGCAATAAGTAAGAAAAAAAAATTGTCAAAAGTATCTCAAAGTGTGTTTTTAGCTTGAAGAGTGCCTTCTGGCGCTTTTTCTTACTTTCCTGGAATTATGTAAAAAATATGTTATAAAATTTACTTAATATTTTTAAATAGTTTTTTTTTTTTTTTCAAATAAATAGTTAAATATATTTAAGAAGAGTTTAATATTTTAAAAAACGTAATTCTAGGAATTTTGTTGGTTTTAAAAATAAAAAAAAAAAGCAATTATTCGAAAGATATTATTTAAAAATTTTTGAGTACTTTTTGTAGGTACTTGTAAACAAAGTACCTTTGAGATACTTTATCTGTTACATATAGAGAATTTATTTACCTAGTATCTTAAAGATACTTTTTTTCACTAAAAAAGAAGATATTTGGATTTTGTATATAAAGTATCTTTGACATACTTTAAATTAAAAGAATGGATCGACTGAAAAAGATTTATAGAATTTATATACGAAGTATCTTTTGAGATAGTTTTTCTGATACAGACTGAAAGTAAATTAAAATTCTAAATAATAACAAAATTTATAGCAAAATTAAAATGCTGTCCACTAAATAGTGAAGTGTATAAATAGAAGAAGAAGAAGATGAAATCCAATAAATGTTGTTGTGTAAATCAAAAGTTCAATCATGGCTAAGCACGTGAATTGAAAATTGCATTAGAAAAGCAAAAATTGCCAAAAAAAACGACGACAACAGAAACGGAAGCTATTGAAGCATGAAGCTGCAGTGTTGTCGACGACGATGACGTTGGTGATGACATGGGGCGTTTTATTTATATTGTTTTTTTTTTTCCAAGTATTTAGATATATTTTTGAAATGAAACTGCTTAAAGGGCGTTTCGAATTGTCTTTCTGTCTGTCTGTCTGTCTGCCTCGCCAAAAAACTTTTTTTTTGCGTTACCGCTACAGCTGCTTGACGACGTCGTCGTTAGTTTTTGTGTTTTGTTTGAAATGACTTTGAATTGATGTGCATGTGGTAGTGGTGGTGTATTCAGATGGGAGTGTTCGTTGAAGTGAAACGCCAGCCTTTATGTTTATGTTTGAACTGTTTGGATAGTTAACTAACTTTATTTTTAGTTTTGCTTAATTTAGTTTACTTTTTTCGTTTTAAAATTGATTGCCAATGCATTTCTTGATGTCGACAAACTGAGTGACATGCTGCATGTGTGTGCTTGGATGGTGTGTGTGTGTACTTTTAGACTTTTTCAATTGTTGTTTACATTACAACTGCCACATGCCAGACTGTGTCGGCAGAATGCGAAGTTTTATGTCGTCTGCAAGTGTAAAATTGCATACTTCTTTGGCTTTAGTTTTTTTTTTTTTTTTTTTTTTTATCGCTTTGTGATGCCTTGAACTTGAGCACGTAAAACAAAAAAAAAAGATACAATAATTGTTCGCAATCATTTACGCGTTTAGTTACTTTACTTTATTCTCCCACATTTTGTAGCAAGACACTCCTTTTATTTTATTTTTTTTTTGTTTTCGTGTTAATGTGCATTTTATTCTGAACATGTAAAATGCATATTTTTTTTTTGTTTAATTTCTGCATTTGTATAATGAGAAAATGTATCTCAAATATAAAATGTCGAAAAGTTCTGCTCAGATAAATATTAAAAACATGTTTTGTTAAGTTTTAAACTTTCGTACAACAAATTTATAGTTCATTAAAATATATTTAATTTAATATTTTAGTAAAATGTAACTATTACCACGTTTATACGTGTACATTACATTGCAATTATTTCGTAAAAAGTTGCGAAAACATATTTTTGTGAAATTCTCTTTTCAATAAGACAAGTGGCAGCGCCTTTTGCTTTGAAGGAAGACATTTTTTTATTCGTGTAGTTCGATTTTATTCGTAAAATGCATCTATTACCATGTTTATACGTGTACATTACATTGCAATTATTTCGTGAAAAGTTGTGAAAAAAGATTTTTGTGAAATACTCATTTCAAGAAAACAAGTGGCAGCACCTTTTCATACTCAATATTTGCTATAAACGAAGGGAATTATTTTTTCGTGAAATTCGATGTGTGTATAAACGCAATATATACATAGCTTTGAATTTGTACTGTATAAAAACTTTATTACAACTGAAGTAAACTTTTTTTTTTTTCCTTAATGCATTTTTTTAAAATGAATTTCGTTCTTTTTTTGTGAAAACTTTTGTATGAAATATGTACAACAAAAACCCTTTAAGCTTTTGCGTGTTTTATGTACATTTCTTTAATTATTGACTTTTTTATGTCATCGTCATATGTATTTTAAGTACTTTAGTTAGTTAGTACTGTTCTTAATGTAACCGCTTTCTTGTTTAGCTAATTCATATAAACAATAGTTTTGTGTAGGTGTGCGTATGTTTTTTTTTTTTTTTAATTGTTTTTAATTGCTGCGAGCATACTTAATTCACTTTAAAATTACGTAATTTTACATTTGCTTTTGACATGAAAATTAAATATAAAAGAAAATGCATTAAAAAATAAAAATATTTATTTAAAAATCTATAAAAGTTCAGCGGGAAAGTCATCAAAGCGGCGTCAATGCTGCTTTGATGACTAGTCTCTTATCCCAAGAACACATCAATGACAGCTCCATAAAAGTCGTTGACGACATTGTCTTGGATGACAATTATTGCAAGACTTCTTCGATGACAAATCATGTACATGTCACGAAAGAAATCTTATGTGGTTTGTCATGGGTGTGTCTTCTATTGAAAGTGCTATCAATTTTTAATTTATAATTTTTCCAAACTGTGTTCAATAAAATAATTTTATAAACATATTGTGTATTATAAACTCACCAATGGTAACACAACTAACGACATGTCATACATCAGTCATCAATGATCAAGTCATCAAAGAATTTTTTTTTTATTTTAGACACTTTTTTACATAATTTATTTGCTAATAAAAATAAATTTTAAATAATTAAATTTGAAATAGTGAATAAAATTCACAATTTGTTTAAACAATTTTTATCAAAATAAGAATAAAACTTTTTTTTAGATAATGTTTAAACTAATTGTGAATTGTATGCTCTATTTTAATGATAAACTCTTTAAAATAATATTTATTTACAAATAAAATGTGCGTTTAACAAGAAAAGCGTGTGAAAAAAGTATACAAATTATTTATTAATTCTTCTTATTATGATTAACTTCAAAAGTTCAATGTGCTGCGTGTAAAATTTTGTATCTTTTTTAATTTAATTTAGTTTTTTTTATTTTTATTTAATTTACTTTTGTTTTTGTTTACAATTTATTTAACAATCATTACGGCCACCGTTCCCAACTATCTGACATCATTTTTAAATGAACTTGTTGTTCGGTTACTATGCGGGTTTATATTTGAGATACATTTTATTTTAAAAATTTATTTTTAAATGAACTAAAATAGTTTGAGAATGCATTTTGTATTATTTACTTTTTGGCACATATTTATTAGTATAGTTTATTGAATCGTTTCTGTTTTTGTGTTTTTTATTTTTTTTTTTTTTTTTTATTTTTTAGTATGTGTGAAATTCCAGAAAATCCAAACACTTTGTCAAGTTTTTTTTGTAAACTTTTTTTTTTTTTTTTTTTTGTATAAAATAAATTTATGCGCATTTTTCTTGGCATACTCACAGCAGCAGCTTTTGTTCTAAACATTCATGTCATGCAGCTAAAATATTCAAAGTAATTTAACAACAAAATGCAATGAGTAACTAAATATTTTATATGCATTCATTGTGTTGCTGCGATTAAATTGAATTTGCTCATTTTAAATTGTAAATAGATTTTTGTATGCAGAAGTGAGAAATACTAAACTAATGCCGATATATATGCATGTATGAGAATGAGATACATTACATATGTATATGTACTATATGTATTGCATCAGATACAGATACATTGATATCTGTTATATCAAATTGAATTGAGGAAGTGTTAAAGCGTAAAGTAGTAAAAAAATGAGATTTAAATTAAATTTATATTCAGTTGATTTCATGAAAACGCAATTTGTTAGGGGTTTATCTACAGCTTCACTGTGGCTGCTCTGTTAGGACATATTTTGTAATGCATACAATTTATATAAAATCATTGCAGCTTTTATAAATTTATTTTATGGAAAGAATTTGTTCAGATTTCTTTCATATTTTTATTTGAATAAAAATATTTTATATTTCTGATAAGAAATAAGAATTAAAAAAAAAAGAATTTTATTTCCTATGCATAACGACGTAAATAAATGAATTGTGTATAAAGCAGGGCTGAAGACCGGTTTTGAGCAAAACTGGGTTTAAACCGAACTGATATTGAGTAAACTTTTGAGCATAACCGGTTTTGAACCGAACGTTATGAATCGGATCGCTTTTTAAACCGCACCACATCATTTTTAAGTGTTTGCGATAACAGAACCAGCTCTTCTGAAAGAAAATGGGTTTGAACCAAGATTCAAACCACTCCTTTTTTTTTATATAAATTTTAATATTAAATGCAAACAAAATGACGATTTCTAAGGCAAGTAAGTGTTCATATCAAGTAGCCAAACATTTTTTTTCGTTTTTATGAGGGTAAATTTTTCATATATATTATTTGAACCAATTTGAACCAAACCGAACCAGTGTTTCAAAGGCATTGCGAACCGCTGAACTAAACCATAGGCAATTTTTTAGTGGTTGCATCCCTGGTATAAAGTAAACTCGTTATCGGTGGTTTGTGCTAATTGTGGGTTTTTCCAATTGCTGCAATTGGCATTGTGTACTTTATAAAGGGTGTCCCAGAATTAACGCAAGTCTCAATAAAGTGCTGGCAACCCTAAAAAAATGCTTTCGTGTTCTATCTTGTAACGCTTTATTTCTACACGACCTAAACTTTTCAGCTGTCAAATTGTTAATTTTCAGGGTTGCCAGCACTTTACAGCAAATCATGAGTTATTTCTGGGACACCCTTTATATACAAATTTTATAATTTTATCGATACTGCTATTTATTTAATATAATATTTCGAAGTTGTTTTATTTGCTTTGTTTAAAGTGCAGCTACGAAATTGCAGTGTTTGTTAGATTTAATATATTTTTTTTTTATAATTTTATGTATTAACTCGTTTAAATTTTGTTTTACGTTGAATACGCGTTTGCCAAGTGCATCAGGATATGCTCTACTTATTTAAAGCTTTATTAAATTGTTGCCAAACAAATTTCTTATAAACAGACAACGACGACAACAGTAGGGAATAGAAAAGAGCACGGAAAATCCACAAGCAAGCGAATAACGACGCGAACGTTGCAAAAGTTATACAAAAAGGATTAGAGCAGTAAAGAAATAGAAAAAAAAAAAAAGAAAAGAAAAGTAGGTCTTGTCACGGCTTTAGCCTTTGGTGTTGCAAAATTAAAATCTCAGAGCTTTCGTTTTGTAGATCATTGCAATTTGTTATGCGGAGCAGCAGCAGCAGCAGCAGCGACTTAAGTTGTTACAATTTACGTACTTGAATTTTTCTTTACGTTGTTGAGACAAAAATGTCTTCAGGAAATAGTTGCATTTACTTATTTTTATAATAATAATGCCAAGAGCAACGATACTTACGTGAAAATATGTCTGCAATGTTATCAACAAAGTGTTTTTTTTTTTGCTGCAACATAATCAGCAATCAGTACAGTCGCGACAAACAACATAAATTATTTTTCAACAATCTTACTTCTTTGTCTAAGTAGAAGTTGTTGTAAGTTGTATGTTGCATGCCGCATCCATAACAGATGCCAAAGCAACTGACTAACTGACTGACTGACTGAGAGAAAGCTGCGGCATTCATTACTACTGTAACTGCTGCTATGTATTTCTATTTATCAGACAAAGTTATCATTTACAATGTAGCTGCTGCTGCCAATTGCAGTTGGAAAAAAAAGCTTCATTGCTGCGGCATACATCTGCAAAATTCCCACACTAAACAGGCATGTGAGGCGCTTGAACAAACAAACAAACTAACGATACGATTGTACGTCATTCTCACTGATAGATAGTTAGAAAAAGAAAAACATTTTGTATTTGATAATTGTTGCAACAAAGACTGTAAAATGACATCAGGCGACATCTGGCTTCCTGTAAATATGTCTGCAACGAGGCTTTATTGTCTGGACGCACATGATTTTCTGCAGTGGATTTTTTTCTTCTTTAAAATGTTTCTATTTTTCTTTTTATGCTTGCCAAGTTTGAACACAGTATATTCATTTTGTTATAAAGTTTGTAACCTAGAGATAAAATCATTGGAGAAGAATACAATATAGATCAGTTTGTCTCTACATCCGCCGTATAAACGTAGCATTGCCGAAACATATAAATGCTATGTTTATTCTCGAAACTGGTAGTCTATTTTAGCTTTATTTGACTCTCTAAACATTTTTAAAATTATTTCAAATTGAAAAAATACTTTTAAAATCGATTTAAGTCAAACTATTTACACAATTAAGGTATTCACAAGGCTTTGCAACTGTGTAACATTATAAAAATGCAAGAACATTTTTTTGAATAGTTTAATTCACTTTAATCTCGAGATTTTCCTTACAAAAATTGAATCACTTATTACAACGAACCAAAGCCGTAAACAGCTAATTGTGCAATTTTGCATTTTTACAAGAACTTGTGAACACCTTAAATGTTTTATTTGTTAAATGGCACATTGCAAGACCTTATGAAGCCCTTATATATTTTATTTGTATATGAAAGCATTTTTCACACAAAAATTGATTTATACATTGCCACAAACCAAATGTAGCAAACAGCTGATTGTGCAACTTTTCATTTTTGCAACATTGCAGCACCTTGTAAGCACCTTAAATGTTTTTTTATGTATATTGAAGCATTTTTCTCATAAAAAAAAGAACTAAAACAGCTGATTGTGCAACGTTGCACTTTTGCAGAATTGCAAAAAACCATTTTCTTACAAAAATTCAAATACATGTTGCATTTTTGCAATATTGCAAGACCTTGTGAATACCTTATATGTTTTATTTCTATAGGGAAGCGCAAAATATAATACGAAGACTTTTAACATATTTATAAACTTGCTCTTCGTTAAAAAGAATTTTTTTATTTCTACGATTTGCAACGCTTTGCTATTTAAAATATTATTTCTCGTGTTCATTGCACTTTTGCACTATTGCAAATACATATTCAAGCAAGCAAAAGTTGCAAACAGCTTATTGTGCATCGTTGCACTTTTGCAATATTGCAACACCTTGTGAACACCTTATATGTATTATTTCTTTTAACATATTTGTACTCTTGCGCTTCGTTAAAAAGATTTTTTTTATTTCTACAATTTGCAACGCTTCGCTATTTAAAATATTATTTCTCGTATTCATTGCTCTTGGTTTCTTTTTTTTTTTTTTTCTATTTTTACATAGCTTTCTGCTGTTGCCAAGAATTTATTAAAGTTCGCTTAACTTGCCATAACTTTTACGTTGAGTAAACAATCGATACTTTGCCAATTATGAAACAAAAAATTTTTACTTCTTCTATATCACACATCATACTAAACATTGTTCTCAATGTTTGTATAACGAACTTAATTATTGCAAAATTGTTAGCTAAAAATGTTTCATATTTCATAAAAGTTTTGCAAAACTTAATAGTTCAATTAATTACGGAAAGTTTTTTTTTTTTTTTTAATTTTTGTTTGCCTTGATTTTGTTTTTATTTTTAATGTAATTATTAGATACGTCATGCTTCATAAATTCGTTATTATCTTTGTTGTTAGTTAGATTTTGTTTTAATTATAGTTTTTACTTATCGAAATGTCAACGTTTTTTAGTAAATAAAATAGGCCAAATAGCCTTTTTGTCTAATTAAGCATGAAGCGACGACAACGTTGATTAAATTATAAAAGATTTTGAAATGCAAATATTTTAAATATTTAATTTATGTGACAATCAGTTGCTGCAACTCTTTTAATTGAGTTTAAAAGGAAATTATTAATCAAAATTATGCTTCGTTCCATATAAGAACAACAAAAGCAACAATAACAAAATGAATAATGTCAGATTGACTGCATTTTATGTAACTAGAGATGATATATAGAATGAATAGATAGCTATTTACTATTATATAACAAAAAAAAAAAAAAAAAACACACACAGAATGCATTGTGCAAACTAAAAAATCAGCACAAGCCACAAGTAAAGTTTACAGATACTTTATATCTAAAACGTTTTGTATCTATGAGTATGTATCTATGTAAATATGCAAGTATCTAGATACATTTGTTGTTATAGTAGAGTTGATTGCATGCACTTTTAAGCTTTTTTTTAACTTGTATAATTTGCCAGTTTTCATAAAGATTTATTTCATGCAACATTTACGCCAAGTAAAAGTCAATTTAGAGCAAAAAAATATGAAACGAAGTCGAAAAGAAGAAGCGAAATTGTGCGTGCATGTTTTGTGGTTTCAGTTTAAGTGTGTTACGCTTTATAAGTTGTTTGTAATTTACTTTCGACTTTATTACAGCGTTACATATACTCTCGATTAGCAGAAGAGATTTCACTTTTTTTTTTTCGTATATGTACGAGAGTTGTTTTATATGGAATAAGCTATAAATTTAATAGTGTGAATTTAATAGATTACATTGAATGCACAGTGTGATACTCAATAGTACATTGAGTAATTTATGCGAATTGCCTAGAAAGGTACTTTACACTGACTGTATACGTTTTGACTAAAACAATTTAATTTTAAATCAAATATTTTTATACAAATCACGCATTTTAAACTCGCTTCGCTTTAAAGAAAATTGCATTTAAGTAACACAAACGTAAATTATATTTTTTTGTTTTTTTTTTTTTTTTTATTATTTTTCGCATAAACAATTTGAAAAGAAAGAAAGAAAATGGGGTAAGAAAATTTAGCAAAGCATTACGTCGGATGCTGCTTACTCGCTCGGGTGTTAAAGCGTAAAGAAAGTGTGAACAAAAAAAAAAAAAAAACTAGAAAAACCTTGACCTGCAGTTTACGTGCTTCCGCACTGGTTACCACATATGTCAAAAGTGTGTGTTGCAACATTAAGCGCACACAAACTAGCTTCCTGAATTTCACTCGACCGTATGCAATTCAACTTCCTTTTAATTCTTTTTCAACTTTGCACACACACACACACATAAAAAAGTGTTTTTTTTTTTTATTTATCACGTATTCATTTTTGGTTACATCATTTTGAAATGTTTTTTACATTAACAATATTTGATGTCTCTCATGCGGCCAATGGGGGTTTCGGTTTTTGTTTTTGTCTGTTCCCATTTCTATTTTATAACAATCCATTATACAATTGATTTACAATCAAGCAATACATACGTACATATACATATGTGCTTTGAACTCAAGGTTAGCTTGCATAATTAATGACATATTCTGCTAGAGAAATGTATGTATCCACTGAGTTTTTATGATTTAAATATACAAATTAAGACAATTCAGAGTATGGCAAAACTATAGCCTAATTGAACCCCTAATTGAAAATCGTAAAATTGTGCGATAGTTTGATAGAAAAACGATAGAAGATTTGTCTTGTATGAAGTCTTACAAGACATGTCATGTATATAGTCTTGCAAGACATGTCATGTATATAGTCTTGGAAGACATGTCATGTATGAAGTCTTGCAAGACATGTCATGTATATAGTCTTGCAAGACATGTAATGTATGAAGTCTTGCAAGACATGTCATGTATATAGTCTTGCAAGACATGTCATGTATGATAGTCTTGCAAGACAGGTCATCTGAGACAACTTTGACATTTGTATAAAAATGTCGTCAAAGACTTGTATAGGGTTGTCGTCAGTACATCATCGAGGAAAGATACTAGTCATCAACGCAGCATTGATGAACCGATCCATTTAAGTTCTACGTGTGGTTTATTTTGAACCGGTTGCGATTTTTGTTGAATATAGAGTTCACTTGTTCTTATGAATGAATAGTTTTGTTCAAAATTTCAACATGTAAGTCTCAAGAAAAAATGATTCGATCTAAAAGACTTTTTGCCGCCATTGTTAAGCTCATCAGCAATCTTAAAACTTAATGGGATGCATAAAATATTCTCGAAATGCCGAACTGGATGATAGGGTACTCTGAAAGATATGTATCCCTGCAACTGCATATATTCTGAGTGAATTTGAACAATCTCTTATTTACTAAATACAATAATGATGTGAACAGTTCAAAAATATTAAAAATAATTTATAAAATTTTTGTCATTTAAACATTTTATATTGTTTGTGTTTGCATTATTAGATTATATAATAAAACATAATAGTTGTCGAGTAGTTGTGTTTGTACATACATACACATATGTATGTATACTATACGATATAATCAATTTGCACCCACTCCAGGTCAATTAGTTTCAATTACTTGCAGTACATAAGTCATAAGCTGTAATAATAAGTATACTACACATGAGTAGGTACCTACTACAAGCTATGATGATGGTGATGCCACAAATGTTTTCAATTGTGCGGTTTCTTTTTGAATATCTTTTCTTATTCAAGCTCTTTCAATATTGTGCACCACAATAAACGAAATGCGAACAAGTATCAATTAACGCGTGTATGAGACATGATGATGATTGTAGAGCAATAAATATTTTTAACGCTCTAAATCATTTTCTTATTTATTTATTTTTTTTTTTTTTTATTCACTGGAAAAGTGAAAAACTCATACAGCTGATAAATCCTGACTTAACTTGAAAGTGGAATGCAACTAAAGTCTTTGTACGCATTTCACTGTAAGCCCTACGCACTTTTTATACCCGCCACACATAGTGTAAAGGGTATTATCAGTTTGTCGGAAAGTTTGTAACGCATTAAAGGAGGCATCGGAGACCCCATAAAGTATATAAATTATTGATCAGCTCGACGAGACGAATCGATTTAGCCATGTCCGTCTGTCTGTCCGTCTGTCTGTCTGTTGCAATGCGTTTTTCTCGGAAAGTTTCGAAGATATAGACCTAATACTTTAAACTTAAGCTTTTTGTGCTCCTAGGCAGTTTGTATGTCAGAACCAAGGTGCCACGCCCATTTGTAGATATAGCCCCCATACAAACTTACCATTTTTTCGATTTTTTGTATGAAAATTTTTATTATTTGTAAATGTATTTACTACAAATATGGGTAAAAGCACTTCTAATGACATCCAATTTCAAAAGAAAGGTTCCACGCCCAATTTTTGATATGGCCCCCCATACAAGCCAAGCGCCCATTTTTCAGATTTTGTATGAAAATAGTTCTTATTTATGGATATATTCACTCCAATCTGTGAAAAATCACTTCTACTGTTATCCAATGAATATGCTACCGATATGACAAGGATCGAGCCACTATAACATATTGACCCTATACAAACGCACCTTCCATTTTTTTTCTTTTTTCAAGAAAATGATTAAAGTTTCGTGTGGTGAGTATTTGAGCTTCGGTGCTACCGAAGTTAACGTTTTTTCTTGTTTAATCTTTATTTTATTTTATTTTTTTCTTAAATTAAATCAAAAGAACGATTTTATCTTGAATTATGTGTTCCGAGTATTGTATTACTTAAGCTCAGGGGAAAAGGCATATTTATGCGATTCTTTTTATCATTAGTCACATATGAATCGTGCAACATGTTTTCACTTGAATAAAACTTTATCAAAACTTATTTTTATTTTTAAACGGTGTCCCAGAATTAACGCAGAATAAAGTGCTGGCAACTCTGAAAATTACCAATTTGACAGCTGAAAAGTTTGAGTGAAGTAAAAATGAAGCGTTACACGATAGAATTTTGTTAGGGCTGCCAGCACTTTATTGCAAATCTTGCGTTAACTCTGAGACAATTCAAAACCCTTTATTTAGGCATATTAGTTGCTTTTGAAAATTTAATAAACTTAATGAAACTGTTTCGAAAGATTCCAATATAAAGCTGACGGAAATTGAAAATTCCTAATTTAATTTGAAATTAAAAAATAAATTAAATTAAATATTTAAGTGTTTTAAAAGATACACATATATTGGCTTCGGATATATAATAAAAACTTTCCAATTTTACTTCGAAGCCATAAATTCGATTGTTTTCTATAGAAGCTATAGAGCTATTTAGGTCATGCATTATTGTGCCATAAAATAGTTTCAAACGCAACTAATTATTACAATGCATAGCCTAAATATGCATTTATTGTAGAATTATTTACAAAATCATATAACTCGCATACCTATGTATACCTATCTATGTTGTATCTATATAATTATATCTTATCAAATTCAACTAACAAAAATTTTTTTTTCTCTCTTCCAATTTCATTGCAGATAACAATCATCGAGCGCCAAATATTCGACTTTCTCGGATATATGTGGGCGCCGATTTTGATTAACTTCTTTCATATGCTATTTGTCATTTTTGGATTTTATGGAGCATATCACTTTAGAATAAAATACATAATAACAGTAAGTAAAAAATTTTAACAAAAAAAATAAATAAAAACGAAAAAGAAAAAAAAATCAAATAAGCTGCTTAATTAAATAATGTGCATGTTGTGTCAACATGTGTTATATTCAGCGTTATAACTCACTTTCGTAATAGAATCATTGTCGATAAGATTGTGACAAGTGATAACTCAATGTACAGACTTACGATTAGAGCAAGAAAGAGAGGGGAAAGAGAGAGAGAGAGTAACAACGACAAATCAGACAAAAAAAAAAAACTTGTTTCGTATTTTAATATATTTTTTTTTGGTGTTAAAAAAAAGTGAAATCTAAATGCGTCGGGCGACAGTTATTGGATTATCTAAAAATTGTTTTCCCCCCTCTAGAGTGTGTGTGTGTGTGTGTAGTACACACTGCGTATACCTAATCCAAATATATACACATATATTGTAAATTAAAACCGTTATGTAGCAAATGACACGCATTGTAAATAGTTAAATTTGGAATAGGGGAGAAAAACTAATTTCCTGCTTCGCAGCTGTTAATTTAGACATAACATGGAAGACAGAGAAATGCTTTGTTTATTGATTTTATTTTTCATAAGTTTTTATATATAAATTTTTTATGCATTTATGTTATAAAACAAGAAAAGGTTAACTTCGGTTGGACCGAAGCTTATATACCTGTTACACATCATTTGACGTTGATAGACCTTCGTGTGCAGCATTTGTATTAAATTTTATTTCGAAATACTAAACAAATTAAATATACTCTTAAAAATTTAGGAATTCGCGGTCCGATTTGGACCAATTTTAAACTGAAGATTTGGCATGGTATAAGAAACATTTTAACCATATTTGAAGCCATTCGCTTTATAAATACATTTATTTCATATAAGAACTTGAAAAAATGTTGTACTTTTGTATGGGAGCTATACCTAAAAGTGGGCGTGGCACATTGATTTTAACATAGAAACTACACAGGACCTAGAAAAGCTTAAGTTTAAAATTTCAGCCCAAAATCTTTAAAACTGAGCGAATAAATCGCGCAGCAACACACAGACAGACGGACGGACCAGACAGAACAGGCTAAATCGATTTGTCTCGTCGAGGATCAAGAATATATATACTTTATAGGGTCTACGATGCCTCCTTTAATGCGTTACAAACTTTCCGACAAACTGAATATACCTGTTTACACTAGTGTAACAGGTATAAAAATTTATCTATTAATTGTGTTTTTCAAAAACATTTCTATTTTATTCGGAAATTATTATTTCGCTTAGAATGCTTTTTATACCCGCCACACATAGTGATTAGGGTATATTCAGTTTGTCCGAAAGTTTGTAACGCATTGAAGGCGTAGACCCCATAAAGTATATATTTTCATGATTAGCTCGACGAGACGAATCGATCTAGCCATGTCCGTCTGTCACCGTCTGTCTGTCTGTATATTTCTAGGCATCTTTTTTGTTGAAGATATAAAGATATTAAGCTGAAATTTGGAATTTAAGCTTTTCTCGGCAACGACTATATTAAGTTCGAGAACGAGAGTGCCACGCCCTCTTTTAGGTATAGCCCCCATACAAACTTACCGTTTTTTTTCAACTTTTGTATAAAAATACTAATTATTTATAAATGTAATCGCTCCCAATTGGTAAAAACATTTCTTTTGTCATCCAGTGTTAAAACCAAGATGCCACGCCCTCTTTAGGCATAGCCCTCATATAAAATTTCCGTTTTTCCGATTTTTCCGATTTTTTGGGTAAAAATACTAATTATTTATGCATATATTCACTCCAATTTGGCTAAAAACATTCAAATGTCATCCAATGTCAAATCAGATGTACCACGCCCATTTTTAAGTATAGCCCCCATACAAACTTTTCGCCCATTTTCGAATTTTTGTATGAAAATGGTTATTATTTATTTATATATTTACTCCATATTGGGTAAAAACTGTTCCAATATCATGGTGCCACGCCCAGTTTTAGGTGTTTCTTCCATACAAACTTACCGCCCATTTGCAGATATTTTCGAGAAATATGTTATACATATCTGTATTTTTAGCTCAAAATTTGAAATTAATATTGTGTGTAAACTTGGGTGACCACTGATGATTACATATAAACTCTTTAAAGATTCGTGTGACGGGTATTTAAGCTTCGGTTCTACCGAAGTTAACGTTTTTTCTTGTTTTTAAAGTTTTTTTAGTTATCGGTATTGCATTTTTATACCCGCCACACATGGTGTGAAGGGTATATTCAGTTTGTCTGAAAGTTTGTAACGCATTGAAGGCGTAGACCCCATAAAGTATATATTTTCATGATTAGCTCGACGAGACGACGAGACGAATCGACCTAGCCATGTCCGTCTGTCTGTATATTTCTAGGCATCTTTTTTGTTGAAGATATAAAGATATTAAGCTGAAATTTGGAATTTAAGCTTTTCTCGGCAACGACTATATTAAGTTCGAGAATGAGAGTGCCACGCCCTTTTAGGTATAGCCCCCATACAAACTTACCGTTTTTTCAACTTTTTGTATAAAAATACTAATTATTTATAAATGTAATCGCTCCCAATTGGGTAAAAACATTTCTTTGTCATCCAGTGTTAAAACCAAGATGCCACGCCCTCTTTAGGCATAGCCCTCATATAAAATTTCCGTTTTTTCCGATTTTTCCGATTTTTTGGGTAAAAATACTAATTATTTATGCATATATTCACTCCAATTTGGCTAAAAACATTCAAATGTCATCCAATGTCAAATCAGATGTACCACGCCCATTTTTAAGTATAGCCCCCATACAAACTTTTCGCCCATTTTCGAATTTTTGTATGAAAATGGTTATTATTTATTTATATATTTACTCCATATTGGGTAAAAACTGTTCCAATATCATGGTGCCACGCCCAGTTTTAGGTGTTTCTTCCATACAAACTTACCGCCCATTTGCAGATATTTTCGAGAAATATGTTATACATATCTGTATTTTTAGCTCAAAATTTGAAATTAATATTGTGTGTAAACTTGGGTGACCACTGATGATTACATATAAACTCTTTAAAGATTCGTGTGACGGGTATTTAAGCTTCGGTTCTACCGAAGTTAACGTTTTTCTTGTTTTTTAAAGTTTTTTTAGTTATCGGTATTGCATTTTTATACCCGCCACACATGGTGTGAAGGGTATATTCAGTTTGTCTGAAAGTTTGTAACGCATTGAAGGCGTAGACCCCATAAAGTATATATTTTCATGATTAGCTCGACGAGACGACGAGACGAATCGACCTAGCCATGTCCGTCTGTCTGTATATTTCTAGGCATCTTTTTGTTGAAGATATAAAGATATTAAGCTGAAATTTGGAATTTAAGCTTTTCTCGGCAACGACTATATTAAGTTCGAGAATGAGAGTGCCACGCCCTCTTTTAGGTATAGCCCCCATACAAACTTACCGTTTTTTTTCAACTTTTGGATATAAAAATACTAATTATTTATAAATGTAATCGCTCCCAATTGGGTAAAAACATTTCTTTTGTCATCCAGTGTTAAAACCAAGATGCCACGCCCTCTTTTAGGCATAGCCCTCATATAAAATTTCCGTTTTTTCCGATTTTTCCGATTTTTTGGGTAAAAATACTAATTATTTATGCATATATTCACTCCAATTTGGCTAAAAACATTCAAATGTCATCCAATGTCAAATCAGATGTACCACGCCCATTTTTAAGTATAGCCCCCATACAAACTTTTCGCCCATTTTCGAATTTTGTATGAAAATGGTTATTATTTATTTATATATTTACTCCATATTGGGTAAAAACTGTTCCAATATCATGGTGCCACGCCCAGTTTTAGGTGTTTCTTCCATACAAACTTACCGCCCATTTGCAGATATTTTCGAGAAATATGTTATACATATCTGTATTTTTAGCTCAAAATTTGAAATTAATATTGTGTTAAACTTGGGTGACCACTGATGATTACACATAAACTCCTTAAAGATTCGTGTGACGGGTATTTAAGCTTCGGTTCTACCAAAGTTAACGTTTTTTCTTGATTTGATTAGTTTTTTTACTATGCATATGTTGTGTATAATATGTTAATTATAAGCTGAAATAGTAACTATATAGCAGCGACAGAGATTATTTATGGTTCTAATATATGAGAGCTGCTTGACAAATAAATAAGTCGAGAAAATTAAGTTCTTTTTGGACAAATTTAATTTAATTTTTAATTTACCTCAACGATTTCCAAAACCTTTTATGGCGATGCTTTAAAAACTTCTGAAAAAAAAATGTATCCGCACACTTTCCTTAAGTTTAAATAACATAGCATGACCCGAAAAGCATTGGACTAGGCTTATGGTATAGTTGCGAATCTGGCCTTTCCATTACATCGAAATTTTTAGAATAATGGGTTTAATTTAATAACAGATAAATCTGGAAATACAATAAATTTATAACACAGGGTTTGTTTCTGTTGTATTTTAGTGCACTGAGCACGATTCTGTAGCCCAATAGTGCCCATCAGGTCTGAGTTTCGTGAAAAAATACTCCAAAAATAGTGTTTGGAAACTTTTGAACATTCAATACATTGGAGACTGTAACAGTCTTCTGACCCTAAGGCAAACGGTAGCCTAAAATCTTAATTTAAAGCGAAAAAAAATCGTTAGTGCGCCTTACTCCTTTTTTAAAATAGCTCAAATAAAAAATGTGCTTTATAAAAAAAAAAGAAAAAAATACAACTTAATAAAAACAAAAACATAAAATTATTTTATATTTTAGTATTTAATATGGAACTTTCTTTGGATTGGATGGAATTCATTTCTAATATGTTTCTACTTAAATGTAGGCGAGCTGGATCGGGTAAGTAGTAAATTTTTTTTTTTATAAATATAAAAAAATATATACGACAAAATTTAATTATTTTTCTAAAAATACAGGACAGCGATTTATTAAATCTTGGTACCGGCAGCTTTTCATGGTTCGAAGTAAACGGTTACGGCTGTAAGCCAATTTATCCAACGAATATAACCTCCGACGACCCATTTCGTCCAATACGTCCGGAACGTGTTGATGATTGTCTCTTGGATTATACCTATATAGAGATAATACATTCGGGCGTACAATGTGCTTTAGCGGTGCGTATAATTCATATTTTTTTTTATAAAAAAAATAAATAATATATATATTTTTTTTATTCTAGTTACTTGGTATACTCGGCGCCATACTGATCAGCTATATATTTCTCGATGAAGATGATAGATGTGAGTGCATTTTAAAACATAAAACAAAAATAAAGCTAATCAATTTGAAATAGTAAAGAAGTAATTTAATTCTTTATTATTTGTGTGTATGTATTTGTGTATTGACTTTATAAAAATTGAAATTGTATAGCTGCTCTCTTGTACATATAGCCTTGAAAATAAGATAATGATGACATATGCTGCACATTTATTACCGCACATTGGTAAACAGCAGAAGCCGCCGCCGCCACAGCAGCAGTAGTAGCAGCAGCATTGAATGTACTTTCTATGTCAAGTTTCACTTTTCTAAAGCTATTCATATACATATATAGTTAAAAACCTTCTAGAGAGATAGATAGATTTTATACCGACGACGCCATTTTATTGTACAAATATAAATATTGACGGTAAACAGCAAAATATAAAGAGCAGCTTTTGTCTATATAGAAGATGCCTCTTGAATGTATTACGTATTATATAAAAGTCATATGTTATATGTGCAATGCTTCATTCAGTAAGATAAGTGTATACTGCACGCTGTGCATTTCTATTAAAAGGGGCACGACAAACAAAAAAGGTATTCTTCTTATAAAAAGGAAGTAGGTTTGAAATTTGCGACATTTTGACATTGCATTGCCTTGACATGCATTCTATAAGCGCATTATAACTACTGACAGACAGACAGACAGACAGACAAACTGACAGACGAATACATACATATGTATGCATTCAAGTCACGTGAAGCGTACACACTTTGTAAGCGCATTGATAGTAGCAGCATTGCATAAAGTTTTCGTTATGGCTTATTAGACGCCGCCAAAAGAAATTAGAAACTTAAAGTCAATACAAAATGCATACAACACACATTTTTCTTTTTTCTTTTATTTATTTATTTGGGTTTATATTTTATTATAACTATTTTTTAAATGTATGTATATCAATTTTAAACTGTAGTTCTTTAATTAGTTGTAAACCATTTACATCAAAATGCTTGTGGGTTTCATATGGTAAACTAATCGTATTGCTAGTTTAAAACATTTATAATTATTTTTTCCCCATAAAAACTAACAGCATGCTTATTTAATGTGCATAAAATTTCAGAAAAATTTAATAAAAAAAAATTAATTACATAAGAAAATTTCATTTTAGTCAAAATTATCAAAAACAAAATATTTGGAAAACGTTAAAAAAATAGAAATAAACTAATATAACTATTAATAATAAATGAAACAGGCGACCATTTTAAATTAAAATATCATAACAAACAACTCATTAAAGCAATTTTTATACATGTATATTTTATTTTTTGTGTCTGTAATCGTTCTTGTTGTATTTTAATGTGAATTTATATACCAAAAAATTAAGTTATACAAAAGAATTTAAAATATATTTTATTTTATCATTATTTATATATATATTTTCGATGTGCATTGTATATATAGCGTAAATGTTTGCAGCATTTTAAATAAATAAATTAATAAAAAAAGGTCAATCAATAAATTATGCCAATGTATTTGCATATTAATTAATAAAGTTTTAAATTGCATAAAGGCTATTTAAATGAGAAGTTATATACGTACAATTTCAATATTTCAATGCTTCTTTTTAAAAAAGTAAATTCTTATTCAAATATATCATGCGTTCTTGCAGAACATATGTAAAAATTTATATGAAAATATATTTTTCTTAATTTTATATTAAAGAAAAATGCTGCAAATATTTTTAAATAAACAGAACTATGTGTTGTTATCATATTGTAACTTCGATCTAATCGAAGCGCTAATATTCTTCACAACTAATAATAGGCTTTCGGCAGCAAAAAATTAAAAAAAAAAAAATTGTTTAAACAAGTCACTGGGCGATGGGTTGCTGTGCATTGTCTGCTTTTTGGTGATAGAATTATATTTTCAGTTTTATTAATTTTGAAGAATTAAAACATTTGTGTGTTTATGTCAGGGTTGCAAAAAATCTCTTTTAGTCTCTTCTAAAATTCAATTTAAAAAATTATTATAATTTATAACTAGTTCAAACAATATTTAAAAAATAAAATGTACAACTTGTTTTATTTTTATAAATAAGTCAAATTCGTCTATGTTTAAAATTCAAATTTAAGAAAAAAAAAAATGAACAAAAAACACGCACAGAGGTTTTTGTGCTTATTAGAGGCCTGCATGAATGTACTCATTTCTAGCTCAGCAGATCTGTACAGTAGTGTAGTGTTCTCAAAACTACTGCATTCATTTGTATCTGTGCAGTATATTTCTTAAGCCAGAAGAAGATAGCATAACATTTTTTACTATGCTCACAAAGAATGAGTACAGTAAGATGTTGCACTCTTTTTAAGTGAATGCTTTATTTGTCCTCTTTTGACACGCTGTACACCAAGCGTAATTAGAAGAACAATTTGTTTGTGATATTATACAACTGTTCAGATGAGTTCAGTAGTTGCCTACCTTTATAATTTCACAATCTTTATTTTAAATTGAATTCTGTGTTTATTTTCATTTTATGTTCGCCTGGTATCCCGTTTTAATAAAACGCTAAATTCTTGGTCCATTTCATTATATGTAATATGAAACATAGCCTATGTCACTCGGGAATAGTGTAGCTTGCCAACGGTGAAAGAATTTTTAAATCGGTCCAGTCATGAAGTTTCGCTCATGTCGTCTAATAAATATTTAAAAATTTATCTCTGTACAGTAAGTAAACTGCACACCAAAACATTGTACATCCAAATATTTTTGTACTCATCATATGCTGGTCAACATCAGAGTGAGTGAGAACTCTATCTGTCAATACAGGCAATATTAGTACCATTCACTTGCACTGTATTTTATCTGTGCAGTAAAAATATGTACAACTTTTAGAATGAATCATTCATTTGCCCTTCTGAATGCATTCATGCAGATGTCTAGTGCTTATCTTCTGATAATTTCTTATAAAAGAGGTATTCTTTTAACACTCTTTATCGCTTGTTAAGCAAGTCTTATCGCTTTATAACAGGGTGTCTGGGTGAATGTGACTGAAAATTTACATTTCTAAGCAATGAGTACTTGCAAAACGAAATGAATGAGTATAGTACACAGTCAACATTCAGTTTTTGATATATTTTCAGAGAACAATTTGATTTCAATTTGAATTCTTTTGATTGGGTATTGTCTACATGGCTTTCATAGTATACACACCTCACTCAGTCATTTAAATTCAAAGTAGTGTGAAGAGTATTATATATACATATTGTGTTAATGTCGATATCATTTCAATTATATACATCAGACCCACAAGAAAAAAAAAAAAAAAAAGAATCACATCACTAAAACATAAAAATGTAAGTTTTTTTTTTTTTTTTTGTCTAATTTTTAAGTTCATTCTCGTACATAGTTTTAATTGTTTGAGAGAGCAACATGTGTATGTATGTATGTATGTCTGTCTGTATGTACGTATATAACTATGTATTTGAAAAAAAAAAAAAAAAAAAACAAATAATAATAAAAATCATTTGTTAAATGAATATAATTAATTTCTGGTTTACAGTCGATTTCATGAACGGCGATGCGAAGAGTCCGCAACATACCGTCGTCCATCCAATGTACGTGAGCTATACAAGTATACCAACATCAGCAAGCGCTACAATGCAATCAATTAAGCATCAGCAACATCAACTTCATCAACAAGCGCAACAACAGCAACAACAATTACTACTATTACAACAACAAGAGCAGCAAACAAACTCACTACTACATCATCATCATCATACACATCAGCAACAACAACAACAACAAAGCAAATAACAATAATACATTCCTTCTAACAACAACACACACAAACAACAGCTATAGCAGCAGCAACAGCAACATAAACAATTATAATAATTATAATAGCAAAAGTAAAGCAAACAAAACAAATTCTATTGGTAAAAGCAATAGCAACATTAATTTGAACAACAACAATAGCAGCAGTAATAATAGTAGCAATAGAAAAGCCAATAGCAGCAGCATAGCCAATAATAATACATTAACACGACGACTTTATAGTCCAAAATCAAATCGTATTGCAGCAGCAACATCTTCATCAAGCATTATTGCAACGCCTCTAAGCGAAGAACACCAACAATATCAATACTATGATGATAGCACAGCAAAAGCTGATCAATTGTATACGAATAGCAACAATCGTAGACAACAACAGCAAATGTTGCCAATCGGTAGTGGCGTTGGTGTTGTTGGTGCTGGTATGGCATATCAGCAACATGTTGCAACGCCAACTTCTTCTCATGATAATACAACCTCTTCACTGTCATATGCATCATTGCAAAATTCAAATTTGTATTTGGGCAGCGCAGGCATTGCTGCTGGTCCTAGTAACGCTGGTAACGTTGGTAATGATGCTGTTATCGCAAGTTCGCTGAGTAACAGCAATTATAGCATTTCGAATAGCATTAACAACAATAATAGCGCCGGCGTTATTGCCAGTGGCACAAACAGTGGCCGCTTTGCGCGCATACATCACAAGCCGAAGCCGCCAAAGTCGACTAGTTATAGTAGTTTCATAAATAATGGTATTGTTGCTACTGCAAGTGCCGGCTCTGGTAGCAATTTACATCGTCCCGATGTCAAATATACGCAAATGTCCAGTGAACGCATATCGCGTAATCTCGATGAAGAGGATGATAATTTCTCATTGCAAAATTTTAAAGGTGACAATGGTGTTACCTATGTACCATTTCAGAGTCCCACACCAACTAGTCTCTTTGTTAGTACGACTAATAATAATCCCTCGTATGCATCGCTCAATTCTTATGCATCAACGACACACAACAATAACAACAACAGCAGTACTAGTCCCAATAACAACAACAATAATAATAGTAGCGGTAGCGGTAGCTCTAATAATGTGGTACATGCACCATTTAGCATATTATTGGAGCATGGTGCTGTATTGCAACCTAGCGCTGCAACACCAACGCAACCAATTTTAAATCAAGCAGATCGTTTTATTTATCAACAAAACGGTTTACCTTTTCATACGCCATTGGCATATTCGCCAAAGCCATATCGGCGTAGTACACAACAACAGCAAACACCGACGCGTCCTACAAACATTCCATTGCCGACGGTGCCTGCTGTGCATGATTTTAATGCACCGATCTCACCCTCAGAGGTAACACCACCACCGCCACCAGCACCGCGGCCACATATATTTCAGCCACGATCGGGTCATGCGCCATATCCTGATCTCTCGCCCGAAGTAACTGAAAAATATGCAATGCCAACGCAATATGTGCCACGTTCACCAGTTGCAACACGCATTGCACGACGTCAACGGCAACAACAGCAGCAGCAACAACAACAACAGCAGCAACATCACAACCACCAACAACAACAACAACAACAGCAACAACATACAGAACGTATTATGAATACATCGGCTAATTTTTGTGATCAAATACGTGATGCACCACCGGGTTATATCGATACGGGTTATAGTATTGTGCGTGCGCAAAGTCATGATCGTTTGCAACAACACCAACAGCAACAGTTGCCACGCGCACAGCAACGTGATTCAAATGCAGCGCCGCATGTCAATCGTCGCAGCGGACGTCGCGATGGTAAAGTACGTCCACGTTCATATTGTAATTCCATTGTTGGCGGCGAAGGCGTTGTACGTGGCAATATTGCTAGCGATCGTATAGAGGCGTGCGGTGCTGATGATTATGTGGCTTAAGTTGGGGCAATTTGCAAAATGGTTCCTTTGCTTCTTTTTGCTTTAATTTATAAACTCTTTCGTTTCTATTGGACTCTGCTGCATTTACATTTATGTTTCATGAAGAAATGCTTTTGTTTACTTTCATACGAACATTCTATCGAAACCAGTGGTGTGCACACATTCACATACATTCTTTACACTTGCATATGTGTTACCAAAATGAAAAAAGTGCCCACCACTGCCTCAAACACACATATACATTTATTTGTTGTGTTTATATTGTATTTTATTATTATTTTTTTTTTTTTAGTTTTTTTTTTTAAATATTCTTCTTTAATGATTCTTTTAGACTTATAGACTATGACTGCTGATATACATAAAAAGAAAATCAAAAGCAAAAAATCTACTCTTCACAAAGTTGTACGCTGCTGCTACTGCTGCTGCATTAAATAATAAATTAAACGCCAAAATAATTGCTATCTATGCTGCATGGCAAATTTTTTTTGCTGCAACATTTTTATCATCAAATGTATGTAGTAAATATTTAATTAAAAAACAAAAACAAAAAACTGCAGCATTTAATATTAAGATAATTAATTGTTGTTTTTTACTGTATGTGTATTTGTGTGTGTGTCTACTAAAAATAAGTGTATAAGTAGTGTGATTGTTTGTTTGCTTTTCTGCCTAATTAAATTTCAAAAGAAAGAAAATATTTTCTATTTGTTGTTAACGAACGAAATGTGGATTATCAATAACAAAAAAAAAAAAAAAAATTAAATTAAAAAAAAAAAAAAAATTATTTCAATAAAATTTCTCTAAATGAAATTCTTAATAATGAAATAATTTTTTTATCTCCCTTCCAAACCACTTTTGCTAATTTAGCTATATTTTTTCTCTTTCGCACCATGCGTGTGTGAGTGCCAAATAGAAAAGATTAACTAAATTGGCAACAGTATTCTAAACATTCCTAACGATTCAAAAAAAAAAGAAAGTAGTGCACAAAAATAAAATAAAATAAATAAATAATTGAAAAGATTACAAGTCACAAAAAAAGTAGAATGCAAGAAGCTTGTGTTAACTTTAAAATTAAAAAAAAAAATGATTAATAGAAAAAAATGAATAAAAAAAAATTAATAAAAAAATTTAAAAAAAAAATTAATAAAAAAATTAATAAAAAAAATTAATAAAAAAATTAATTGAAAAAAAATTAATTGAAAAAAATTAATTGAAAAAAAATAAATTTAAAAAATTAATTGAAAAAATATTAATTTAAAAAAATTAATTAAAAAAAAAATAATTCAAAAAAAATCAATGAAAAAAAATTTATAAAAAAAAATTATAAAAAAAAATTAATTTAAATAAAAATTTAAATAAAAAAAATACACAGGCCGAAAAAATTATATGAAAGTCCAGAACTCGAGACTGAATATAGAGCATCTGACACGTTGATTACGAATCTGTGCTCAGATCATCCATTGAGATATTCTTATACAAAAAAAAATTTTTTTTTTTTTTAAGTTTTAGTTTAGAATATCTTAAAAATCATGTAAGATGTAACAATTCTGAGCAAACAAATTCGTAACTAGCGTGCCCAAAATCCTTAGGGTATACTATGCACAGTTTCTGTTGCTGAAAATTGTCGGTCTGTGTTATTAAAGTTAACGCGCATCTGTTGAAAATCCTTTTAAAATTCTCTAAAGCTAATACTAAGTATTCTGGAGATATATTTAAAAAAAAAAAACCAAGTCAGTAATATAATACTGCAATAACTTTTTGGCCATAATATTGTCTAAGTATCTGAAAAAAAAATTTTAAATTTAGCGTAAAATTATTAAACTCATTGATTGAATTATAATTAACAAAAAAGACAGTAAATGTAGTTAAACTAAATATAAAATGTATAAATATTAAAATTTAAATTCAATGTGTCAGATTTGAAAGCAATTTTTTTTTCTATAAATGTTGCCTTGTAGCAAGTTAGAAGAGCTAAATTAAATTGTTTATTTTTTTTATATATATTTTTATTTTTTATTTTAACTGTGATATGAAAGAAAAAATCAAAATAGTTTATTTACAAAAAAAAAAAAAAAAAAAAAAAAAATAAAAAAAAGCGACAGTTTACATTAGCAAACATAATGAAATCATTTAAAAAATATTTTGCGAAGTAAGAAAAATCAAAATTATGGCGCCTGCATTGGAATTGAAAACGTGAGCAGTAATTAAAATTAGCATTAAAAGAAAATATATATATATATATATATATATATATATATATATATAAATTTTAAACATTATTGCCTTTCTCAAAATCATCTAAAAAAGAGTTCTATATATAAATAAATAAAAAAAAAAATAACTACATAAAAATATATATTTACATTGTACATTGTGAAAACGATTTGCCTTTTCAGCGTAATAATTTTTAAAGAAAACTATAAAAGCGAACAACAAAAAAAAAAAAAAAAAAAAAAAATTTTTTTTATTTTAAATGCGAATGTTAGAAATCACAATTTATTATATAAATAATGTTAGCTATTTAAAATAATATATAAAAAAATAAACTAAAATGAAACAAATACATCTATATACATACTATATATATAAAAATAAAAAAATATATATTCATGTTGTTGTAATTAAAAAAAAATAATGCAACTAATTGTTAGACTAAACAATAGAAAGAAAAAAAAAATAAACAAAAATTTTAAGCTAAAATTAAAAAAAAAAAAATTAAACTTAAAAAAATAAAACCGAAATGCAAACAATGCAAAAAGAACAAAAAAAAATTCATTCTAATAAATGTTTTCTTTTGTAGAAAAAAAAAAAAATTTGCATAAAGACTTTTTCTTTAACATTTGAGGTGTTTGGTGCTAATACTACAATATAATTTCACTGGTTGTTGTTTAGTTAATTTTTTTGTTGTTGTTGTAATAATAATGTAGCTATTTTCTTTTTGTATTTTGTGACTAAATCAAATTTCTTTGTTGTAACTAATTTTTTCACTGCCTATGAGTGCGCCTAACACTAAAGGTAACAAGTAAGCTGTAATTTTTTGCATTTATTACTTTTTTTTTTTATTTATTTAAACTATGTAAATAAATTAATAATATTTAATTTTTTTATTTTTTCGAATGACAGTGAAGCATGTTAATAAAAAATCCAAACATCGTCAATCGTTATATTCGATTGAGTTTGGTCCCAGCATTGATACAATACGCAGTCGCACTGATACCATACTCGATTATGATGATCATTTGGATCGTGATGGTGGCGAATTAAGTCCAAAACCAATGACACCGCGTCGTGTTAAGCGACGTTCGGTAATGGCACGTGGCAGCAATAGTCGTCAGTCAACAAACAGCAGACGTAGTCATCATACGGGCACAAGCAGCAGATCAAAAGGAACTTCCGGCATGAATACAACAGCTGTTGGTGGTGGTGATAGTAGCAGTGGCACATATGGACGCGGTAGCATGCGCACTTCCAGACGTAAATATCATCATCAGAATCCAGTAACAAAATTGTTAGATCAACAGCAACAACAATTGCAACAGCAACAACAATTACAACAACAACAACATCATCATTTGCATCATCATCATCAGCATCAACATGGCAGCAAGCAACAACAACAACAACAATTTGGTTCATTTCATCATAAAGATAATCCAACGCTTACAGCAACAAATTTACAAACTCTCAATAATGATATTTTAAATAATACAAATAATATAATTACAAGTGCTGCTGGTGTTGGTGTTGGCGGTATTGTTGGTAGTCTTACAAAGACAAATAATAATCATTATCATAGTTTTCGTAAAAATATACCACCGGATCCAATATATTACAATACAAATGCTGCACAAACAGGCCTATATCAACAACAAGGCTGGCAAACACATTCGCAATCGCCAATCATTGCCACTGATGAGCCCAATTCGCCTACATTGACATTGACGCCAACACTTACGGGTCATTATAATCCCACATATCAGCATTCGACAACAAATCTCAATGATATTGCTGCTGGCGGCGGTGGCAGTAATAGCGGAGGCGTTGGCGGCGAGCATACAGATGAAATGTATAACAATCGTCCGCCATCGGTGCGTTCGAGCTATTCAAATTTTCATGGTACACGTCCATTGTCATCGACAGTTTATATGTCATCGAATGCAAATTCTATGACTGAGAATGTATTTGCAGGTTTAACAGGCGCCGCCAATCAGCAGCAATCACAACAGCCATTGCCGCCACCACCACCGCCACCCTGTACGCCGCCGCTTTATCAACAGCATCCATTGCATCAACAACAGCAACAGCAGCAACAATATCCGAATACGCTTCATTCAGCACACTCAATGAGCCAACAACAATTACCGTTGCCTTCACCAAATTTTCCAAGCACACCGCCACAGAATATACCATTTAGCAAACGTACCGCATCCAGAGAGAGCATACGTTCAATGGCCTTTTTTGAATAATGGGCCGCCTGCATATAATCTAAACTATCATACACCGCCAGATTCGGAAACTACAATGTAGTTCAACTACTACGAGCGGGTAGCGTTACACAACAAATATGGAAGCCGTCCTTTTGCCTTGTACTTCATCATTAAATAGATATAAATTAGTTTAAGTAATAATATATTTAAAAAGTGGCTTTAAAATATTTATATAACAAATTTTCTGAGTGTTAGTTGTCTTCTAACTTTTATTTTAAATTTTTTTTTTTGAGCATTTTGATCTCAAAAAATTTAACATTTTATTTATTTTCAGTTTACTCATTGAAATTAAACAAATCAAAAAAAAAAAAAAAAAAAAAGTTTATTGCATAGAGTAGTAATAAGAATTACTCGCAAAATGGTGGCCTTTATGTAGATTTTATTTTTCATATATGAAATCTAAATAGTTTGTAAAATTTATTATAAGTAAATACGAAATTTGTGCGTAATTTAATTAAGTTTTATTTATTTTAGCAACCAAAGTTTCATTGTAAATATCAAAATTATCGAAAATAAAATAAATAATTTCAGAAAACTTGAATATACGCCAAAAATATTTTTAAGTTAAATTACGAAATATAAACAAAAAAAAAATTAAAAAATTGAGCAACAATCAAAATTTATAAAAATGGTGCTCATTTAGTTGGTCACAAAAATTGAGAACTATCTGCTTCAATAAAATGTTTCTATAATTCTGTGCTTCGGTTATAAGTTGCTTGGTATCATTTCTTTAAAAGTCCTTTTTACTAAAATATAAGGAAAATGTAAAAACCATTGTCGATTTTATTGAAAAAAATACTGGTTTCAAAAAAGCTTTTGCTCAGTATTGGTTTTTGTTTCCGTTTGAGTTGTGCTTTAAAGCTCAAAAAGTGCTATAAAAAGCAACCATAATACGATTTAATGAAATCTAAACCGGTACAAGTTTTATTCGCTCAGTTTTAAACATATGCATCAAAGATTTAATTTTTATTATTTTATTTTTCGTTATTACTTTTTATTACTATTTTTATTATATTACTTTTTTTATTAATTTTTTTTTCATTGAAAAAATTGAAACAAAAATAATAATAAAAAAATATTAAAAAAAAAAAAATAAAAAAATAATAAAAATAAAATTTTTTTGTTATTTTTTTTATTGTTTTTGTATTATTTTTTTTTTTATTATTTTTTTATTATTATTTTTCTGTTTCCATTTTTTTTTCATTATTTTTTTGTTGATATTAATTATTACTATTTTTTATTTTTATTATTATACCCGCCACACATAGTGTGAAGGGTATATTCAGTTTGTCGGAAAGTTTGTAACGCATTGAAGGAGACGTCGTAGACCCCATAAAGTATATATATTCTTGATCAGCTCGATGAGACGAATCGATATAGCCATGTCCGTCTGTCTGTCTGTCTGTTTACTTCTACGCATTTTTTCGATGAAGATATATAGATATTACGCCGAAATTTTGAACTTAAGCTTTTCTCGGCAACGACTACTTTGTATGTTAAAATCAAGTTGCCACGCCCATTTTTAGGTGTAGCCCCCATACAAACTTTACCGAAAATTTCTGATTTTTGTATGAAAATATGTATTATTTAAGCATGTATTCACTCCAAATTGGGTAAAAACTCTTCTATTGTCATCCAAAGTCAAATCCAAGGTGCCACGCCCATTCTTAGGTATAGCCCCCATACAAATTTACCGCCGATTTTCCAATTTTTGAATAAAAATTTGTATTATTTATGAATTTATTTACTCCAAATTGGGTAAAAACACTTCTTATATCATCCGATATCAAAAACAAAGTACCACGCCCATTTTTATATATAGCCCCCCATACAAACTCACCGATTATTTTTGAACTTTTGTATGAAAAATTAATTATTTTCGTCTATATATTTTTAAATGTATATAAGCCACTGATGATCACCCATAAACTATTCAAAGATTCGTGTGGCGGGTATTTATGCTTCGGTTCCACCGAAGTTAACGTTTTTCCTTGTTTTTTTCTATTTTTTTTTTTATTATTGTGTTTATTTTATTATTATTTTTTATATTTATTATTTTTTTTTATTTTTATTATTTTTTTTCTATTTTTTTTTATTTTTATGTTTTTATTGTTTTTTTATTATTATTCTTTTTTATTAATATTAAGTATTATTTTTTTATTATTTTATTATTATTATTTCATTATTATTATTTTTTTTAATTTTTTATTATTATTATTATTTTTTTTTTAAACTGTTATTTTTTTATTTTTGTTTTATTATTACTATTTTTTATCATTTTTTTACTATTTTTTTTATTATTTTACATTATTTTTTTTAAATAATTTTTTTAAATAAGTTTATATATTATTATTATTATTTTTTTTTTTTTTGCTATTAATTTTTATTATACTATTTATTTGTTATATTATTATTTTATTATATTTTTATTTATGAAATTTGATTTCGGTATAATTTATATTTTTTTATTTAAACTTTTAAAATGCTTTTTTTTTTTTTTTTTTTTTTTTTTTTTGTGGCATTTGATAAAGCTTAGCATACTTTTCAGCACTTGAGCTGTTTGCGGTAGTTTTTCAGTTTTGTTTAAATAAGTCAAATTAAACTTTGACTTTTGTTACGCTGTGAAATGTTTGAAAATGTTTGCTGCAAATTAAATGAATTTGTGTAAATTATTTTTTATAAAAATGAAAATTTTTATTTAACATTAAACTTATACTACAAATATGTTCATATTTGAATATACATTTGTAGTTTATTTCTACTTCATTGCGGTTCTTTTGCTCTATACATAACATAAATGCATACATATATCAGCAAATGTTTAAATGTATGTTTTTTTGGCTAGTTGATTTGTAATACTTGCAAAAAAGTTGTATAAAACACAATCGTCTTGCCAAAAGTTTTCCAACCAAAAAGTTGTACGCATTGCAACTGACATGAGTTGAGACGAATGTGAACTTATATTTTATTTGTTGTGCAATTTTTTGAGATAAATAAAATTTGTTGAAGAAAATATATATTTTTTTGTTAACTTTTGGCTATTTTTGTTTTTGGAATGGATTTAAAAGAGAATACAAAAATTAAATACGATGCGCATATACATACATATAATTAAAACAACTTTGTATAGCTGTAGTCATTTTCATAAATATACACACATACACATAAACACATATATACGATTGCAGCTGTTAACGAAATGTCTAATCCTGCTTACAGCCACGCTGCACCAATTGAAACGCTGCGTAGCATTTTCGTTTAATTGTATGTATTTGTGTGGCATACTTTTTGGCCGCACTTTTAGTTATTTTCATTTTATTGCATATTTGTGTGTGTGTGTGTGTGCATAAGAATATATTAGTTACTTTATTCTCTATTCTAATTCCTCTCAAGTTAGCCACAAATACATAATTTAAAATTTTCGCAGTTGGCACATTTCATAGTTCCAGTTTAATGACTTTTACTTTTATTTCAATGACTTTAAAAATTAGCATGAAATAATAATTGTTTACATTGTTTGCATAAATTAGCAGTTAACACTTTCTAAATGTGTTTGATTTGATTTGAATATGCAAGTGTAGAAAATTTTATACATTTATGCTAATAACCAAAAATCTGATTATTTTGTTGTTCTTTTATTTTTGCCAGCAAACAAATTCGAATTTAAAATGCTTAACAAGAAGTATTTTTTAAAGAGATGTGGTTTTTTTTTTTTGTGGGTTTGTATATATATTTTTTTTTGCGTTTAGAAAGTTGCAACAACAACGCAGCTGCATGCTATAATTTATATTCTTTATGATAAATTATTCATGAAAAAAAAAAAAATGAAAAGAAAAGAAAAATTGCAAAAATATAGTGAAGCGCTAAGAAAACCGTTTTTTTTTTTTTCAAAGGCAAAATTAAAAAAAAAAAAAAAGTTGGAAAAAAATTTTTTTTTACGGGGCCCCTAAAAGCGGGAAAAAAAAAATTAATCAACCAAACAAACAAGCAGCCACCCAACCAACCAACCAGCGACCAACCAATTACTAGGTCGTACAAAAATTGACTTTTTGATTGCATTTTAAGTCAAATTTATTTTCCCAAACATTAAGACGAACAATAACAATTTTTTTTTGGTTGGGTTTTGGTCCCCACACTAAGCAAGTGGACTATGCATGATAACATTAAATTTTTTTTTAAGTAGTTTCATTGCAATTTTGGAGCATTATGCATTTGGTTTGAGTGTTAACTTTATATCTTTTGCTTTATTTAAGAGTCAACATGGCGTATGATGAATATGCATATATGCAATATATGGTAAATGCTATTTAGCTTGTGTTTTGCATTATAAATCTATTTTATTTATTTAAAAAAAAAAAAAAAAAAACATTTTTTGTTTGTCTGTTTTTTTTTTGAGATAAGATATTGAAAACTTATTACCTATGAGAATTTAGCAAATTTCTTGAGAAAATATTTATTCATATACTATATGTGGCACTCTGAAATTTAATATTTTAAAAGGGTCTCAATAGTGTCTAAAATTTTTAAATTTAATTTGAGCTACTATAATGTGGGATGAAATTTTAAGTGGTGAAACATTGTGACCCACTTGAATACCTCATACATACTACCATGAAACCATCGTTCTTAAATTACTTTGAGAGAAAATTAAATCAAGCAATAAAGGCAACAGAGAGACAAGATCCTTTTTGAAAAAAAAAAATAATAATAATAATAATCATAATTTATATATATAAAATAGTGAAAATGTTTCGTTTGTCATCCAGGGTCAAAACCAAGACGCCATGCCCATTTTTAAGTATAGCCTTCATACAAATTTACCGCCCATTTTCGAATTTTTGTATCAAAACATTTATTTTTTCTGAATGAATTGAATTATATAATTTTTTTTCAAATCAATTCTAATGTCGACTCCATCGATATGGTAAAGATCGGGCTAATATTACAAAAAGCCTCCATACAAATTTGATCAAATTCATCGAGAAATTTAATCTGAGCGCCTAGTGAACAAAAAAAACTAATAAAAAGTTTTGTGTAACGGGTATTTCAGCTTCGGTCCCACCGAAATTAACGTTTTTCCTTGTTTTTTTGTACTTTTTTGTATGTTTTAGTACTAGCCTCAATATATTGTGTTCTCGCTACATTCAGCAAAAAAAGTTATTTTTTAGTGCTTTTTTGTAGGTTTTCTAACTAGTCCCAACATATTTTGGTTACGCTGCAATCAAAAAGTACAACAAATGCCAGCGAAAAAAAATTACGTTGTAGTATACGCCGAGTATTCGCTAGTATTATATATTAAAACTAGGGACTGAAACTGGGGCTAAGCAAAACGATCTGTCACAGAGCTACATCCGCTCTTCTAAAAAAAAATTTTTTTCCAGATGCTTATCACTTAACTCAATCGCTTCCTTACGAGTATACAATTAACCTAACCGAGTATACAACTCGATTTTAATCGAAGTTGACATACTCGAGTCGATCCTTACCGAAGTTGTCAGATGAGTCGATTCGTTTAAATTCGGAAATAATAGACGAATCGGGTCAAGTCGATTATTTATTTAGCGGCTCACGTAAACTACTCGAATCGGTTTCATTTCGAATATTCGATTAAAAGGTTTTTGTATACTTATGCCGACAGCTCTTAATTATATTCCCAAATATAAATTGATTTATAGTCAATAATAAATATTATTTCATCACAAATAACTTGTCTTATTTTAAAATAAAAATCAATTTTATTCACGTTGAATGCATAGCAACAATCATAAATCATTTCATTCAAAATATACACATTTAAAAACGCTTACCGTAATCATAAATCGAAAATTAATTTATCAAATCATGTTATTCAGTGCGCTCCATTAAGTGCAAAGCAGAAAAATAAATAAAAAAAAAAAAAATAGCCCCAAAGCTAAATGCCACATTATATGTACAAACAGATTTTAATAAACATCAAGTAAAGCTGCAACATTTTAACTGAAAATCAGCAAAACACACACACAGACACCTAAAAATTTCTTACATATTTATACAGACAGACAGACAGACAGAGCGGACAGATAGACAGAAAAATTTCAAAACTGATCCTTTTGGCAAACAATTTGACTAAAACGATTTATTCCTGTCTATTTTGGCCTTTTTTTTTTTTGTTTGTTTTGTTTGTTTTCTGTTAAATAGTTGGCAAATGTCCAAAGAGTTAGTGAACTGCAGCCGTGCATAGCATCATACCAAAAATGTAGCTATTACAATTGAGTCGAGTCGAGCCCTTTTTGGCCTTGAGTCAACCGTGATAGTCTTCATTTATTTTTTGTTTTTTTTTTTTAAATAAGCCGCAACCGGTAGGCACGAAAAATAATGTCGATGCGCATTTCGCTGAAAGTTTTCTGCCACTTCGCGCATTGTTCGAGAAAATGGACTGACCCAACTATACGAACATTCGTTACTGTTGACCCTGTTTGTTCAAATTTTTAGTACAAGAGTTGAACCTTGAAAACGGTTTGAAATGTAAATAAATTGTATAAATTTGCAGCTGTGTATTTACTATATACAACTATATGTGTGTGCATGTGTGTGTGTGTGTCTGTGTGTTGGTATGTTAAGTTAACCAACCACAAGCACAACTTTTACTCGAAAAGCGTACATTTTCAACAGTTGTTTGCACTTTTGTGGTCAATTTACTTTTTCAGGACTAACAATATTTTCTCCTTTCTTTCATTTTTTTTGTTTGCTATCTCACTCTAACACACAGAAGCACATACGCTCGTTTGCATGTTCAGTCTTTTAGTTAACCACTTTAGTTGGTTATTTAATGTGCTGGTATATGTCGACCATTTCGTCTATCTCTGTCTCTGTCTTTAGCTATGTGTGTGTGTGTGAGTGTATGTTTTGTTTATTTTTTAGGGTTTTCTGCTGATGCTGCTGCTGCTAACGAAAATATGAAAGTAAAACTAATTTTTTTTTCAAGCAAGCCAAATGAACAAAAAAAAAAAAACAAAAAAAAACATAAATAAAATTTGGGCCATGTTTACACAGCTTTAATTGATTTCCTTCTTTTAATGACAAAACGAATTAAAAGTTATTTTTAGATATTTTTGCTTTTAGTCGTCGTCGTCCTTGTCGTATACTTAATATTTTATTTGTAAATTTTATCAATAATCAAATTAATTAAATTATGTCTTTATGATTTTGATACGAGCAAATACAATATTTTAACTAAATTTCAAAGCTAAACGCTTGATTTCAATTCGCTATATTCAATATTCATGTTATGCATACATTTTAATTTCCTCAGCTGTCGTTTCGCTTCTTATCGTTTTTGGCAACATTGCTTTGAACTTGTCAGCAGCAAGTTGACCGTCATGAATGCTAACTATTTGTACTAAAGCATATCCGGTATTCAGGTATTGCAAGTGAATTCAAAAAACCGCACACTTACACACCCACATACATACAAACGTTTTAAATCGATAGACAGACAGACAGACAGACAGACAGACAGACAGACTGAAAGGCTGCCAAAACTGTAAAAAGCGCTTAAAAAGGACTAACTTAACAAGTAAAATTACAAAGCAGAAAAAATAACTAGCATAAGTTAAGTTAAACCTAAACTTGCATACACTACATGTAAATTTTTGAAATACTTTAAATATGCGCTACTTAAATTAAAAGTGTGCCCATCACTGATTTCAATTTAAAGTTAAACTACTTGTTGCTGACTTTATACCCATTATTTTTGGTAATCGAGTTTATTAAATACAGACAGATTGTCTAAATCGTTAAGATGTACAGTGCTGAACATGAGTGATACGAAAATTAAAAAGCGTGCCCATCACTGATGTACAGTATAAATGAAATAATAAAAATTTTCAAAAGCAATGTGGTTTTTTTTTTTAACGATTTGGTAGTGATTTTGTATTTCTATAATTAAGTCATAAAGAAGAATAGTTTCTAAAGATTGTATGTAGGTTCTAAACTTCGAAACTAATCACTCCATTTAAAAAATCATTTCACAAATAGTTAGAATAGTATTTAAGAATGAACAAAGGCTATATAGCATTATGGAAAAGTAGACGGTAGCTGAAATTCGGTATAAATTATTCTACGACCGGGAAATTAGAAATCAATTGAAAAAATGAGCGGTGGACGTGACCTTATATCTAATATATAAAATTCTCGTGTCACAGTGTTTGTAACAAAACTCAGTAGGTCTGAGAATCGAATGTGAAAAAATTTGTTATAACCCTAATTGGGGTATAATCGATCATAAATAAGTCGAATATTTCCGAAATATTTCAACCGATTTCAATGAAATTTTGTAAATGTGTGTTTTTAGTCCAACCTAAGAGATAGGATCTATATCGTTTATAAAAAAATGGGCGGTGGGCGTGGTCTCCATAGAATCGATGATAAATTAAACAAATATTTCCGAAACATTTTAACCGACTGCAATGAAATTTTGTAAATGTTTAAAGTCTAACTTAACAGAGAGGATCTATGTATATCGTTTTAGAAAAATGGACGGTGGGCGTGGCCCTCATTAAAAATCAATTCAAGTATTTGAAAGGAATGAAATTCGATCTACATATTTTTGCACCAAGAAAAGTATAATCTAATGGAAGAATGGGCAGTGGGCGTGGCACCATATGAACGAACCAAAAAAAAAAAAATTCCTCATGTTTTTGCAAATTATTGAACTAGAGTAATGCAATTTGAACATGAACCGAGCAAGGCCGGTTAGTTCTGCTAGTAAACGATAAAAAGAAGATGTTCATATTTTTTTAACTATTTGATCTGTAGAAATTAAATACACACATTTTGAAAAGGCCGGGAAGAATATCATTTTTAGAAAAAATTATTCTTTAAAAATGGCATTTTGCGACACTCTAGCCATTCCTGGTATTTCGGGTAGTATGTTATATGTATTTTATGTTGTTCTAAGACTTTTTTGTTTCGATATTTTGAGAACGCGCGTTTTACTTTTTACATGGAATAAAACGTTTTTTAAAACATACGTTCTAACTTACTTTTTAAAAAAGCGCATTTTACTTAACTTTTCTCTAACATTTTCTTTGCTTTAACAATATTATACTATATATATGGACTACAACAACTACAACTGCATAAAAATTGTAATATACCCTTTTTATATAATATATTCTACACAAAAAGGTAGGAAATGCTTACCTTTTGTGTGCACTAAACGACTGTCATTGCTTTTGGCATGCGTCGGAGTTGGTGGTTTGGCAGTTGCAACACAGGAAGCATTCGTCCATTACAAGCGACATCATTGATACCCACAGAAATACCAGGTATAACAAAAAAATGAAGAAAAAAATGAAAGAATAGTAAGCAACTTTAGCCACAATAGCTATAACAACTTGAATGAGTTTGTGAGAGTCAAAAAGTTAAAATGTGTCAAAAAACTAAAAGAGGAAATACAAAAAAAAAAAAAATTATATACAAACGAATTGAAGGCGTTAAAAAGGTTTTAGGGTAGGCTAGGCTGCCGGTATATATTTCAAAAAGTTTTTTGCAACTTTGTTAGTCATCCTTTAAATCGACCATTATTTCTATATAGGTAAGTGATTGTATATATGTATGTGTGTGTGGGTGTACTCGAGTATTAGTTTGTTTAGTTTTCCACTTGTTTGTGCGAGTATTTTCAATTTTTTTATTTTTTTTTTTTTATTTTGGATGCATGCTGTGGCTTATTGAAATATGAACTTGTTAGATTTTTTGGCAACCAAAAGCAAAATAACAGCGGCAGCAGCAGCAGCAGGCACGAGCTTCGTGTTGTACAAGTGTGCTTTATGTGGCATAAAAGGTAATGAATATTCATAGAAAAAACATTTATGCAAGCTTAAAAATAAATTGTTTTTTTTTTTTTTTCATTTTCATTTTGCCAAATAAAGATTTTATTGTTGAATATAATAAAAATAGTTTTGGAACACAAGTACGAGTATATTAAAGTTTCATTTATTACGCTGTCGACATAACTCTTAAGCAAATGTTACTGGCAGCTGTCGAAGTTAATCGTTGCTGCATTCTGTAAAAAAAAGAAGAAGAAGAAAAGAATAGTTAAAATCAGAAAAAAAAATGGAACAAAAAGAGTTTAAGCTGCCCAAAACAAAAAAAAAAAAAAAAAACAAGAAAGAACGGTAACTTCGGTGGAACCGAAGCTTAAATACCCGTCACACGAATCTTTGAATAGTTTAGTGTGATCATTAGTGGCTTATATACATGTATAAATATATATTCGAAAATAATGACTTTTTTTCATACATTTGTTCGAAAATAATCGATAAATTTGTATGGGGACTATAGCTAAAAATAGGCGTGGCATCTTGGTTTTGTAATTGGATATCATTAGCAGTGTTTTTACATAAATTTGAGTGAATAGTCTCATAAATAATACCTATTTTTATACAAAAATTCGAAGTCGGGCGTTAAATTTGTATGGGGGCTATAGCTAAAAATGGGCGTGGCAGCTTGGATTTGACATTGGATGGCATTAGAAGTATTTTTAACCAACTTGGAGTGAATACATTCATAAATAATAGCTATATTCATATAAAATTCGAAAATGGGCGGTAAGTTTGTATGGGGGCTATATCTAAAAATGGGCGTGGCAGCTTGAATTTGACATTGGATGACATTAGAAGTATTTTTACCCAACTTGGAGTGACTACATTCATAAATAATAGCTATTTTCATACAAAAAAAATCCGAAAGAAACGGTAAGTTTGTATGGGGGCTATACCTTACAATGGGCTTGGCACTTTGATTTTAACACTTGAACTGCTTAGGACTGAGAAAAGCTTAGGTTCCGAGTTTCAGGTCAATATCTTTAAAACTAAGCGAATGAATCGCATAAATACAGACAGACGGACGGACAGATGAACGGACAGACAAACGGACATGGCTAGATCGACTCGTCTCGTCGTGCTGATCAAGAATATATATACTTTATAGGGTCTACGACGTCTCCTTTAATGCGTTACAAACTTTTTGACAAAATGATAATACCCTCCACACTGTGTGTGACGGGTATAAAAAGCCCGTTTTTCAATTATTTTTCAGACAGTTTGCATAAAACTCACTGGTGTCAGCATCCCAGCCAGGCTCTAGTCCCAACTTTTTATTCTGTTCCTTTAGCCAAGTAAATAACGGTGCAAAATATTCGAGTACACCACGACCGCTTAGCTTGCGTTCTCCTGTGGCGATTTCCATAGTATCACGCCAATGCTTCTTTGCACCAAGTTGCATCATATTTCTGTGTAAATGGAAATGGAGAAAAAAACGTAAGAAGAAAAAAAAAAACGAAAATTTATTTATGCACGCCAAACTGTGCGCGTTGAACGTGGCATCATGCAATTTTTAAGGTACCTACTATACATATATGTACTTTTTTTTGTTTTTGTCATTTATTTATTTATTTTTTTGGTAGGCTTTTTTTTTGTTTTTTGGATATTGTAATAAATTTGCATACCTGAGCATTTCGCCTGCCTTTTCACTGCCATAAAAGTCACAAATGTGCAACGGATATTCAGGATCACCAGGTTTATATTGGCCGCTGCTCAGACAAAAGGCTCGATAGAATTGAAAACCGAGTACTTCCGAAATGAATTTCCTGTGAAGCAAAACGTACGCAACGCACGAGCACACACACACATACACACACATTATTAATTGACATGGAAACATTTAAAGCATAAAATAACAGAAGGCAACATTGTCGCCGCATGATGTGCACAAAAGAAATCCTTTTTTTTTTTTATTTCTTATTTGACTACTTACATTGTATTTGATTTTTCAGGCTGTAAACCGCGATAGAATCTGAAATCCGGATCGAAATTTTTTCATTGCGTTGTATGGGTGGCTCAACGCCGGCATATTTATTTTGTAAACGCCAATAGGCACAATTATATTCGAACCGTCAATGCGGTTATCCATAACATCAACCAGAAATTTATCATTGATAAAATATTGTGGTATAGCGAGTAGCGTATGTATGCCCTGGTGTAATGCAAAAAAAAAAAAAAAAAAAAGTAAATAAATAAATAAATAAATAAAAAATACAAAATACAAAAAAAATTGCTGCTTACCATGCGAAATAGTCTATTCATCGATTGTTCCTCACCCAGACTATCGTTGAGTAGCACATGCAATCGAAACAGATGACGTGGTGTACCGGATGCAATGACTGCTGCCTCTCCCATGGCGCTACCAAAACCAGGACATGGTTCACGATCCAAACCAAATGGTAACTCCTTCTTATACAGATTATATTGCAATTCGGCCATGTGCCCATGCATTTGTAAGAGTTTTTTATAGTCCAGCTTGGGACAGTAGCGCAATGCAACGTCGGGTGGAAAATAGTAAACTTCCGATTTACAATCGGTGCCGATTTCTTCTTCGTTCATGCGACGTGAGTATTTTCATAGAAGCCACTGTGCAAAGATTTAAATGATTGAATATTTTTTATGTAATTATCGACCTTGTTCTACTTTTCTCTTTCATAAAATTTTTATCGAAAGTGAAAATAATAATAAAAATCATTACTTAATCGTAGTGCTACCAAATGGTTAACAAAGTTAAAGATTTAGGGGTTTCTCATAAATCTACCCGTTTGGTTTCAAATCTCTTCATATTCAGGGTGTCACATAAACTCTCTTTGTTTGGTTTCAAATCTCTTCTAAAATCTCGTTCACGAAATCACAACAAGTTTAACATTAATCAAAAAATACATAAAAATTACATCGTATTTTTGTTAGTTTTACAAATAGTTTAAACTTATTGTGAATTATTTTCATTATTTCATTGAATTTTAGATGAAATTTGAAACCAAACAAAAGAGATTTTGTGTGACACCCTGTATATTCTATATAATTGGCTTTGAAATGAGAGTATATAACCTACATATATACATATACGATTTTATCTCAATTCTACTCCAAATTTTTTTTTTTTTTTGTTTGGAAAATTCTTTGTTTCTTAATCTAGGAACTCTAAATTTAGTAAAATTCAACACTTACTCGGACATATGATTTAAGCCAAGCGATTCAAAGAAATCTGCAGCCATTTTGTTAATCTTCACTGGTGTTACCAGCACCTCTTCCAGACGATGATGTACCGAAGGTAGCTCTACTTTAGGATATGGCGTACGAAAAACATGATGTGGAAACCATGCTTGCCCAAGCATTTGATCAAATACCGGCGCAGGTATAGCACCATCACTTGGAGTTAAACGACTGCCATAGGTGGCAATTGCCGATTGACGCAAATATGTGTGTAATTCACGATAGAGCGGCATTATTTCCCAGACAACATTCTCCATTTCACGTTGAAAGTTTTCAGTATCGAAATGCAGATACCAGGTGCGTGAAGGTGTTACATGACCTGACAATTTCGATTAACAATAGAATTATGTTTATTTGCGGTTTTGCACACTCAGTTGTGCAATCAAACACTCACTTGTATATTTATAAATTCATGCACACAAACTTACCATTATATGTTGCTGCTCTTCTCAATAGTCGCACATAATCGATAAATGTCGACCGCGCAATATTCTTATCGTTGATTGCATAACGCCATTTAATCCAGTAATATTTCAGTTCCTCGAGACGTTTTGTGCGTATGGCATGTATCATTATCTGTGGTATCATAGCAACCGATTGTTGGCAATCCTCAGCATGTCGTACATTACAAACCGAACGCATCGTTATGAATGTCTGCATTGTATGTAGTAGTTCTTTGGCCTGTGCATATTCCGCTCTATTGAGTCCGTAAAGTTGTAATTTCGAATAGCGTTGTACGCGACGTCGCAATTGCGTATCCTTAAGCGTTTCAACGGGTATAACACTAAGATTTGCTGCTAACTTATAGAGTAACTGATGATAGTCATTTTCGATTTCTTGCTTTAGCGGTGCATGATTTATGACATTATAGCCGCGTCCTTTCGTTGTTAGCGAAAGAAATATTTCACGCTTTTTACTATAAATATGGCGCATTTGCTGTTCGGCTTCATCGAGAAACTCCTTCGCATGCTCTTCGTATAGCGCACTATGCTGTTGCTGCTGTGCTTTGGGGCTTTGGAGTACTACTGCTGCTGCTGCTGTTGTTGTGGTTGTTGCGTTGGTTTCCAATGTTGCAGCAAGTTGCGGCGGCAACAAGCAAAATACTAACAAAATTAGACGTCGCAATAATGAAAACATATTCGATGATTCAACAACAACGACGACGACCATAAGCTGTGAATTTACAAGTTACTTAAAAGTTAAAGATGCTTCGAAACTGATATTCTATGTTGTCACTTGAAGTTCATAAGTCAAAAAACTTAAAGACTTCATAAAACGCATAACATTTTAAATCAATAAAATTTTGTATTTAAATGAGCACAAAAATAATTAATGTTTTATTTTTAATAAATTAAAAGTGCACATGTTTTTTGATTTATTTAATTTTTTTTTTTTTTTTTAAATAAATTTATTTACATAAAATGTTTTGCGTTTTATCGCAATGGCGGAAGCCAACTATCAAACATACATTTTTTTTCACACATAAAAATATGTAATTTGTTGAAACTTATCACACAAACCGCTTTGATTTATTTTATTTTGTTTTTATATTTTATTTATTTATTTATTGTTTCATTGCAAAGTCTGAAATGTTTATTAAAAAATGTTGTACTCGCCTGAAAATCGCGTTGCAGACTGTTTGGCACTATTCAGATTTTCATATAAATAAATATAAAATGTATTTCACTCAGACGTCTAGAAATGTAGACTCAGTCAGTTCTTATCAGTTTTGCATTTAATGTTTTGTATATAATTTATATACCCGTTACACATAGTGTAAACGGGTATATTCAGTTTGTCCAAAAGTTTGTAACGCATTGAAGGAGGCATCGGAGACCCCATAAAGTATATATATTCTTGATCAGCTCGATGAGACGAATCGATTTAGCCATGTCCGTCTGTCTGTCCGTCTGTTTTTTTTGTTGCTATGCGATTCATTCGCTTAGTTTCAAAGATATTAAACTGAAATTTTAAACTTAAGCTTTTCTCGGCAACGTCTAGGTTAAGTTCGAAATGAGAGTGCCACGCCCATTTTTAGGTATAGCCCCCATACAAACTTATCGATTTTTTTCGATTTTGTGTTTAAAAATAGTAATTATTTATGAATGTACTCGCTCCCAATGGGAAAAAACATATCTTTTGTCATCCAGGGTCAAAACCAAGACGCCATGCCCATTTTTAGGTATAGCACCCATACAAATTTACAGCCCATTTTCGAATTTTTGTATGAAAACATTTATTTATTCTGAATGAATTGAATTAAAATTTTGTTGAAATCAATTCTAATGTCAACTCCATCGATATAGTAAAGATCGGGCTAATATTACAAAAAGCCTGCATACAAATTTGATCAAATTCATCGTGAAATTTAATCTAAGCGCCTAGTGAACATATAAACTATTGAAAGTTTTGTATAACGGGTATTTCAGCTTCGGTTCCACCGAAGTTAACGTTTTTCTTTGTTTCTTGTTTTTTTTTTTTATTTATTATGTATCTCGAACGCGCTCTTATGGAAATATAATAGTTTATAATGTAGAGAAAGAGTACACATATAAAAAATCTCTCAAATTTAAAAGCGTTGTTCTCTAAGAATAAAGCGATTTTATTAGGTTTGAAACATAACACAGGCAGAGCGAAGTATGCTGGATCCCTTGAAAAAATATAGAGAAAGAAATCTATGTAGTCTTGGACAATATTCTTCTGTGCTCCGTATGAGATAGCTGATCTGGTAGACTCCAAAGCTCTGTAGAGATGGCTTACGAATCAGACATTGAACGAGACATCCGTCTAAATTTTGTCAAAGAGCTCAAAAACGGTTGTTTTACGTTTGCAAAGAGAAATACAAATCGAATAGCTTGCTTCAATTGATTCCAAGACAAACAAGTATTGTATGCTTGCTCTCGTAAATTTTTGCCATTTTAAAGAAAGCTTCAATGGTAATACAATCAATTAGCTCTATCTGGAATGTCAGGAAAATCTGTAGAGATTTTGCTGTCAGTTGCTTTATAAATCTTTAAAATAAAACCTCGGTATCATAGAGTTTCGAGAGATTTGGTTTTAGAACACAATTTTTATATCTCTTACGGCAACAATGTTCAGCTACAGCCTCTGTTGACACTTGTGGCACATACCGTTATTCAGCGCAGAAACAAAATAAAAGCAATGTGTTTGTTGTTCTATGATACATGAGCTTGTGTGTTGTCACAGTTATACTTTTGCATTGTTTTTGTTGTTGTATGAGTTTAATACGCTGCAATGTTTTTGTTGTTTTTTTTTTTAAATTTAAAATAAAGAGTGAACAAAAAATTTAATTTTGTTTTTGTTGTGCCCCTTTTTGAGAGATTAGTGTGCCCACCATTGGTCTACGTGTTAAACATACAAGCTGAGCGACAGATGATCCAATTTTCTATTATTGTCAGAACCAGACGGGAGTTTTTGACATTGGCACTGTGGTATTTTGTTGATTTTGTACTGTTTTTTTCCTTCGATATATTAAAAAAAAAATTACTTTATTATCAATTTTATTTTAAAGAAAAATAACTTTTATAAAATGCAACACGTAGTAACTTGACAATATGTTAATTTAACATAAAGTAACAACATTATCAAACGCATTATGATAAGGCATAAACATGATTAGAAGAAAATAATCATGAAACGTGCATATTTTTGGTAACACGTCTTAGCAATTTTATTTAATAGTTTATAGTTCTATGCCAGAGAAAGAAGTCAATGTGACAGCTGTGCTGGGCTTGCCTTACGATGTTTTGCACTCTGTAAAAAGCGTAAAGAGAAAGTTTGTATATGTATGTATATGTGAAGGAGAAAGCAAAATTTTATTGTAGCACAAGCTGTGTTTTACACTTACTATCTGTAGACGACCAGCCAACTTGTAGATTTTTATTCAAGTTATCCTCTCTAAGCCATTCATGCAATGAGTTGAAATACTCAAGAAATGGTGTACCCAAAAGGCGATTGAAACGTTTCCGTGTCAGCGTCTGTATAATCTCACGCCATGAACGAGATGAACCAGATGCCATTAGTTCGCTGCAAAATGAGGTGTCATAAATAAAATTAAAAAAATGACATTTAGAAATACAAATTACCTTAAAAGTGCGCCTGCCTCTTTATGCTGTGAAAAATCACAATTATCTAAAGTTTTGTAAGCGTTGCCACGTTCAAATTGACCAATTTCAAGACAAATGGCGCGATAAATTTGATAGCCCAAAAATTCACCGACAAGTTTTCTTAAAATAACAAAATTATTTAATTAGAAATTAAATAAATCAATTTTCTATATATATATATATATATTGGATTACTTTGTGCTACGCGATTGTTCAATAATACCCTCGTAGAATTTATATGGCATATCGTATGCATTTGTATTCGTTTCAACTGGCGCCTCTACACCCACCTATACTGCTGCATAAGATTCCAATAGCGACAATTATATTCATTTGGCGTTATCTTTGCATCAATCATATCGACCCAAAGTTTTTCATGCACAAAATATGTGGGCAGCGTGAGTAGTGTGTGTGCCGCTAATCTATAGAGACGATTCAAGTTCAACAGATCATCGTATACGTAATCGCGCAACAAACCCAAATGTTGTTGTAAATGTTTTGGCGTTGCAGCGGAAAGTATGACAGCCTCGCCGATGGCATTACCAAAGCCCGGACATGCTTCACTATTCAAACCGACTGGTTTGTTATTCTTTTCGAGTGCATACTGTATTTGCGCAATATCACCGTGGGATTGCAGTAATTTCTTGTAATAAACTTTGGGACAATAGTTTAGCTCGGTTTCGCCAAAATCAAAAATGCGTGATTTACAATCGGGTCCCCCCATTACCAGCTTCAATGGGTTTAAAATTTGCTTGCATAAAATCACTAAAAGAAAATAAAATTAAAATTAAATTATATTAATTAATAAAATTTCTTCGCTCCACTTACTCTGTTAAATTACGCATACCAATTGAGCTAAAGAATTGTACACTAATATTAACTAAATCGAATGATGTATAACCCATTTTATCCATTTCCGCTTGTAAATTAGGCAATTTCTTTTGTGGAAATGGATTACGCAGTACAGATTCTTTTTCCAGGCTTGATAGGTAACTTGTTCCATTAAATGATGTGGTATGAGTCCCGTTTCTGGCACTACATCTGTACCATATTTCACGCGCAATACATGACGTAAATGTGCATGTAGCTCATTGTAGAGCGGACGTATAGTTTCCATTAATTGTTCTAATTCGTTAATGAAGCTCGGATCCTCATATTCATCATACCATATAGCCGATGCTGTGACACTATTCGTTATGCTTAGCTGCTTATAGTAATCGATATATTGTTGTAGCGCATTTTTAATATCTTGCGGCATTTTATTGCGCCATTCTTGCCAATAATATTTAATTTCATCCAAATCATCGCTATTCGTAAAGATTGTTTTGATTTGATGCACAAAGGCTAGATTACATTTATCGGTCTCATTACGCGCGCATGCCCATTTTTTGCGTGACATTGTTTTAAGTGTTTGCGTTGCCTTCTTGAATTTATAATCCATCGGCGGATATTTAACGCCACGCAGTAAAACCTCAAATTGACGTCTTAGCTGTGCATTGCGAAATTGTTGCCAATTGTAACGTTGCAGCGTTTCATAGTACGGACGTAGTTTAGCGCGTATTAAAATCGTTGGACTAAATGTATCATCGGCAAAATGACGATAAGTGGCTGCATTTTGCCAATAGACTTCATTGATTTGTTGCAGCAACTGCTCGGCGGATGGCTCGTCTGTATTGTCAGCATTTGTAAAGGCAATTAATGCCAAAAGCTAAGAGATTTAAAATAAAAATTATGCAATAGTAGCCAAAAATACGTTAAGCTATAATTTGTTTACCAAAGCGCATAAAATTCCTTTATTTCTAGACATAATTTGGTAAGCGACTAGCACAGCAGCTCGTCTTAAATCAAACTAAATTTAAATGAAATAAATTTTTGTTTTTTAAATATTTCCATATAACATAAACCTACTTACATAAATACTCGTGATAACCTTTGCTTTATGGTTTCAAGATAGTGCTCAAATTTTCGAGGTTTCATACAAGAAAAACATTTTATAGAAGATGAGCTTAATTAAAATAAAATAGAAATTAAAATAGAGCAATGCAAAGCCATTTGTTTTAAAAATAAGTCTGTGCGCTAAATTTGTATTACAACTACTGTGATTTCAAAATCACTGTGCTCAAAGTGATTGCGTTATTAAAATCAAAATAATACCAGTTACTATGTTTTAAAAATATGTGTAATCACAGTTGCTATGATATCAAAATTACTTTACTGTGTTGAAAATTTATAATTACTGTGATCTCAGTTACTGTGATTCCAAAATCATTGTGATCAGAGTGACTGTGACTTAAAAAATCAATGTAATACCAGTTACTGCGTTTTTTAAAATATATGTAATCACATTTGCTATGATTTCAAAATCTCTTTACTGTGTACAAAATTTCCAATTACTGTTATCACAACTACTGTGATTTCAAAATCACTGTGCTCACAGATTCATTGATTTTCAAATTACTGTGTTACCAATTGCTGTGTTTTAAAAATATGTGTAATCACAGTTACTATGATTTCGAAGTTACTTTACTGTGCTGAAAAGTAACAATTATTGTGATCACAATTACTGTAATTTCAAAATCATTATGATCACAGTTACTGTGACTTTAAAATATATCTAATTACAGGTGCTATAATTTCAAAATTACTTTACAGTGCTGACAATTTACATTAACTGTGATTTCAAAATCATTATGATTACAGTTACTGTGATTTTAAAATATATCTAATCACACGTGCTATAATTTCAAAATTATTTTACTGTGCTGAAAATTTAGTCTTACTGTGATCACAATTACTGTGATTTCAAAATATTACGATCACAGTTACTGTGCTCTGCAATTATCTGTTGTTACAAGTAAGTTTATCTAACTCCTCATAATAGTCGGTATTTTTAATAGCCAAAACATACAATATTTTTATCGAGTGAAATTGGCCACAGTTATGTCAAATAATAAAAACGTTGGTCTTTGCCTTCAATTCAAGTAAATCGTATTATTGCTGAAACTTATGTTGAAGCTTCTGTAAGTGAAAAAACGTTTAGGTAATTTTAATATTGAAGACCAGAAGCGTCCCAGATTCGAAGATACGGAATTGACCACTTTACTTCTTAAAGATTCCTGTTAGACGCAACATGCACTTGTGTATGGATTGGGGGTGATATAAAATTCTCGTTTCCAATGTTTGAAAGTCTTGTACAGAAAAATATTAGTACCAAAAAAAATAAGTGCACACGCGTTTGTATCTGTTGCTGAATCACATTATTAATGTAAGCTGCCTTTAAATGTTAACGGCTTTTTGATTGGCTTTAGAACAATCGAGTTGGCATGTCACCAAAATATATTTTTTTTTATATATTTCATTTTGAAATAAAAAACAAGAAAAACGTTAACTTCGGTGGAACCGAAGCTTAAATACCCGTCACACGAATCTTTGAATAGTTTAGTGTGATCATTAGTGGCTTATATACATTTAAAAATAAATATTTTAAAATAAATACCTTTTCTTATTTTTTTTTTAAAATAATAAAAATTTGTTAGAGGGGAGTATGGCTCAAAATGGGGGGGGGTACCTTTGTTTTGTTTTTGGATATCATTAGAAGTGTTTTACCCAAATATGAGTGAATATTCTCATAAATAATACCTATTTTTAAACAAAATTCGAAAATGGGCGTTAGATTTGTATGGGGCTATAGCAAAAAATGGGCGCGGCACCTTGCTTTGATATTGGATGAGATTAAAAGTATTTTTACCCAACTTGGAGTGACTACATTCATAAATAATAGCTATTTTCATATAAAATTCGAAAATGGGCGGTAAGTTTGTATGGAAGCTATAGCTAAAAAGGGCGTGGCAGCCTGGATTTAACATTAGATGACATTAGAATTTGACCCAACTTGGAGTGACTATATAAAAGTTTATATGGGGGCTACCCCTTAAAATGGGCGTGGCACTTTGATTTTAACACTTGAACTGCTTAGGACTGAGAAAAACTTAAGTTCCGAGTTTCAGGTCAATATCTTTAAAACTGATCGAATCCCATACATACAGACAGACGGACAGACAGACGGACAGGCAGACGGACATGGCTAGATCGACTCGTCTCGTCGTGCTGATCAAGAATTTATATACTTTATAGGGTCTACGATGTCTCCTTTAATGCGTTACAAACTTCTGACAAAATGATAATACCCTCCACACTGTGTGTGACGGGTATAATAAAAAAAATTTTACACACATTTAAGCATTCGAACTATTGACTTGCAACTAAATTTATATTCAAATGACACAAATAATTCATACGATGTATTTAAGTTAGAGCAAGCAAAGATATTAGTAGCGACCGATGTGAAGAAAAGGAATATGTATTCATTTGCATATGCATAGTCATGTCCTGCGGCATTTGTCAGTCGGTCTGTCTGTCTGCATATCTCTATGACAGTGACACTGATTGCCAAGAATATTGTTGACAACATCGCCGTTGTTGTCGTTGTCGTCGTCTTCATTGTCGACAATGAAGACTTGTACCAGTACTTACTTAATAGTTTCGACGTCAACTCTAGCTACAAGTTGAAAAGTGACAAACTTAATGACAGCAACAGTGAATATGTTGTCTGTCTGTCTGACTGTCTGCCTGTCCATAGTAACTGTCGATCTGTCAAAATCAAAGTATTATATACAAATATATTGTTAAGTGTTTACAAAGTTGTTATCGATATTTAGTTGTGCTTATTAAATTTCTGAATATATTTGTATGGTTTTTATTATTATTGTTGTTGTTGCATTTTCCCATGCATAAGCTTTCACTTTTCACATTTTCAGTGCGCCATGCTGTCTCGTCTCGTTTCGTCTCCTTTCATTGCTTTTTTCTTTTTTTTTTTTTATTTTTTTTGCTTAGCGAACCAGTGGCCCACATTAAGTGGTACATTTTTCCTATTTAGGGCTAAAGGCGCCCTTATTCCTTTAAAAACGCACTGCAGGAGCGAATAATATTGGGATTTTATACATATGCAACTATATAGATAGATAGATATGTATGTGTGTATGTTGCACTGTTCATAACAGTTACATGTTGCTTATGCCGCAAAAAAATAAACGAAAAAGGTTTACACAATGTTATGCCGCTGCTATTCAGATTTATCTGTATGCAAAGTGCAGCGCATGTGTGTGAGCAATTCAATTGGAATAATTAAATTATAAATAATAAATTGCTGAAGATAAGTTTTGAATGCGAAATCAAAAAATAAAAAGTTTTTCAATTATCACTGATTTTACGTAATTGATATTTTTTTTTTTTTAATTTAAAATATTAATTAAAAAGTGAACACAGAAAAAAGAACGATAAGAAACTAACTTTAAAACGCAGCTACTCAATATGCAAAGTAAAATGAATATTTTTAAAAACGATTTACTCCAAGCAAAAAGTAAAACGCGCATTTTCAAAAGCACGTCGATCCGTTCATATAAACTGCATTGCTGCATTCTAAACGTTACGTTTTATTTCTCTCAGAGTTGTTGTTTGTTGGACTAGAAGCATGAAGAAATTTATTACCATGTTGAAAACTCTTTAGAAACTTAGAGTATTTAAAAGGTGGCACTTGACTTCTAATAACAGATTTTTTTTTATTTCATAATTAGCTTGACGAGAACGAGTCTATCCGTTCCTCGGTCTGTCTGCTTGTTTGGTTCATTATTTTATTATCATTTTATTGAGCTGGAATTTAAAACTGAAACTATTTTAGTTTAGTTACCATATAAAAAGTACAGTGCCAAGTACACATATTGGAACAGATTCCATAGATAGATTCCTTACCGTATTTTCAAGTTTTTAAAATTTTTTATTTTTTTTTATTATTTTGGGATTTTTGACTACCGCATGAATCTCGCCAGTTCAGATTTCGCTAGGGACTGACGGGATTTATTTTCTTCAAATTATGAAAAAACGCTTTCTGTTCTATGTCAAATTTTTGTCCTTGTTATTTAAATAATATTTAAATACATTTTTCAAATTAATTTTTAATAATTTTTTTTATAAATCATTGCTTTAAAAAATTTTTTTAAAAATTTTTTTGAAATTTTTTATTAATTTTTTTTATTAGTTGTTTTTATTATTTTTTACAAATTTTTTTATTACTTTTTTAAATAATTTTTATTAATTTTTTAAAATTTTTTTATTAGTTGTTTTTATTAATTTTTTACTCATTTTTTTAATTAGTTTTTTAATATTTTGTTTTTATTAATTTTTTTATTAATTTTTATACCTTTTTTTAAATTTTTTAAACTTTATTTTTAAATTCTTTTATTAAATTTTATTATGTTTTTTTAAATTTTTTTGTATTAATTTTACTCATTTTTTTTTTATTAGTTTTTTAATAATTTTTTTTATAATTTTTTTTTTATTAATTTTTATACCGTTTTTTTAAATTTTATTTTTTAAATTCTTTTTATAAAATTTTTTATTATTTTTTTAAATTTTTTTAAATTAATTTTTTACTCATTTTTTTTATTAATTTTTTAATAATTTTGTTTTTATAAATTTTTTTTTTATTAATTTTTATACCGTTTTTTTATATTTTTTTTTAAATTTTATTTTTTTAATTCTTTTTTATGAAATTTTTTATTATGTTTTTTTAAATTTTTTTTTTAATTTTATTTTTTTTAATTCTTTTTATAAAATTTTAATTATGCTTTTATAAAATTTTTTTTTATTAATTTTTTTTATAATTTTTTTTCATAAGTTGTTTTTATTATTTTTTTTTAATTAATTTGTTTATTAATTGTTCTATTATTTTTTATTAATTTTTTATTTTTTTATTAATTTTTATTAATTATGTATTAATTTTTAATGTAAATTTTTATTAATTTTTTATTATTTTTTTATAAATTTTTAAAATTTTTTTTTATAATTTTTTTATTATTAATCTTTTTAAAAATTTTTGGATTCATTTTTTTTTGTATTTTTTTCATTAATTTATTTTATTAATTTTGGTATTAATTTTTTTATTAATTTTTTTTTAATTTATTTTTTTTATTAATTTTTTTATTAGCGTTTTATTATTTTTTAAATTATTTTATTTTCCATTTAGCACTCCATGAACTTCACATTAAAACTATTTCAATATATGTATATTTATTTGTCACTTCACATTCATTTTTACTGTGACTAAGGTTAGGATCGTTTTCAATGTTGCAACATTATCTGTTAGCTGAACTACTCTTTGCCGCTTCGCTGTTCTGTTTAATTTTTTTCCATTCTTTCATTTTTAATTTTTTTTTTTTTTTGTATGTCACTTCGGCACTGCTCCAATTATATACAAACCCATTGTTTACAATTATGTTGAAGCACGTTGCTTTTTGACATTTTAGCCGAAAGCATTAGCCTGTTTGTCCTGTCTGTCGTAAATGCTTTATAAAAATACAAAAATCGTTCTATGCGCTCTTATTGCCATCCATGTTGCAAAAGAGAAAATAATGGGAAATTTAACATTTTAGCGACAAGCATAAAACAGTCACAAGGATTACGTCAAACAGAAAAACCATTCAGTCGCTGACAAACTTTAGAACCGAATAGTCGTGTCCGTGTCGAGTGCGAGTAAAGTCTAAAGAAGAGTAAAAAATATAAAAAAAATTAAAAACAAAGAAAAGAAGCACAATCAGAAAAAAAGGCACTACTTTCATCCAAAAATAAAAATGTCTACAGTGTAGTTGAAAATTAAAAACAAAAAAAAAAAAAAACTAACCTACATTCACACACATACACTGAGAAAAAATCGCAACAGCACGCATACATTAACACATTTGTTCGTTCGTTCGTACATTCTAACGTTCGTTTCTTTTATATCGTTCGCATTTTTACAAATACAAACACATAAAATGTTACGCGTCTCGTCCCGCTTTACGCATGTTTTTACCGTTGCTACTGCTACTGCTCGGTGCTGCTGCTGCTGTTTTGCTTCGATCTCTTCGGTCGCTTCATTCGTTTGCCTATACAATGTAACCAACATTGTAAATGGCAAAAATAACAACAACAACAACAACGCAACAAATGCATAGAAAGGTGTATGTAATTTTATTCGCGCATTTCTTTTGTATGTGTGTGTGTATGTACGTATGTCGCGTGTGTGTGTGTTTTCGCGTGAATTTTATGACAAATAAAAATATTTATCTTTTAAAAATAAAAATACAAAAAAAAAAAAAAAAATCATAGTTATAAAAATTTTTAATTATTGTAATAAATAATTCAATTGTATCAAATAAAATAAATATAAATAAAAATATCTTAACTGAAAATATTTCTTTTGAATATTAAATAAAATAAAAAAATATAATCCTCTTAAAAAAAACACTATTTTTTAGACGAATTTTAATAAATGATTTTGTGTTAATATAGGCAGTTACTAGTGTTGTGCGAATATAAATAATTTCAACATAATTAAAAATAAATAATAAATATATTTAAAAAAAAAATTAAATAAAGTTAATTGTTCTTAAACAAAAAAAAATAAATAAACAAATAATTAAAATAAAAATGAAATAAAAATAAAATATAAAAACAGCAAACAAATAAATTCGAATTAAAAATAAATATATTGCAAAATTAAAATAAAAGGTGATTTATAATTTATTATTTCTAAAGATCTTTTGTTATGTAATTCTCAAATATTTTTAATGAAAAAAAAATTTAAAAAAAAAAAAAAAATTTAAAAAACATTTTTCAATAAATTTTGAATAAACAAAATAAATTTGATGTAACTCAATTTGAAATTGGCATAATTTGTTATTTTACAAAAAAAAAAAAAAATTTTTTTTTGTAGCCAATTTTTGTGGAACTTGTTTTGTATCCTTTGACTGAAATAAATTTCATATGATCCACATGCAAATTTAAAATACAAATTTGGCAACATTTTATATGATTTCGTGACGAAAAATAAGTGGCCAAAGTATTTTTTAATGATATTTAGCAAATGGTTTTGGTAGGCGTGGTATACAGAGGTCGCTAAGAACCATAAAATGAAAAGTATGTAACGGACAGGCAGGCGTACAGATGTATAGAAAAATGAATAGCAAAGCAGATAGACGAGAAGTAGAACAATCAGAAATAGACAGACGGACAGATACGAGTTTAAAAATAGTATTTTTATAATATTGTATTTACGTTTTCGAGGCCTGCATAATTATTCAAATACGGTCAAATCGGTTACTCGGACTCGATTCTTTTGGTTTTGGCGTCGACGAGTAAATGGATTCCGATTCAGAAACTCGGATAAGCTTATCGAGTATTCGTTTGAGCTATATGAAAAAAATGGTTTATTATGAATGCATTCATTATCGATCGAACGGATAATGACATAAAACAAATAGCTTCAATTGGATAAACGAAACTTCGGGTAGTCGTTTCAGAGATTAACCGCTTAATCGAGCGTTTAAATGTACTCGTATGTGCTACAACAAGGCGTTCGGTTAGCCGTTTTAACGCCTTAAATTGATTTTGAGTGAATTTTAACCAATTTTCAAGTTAACCGATGCAAGATTTTAATATTTACATTATTTTAATATATATATATATATATATATATATATATATATTGGATACCAAATAATTCAAGTATTTAGCCTAAAGGAACATTCCTTTTTTCTTCTTCTTCTTCTTAAATATGCTATAAATCAATCTAATCTGCAATAATACTGAGATTTATACTTGTTTTTTTTTATTTCTTAAACAAAAAAAAGCAAAACCAAAAATCTACCAAAAAATAAATTAATATCAATGACAGCACAACTAATGTCCCAACACTTCATCATTCATTCAAGAATGAGTTAGCCAGTTATTTAGCAAACACACGCGCAGCTCTGATTCTAAGCCATTCTAAGCTACAACCACGAACAGATACATTTACTACAACTTAAGTAAACACATTGAATATAAATTTAAGCACTGACTGATATAAATCTTAAACAACTTATTTTATTTATTAATTACATACCTTCTTCTTCTTCTTCTTCTAAAAGACGGCACAACACTAGTAACGGGTAATTTCCGCAGGATTAATGATATTTTTGTGGTCGCAATAGCCACCACGGCTATTACTGTTTGTTTAAGTCCTTTGAGTTTTTACCAGTTTTCTTTTCTACACAATTTTCGCATACGCTTGTTAATATTGTATAGCCTACATTTCCATTCCTTGCCTTGCCTTGCCTGCCATTATTATCCTTTGTCAACGTTTGACGTTAAAGTTCAAATGAAAACATTTTGTTTTTGCGACAATAAAAATACATAGAGGAGCTCTAAAGCATTAATGTTTTCATTACAACTGGCATTCCTGTTACTGGCTACTGCTGTGGCATTAAGTGGCAGTCACATTATTTGCACTGCACGACAGTTGTACATAAATTACAAACGGATTGAATTTGGTTTTGTACTGACTTGAATTGAATTGAATTGCTGTGCATACATTTAGCTTTTAGCTAAAATGAAACAGTATAAATTTTTAAACGTTTTGTATATTTGTATGGAAAAATCCAAAATGCGAAGTGTACTAATTAGAGTTCATTTACTTATTGAGTGAGTGACTGACTGACTGAATGAATGAATGGCTAACAATTTTATTTATTACGTCTATGGCTTTTAATTAGCTAACCAGATTCCTAATGCTTTAATTATTAATTAATCGTAATTGCTTTAAAATGTTTCCTTTTGTTTTAATTAACCATTACGCTTGAATTGTTAACTAATGAATAATCATTTTTAATTACAGTTAATATGATGAAATTTAAATCAATTTAAAATAATAACAAAATTTAAATAATTTAAATCTATGCACAAATAATAAATAATGTAAATAAAAAACTTAATTTCAAAAACAAAAATAAAATAAAATTTTAATTATAGTTAATAACGTTTAAATAAAAAAAAAAAATAGATTAACTATATACATATTTATAAACAAATAAAAAGTTAATTAACTTCTCCAAAAAACAAAGATTAAACCAATTTATAAAGATTATTATAATATATATATTTAAATACTGTTAACATTAATTAGTAGCTTATTAATAATATTGAAATACTTGTAAAATGCAATTAAAGTAAATTTAAAAAAAATTACAACAAAAAAATACAGTTAACGTGTATGTGCAATTAATCGAAATCAATTTAAATCAATCAAACCATAAAACCAAACGTTAAATCGACAACTACAAATAAAAAAAAAAAAAATAAATTAAAGTGTTCGAATTTTAAACGCAAAAAAATAAAAAATAAATAAATAAATAAGTAAATTAATAATATAAAATGCAAATAATTAATATTATAAAAAGCGGGTTTAAATAATGAAACATCAAACCGAAAATTATTGAAAAAATTATAGAAAAAAAAAAAAATAAAATAAAAAATAAAACCAACGACAAAGAACCACAAAAATAAATTATTAAAAATGTATTCGAAGTATTAAAAAAAAACAAAAACAACATTGATTGAATAAAATTTGCAACCAAAAAAACAAAACAGCAACGCAAAGCAATTATTAACAATGGATTCTGATGCAATTTTAAACGTCAATAACAACAACAATAAATGTAAGTTAAATACTGCAAATACGTATATACGTAATCGAGCCAGCATAACGTGGCGTATGCGTAATTGAAATAATCCTGTGTATGCTTAAAAACTCAAGGACGAAAAATAAATAAATGCATACAGTAGTTAAATAGATTTATTCATATATTGTATTAATATAACAGTTAGCCATATAAATAATATTGGCATATTTACTCAATGAAATATAAAGCGCACTGAAACAGAAATTCTACTACATATATATTTAATAATTTTATAGTTTTGTAATTGTGTGCAGCATAAATGAGTTTATTTACTTTTAATTCACTCAATGTACGCTAAGCTTTCAATTAACAAATTGTTTGGCAATGTGGCAAAGCGTTGGGAGTGAAATTTTTGGGCAGTGGGATAATTTTTTATTAAATATGTATTTTATTCATCAACAACTACATCATCTAATTCCAACAACTTTTTACGCTACTTGTCTAGCGTTAATTAAACTAACTAGTAAATCGCTTCTAAACAGCTTTTATGACTATTTCAAGGACTTTGTACGCAATCGCCAATTTTTTTTTTCTAATTTTATAGACTCGTTTAATATATGTGCTACGTTTTGATAGCAAATAATTAGCTCGTTACTTCGTTTATTATTATTATTTTAATAATTTTATTACACTTCTGATTTGCCAAATCTTATTAATTAACAAAAGTTCACGCCAAAAAGTATGCACCATATTTTTATTTTTTTTATATAAATGCATTATTATTTTATGGAAATGTGCTTCAAAGAATTTAGAACTAAACTTAATGGTCCCAAATTTTCAGTGTGTGGTTGAGTTTTTTTTTTTTTTGTTGTAATTAAAAGAATATACCAGCATCTTTAATATTTTTATACCCGTTACACATAGTGTAAACGGGTATATTCAGTTTGTCCAAAAGTTTGTAACGCATTGAAGGAGGCATCGGAGACCCCACAAAGTATATATATTCTTGCTCAGCTCGATGTCCGTCTGTCTGTCCGTCTGTCCGTCTGTCCTTCTGTCCGTCTGTTTGTTGCTATGCGATTTATTCGATGAAGATATAAAGGTATTGGGCTGAAATTTTAAACTTAAGCTTTTCTCGGCAACGACTAAGTTAAGTTCGAAAATGAGAGTGCCACGCCCATTTTTAGGTATAGCTCCCATACAAACTTATCGATTTTTTTCGATTTTTTGTTCAAAATTGTTAGTAATTATTTATGAATGTACTTGCTCCCAATTGGGTAAAAACATTTCTTTTGTCATCCAGGGTCAAAACCAAGACGCCACGCCCATGTAACGGGTATTTCAGTTAGAATACGTAGCCAGGCGTAAGGTTTGCTAGTTTCCAAAGAAAATTGCAAACTCTGCACTTTTTCTGTAGCCATTTTCATTCGCACATTTTTAGAACCACTTATGTTACCCGTCTGCTCGTTAAATTATAAAAAAAAAGTGCTGTATTTTAATAAAAATCATAATATATAGTAAACATAATTAACAAAAATATTTTATATTCATAAGCTACAATGATGTATGACAACTTTTTTAACAGTTCTCTAACAAACTGCATCATTCGATTTTTCAAATTAATCTGTCGAAGAATTAATTGTATTTTTTGCAATTAAAATACTTTTGTTTGTATAGTAAACCTTGGCGCCGAGTTTATGGAACGGCAAATAATGATTTGAATTGACCTTTTTGGATTAAAGTTTTACTTTTGTCTCTGGTGCTTCTGTCTGAATTCCCAGATTAAATAAAAAGATATTAAAATAAAAACAAGAAAAATAGTTAACTTCGGTTGGACCGAAGCTTATACCTGTTACACATCATTTGTCGTTGATAGACCTTCATATGTAGCATTTGTATTGAATTTTATCTTAAAATAGTAAACAAATTAAAAATATTCTTTAAAATTTAGAAATTTGCGGTCCGATTTGAACCAATTTTGAACGGAAGATTTGGCATGGTATAAGAAGCATTTGTACCATATTGGAAGCCATTTATAAATACATTTTTTTCTTATAAGTATAACTTGAAAAAATGTTGTACTTTTGTATGGGAGCTATACCTAAAAGTGGTCGTGGCACATTGATTTTAACATAGAAAGTATATAGGACCTAGAAAAGCTTAAGTTTAAAATTTCAGCCCAGCAACAAACAGACAGACAGACGGACAGACAGACATGGCACAAATCGACTCGTCTCATCGAGCTGATCAATAATTTTATGGGGTCTCCGATGACTCCTTTAATGCATTACAAACTTTCCGACAAACTGAATATACCTGTTTACACTATGTGTAACACGAATAAAAAAGTACAAAAAATTGTGTAAAGTACCACAAGCAAGATACCTTTTGATATCTTTGGACAATTTAGTAACACTGTACTAGATTTACGAGACATCAGTTCATGAAAGTGTTTCTCCAATCAAGTCAAATGCCAATAAATTTTTTTTTGTTAAGCTCACATACGCATTGTATGTTATCATATAGATTTTGAGTGACAATGAGTTGGAAGGTATAAAATAGAAATTTGGAACAAGCTGATATGAAACAATGAAAAGCTTTATACACACTCAAAATTAACCTTCATTTAATACATGAATATCAGCCAGGCTCTCATTTTCGAAATCACTAAAATTTTATGATTTAGTTTTCAACTAAATTCTAATAATTTTACAATTTTCAAACAGTTTAAACATAATAATATAGTACATATCTGCTTGATCGGATGTGAGGCGTCAACAAGGGACATGACATGAATAATGAACTTCATAAATAATGTGAATGTACCACACAAAACAGGCCTTCAAACACAAGTTAGCTAAGGATTACCGATCATGCAGAAACTCCAATATTGATATGCTTAAACTGCTTGAGATCCTGACTGTGTATGATGATACTCAATAACGTAACAGCGTATCTCCTTTAAATACTTTTTTAACCTTATAATTTTTTGCCGATATTGCTCCTCAAAGCTAACAACCTGTTACTGTTTAATATTCAAAATAAAGGATAACAAAATACATAATATTTACTTAGCTAAGCAAAATACATAAATCAAAATCATATAAAATCTATAACTACATTAAAAATTAACTAGCAGTAGAATAAGCCATTATTATTATTTTTCTGCTGCTTCATACTCTTCTTCTACTTCTTCTTACGTATAGCCCTTGCTGCCATCTTAACTTAGTATAGCGTAGCTTAACTTCATTGATTTTGATTTGACGTCGTCGTCGTCGTCGTCGTTCGTCCACCAAAAAGCATTGTTATTGCCATTGCCATTTCAATCCATTTTCATTTTCATTTCCATTCGAATTCTCATGCTTATTTTTATTTTGCTCGTTTTTATGAGCGAATGGCATGTTTCAACCTTTCAAATGAGTCAAAGTCTGCCTGCCTGCCTGCCTTACATCGATTTCGTATCGTAGTCCCTTAACAATTTGTAAGTGAAATAGTCATACGGTGCACTATTTGTATGTGCGTGTGTGTGTGTGTGTATATAACATGTGCGTGTAAGCGCAACCAAGTTGGTGTTGGTATTGTTTGTTTTTTTTTTTTTTTATTCTAATATTTTTTTCTTCTTATGTCCTTGTTGTGTTGTTTTAATTTTTTATATGCCAGACAGAGGATGTTGTTTTAACGAAAATCAATTGTCTATATAAATTGGCAGTTAATAAAGGCGTCACCAGGAAGCAAAAAAAAAATAGAAATTAAGTAAACGCTAAGCCTTGAAATTTGCTATTTAATAATTTTATTTTTTTTTTTTGTTGTAACAGAATCAATAGAATTTACGTAACCTTCGAATTTTAGTTACCGACTTTTTATTGTCCATCACTCATTTACATATGTATGTATGTATGTGTGTATGTAAAGCGACATTTCATACATACAGCTACAAACATGCCGACAAGGACTCAAGGATTCATAGATGTATATATTTCATGACAGATGTCGTTTTTGTGTTTGCATTCATATGTTTGTCTATCCCTTCTGTTCTGTATGCGTCTAGCTTTGTAGTATGTCTGTGTTAACATGGCCAACTGACACCTTACAATAGCGAAAACAACAACAACAACAACAGCAATATGAAAAGAACACACAACCATGACAAATTAATCAATGAATGAATGCTTGTGCTTGTGCCAATGTTATTCACAGTCAAATGAGTGCATAGTCATGCATGCAGAAATATGAACGATTTAATGATTTAGCGGGTTGTACTGTGCGGATTGCTTCCATTCAGTTAAAAATATGCTAATTGACTGTGCTCTGTACGGGAAATCAATAAGAATAGCGTAGAGAAATTACAACAACAACAAAATAATAAGAATTATTTTTGTACTTGGACAGGTGTCAAAGCGTTGATAAATTGTATACTTAATCGAATTTATATCTTTTATATTGAGTACAACAGTATGCATTACGAAAAAATATAATAAAAAATAATATTTGCTTTTAAAACACAATGGATTTTGACATAATAGATGTGCTATAAAGGAATCTTATCGGTCATACACACTGTTGCGTAAATATGTATTTATGTTAATATTAAGGCTAATGGAATGTTAAAAATTTATATTATATACGTCATGTAATAAATATTTGAAATAAATGTATGTACGTCAACATATTTCGAGGCTATTGAAAATTGGATTAATTATTGAGATGATTTTTGAAGCATAAATAAATGGAATACTCAAAAGAATTCTAGCTGAATTAATTTTTGTGTTTAAAACGACGATTTTTTAAATTACAGTGATTTCAAAATCACTGTGATCACAGTTACTGTTAGTGTGTACCTAAATGATTTATTTTAAAATTACATTGTGTACCAGAAAATACATGTCTATGTATGATCAAAATTGGACGAATTCTGAGACGATTTTTGATACATAAATAAATGGGACACACAAAAGAGCTCTAACTGAAATAGTTTACGTGATTAAAACGACTATTTTTTAAATCACAGTGATTTTAAAGTCACAGTGATTTCAAAATCACTGTGATCACATTTACTCTGATTTCGAAATCACTGTGATTCATTTAAATGATTTATTTGAAAATTGATTTTAAACAGAAAATTCATGTCAATCTATGATCAAAAATGTTGATTATTAAATCACATTTACTGTGATTCATTAATGAATGAGCCATTTTAAAGATACATCTATTCAAGTGCTGTTGCACAATCAAAATGTGTAAGCAAAAGAGTTCAATTGCTTTTGCTCTGTTTCTCAATTAGAGTATGGTACAGTGATTTATAAATCACAGTGAAATAATCACAGATAACAATTGAACATATAATATCGTTGTGTTCACATCAAAAGACCCCTTATATCACTCAATAAGAGTGTGGTACAGTGATTTAAAAATCACAGCGAAATAATCACATACTATATCGTTGTTTTTACGTCAAAAGACCCCTTATATCACACTTTAAAACATAAAAAGTTATCACAAATATCAAAAAAAAAAAACAATAATTTCATAATAATAACGTAATAATTTATTGCAACTCAGAATCAGTGAATCTTTGACCTTTGCTTCTAATAAAAAAAAAATTGTTACAAAGTGACTACGAGTATATTAGATGCTTAAAGCCAATAAAAAAAAAAACCAATCAAATGACAATATAGACTGCTAAAACACAAAATAAGTTCATATCTATCCGTGTATTTGTGTGTGTAAATTATATCAAATACAACAAGTTTTGGCATTTAGTGTATGTTTAAAAACGACAACAACAACAACATTTTTGTTTTTAGTTATTCAAGCATACTAGTCGTATGCGCAACAAGCAAAATTTGTGGCATCAATTTACCAGAATTAATAATTTGACACTTTAGCAAGGACTTCTGACCCTCAAGCACTGGTGTTGCTGCTGCTGTTCTTTATACGCTACAACGCCTACAGAGACACATACGCACACATAAAGAAGCACAAGCAAAAGCAATTTTCGGCACACAACCGAATGCTTTCTATCGTTAGCTCTCGACCTTCCGTTTGGTGTTCATGTTGTTGTCACAATTTTTGATTTATGTCTTCCATTTCATTAATCAATGCCTGAGATTACATTTACTTGGTTCCTTTTTTGGCTTTTCTGTTTTTATTTTTTGGTTCACCCTGCTCATAATAAGTTCGTATAAAATATGTTTAAATGTCAAAAAACTTGAAGTTGGAACATGATGCAATTATAAGAAGAAAGTGTAGTATTACATCTCAATTTGCTTATTTAATTTTAACATAGTAAGCAAGCGAAAGAGAGCGAGAGAGATAAATATATTTTTTTACATTCTTCTTCAAATTTTCTCATAATTTTAAACTAACTCAACAAAATATGTATGCAATATAGAAAGAGAGAGAAGCATTATACGTCGCTTCGTTAAAATTGCAACATAAACTGAAATGTAGCGTATATTAAAGTGAAGCAGCTTGAAATTGACTCTTACTTTTTTATTTATTTTTTTTTTATAGCCAGTAATTTTTAATACTCAACCGTATACCGAATGGGTAATGATCTTTGACATAACATGTGTAAATTTATAGATGAATATTTGTGGCTTATAAATTATTTTACCTAATGAGCTGACATTGGCAGCTATTTGCAACATATCAAATGCAGTACTAAGCGAAAAGTTTAGCTTGTAATCGAAATAAAGAGGCCCAATAGTTTGCCTTAAAAAAAAAAAAAAAAAAATTAATGGCACATCAACGTTCTAATAGAGCTCATTTATCTCAAAAGGCTTCCGTGCTTTTTTTGGTATTTGTTATTTTTGTCTTGTATCCTTTTTGCGCTTTGCTGCATTATGTACGCCATTTTGCCATGAAGCGACTTACGCAATACTTCCGTTTTGGTTTAGCTTATATCTCTTTGCTTGCTGCTTCTTACTCTTTTCTAGTTTCCTTAGTGTTAGCATTTTTAATATTGATCCTTTAAAAAAAAAAAAAAAAAAAAAAAAAAAAACGGAAGCCAAAGCGTAAAGAAAATTGTTTTTCTTTTTTTTTTCCTCATTTTTTATTTTATAGCTTTTCTTTTTATTTTTTTTTTATTTTACTAAAATCTTAAGTCATTATGCTTGTAGCTGATTTTTCCAAGCGGCTTTGTTCTGTGTATTTATGTACAATGTTAATACTAGATTCGAACCTTAATACTTTACAGTTTACTCGGTTGTTGTTGCTGTTTTGTTTTTGTTGCTGTTTTGTTAATGTTTATGTTGACGTTGTTGTTGCTGTTTATTTAAAATTTCTCATCAAGCAACAGCAAGAGCAACGCTAATAAGCCTTATCTTACTTGAAAGACTTAAATTTTCCGGCATTTAATGCAAATTAGGCATCTTTATCTTACTTTGTTATTATATTGCCTTTGCCTTGCCTTGCGTTCTTGCTTGACGTTTAAGTTTGCTCCTTATTAACTCGTTTCAGCTGCTAACACATTAATTTAAAAATTCAGTATGCGGTACATCAGTGTACAATATAAAAAAAAATATATATATGTATGTATATGTGCGTGCGTATATATATAAGCTTACATTGTGTCCTTGCTGTTCTAAAGGCGTCTTAATCCTGAAATAATTACAAGCTTTTACGCGCTTTAACGATTTGGTATTATAATGCGGTTAATTTTTGTTTGCTGCTTGTACATATTTTATTTTATTATTATTTTTTTTTTATTATGGCATATTTAATTAGTTTAAAATTAATTTAAGCAATTTTAACTCTTAACTTTTTTGTTTAAAAATTTCTATTATATTTGATTCATTATAATAAGAAAATCACTCTTATAATTATTATTATTATTTTTTGAAAAGTGCAAAACGCTAGTAAAACGTTTTGTCTAAGCGGCTTCAGAAATTTTAATGAAAAACAAACACTTGGAAAATAATTAGTTGCAATAATAAATGGTTTGCGTTCTTTGAAAGGTTTGCGTTCTTTGAATAAATAAAAGAAGCATAAATAAATATTAAAAAAGGAAAAAACGTTAACTTCGGTATAACCGAAGCTTAAAATACCATCACACGAATCTTAAATAAAATTATATGTGATAATGAGCAGTGGTCACCTAAGTTTACACACAATATTAATTAAAATTTTGAGCTTAAAATACAAATATGTATAACAACATATTTCTCGAATATTCTGGAACGGGGGGTTAGGTTGTATGCAAAAACACCTGAAAATGGGGTGGCCATGATATTGGAAGAGTTTTTACCCAATATGGATTAAATACATGAATAAATAATAACCATTTTCATACAAAAAATCGAAAATGGTCCGAAAGTTGTATGGGGGCTATACCAAAAAATGGGCGTGGCACATCTGATTTGACATTGGATGACATTAGAATGTTTTTAGCCAAATTGGAGTGAATATATGCATAAATAATTAGTATTTTTTTTACAAAAAATCGGAAAAATCTGAAAAAATGGAAAGTTTATATGGGGGCTATGCCTAAAAGAGGGCGTGGCATTTTGGTTTTGACACTGGATGACAAAAGAAATGTTTTTACACAATTGGGACCGAATACATTCATAAATAATTACAATTTTTATACAAAAATCGGAAAAAGAAAGTTGGGTTGGGGTTATACCTAAAAATGGGCGAAAGCTTAAGTTCCAAATTTCGGCGTAATATCTAAATATCTTCATCAAAAAATTGCGAAGAAATATACAGACAGACTTGACGGACAGACGGACAGACAGACGGACAGACGGACATGGCTAAATCGATTCGTCTCAATCGTAAAATTTTTTTCCTTATGGGGTCTACGACGTCTCCTTCAATGCGTTACAAACTTTCCGACAAACTGAATATACCCTTCACACTATGTGTGGCGGGTATAAAAACGGTACAAAAACGATGTATAAGCTTTTGGGAATTTTAAAATAAAATAAATTAAATAAAATTATATTCCATAAAGAGCAAATGAGCAATATTAAAACGATAGTCTTGTATACATGTATAAAACAAAAATTTAGTCATGTCCGTCTGCGTATCTGTTACGACTGAAACACCTTGACTCACTCCATATCGCATCACTGGAAGATGTGGCCACAATGGATGCTTAGTTAGTTATTAACTTTCGCCAAACACTTAAGAAAACTTGCTACAGGAATACTGAACGGCCTCCGAATAGGCATCACTAAGAACTAAATTGGTCTATGTGTGATCCCCCACCATAATGGGAACAGCCTACTAAATCTAACCTAACGCTAGATATTAGAGATGTACAATTTTTAAGTGTTTCTATCACGCAGATTCGTTATGTGCTTTGCTAGCTTTTTTATTACCCGAAGTGCAAAAGGGGTATGCAAGCAGAAAGAGTAATGACAGACCCCATAAAGTATGTATGTATTTTAAATAAATTTCTATTCTTAGTCAACATCTGAAATTTGAATCAGTATATCTGGGAGATATAAATATAAATAAGATTCCGTAGAGCTGTTTAGAAGTTCACTAAATTAAAATTTTTCCATCTCCATTTTAAGGGTTAGTCCCATAAAAGCTTCAAAATTCTGTAGTTTCGTCTAAAACCTATTAAGCTACATAATTTAAAAAAAAATAAAATAGTTCAAAAATTTATTGAAAAACTTTTGAAGTGTAAACGATTCAAAATCGATTCCAGCTCAATTGGTTTGAAAAATAAATAATTTTCCAAATTAACTCGTTTTACTTTTTTATACCCTGTACCCAAAGAGTAAGGGGTAAATTAAGTTTGTGGCGAATGTATGTAACATGCAGAAGAAGGCAAGATAGACCCTATTAAGTATATATATTCTTGATCAGCATTGGAAGTGGAGTCGAACTAGCTATGTCTGTCTGTCCATCCGTCCGTCTGTCCGTCCGTCCATCCGCATGAGAAAGATTATCTCGGAGACTATAAGAGATAGGGCCATCATATTTGAAACTTAGACTCCCCTAAGTCATCAAGTGTTCACTCGCAAACGGTTTTGCTCTATACCCATTTTAAGGGGTACCCCCCATACAAATGTACCCAAAAATTTTGGGTTTTTTGCATAAAAACGTTATTGTTTTTATTTTAGGAAGTTCAAATTTGGTATTAATTATGTTGTTATGATAGTCCCAATGAAATATCCCAATATGGGTGGGACTAACCAAATTTTAGGTATAGCTCCCCTACAAAGATATATCCGATTTTTTAAATATTTGTATTAAAATTCAATTCAATGAGGTATGGTAGTAAAATTTAAATAAAGTTTGGGTACAGGGTATCTTGCAGTCGAGCATACTCGACTTCAGCGTTCTTTCTTGTTTAATATTGGAATTATTCACATTACCTGTAATTCCGCATATTCCGGCATATTTCACAATTATTCCACAGATACCGGTGTCCCACGCCGATCTCTACTAGAAATATTAATTTAAGTAACATAATTTTACGATTCATATAGCCTCGATACAATCGAATAGATCAAGAGATGGCGCTTTGGACTCGTTTTTCGTTGTTTAAAAAGTTTATTTAAATTGTATATGTAAATGCGGACATTTTAAATTTCAAAATTTTATGTATTATTTTCAGTAAAGTTTTTGTTATCTTTTGATTTTTCTCTTAAACATTTTTTTATAGCAAACAACAAAAGAAGAAGAAAAGAAAAAAAAACAAAAAACATTGCATAAGATGCTTGCTGTATGGCGTAGTTAACGTATACAAACTAGAATCTCCAGGCTTATGCTGTCAGACAACGGAGTACAAAAACTATCATATCTCATATCTTGTATCATAGTGAAAGTGAAAATACTTGTTTTGTAGAAACACCCAACCGCCCAATTAGACAAACAGAAAGACAATCAGTTGCGTGGTCGTTTAGTCAAGCACTCAGTCAGCTATATACATTTGTACATAACTGAAATATATTATAGTACGATATATATTATTTTTTCATACATTTTCACTTTTGTTTATACATATATACAAGTATGTTTGTTTTATATATTGAAATTGTCAGCAAGTCTGTACATAAGAAAGGCCTTTAAACCAAGATGAGACATTTCGCTTTGCCATTTCAACGCGTTGCTTTGCTGCTGCTGCTGCTACTGCTGCTGTTGCACATGTTTTAATGTTCACATACACCGCATAATCCCAAGTGTCACTAGTATGCGTCTGTGTATGTAAAACATTTTGGATGCCAACAAACATATACATATACATATGTGTTTGTGTATATAATTTTGAATGTGTGTCATTTTATTTTTATATTTTTTTGCGCTTGTTTTGATACAAAAGTACTACCCAGACTGACTGCCATATTTCTCACAAAAAAAAAAAATAAAAAATAAAGTTTTTGCATGGGCGACATAGTGCATTTTACGAAGGATGTACGAAAAAATAAGAAGATAATCTAAGAAGAAATATTTTACTAAAATAAACTATTAAATTTTAAAACTATTTCACTTGTAAAGCTTCTTCCTGTCGAACTATGCTTGAGCGCATTAAATCCGTAGTTAAGCCAACTTTAAAAAATTTATAAAATTTAATTTAATCCAAAAAGCTTTGTGACAGAACATTTTAAAGCTAAGATGAAGCTATAAAAACAAAACAAGTTATTTGTGCTCCTTAGTCATTGCCGGATGCGTTACCTTTAAACTTATGAGAGTGTCCTCGTATGTTGTGTGTTGCTATCTTTACTTAATTTTTTTTTTTTCATATTCTGTTGCAATGCAATGATTGTCATTTCCGTTTTGCCTACAGTTTATTATATACACTGCACATATATTTTTATATAAAATTGATATATTTGATCTATTTTTTGTTTTATTTTTGCTTTTATTTAGAAAAGCGCATAGTTTTATTTATACTAAAACAGATCGATAAATTATATCGTATACTTATATTGTAGCGCATCATATAGTCGTATAATTACAACTGTATAACTTTATTTTTAACTTTACCACTTATTTGTATATTGTTTCCATAAGTTATTTTTATATTTGCTTGCCATTTCTTTTTTTCTCTTTGCTTTTTAATAAAATATTTATATAGTTGCAATAATTTTCCTTGAACTCTTAACCTTAAATGTACACAAATATTTAAGATACTCGTAAGTATATATACGAATTTATTTATATTTATACGAAACGCATGCATATGAGTGCGGTTTGCAGTTGTTGTTTCTTTTCAAATTTTTCAAATATCAAAAAAAAAAAAAAGAAGAAAAAATTGCTGTCTTTTACCACAAAGTCTTTAGCAGTGTTTTAGCTGTTTTGCAAAAATATATTAAATATTTATTTAACCGCAAAAACTTATAACAAATGATATAAGCAATCTAATAGAATAATAGAATGACTGTAACTTCAAATTTAGTTTGTCAGTCAGTCAGAAGTGTTACTCAAAGCTTTATGTTTTTTCTGGAGATTTGGTAAAAATTTAAAAGAGAACGCAATTCATCACAAAAATTATAGCTGATACTTTTATATATATTTTTTTTCTCTAGCAAAAACATGATAGATTTAAAGCAAATCTGAAGAGATTTTGTGTAAAGCCCTTTAGTATGACTTTGATCTACTATAAAAATGGGAAACTACAGGCGTGGTGTTCTTAATATTCACTGTGATTTAAAAATCGCAATGTAACACTTCGACTGAAAGTAGTAATTTGTGGTTTTCTTGTTCCTTAGTGAAGATGTTCATTTATCGGCGAAATTATATTTCGCGAACAGTGAAAATTTTCATTTTTCCATGATTGAAGCTTTTATCACACAACGCGAATCGATCATACTTGCTTCAACAGCGAACCTGTACAAATTCGTTAGTACACTTGATTCGTCAAAACATGCAATTCACTGAAAGCACGTTGCAACAAAAATATGAATAGAAAACGACATGGCGATTTTGTGCATCACTCTTCATGAACAGTGATTATTCGCTGTTTATCGCGCACTGCGATTTTATTACTGTTTGCCATCACTGCGATTTTTAGATCACAGTCGCTTATAACACTGCGATTAGTGTTGGCAAAATCACTCTTTTTGCCAACACTAGTTTCTGAGATCCTTATTAATTTTTTTTTATACCTGTTTCACTAGTGTAAACAGGTATATTCAGTTTGTCGGAAAGTTTGTAACGTATTAAAGGAGGCACCTCGACGAGACGAATCGATTTAGCCATGTCCGTCTGTCTGTCCGCCTGTCCGTCTGTCTGTGTGTTGCTGCGCGGTTTATTCGCTCAGTTTTAAAGATATTGGGCTGAAATTTTAAACTTAAGCTTTTCTAGGTCCTGTGTTCTTTCTATGTTAAAATCAATGTGCCACGCCCACTTTTAGATATTGCTCCCATAGAAAAGAATAACATTTTGTCAAGTTCTCATAAGAAAAAAATTTATTTATAAAGCAAATGGCTTCAAGTATGGTACAAATGCTTCGTATATTAAGCCAAATCTTCAGTTTAAAATTGGTCCAAATCGGACCGCGAATTCCTTAATTTTTAAGAATATATTTAATTTGTTTAGTATTTTGAAATAAAATTTAATACAAATGCTGCACATGAAGGTCTATCAACGTCAAATGATGTGTAACAGGTATATAGTATCAACTTCGGTCCAACCGAAGTTAACTTTTTCTTGTTTTTAAATAAATTTTCTTTTTTAAAAAATTCTGTTTTACAAATTTTCTAACAAGATTATTTCCCCAGCAAATTTGTGACTTTGACCGACCCACAAAGTTTTTGATTAACGAATATTTATGTCACACAAGGTTCTATCTTGTTAATTACAACCAACTTTCCTAAAATATTTAAAATTAACTTTCTTTAATTATAAAATTTTATACGTCTATCCGTCACAGCATTATATAAGCTATACAGCACTATTTTACACAGCACTAAAACACAGCAGCACTGATTTAAATTAAGTCAGACGAATAAATATTTTAATTAAAATTTTATTACTTATGCTAAAAAAAAATCTTTTGTATTTATTTGCATAAAAATTTTCTTTAAGCTCAAAATGAAATAAAAAATATTTTCAAAATTAAATTTTAATAATTTTTTAACTAAAAATATTTTACTATTTCAAATTTGCACAATTTTTTTGTATTACAGGAATTTTCTTGTTCATTTTGGCAAACAAATGCTCTGCCTTTCATTGTAAATGAAAAGTTAATATTCAGAAAAAAAAAAAAAATTCTGGTTGGTCATTTTGTTGTTGCATAAATTTCAACTCAATTGCACTGAAAAAGACAGTAAAAATAAAAAAAGGGAATATTTACTTGTTAAATTTTGCAAATTCCATAGAATTTAAATGAAACAGAAACAAGTAAAAAATAATACTTCTCATACTGTCTGCTTTGCACAGATAGGACGCATGTGAATCAAAAATTTTACAACAACAAAATTTTTGCATATTTTTTCAATATAATTTTTTGAAGTTGTGCTGACTTTGGTAAAACTGTCAACTGTCGGCTTTATTATGCTAATGAGTTTGTATTGTTAAATGACAATGAGGATTTTTTTTTTAAATAAAAACTTATTGAAAAAATTGAATACGCACGTGTGTTATTAAAAAGAAAATTGGCACAAAAAAATATATTTTGTTGTCATTCATTTTGTCTTTTTTTTACCTTACTCATGCTTCTTAAACATTTGTTTATGTAAACAATTCTATTTAAAGAAAAGTAGGCAAATAAACAATGCAGCAAGTCAAGTGTCTCATGTATGTTAACTTAAAGAGACAATGCTACTCGGGGTTCATACATATATGTATAAATATGCATGTATAAGTGGCTGACATGTTTATTTTGTAACTGCCCCAACAAGTATGCTACACATTAAAAAAAAAAAAACAACAGTTGAGGAAAAATGTATAAAGACACACATACACACACACACACATGCAAAAATATAATTTAAAATGTCTAGTATGCTTACTAAGTTATATATTTACATATGTGTGTTTATACGTGTATGTGTGTTTTGTGTTCTGCCTCAGCTATAAACACCATTTACTCTCCTGGGAGCCATTTACTCTTTGTACTTACATAATGTGTCACTATGCATGTTAATATGTATATCTTTGTTTATCTAACTTTAGCTTTATGTGTATGTGTATGTGTATTTGTATGTAGTTTTATATGATATACATGTATAGTTACCTGTCATTGTATATAGATATCACAGATGCTGTTACTCCCGGCATGATAATATGTTTTTTATTATACACATACGGTTTTTGGCTGTTGTTATTTTTTCCCCAACACACACACACACACACACACCTTTAAAAATTCAAATGCCATTTAAAAGGTGTTGAAGCAGCTTTGTCAACGCAATTTACATAATCACATATTGCAGATACATATACATAAAAAAAAAAAATTATATTAAAAGTTAATCTAGCTATTTTACACATTTTATAGTAGCTAATACTATTTACGTTATATAATGTAGCATACCTATAAAAAATAAATCATATAATATAAATATTCTTTATCTCAAAATAACAAATTTTGCGCATATCAATTGTAATAATAAAAATGAACAAAACGTGCGTTCATTTGGAACGTATAAAAATAAGAAAATACACAAAATGAATATGAATGAAAGAAAAGAAAAAAAAAATTATAATAATAAAAATAAAAATAAAAGAATGAATGAATGAATGTACATAAAAGATTACAATACAAACAATATAAAAACTATGCAGCAAACAAATGAAAAACCAAACCGCAGTTCTTTTTCATTTGTTCTGTGAAATTGCAAGCACAAATACAATAGCATCTTGGGGGGCATTTTATTGTATAAAAGAAAAAAAAAAAAAGAGTCTTTCAATATAATAGGTACAATATTTCACATGCTGCAAAAAAAAAAAAAAAATAAAAAAGATTCTTTTTAAATACAAAACATTGCATATGAGCAATGTATGTATTCAAAAATTTTTCTGGCGCATGGACAAACCACTTAGTAACTCAAAAATTTAAAGGAGCTACAAAATTACGTGCTTTGCTTAAAGTTTATTCAAAATGTAGCGCAACATACTACCTTCTATTTTTAAATGTTTAAAATGGCAGCTACAAAATGGTGGTCGAGTTTTCCGAATAACGCTCGGATTGGTCCCAAAACTTGATACTCGGTATTATTTCTGGGCGCTTAATTCAAATTTCAAGTCTGATAAGAGCCCGATGGAGTTGACATTAGAATTGATTTTACCAAATTTTAATTGAACTCATTCAGAAAAAATTAATGTTTTCATACAAAAATTCGAAAATGGGCGGTAAACTGGTATGGGGGCTATGCCTAACAATGGGCATGGCAGTTTGGTTTTGACACTCGATGACAAAAAAAATGTTTTTACCTAATTGGGAGCGAGTACATTCATAAATAATTACTATTAAAAAAAAAAAAAAATCGAAAAAAAATCGATAAGTTTGTATGGGGGCTATACCTAAAAATGGGCGTGGCACTCTCATTTTCGAACTTAACTTAGTTGTTGCCAAGAAAAGCTTAAGTTTAAAATTTCAGTACAATATCTTTAAAACAGACGGACAGACAGACAACAGACGGACAGACGGACATGGCTAGATCGATTCGTCTCATCGATCAGATCAAGAATATATATATATATACTTTACAAACTTTTGGACAAACTGAATATACCCGTTTACACTATGTGTAACGGGTATAAAATGGAATTGAAAATTAACAATTTTTAAAAAAGCATGAAAACTGCCATACTCTTCGTGTTTCAACGCTTGTTATACCAAAAGTATTCAATTGACAATCACATTAAGCATATCGTCTTGTAGAAGAAGACACCTTGATGTACACGTCAGCTGGAACTATCCTTTCTCTAGATATATAGTATAGGAATAACTGAAAAAAGCACCAAATGTAAGGTTTTGTGGTTTCTCGAGAACGATCTTTGAGAAAAAAATTTTTAGGTAATCTACCAAATCCGAATTTTAAAAATTTCAATTCAGATTCATAAACAGTGACAACCAAAAGCGCTGAGTAGTAAGTTTTAACAAAATCCAAGCACTTCTTAAAAATTGGATGCTCCATTTTTAATTTTGAAATTCTGACATCTGACGTATTTAAAATTATCTACTCTAAAAAACACTGAGTGATAACCGATGAGTTTAAAAATCTCAGAATTTTTTTTTTTTTTTTTAATAGGCTTTGATAAACTTGAAACCAGCATTTTTGCACGAATTATAGCGTCATCTAAGGCCTAAAACTGTTTTTTCAAACAATTCTTTATTTCTTTGCAATTGGTCAGTCAAACCATATAAAATCGACTGGATCAAATGATAATTGTAACCAGTAGCGTATGGAGAGTTCAGCGAAGTGGCACAGACTTTGCCATTTGATAGTTTTAAACCAGTTAAAAATTTTCCACTGCAAAATCTTAGGTTGTTGGTATATAGTGATCTATTCATTTTTCATCTCCTTTCTGAACATAATTGTGCTGTTCACGAGATCTAGCATGAGTGCAAACAATTTGCAAAAAGCAACTAACATAGAAACTATTTTTTTTCTATGTTATTTGTTGTTGCAATCGTTTCAACTTTTTCTTTTTGCACTCATGCTAGACCTCGTGAACAGCACAAATGTAAAAAAATTTTTTTTTTTTGATATTTGAGCAAATCACCAAATTTAAAAATTTAGTTACGTACCAAGCAGAAAATCATGCAATCTAAAAATTGGGTTGGAATATTAAATTATTTGATGGATATAAAAAACTACAAAGCTTACAGATTTTAATCTTAAAACTGTAAAGAGTCTAGCAAAAATTGATTTCAACGTCTTCTCATGTCTTTTTACAAAAATCAACATCAAGACTCCAAAGGATAACTTACAACAGGCTACAAACTGTTGCAACATAGCAAAAAAGAAACAATAAAATAGAAAAAAGAAAAGAGAACACAAAATATGCAAAAATAAAAGATGAAGCACACAAACTAAATTTAACTTGAACAATAAATTATAATCTAAAAGCAAATTGTAAGTGGATAAGTTGTACTGAGCCGTTAGGAAGTTTCGTTATTTTACAAAAGTGATTTCAATGAACAAAAGCAATAAATGACGACAAATGTTAACGTCAATGTCAGTCAGACAGACAGACAGACGGACAGACAGATACGCAAGGAGTTAGCCATAGTCTCGCTGAATGCTTTTCCTGCATAAACTTTTTAGCTTCTTAACTAAAGCAATAAGTTTACAATTATGTCGCCTCAAGTAAATTTTTCGTTGCTATGCAGAATGTCGCCAGCAAGAATTTCATGACAGTTGTCCTAGAAAACAAAAAAAAAAAAAAAAAAAATTCTAACGATTAGAAATGACTTTATTTGTTATGCGAAATCTTCATTCAATTTGATTTAATTTTCATTCTTCTTGAATTTTCTCTGCGGCACTTGTAGACAATGCGAAAATGATTGTTAGCAGTTATATTGAAATCGAGAAATATCAAGTTTCGAAAAAAAAATATATTCAAATGGAAATTTACCACACTTTTTGTGTTGAGCGTAGTTATCAAGTTAAATTTACTATTTTTGATTGGTTGCCTGTTAAATTTGAATAATGTTGGCTTTGCATTGCAATGTTTCATAAAAAAAAAAAAAAAATGAAAAAAACCAGCAACACCAAACTTTATAAATAATAAATGTGTTGCATGTTGTTACATGCTACAAATAAATTTATAAGCAACATGCTAACGTAAGTACAAGGACAACAAAGAAAAAAAAAATAATAAAATAAAATAAATGAAAAAAATTAAATTAAATAAGAAAAAAAAAATAAATAAATGTATTTTGTAGCTACTTAAATAAATATAATGTATATATAAGTCGACACACCCAACGATAACAGCACAACACAAATGAATTTACGAATTTGTTTGTTTGTTATGTTATGTTATTTTTATTTTATTTTTTTTTGGGGTTTCCATTTTTGTTTTTTTTTTTTTTATAAACCTAAAACCACAAAATGACTTTTTGTGCACCACACGCAAAACCGCGCAAAAGCAACGGCAAAATAACTAACATTTGTGGATATTTAGAGAGGCATGTAGCAACAGCAACAGCAACAGCAGCAACAAACGTTTTTGACCAAGTGACCAACAAAACATGTGGCTGTACACTGTACTAAACTGTTACAACAGGGACAGGAACAACAACAACAACAACGACGACGACGACGATAAGCAGAACATAACAGCACAGCACAGAGCGGAACAGACATGGCAAACAGTGTACACGCACCTGCAGCGCAGTGCCTGTGGAAATGAAGCAACGAAACGGAAGTTGCCATACAAATACAAACTTAAATGTACACACGCACACAGACACAGTATAGCGTGTACGCTCTGCCTAAAGTGGCCTGATTTTTAGCAAGCAGGAATACAATGCTCATGAATTTCTTAAGAGTACTTTATACCGAGTGGATTATGTAGTACATACACACACAGTTTTTTTTTTTTATAATAAATATATAAATAAAAAAAAAAATAAAAATATAAAAATAAAGTTGGAATGTTGACTTTTATTCGAATTATAAAGCGAAATAAATCCGAGAGTGAGAGCATTTTAAGCCATGCTATACAAAATTATTTTTATTTTTTTTATTTATTTTTTGTGAGTGCAATAATTCTGTTTTTATTACTGCCTCGCTACTACACTATATGGCATCAAAATTGAGCGAATTGAATATTTTATTTTTTATTTTTTTTGTTCATTTTAAACTTTTTAAAATGTGTAAATTCGTTTTACTTGAGGCTTAAAAGAGGGAGACACCCTATTCCCAACATTTTTTGCAGTCTTCTATGACAGAAGTGTAGCTTGGAGCAATGTTGACGCCAGATAGTCCATTGTAAATTGGGGAGACTCTAGAACCAATGCGTTCAGCATAGTTGCCTTGCCGCAAATAAAATTGAAAACGAGCAATAGTAAATCGGAGATCAACAAGGTTTGAATAAAACTTAATCTTTCCTTTTACTTTTAACGAGGAACTTTTACAATTTAAGATAGCGTCTTCAGACGGCGGACTTATCATGACTGACTCAAATTGAAACAAAAAAAAAAAAAAAAAAAACATTTGAATTCGATTGACAAACATATTTTTTTTTTTGGTGTCTTTTGTATGTTTTTGTAATAGCTGAAGCCGAATCCAAAGTCACTTTTATTCCATTATTTCAGGATTTTTGCCAAATTTGGCTATATCCGTCTGTCTGCAGCACTCATTCGCTCAAGAGCTTTTTATCATTTTAAGTATTGTAGTAAAATAGTTTTATTCATACTGACAGCTTGTAAAAATATGCTCAGACTTCTTAAGATCAGTCAAAAAGTTCAAAGTTCGGAAGTTTAGCGCTGATTTCAAATATTAAAACAAAAAACGTGAAATTTTAAGCTTACCAATGTGACAACAATTTCATAATTTTAATTCGTTATGAAGTGTTGGGGGTGGTTTATTTATTACTAGCTGATACCCGGCATGTGCTACTACGTTGTGTTTCGGCTGCTCTTTTTGGGCTAATCTCCATTTCGCATCCAAAATATGTTGGAACAAGTATGAAAACATTCAAAAAAGCACTAAAAACACCTTTTTTTAAAATTATTATTGCAGCGAGACCACAATATTTTGGGGCTAGTATAGAAACATATGTAAAAAAAAAAAAAACAAAAAAACTGTAATAATGAAAAGTCGGAAATCGACTTCATGAATGATACGAATGTGACTAATGCATTGTTTAAGTGTTTTATAATCATGCTAGCATTGTTGCCTTTCAGATGAAATCGGTTTGGGTCTCATCGGTTACAGATTAATAATATACAGATTAAAAATAAAATGTTTACAAAATGAGTTTCTATGATTTCAATAAACAAAATTTATACAAAACTTTTTCATTTAATATTATATTTTAATACAAAACTTTATACATATTTTTTTTTTTTAATATAAACTTATATAAACGTATTAAAATTTTTAAAATGAAAAATATTTTCGTTTTCTTTTTTTCTCTCTTGCAGGCACACGCGGCTTATAAGTAATAATATACGAAATTTATGTAAATCTTAGCTTCAAGGTTACGCGTTCGTAAATATATAAATATTATTACACACACAACCACACATATATATATACAAACAACAGAATAAGTTTTAAGCTTTGCAATGCACATCTTGCAAAGTCAATCATCGCCAGAAAAGAGACAACAAGGAAAAAATGAAAGAAAAAGAAAGGATACGTTGGCATGTTGGATGGTGCAAGAGCAGAAAGACAAAAATGAGCAACAACAGCAGCAACAACAACAACAACAACAACAAAATGCGCAACGTTTGTCAGAAACATCAAAATTCTATTAAAATGCTGGTGAAATTGTAAAAAATCACATAAATATAATTTGCATATTTTTGGGCGCAAACAAAACAAAAAAAAAGAGAAACAAAAAAAAAAAAAAAAAAAGCACATGGCGCAAAAAATTTAATCAAAATGTTAAAAAGACAAAAGATACAAAAGCAACAACAACAAAAACTATTGCTATCAATGCTACAAGCAAGTCAATCACAACAACAACAACAAAAACAAAAACAGCAACTACAGCAAAAAGTCGAAAAATTCAAGAAAACGACAAAAATATCGAAAATCAAGAAAATCAACGACAACAACAACAAAAACAACAACAACGATCACACTATCGACAATGGCAACTTGATTATATAACATAAATTGCATAGAAAATCAGTAAAAATAATAAATTAAATAAACAAAATATACAAAAAAAGTGCAAAAATTACAAACGAAAACGGAATTTCATTAACAAAAAAAAAAAAATAAATAAAAATTATAAAACTAAAGACGGAAACGGAAAAACATTTTAGTGCAACAAAATTTTAAACTTGCAAATGGAATTTCCCTTTTTTTTTTTTGTTTTATGTTTAGTTCTATAAATGATATATTTGTGTATGTAGTGAAAAACTGAGCTTATTTTATGCATAGACGTGTGTAAATTTACAAAAAAAAAAAAAAAAAAAACAACAATAGGAACAACACTCACAGCAAAAATTACAGTAACAAGCGACAACAACAACGATAACCAAGACAACCGTGAAGAACATCAATATTGAGGCAAATAAGATAAGAAGTAAAAGAAATCCATCAAAATGAGTGATGAACAAATAACGCCCAATGATGAGAAAGGTGAGTAAAAGATAAAATGAAAGCCAAACAGATATGAAGATTGAAAAGAAAATACATTTAATGGGTGCACCAAACAAAATCGTTTGATGTTTGCCGAATTTATCGGTTGTGTGCTGAAATTCGTTGAGAAAGTTTCGATAATAGAATTCGACAAAATTTTAATGGTGAATAGAATAGAAATTATTAAATTCTAAAATTAAATTTGTTAACTCTAAAATAGGCTACATCAAAATTTTATAGAAATTGTTTGTCGAAATTTTTCCGATACAAAAAAATCTCATTTTTTTTTTTAAATCGAATTTATTAAATTTTTTTAAAGCATCAAAAAAATATTTTTTACATTTCTATTGAATAACCCTTTATTTAAGTAACTTGTATAAGTGTATTACAGAAAGTTGTCGCGAAATAAAAAATAACAAAAAAAAAAAAAAAAAAAGCTTCAGTACATTTTCATGCTTGAGTAATTTTCGTGGGAATTTCCAATTTTGTCTTTATGTGACTATAAATTTCGTTGCTGCTGTGTGTCCTTTTAACATTGTTTCTCTTTTATACTTTATACTATACGAGTGTGTATGTTTGTATGTGTTCAAGGATGCAGGCACAAGAAAAATATATACCAAACTTTGACCACAATACAACTTCATAATGGAATAAGTTTTATTTTTGTTTGTATGGCATATAAAGAGCACACAAAAAAAAAAAAAAAAAAAAAAAAAAATAAAATAAAATAAAGTAAAATAAAACTAGAAAAGAAAAATATACAGAAAATTGCAAAGAAAATATATATATATATATATATTACGGAAAGAACTTTTGTTTAACGAAGTGTACGTTAGTATAAAAGTACGAAAGTGAGTGAAACCGGAACGCTTTGCGCATACAAACTGCACACAATATCCGTTTCCGTTGCAATCAAAGCAATGCAAACCTCGGCATGTACAAAAAATAAAAGAACCTCATTTTCTTTATATTAAAATATAAGTCTACATGTCGCGTACATATATATTTATACATATGTGCATAGAATGCAGCACGATAATTTCCATAAAAAAAAAAAAAAAAAATGTTAACGTTTGACAATTTTACGCTGCTAACAGCGCCCACAACAAGCTAATCGCAGCAGTGAGTCACATGTCAACATAGCCACACACACACACAAAAGTATAAATAAATATCAAAAGCTTTTGTGACTTTTGCTCTTTTATATTTTGTATTAAAAAAATAAAATAAAATAAAATAAAAAAAGAAAACAAACAAAATTTAAAGAAAAATATGTTATTTTTTTATTTAAATAAAATTGAGGCCAAAAAGCCGCACGTGACTTCAATCATTTCACGCTTTTTGCATGCTCTTTGTATTTATTTTTTTATTTTTGTTTATGCGGTTGCTGCAATGCTGTAAAATATTAATACATATATACAAATTAGTTTTTATGTGTGTGTATTCGTATAACACGACAGCTAATAAGTATGCAATAAATTTTATATAAAGTATACAAAGAATAAAAAAATAAAAGTGTTGGTAAACGCAGCAAAATAGAAAAATGCATTAAATAAATCCATTAGCTTACAACGGATTTTTGTAAACTTTTATTATAAACTAGCAAATACTTGGCGTACGATGCAAGGACGTCTCGGCTATTTTTCGTTTCGCATCGGTGGCATTTTTGTAATTTTTTTTTTTTTTTTTTTGATTGCAGCTTATATTTTGAAACAAGTATGAAAACATACAACAAAGCACTAAAAAATACCATTCTTTTGTTTTTTGATTGCGGCGAGTCCAGAGTACGTTGAGGCTTGTATAAAAGCAGACAAAAAACAAACAAATTTTATATGAGAAAACTCGAAAATCAGCTTCTTCAATAAATTGAATTGTTTTAGCTGTTGCCTTTCAAACGAAACCATTTTGGGACTTTTCGGTTGAATGGTTTCAAAGTCCATAGCGGACATAGAAATAATTTTTTAAACTTTTTTTATAGATTTGAAAATATTTCAATTTTGAGCAAAATTCGAAAATAGACGTAAATTTAAAAATAGATATTTTTTTTTTAAATCACTATAAACAATTAACGCGATTTAATATAAAACATTTTTATAGCTCTTCAATTTTTACTTTATTTTTTTAAATTATATAAAAAATTTGATGAAAATATAAAGAAAATAAATTGTTTAAAAAATTTTAAAAGCTGCATGTTGCATAATTTTTGCGTCTCTTTAATTCGCATGTTTTTTGCTGCTGCTGAATTATTTAAATTCTTATAAAAGACTTAAAAAAAAACGAAAAAAAAAACAGTGCAGCGGAGCAGCAATAAAATGATGCAATGTGCTGGAAAATTAAATAAAAATTAGTAAACCCTTTTTGAGCATTTTTTTTTTTTATGTTTTAGCTTATTTTTTCCATATTGTATTTTTTTTGTCCCTGCTTAGATTCCCTTGCTGCTACTTACTGGCAAATTTAATTATAACGCTTTGCCAGCGCATAACTCTGAGGCAGCGTGTGTACTTATATATACAATAAACACAAATACAGCGACAAAAGAAACAGCCTCAAGAACTAAATCCCTATACAATAATTTTTTGCTGTTAAAAAAAAAAAAAAAACAATAACAAAAAAAAGAAAAAAATTGTATAAAAAGGATGCGCCCTATGACTCAGAAAGTAGCGCATATTTTTATATTATTTTTTTTTTTTCCTTTTATATTTTTTGACTGCTTGCTGCTTCTTTTGTTTTAGGCAACAACCAAAGCTTTCTTAATAACACATTTCAAAGCTGACAGCAGCCACTATACTAACAATAAACATTGTTTATAGAGACATGAGAGAGAGAGAGAGAGAGAGATAAGAACCACAGCACTAAGAACAACAACAACAAAAATCTTTATACGAGCAACATTAGTTAAAACAAAAGCCAAGAAGATCTCGTAGCGCTCAAGCAGTTCAAAAATATATGAAGGAAAAAAAATATTTGTATACATACAATACACAACATAGTAAGGCGGTGGCAACCTATTTAATCTCTGACACCATTAAAATATATATACATATGCAGCAATGTATAAAAAAAAAATTATACTAAAATGCTTCAATTTAAAAATAATGAAACCCTTATACGCTACACTTATACTTAATAATTATTTAGGTGAAGGGAAAACAGTTCTTTGTTTGTTGCAAAAAGAGAAAGTTTCGTATTAAAAAAAATATTTTATTCAAGGTAATTCAAAATAGTTTAAAAAAGAAAAATTATGAACAATTTTATAGAAAATGTCTGAGTATAGGCAGATATGAACAGCAACAGAAATGCCACAATGATGTATTGTAAAGAATCTGTAAAGAATTTCATGTGTATAAAAATTTTACACACAGAATAAAGTAAAGGAATTTTTCTTTATTAATTTTTCTTACAATATACTTTTCCATTGCTATTTTATGTAGCGTATATGAAAAAAAAAAAAAAAAAAATATGATGAGACACGAAGCTGAGTGAAAACTTGCGTGCGTAGTATGAACAATTTGTTTTCTTTTTATTTTATTTTTTTTTTTTTTTTTTATATAAATACTGAAACAGTTAAGTTAAATTGTGCTATTTCTGCTGCTGCTGCGCCTGTCGCATTGCAATGAATAAATGTGTATACATTTTGTGGCATACTTTTTGGCCGTCAGATTTGTTTTCACTTGAAGCAATTATTTTTTGACTTGGCGTACACAGTTCATAAAAAAAAAAAAAAATACAGGTATTTTTAGTGTGTTGTGCAGTTAGTAACGCATTGAAATATGTATTTCATAACTATGAATAATATTACGAATATTATTCGTTTTGCATAGAACTTTTAGAGAAGCTATAAAGGTCAAAACTCGTGTAACGGGTATCAAAACTTTGGTGCAACATAAGTAAATTTATTTTTCTTTTAATTTTGTATTGTATATCTCAGAATGAGTATTAAACAAAAAGAGATAAAAAACAAATATTTATCAAATTAGAGAAAATTCTTACTGCGGTCACGTACAGAACACTTTCTTATTCAATAAATTTACACATAAAGAGACAGGCAAACAGACAGACAAAAAAAGTACAACTTTTTTAACTGCTACTATTGGCATAGGTATACTTATGATCTTTAGCTATACCCAGTACAACAATATCGAATAAGCGAATGCTTAGAGTATTAACAGTAGTTATATCATTTAGAATACTGTTGGTGTACTTATTGCACGCTTAGAGTATTTAGAGTAATCAAAAAGTATTTAGAGTACTAAAAGAGTATTTAGAATAATCAAAAAGTATTTAGTGTACTCTTTGGGAGTATTTAAAGTACTCTTGGGGAGTATTTAAAGAATTCGTAAAGTGCTTAAAGTACTCTTAAAGTACTTAGAGTACTCTTAAAGTACTTAGAGTATGCTTAAGGTAATTAGAGTACTTTTAAAGCACTAAGAGTAATTTTGAAGTACTTAGAGTATACTCAAATTACTTAGAGTACTCTTGAAGTTCTTAGAATATTCGTAGAGTATTTATAGTATTCTTCTAGTATTTAGCGTTCAATTAGAAAGTAATTTTAAAATACTTAGATTACTCTTAAAGTAGTTAGAGTACTTTTAAAGTAATAAGAGTACTCTTAAAGTATTTAGAGTTTTCTTAAAGTACTTAGAGTATTCTTAAAGCACCTAGAGTACTCTTCTAGTACTTAGTGTACTTTTCCAGTACTTAGAGTACACTTCAAGTACTTAAAGTATTCATCAAGTACTTAGAGTACTCTTAAAGTACTTAGAGTATCTTCGAGTACTCGGTTATTAAGCTACATGTAGGCCATCTAACATTCGTTGATACTCAATTGGAGCATCGATAGTACTTTCTGATTTTATTTATTTAGTTTTATTTTATTGTATTTTCAATGTTTGTTTTTCCTTTCTTATTTTCTTGTTGTCTTTAAAACTCTTGTTTTTATTACTACAAGACGTTGTTCTTATTTATTTTCTTAACAACTTTTGTCTACATTTTTATTTATTTGCACTTAGCTCAATTTCACAACAAGTGTTAAGCAATAAAAAATTTATTTATATGCTACTGCAAATTGACGACTAATTTTGCAAATTGAAAAGTAAACTTGACATAATCACATACTTTTATTATTTCTTTCTTTACTTTGTCGCTGGTAATCATTTCTAGATTGTAAAAATATATATATATATATAAAAAGTTTAAAAACAATACAGATGTGTGTGTAACTTAGTAAATCGTCACGAAAATCGATAATAACCGCAGAGTATATAGCTGTATGCTGCTGTGAAATAAATTGAATCAAGGCTAGCATAACACAACAGAGTGCAGCAAAAGCGTACAAAAAAAGAAAAAATTGAACCGATAATGTTGACCACAAAATGTTGGTATGTAAAGGTGTGCATAGCATACATGTGACAAGCGCATTAAAAATAACTTCAACAACAACAACAACAACAACAAATGATGATGACCATCATTAACACTAAACTTCGCGCAGTAACGCGAACTACATCATTATGAAGTATGTACATCAACGTCATCATCGCCATTATTCATATACTCAACAACATTAGCCAGGATTACTTGTAAAATGCAAAACATTGTACTCAACATTTTTGGTTGTGGTTAAGGGAAACTGATGGCGACTACGATGATGACGACGACGACATTATCCAAATCTAAATCCAACTCAGCTCTGTGTATATTTTTTTTTTTTTTTTTTTTGTGTTTACATATTTTTCATGCAACACTGAATGTCGCCTTTCGACTGTGCACACTGCTTGTGCAGCAAGCGTGATTTAAATTTATAGCCAACAAACAAACGTACGAGTAAGTGAGCGACCGAGCGAGCACATATGTTCAACGCTATTTATTTGTTCTCTGTGTTGCTACGGTAAATAGGCAACCGCCATTTTTTTTTTTTTTTTTTATGCAAATATACTACGTGAAGTAGTAGTATGTTGCCATTTCTTTTCATATTACTCATTTCTGCTGCGTTTTTTTATAAACTTTTTTGCCGTAAGTTAAAATTATTTCGGACACGTATACGTAACATTTCGGTTTTTTTTTAGTTACTTTCTGTGCTTAAAATAAAAATGGCGTCAAATAGAGAAGTAAGCACTTAAAGCAAATACAAAAAAAAAAAAATCAAGTTAAAAATCGCAACGGTACATGCCATATTAGCCAGACTCTGACTTATTTAAATTTATTTTTTATTTTATTTATACATACACACTTACTTATGAATGTATACGTATACAAGTTAGTATGTATTCATAAGTATGATTGTTTGTTACTATTATACACGCAAATACATGTAAACAATCGCAATGCGCACTAATCTGCAGCATGCTTGGTTAGTCAGTTTGTCGGTTAGTTAGTTGGCCTGTTAGTCTCGGTCTCATACTTCATTGTATACATTTACTTTCGTGTTGTCCTATTCAGGCTTTGTTTTTGTGTATACATACATATACAATATTTTTGTACATGTTTATATATAAATACGTACATTTTTAGTTGTATATGTACATATATGCAAATTCAACACTTATAATTACCTTTGTCACGTGAACACGCTTAAGTCAATGTAAGTGCGCCTAAAAGTAGATTTCGAGCAGACATTGCTTATATGTATATAGTATGTATATGTAAATATAAACCTATACGTATGTATATGTACATTAGTACTATAAAGATTTTGAGTGTAGTTAAAATTTAAAAAGTTATTAGTATTATTTTTTAATGTATTTGAGAAATTTTGGGAAAATTTTAAAATTTTAAGCATAACTAAAATTTGCTAAATACTATATTATACGTGTATATTCATGTTTAATGACATTATCGGTATCTAGTAGAGTACAAAAAATACTTAGAGTATTAAGAGTACTTAAAGTACTTAGAGTACTCTTAAAGTACTTAGAGTACTCTTAAAGTGCTAAGAGTGCTCTTAAAGTACTTAAATTAGAGTACTCATAAATTACTTAGAGTACTGTTAAAGTACTTAGAGTACTCTTAAAGTACTTAGAGTACTCTTAAAGTACTTAGAGTACTCTTAAAGTAACTTAGAGTACTCTTAAAGTGCTTAGAGTACTTTTAAAGTACTTAGAGTACTCTTAAAGTACTTAGAGTACTCTTAAAGTACTTAGAGTACTCTTAAAGTACTTAGAGTGATCTTAACTTAATTACTCTAAAAGTACCTACAGTACTCTTAATGTACTTAGAGTACTCTTAAAGTACTTAGAGTAATCTTAAAGTACTTAAAGTACTCTTAAAGTGATAAGAGTACTCTTAAAGTACTTAGAGTACTCTTAACGTACTAAGAGTACTCTTAAAGTACTTAGAGTACTCTTAAAATACTTAGAGTACTCTTAAAGTGCTTAGAGTACTCTTAAACTACTTAGAGTACTCTTAAAATACTTAGTGTCGGTCACACGAACTGACTAAAATCTAATATCTAATGAAAGTTTTAAATTTTAATTTTTCCACAACACACACACACACACATAATCGCATGTACGCATACCCAATGACAAAATTGCGTGCATGTATGTATTCAAAGTTTTGGTTTATTTTTTTTTTTTTTTTTACGTAGAGTATGTTAAGGCGTGGTGTCGCAATGCACTCATAATAAAATTCCCATATGCGTATATGCTATATGCTCTTAGTAACTTATAGTTTAAGTAAAGCACACACTTAAATTTATTAAAGCTTTGTAGCAGTAATTAAGATTGATGTATTGCGCTTGTCGTTTTTTTTGCAAAACCGCAAAGACAAAATAAATTCTTAACAATGTGCTTACATAAACAAAAAAAAAAAAAAAGAAAAAAAGTAATGCTACAGCGTGTGACCTCACGCAGCACTAATTGTATCTGCAATATAATTTGCAGTAGTTACAAGAACAACAAGAACAACAGCAAACCGCACATTAGCACTCTCATCACACCAATAAACCAAACACATCCTTAATTATAGTTAGTGCGTGACAGAGTTATCAAGTTGTACTTTGTCAGTGTTTCTCCTTTCCTTTAAACGCACGTGTTTGTGTAAGCATGCACGCCACGGCGTATACACATTGAATGCAATTAACATTTTTAGTTTAATGCGAATAAAATTTTTATTGATTTTTTTTTTTTCACATTTTTCAAAACGTTTTTCCTTTTTATTAAACAAAAAAAAAAAAAAAAAAAACAATTAAATACCGCAATCGTTTTGGGTTTATTTTACCATTCTCACCTCTATTAAGTTTAATGTGTGGTTTTTTGTAATTTAAAACTCTTTGTTTTTTTATTGATAAAATTAGTTGCATATGATAAACTAGAACGGCCGTAAGATATACGTTATCGATACTGTTTCGATAAGAATGTTACGAGCAAAAGTATCGATATATACAAATTTATCGATATATATGTTTACGAATTTCGAAAGTATCGATATAAATTTGATTTAGCTATATTAACAATAATAATTTTGACGTTATAGATACTATTTCGATATCTATTTAAATATTTTGATAACACGTTTACTAAAAAAAGTATCGATACACATAAATGTATCTATATTTTCATATTTACTTTGCAAATATGGTTATAAATTTAATAAAGATATATTTGCAATGATACTATTTCGATAAAATAATTGGCAAACAAATGTATCGATATACACAAATATATAGATATTTTATTTAAATGTCGAAAATATGGTTATAATTTTGATTAAGTTATGTTTTTTTGACATATCGATATATTTGCGTTTATCGATACTAACAAAAGTATCGATATTTGCGTTTATTGATACTAACAAAAGTATCGATAAACGCAAATATATCGATATTATTATAAAAAAAACAATAACAATACAAAATAAAAGCGTATTAAAAAGTCGTTTATGCCTTTATAGTTTTTTTTTTATTAACGTATAAAATTTATTATTGCATTATATAAATTTTTTATGAGCAATTGCTTGCTTTGCATTCGATTATTTGTATTTTTTATTTGAAATATTTGCATAAATAAGACATTTTATTTCAAATTTGTTTCAACTGTTGCAGCAGCCATTTGCTGCACGTGGTTCTTTTTTTCTTCTTTTTTTTTTTTTGGAACGCCACTAACATGATAATGGCCAATGCCAGAAAATGTAATAGCCTAAAGTGACAACGTCAATTCTAGGTTAATCGAATTTCCGACCACGTGTTATGACAGCAACGTTGAAAGCGTGTAAAGATACACAAGAATTTTAAGTGTTTTTACGCGCATTGACCAAAATGTACGAACAAACAAGCAAATGCATTTTGGCTGCATTTAACGAAATTACAAATCTTTCCAAATATTTTTGCGAGTGATTTACACATTTCGCTGAATTAAGCTAATGAAAGTGGCTAAAAGTGTTGTTTAAAGTTGTTTTAGCAAACTTTAAATGGAGAAATAGTATGAAAGCAATTAAAGCAAGCTGCCTTAATCTTTTATATAAATTAATTTTCAACACTTGTTGTCAAATTAGCTGCGGCTGTGAATATTTTACCACAGAAACAAATAGAAAACTCTTTATTAAATTATTTATGTAGCGCTGTGGTTAAAAGCTTAGCAGAAATAAGCAGAAATTAATGCTTTAATCCGCCTAAAACGCTGCTACAAATTGTTGCGCTACAACAAAATTAATGAATAAAAAGAAATTCTTGGAAATAAATTTAATAGACACAAATACACACATACATAAATTTACTTGAATACATACAAAACTCAACAAAAGTATATGCCATAGCCTATAGTTTGCAAAGGCACAATATAAATTTCGTTAAAAACAGGGCTGCAAACTATTTCTATTTCCATTTTTGTAACACCCGTATTGCAGCTGTATGTTCAAAAACAATAATTTGTATGTAACGCGAGTCACTTTCATTCGATTACATCCCTGGTTAAGAGTTTACCATACCAAATGAATAAATAAAATCCAATTCAACGTGTACATTTTAGACAAGCAAAGAAATCAAGTTTTCTAAAGAAACTAAGTAAGTAAGCAGAATACTAAACTAATAAGCAAATAATTTTTGGGAAAAATTTTTAGAAAGTTATTTAAAATAAAATATTTTCTATTTGTTATTCTGTGCTCTACTTAATTATATTTCTATTTCGCTCTTTATATTTTGTATTAACACATTTGCAAAAGCTTTAAATTTTGCGCTATAAGTTTATTATGACATTTTAAATACTTTAGCAATCTGGCAACGCATCTAATAAAACAGTTTTTCATAGCATACTTTCGGGCACAAATTGCTGCAAGTTAAAAACAGCATGAAGTGCCGTCGGAGCAACACGTCTAAATTGATTTTTATTGCGGAACTTTTGCAATTCGACAAAACCATAAGCAACGAATAGCATGAGAGATTGTGTGAATAGAAATGAAAGCAAAAAAAAAAAAAAAAAATGAAATGAAATGAAATTTTTAAATTAATTGAAACAAAGCTGTTATGCGCTACACAAAACCAAAAAAAAAAATATATATATATGCTGAAATAAACTGAACTGCGTCGTTTAGTGTTAATAACTATTTTCAATAGTATAAAACAGTCATATTGACATTAAGAACCCTAATACACACTAATCTACTGATTAAAACCATTAATTATAATTATATTTAAAGCTTTTTCCACTAATAAAATATAGAAGTAGACAAAATCTGCCGAAATATAACGAAATTCGAATATTTATTTCACTATGGTGCAAATTGGATGCTTTTCATAATTTCGTACTATGTACGAAATAAATTACTACAATGTATGAAATGTTTCGTATCTTTTATATAAATAAATATAATGAAAATCGAATATTTATTTTACTATGATGCAATCGGGATGCTTTTTATAATTTCGTACTATGTACGATTTCAATTACTACAATGTACGAAATATTTCGTATTTTTTATTTTAAGTGCATCACACAGTAGTATAAAGTGTAGCGTATAAAATGACTGTGAAAAAAAAAATAAACCAAAAAAACAAACGCGCAAGTGTGCCAGTGACTTTTATTCATCCATCAAAAGTTCATTTGACCATTTGATTATTTTGTAATGAGCAAGTTTTAGTGCTATCATTACCAACAAAGTTAACCATACAGCAAGCACGAAGACAGCTGTTGCATGAGTGTGTGTGTGTGTGTGTGTGCGTGCGTGGGGAGAGGAGAATGTTTTGAAATTGTTTTAACGTTAAAGTGTTTGATGTATTGCTGATTGGCTCGCTGCTGCAAGTGTTTGTGCACATTTTAGTGTGCACTTTTGACTTTGCGCTGCTTGTGTAAACACATTTCTGTGCGCAATCAGCCATTGATTTAATTCAATCTAATTGATGAGCTATTGTTCGCTTAAGCTGCGGTATTGAAAACTTTAAAAGCAACACAATTAATAGATACGCTAATACACGCTAAGCGCAAAAGCTAATTAAATACACACACACATACACACACACATACACACACACTCACATTATAAAAACAATGAAATTGAGCTTCAAACGAAAAGTTAAAGTGGCCAATTTATTTTTTTTTTTTTTTTATGCAATTGATTCGAAAATTTTTCTAGCTTGTGTGTGTCTGTATTTAAGTTCAGACTTGAAGAGCAAACTCTGTGAATGAATGAGTTGATAAGTGCTTTATTTCAAGTAGTGATTGAAAACACTCTTTTATTATTGTTTAATAATTCATTGTAGTAGCCTATAAAGCTAGGGCGTTACACATAAATAATAATCCATAATAAGTTAATGGCTATCGAATGAAAAGTGATTCTGAATGATCATCTTCAAAAATGTATGCTGTATGCATGGCCAATGCCATGTGATAGCACTGCCTGCTAAAACAAACAAACAAACAAGCAAAAAGGAAAGCAAAAGCGCAAATAAACACACTTCAAAGCACACGCAAAGATAAAATAAATAAGAATTGCCTTTAGCTAAATTAGTAACAAAGTTTTGATACTTTGCAAACATAACAATTTGTCTTGACAATGGCAAATCTGTAGCAAGCAAAAGGCTTTCTTAAATAACAAAATACATTTTGAAGTGACTTTTTAATGATTTTATTTGTTGAGCTTTGTTAGATTTTCCTTAAAATCTTTTCCTTTTTTTTTATATTACAAATTTATAAACTAAAATATTCTTAATAAAAATCTTTACAAAACTAAGTAAGTGGAACATTGTATGTAAATGAGCTAGTCCTGCGTTATGGACGATACATGTGGACGTATATATGTATATAATCTTAAATCAAAGAACCAAAGTCTTTCTGCAGTTCCAATTTTTGAGAAAATTTCAAAAAATTTAGTTAATTATGAATTTGCTACATTGAACCATTGCAGGCGTTACGTTATGGATTGTATACTTTTTTTAATCAATTTTCCTTTTATGAAAAAAATTAAAAATATTAAAAAACAAGGAAAAACGTTAACTTCGGTGGAACCGAAGCATAAATACCCGCCACACGAATCTTTGAATAGTTTATATGTGATCATCAGTGGCTTATATACATTTATAAATATATAGACGAAAAAAATGGTTTTTTCATACAAAAGTTTAAACAAATCGGTTAGTTTGTATGGGGGCTATACATAAAAATGGGCGTGGCATCTTGGTTTTGGAATTGGATGATAAAAGAAATGTTTTTACCCAATTTGGACTAAATAAATTTATAAATAATACCAATTTTTATTTAAAAATTGAAAAGTGGGCGGTAAATTTGTGTGGGGGTTACACCTAAAAATGGGCGTGGTACTTTGTTTTTGATATCGGATGTCGTTAGAAGTGTTTTTATTCAATTTTGAGTGAATATATTCATAAATAATACGTATTTTCATACAAAAATTCGAAAATGTGCGGTAAATTTGTATGGGGGCTATACCTAGGAATGGGCGTGGCACCCTGGATTTGGCTTTGGATGACATAAGAAGAGTTTTTACCCTATTTGGTGTGGATACATGCATAAAAAATATCTGTTTTAATACAAAAACTCGAAAATTTTTAGTAAGTTTGTATGGGGGCTACACCTAAAAATGGGCGTGGCAACTTGGTTTTAACATACAATGTAGTCGTTGCCGAGAAAAGCTTAAGTTCCAAATTTCGGCGTAATATCTATATATCTTCATCAAAAAAATTGCGAAGAAATAAACAGACAGACAGACAGGCGGACAGACAGACGGAAATGGCTAAATCGATTCGTCTCATCGAGCTGATCAAGAATATATATACTTTATGGGGTCTACGACGTCTCCTTCAATGCGTTACAAACTTTCCGACAAACTGAATATACCCTTCACACTATGTGTGGCGGGTATAAAAAATATATAGTATATAGAAATATGTTTAACAGACACAACTATAAGGCAAAAGGTATTACATGTGGACACCACCTAGTTGTTGGCACCATAAAATAGCTTTTCACAGCAAATATATCATACAGACTTGAGTACAGTAAAGATTGTATGTTGACAGTAAACTGGTATAAGGTAACACATATTGTATGAGGTATCAGAGATATTTATAAAAATAATGTGCAATAAAAAAGATCAATGTGATTATATACTGTTCTCGAAATGAGAAAAATCAGTGTGAATTCTTTTACAAAAGTTTAGTGTTTCAACAAATATACATTGCAGTCATTGTATTTTTAGTTGGAATTTCGCTTTTAACCAAAATTTTTGAACCTTCAAACTTTTTGTTTTTTTTTTTTTGGTTGTGGCCACCCTATTTTAAACAGTTATGGACATCTAATCGGAACAAGGCCGAGAGAGCATGTTCGGAAGAAAAAACAAGCCAAACCATCTACTAAGCGCATCGAGACACCAACTTAATCGTCAACTAAGTTGATTATGTGAAAATGAGTAATGTAAAAACATGTCAAACTTTTTTTGGCCTGTGAAGCTTTTTCAATATAATAACTTTCATTTTCTCTTTATTCTTTCTTATATATTTTTATTTTTATTAAATGTTTCAAGGGTGCCCACAACCAGGTACAGACATTTTTCCCACACAAACTTTTACTTTACTAAAATTTTAATAACTTTTTTCTAATAGAAAAATTAACTGCTTTCGTCACTTAAAGTTATTTAAAACATCTAGCTATTACATATATGTATGTGCTAACAGCCTAAGGGTGCCCACAATAGGCACACTTCCCTTATACATTTATAATTTAAGATTAATTTTCAATCGCAAAAATAATAGCTCATTAATTTTGAAGAAATTGAACAGATGAGAGGCAGATGAAATTTTAATCCAGATTTTAGCAAAATAAATGTCCTAATTATTTACGTATTTAAAAGTGTAGTATTCTACTTAACGTTTAAACAATTTTTCTATTCTGGTGCACCTTTTTTTGGATTAGCCCATGTATGTATCTGTTAATGTACATATTCTAGCTGTATAACGCTTAAGGCTATACCTTTGTTTGCATATTAGTGTTTGCATATTCCTTCTTTGTTCCGTTACTATGTCTGTTTATACGCTTATGTAGAGGTGTGCGTATGTCTGTGTATGTGTGTGCGTAAACAATATTTTATGTTGAAAAAACAGCCATAAGCATTTATTTTATTGACTGTAATAAAACGTATACTAAAAGTATGAAGTTTGGCCACGCGTATCTAGAAAATGACGACTTCGTGTCTGTGTAGCACAAAAAAAAAAAAAAAAAAAAAAAAAAAAGCAGCAAAGGTGTTTATCTGTGTTTGTGTGTGTTGGTTTATTTTCTTTCTTTTTTTCTTTTCTTTTTTTTTTTTTTTTTTTTTGTATGTGTACGTGCTGCTTTTGCTGTCTGTTGGGACTAGCAGCAACAACAACAAATACAAAAACATCTTTAATAATAACCACTGAGAAAAAAAAAAAACAAAAACACAAAGCAAATCCATTTGTACAGGTGAGATTTTGAGATTTCTACACAGTCGAGTGCACTAAAATTTCTTTGTTGATTTTTCATCCACTCTACTTTTTTTTTCACTTTCATTTTTTTCCCCTCTATTCGACACTAAAATGCGCAAAAAAAAAAAAAAAAAAAAAATTTCAATGTTTAATACAAAAACACAGATTTGTTTTGTTTTGTCCTGCGTAGCGTACGCCTCATAAAGTATACGCAATGTTGCTGCTTTGGACTACTACATTATACAGAATTATAGAATACTATATACGAGTCTGCATTGTACTTGTAGTATTCATGTATCTTTGTGTTGCATATAAATTATTAACAATTTCATTTTATCTTGTTTTGTTTTGCGTTTAATTTTGTGTATTGTAACAGACAAAAAAAAAAAAAAAATAAATAAAATGAAAAAAAGAAAACAAATTTCCTTGCGGCCTAATACATTTTGGTATTATTTAAATTTTTTTTATTATATTTATTATTTGTTATTCATGTTTTTATGGCTTATGAGATTAATAGAAATTAACATTTAAATAATATTTGAATTAAGCATTACTAAGAGTGAAATAACATACAATAAAAAAAAATCTACTAAAATAAAAACACACAGAAGCAATAAAAAAGTCTTACAAATCTTAGAAAATTTTCTATTGTTCAGTTTATGCCATAAATTGTCAGAAATTTGAAAAAACATTATCAAGCGAAAAGGTATAACCCAAGACGGTAGAAGTAGTAAGATGCGTAACGAACATGCACACAGAAAAATTTTAGTTTGGCTTTTTCAAAATGGCGTCAGTATGAGCGCCGTGCTCATTTTTGCTGCAGTAGAAATAGATAACAGAACATCATGCTTCTTCTGCGTTGATAGTGTCATTTTGCTTCTTTTCCTCTCACTCTACTCGCTATGAAGACTGCCTATACCTCTTGATCGACCGTCTTGTAACTTACAGTATCAAGGCGAACGGTATTGTCTTATAGCTAAGCTGATTATCGACACGATTTAAATGACATCTTCATCCAGCTCTATTGGAGGTAAGGCTGCTATCAGAGTAAATCATATTCCGGTATTAGGTTAACATCTGCTTTATCATTTTTTCTATCATATCAGGTTTTAAAACAAATTTACTAATGTTCGTTTATCTTCAATAATTGACCATGATTTAAGTATATTTTGGGAGTCGTCGAAACCACAGACCAAAACCATTTAGTCTACTGAATTCGAATCCAGAGTCCATTTTATTCAATTACGAATGATTTTTGATCGGTATTACTATTTCAATATATTTTTAAATGCCGTAGTTCTATTCTGGCGATAGCAGCTCTAATATTCTATGGAAAATACTTATTTAAACGTATTATTCCATAAATACCATGGAATACAGTTGGTTTTTAATTTATTGACTTATAACAATCCGTATCTATTTTGCTTATGGCAAATCTAGTAATTGCTGATAGTACACAAACATATTTTCATATTGTCTATTGCAACTATTGCATGCAAATAACAATTTGCTGTAATCAACCTGCTGGGAAATCAATCGCTACCTCAAGGTGTGTAAACAGGAACTAGACAAAAGCAACAAAAACAACAACAATTCACATGTTATACGATATATGCCAATATGCAAAACTATAGATTTACATTTATATAAAATTCTATTTACACACATACATACATACACGCATACATGCATGCAGAGTAGACCGATCAATGTCGCTACTACTGTTGCCATTTCAAAGCACTTCACAATACACAAGTTGAGCACAAGTATGCTGCACTTTCACTTTCCCACTTCAGTTTCTCTACTACATAGTACTGTATATATATAGTATACATACATATATATAGTATACATATATATATATATAAATATATATATATTTATACTAAACTAGAAAGAACAAAAAAAAAAAAATAAAAAAAAGGCCGTATAACTAAAATTGCATCAGGAATAGGCTGCAACCTTGATTTCATTGCATATATATAGGCGTTGTTTTTTTTCCTTTTTTTTTTCTTCATTTTATTAAGCTAGCTTATTGAAATTTAAGTGGGCGTAGCGTAGGTTTAAAATTGCTTGTACAAGTGCTGATTCGAAAGTTTCAAAGCAAGCATACATAATTTTGTTCCTACGTTTCAAATAATCAAATTAATGCACACTTCACACACACGATACACTAGTGTACTCATTGTATTTGAATCATTAATGTTGTACAAGTAAGCCAAATTGTATGGGTATAATAAAATCTTACAAATTTAAATAAAAACGTTTACTTGCCTTTCCTTTTTTTTTTTCTTACTTTAAAGAACTTTTAAAGCAACTGATACAAAAGAGCAGAGATCAAAGCATAACACATATTTTTATATATACGCCGCGTCGTCTATAGAATATGTAGTATTCGATTGTCTAGTGCATATACATGTATGTGAATGCACACATACATATACACATTATATATTTATATGCATACTTACATATATGTGTTTGCATCAATATTGTACACTTTTCAATAAAATATTGATGTGAAAATCAAGTCTGTCGAAAAATGCTAAAGAAAATTACTTTTCGCACTATAAATTTAAGTAGCTAAGCTATGACTGTCTACCTAGTTGCAATATATATATACTCTATAGGTATATATGTATATAATTCAATACAATTTCTATTGCATGCTCATATTGCTCATACGCCCTGTCTTTCGCAGCTTATAAAAATTGTACCGCTGTAAATCTTTACGTTTATTTTAGTGAATTTTTCTTTACACAAGAAATAAAAAAATTTTATTAAAAAATTCAGCGCATCTTTCAAAGCGCCAAGCAATGTGTTTGTACTATTGACTTTTTCTACAGCCACCTACGCTATTTTTCTTAAAATGAATGAACATTTTTTTCGCTGTCTACATTTCTTTTAGTTTGGTTTCAATTTCTTTATTGCACATGTTGTGAAATATTTTTCCATTTTTTCCTTTCTTGTTTTTTTTTTGTTTTTTTCTTGCAGTTTTTCATCAGCTTGATTTTTCATATTCCACACTTTACGGATTATTGCTTATGCGAAACACATAGCAGCATTATGAGGCAACGTGTATTAAATACAAAATACGTTTATGTAGCAACAAAACTGAAGATACATGTTAAGAAGAAAAGTTAGAAGAAACTAACAGTTTATATAGTATATGTATGCATGCGTCAGTTAGACTGATAAATGGACAGACAGACAGAAAGAGAAAAAGTCGAATGGCAAGCATAAATGTGAAGCAATCTGTTATGACTGTTAACAGAGTTTAGTGTAGTGAGTAATTTTGTGTTATTCCGGATAAGTGCTTTGCTTTGAATTTAAAAACAAAAAAAAAACGGAAATCCATTTTGAACACAAAGTTAATCAGGATATAAGTCTTTCTTAATACTCAATAATTCAAGTTGAGTCTTATAAAGAAAAAAACATTAAAAACGAAAAAAAATAAAACTTCGGTTGAAACGAAGCTCAAATACAAGTCACTGGAAAAATCGAAGAACTTATAAATATTTTATATGAACATATACGAGGAAAATATGCTTTAGTTGCCCGATTCTTATAAAGTTTGCAGAGTTCCCTTGAATTGACAGTAGAAGTATTTTTACCAATTCGTATTGAAAACATTTTTCATATAAAAAATGAATGGTCGAATTATAAGGAAGAAATACCTACTAGTGTGGGCGGAACACTTTCATTTTTTTTTTCAAGTTTCAGCTCAAAATTTTTAAAATAACTGAATGAACCTTATAGAAACAAACAGTCAAATGTATATAAAGATGGTTATAGCTTAATTGATTTGAGTTGATCAAGAATATATATCAACGGTGTGCATAAAAATTTTACCAAAAGTGCCACAAAAAAAAAAAAAATAATAATTTACAACAAAAAAATTATATTTTTTTGTTCACTCTTTATTTTCAAATTCGCTGTAGGCACAAAAAAAAAAAACACAACAAACACATTGCAGTCATCACGAAGTCATACAACAACAAACTCATTGCTAACGTTTCAATTTAAAAGTATAACTGTAATTACAACACACAAGCTCAAGTCGAAAAACAACAAACACATAACTTTTTATGTTTATACACAAAGGGTAAAGGGGTATATTCAGTTTGTGTTTCAGACAGAAGCAGGCTAGATAGACCCTATAAAGCATAAATATTCTTGATCAGCATTGGAAGCGGTGTCGAACTAAGTAAGTACGTCTGACCGTCCTTCCGTGTGTCTGTCGTACGTCCGTTTGACATGTTGTCTGTCGTATAAAAAAAAAAAATATTTCGTAGACTATAAGAGATAGAGCTTCCCTATTTCAAACACTTGCAAATCGTTTTTCTATAGCCCCCATTTTGAGCGGTACTATCCATACAAATCTACTCTAAAATTGTGAGTTTTTGAATAAAAAACGTTATTGTTTCATATTCTAGGAAGTCTTAATTTGGTATAAATTTTGTTAATGAGTGTCCGAATGAAATATGCCAATAGCAAAAATTTTAGGCATAGCTCCAATACAAATATTCGCCATTTTCTAAGTTTTTGTATGAAAATTCAATACAATGAGGTATGGTAGTAAGATAGGATTTAACTTAAGGTACATCAAGTTTGGGTACAGGGTATCATGCAGTCGAGCATATTCGACTTTTAGCGTTCTTTCTTGTTTTTTTCTGCGTTGAATAACGATGCTCGCACCACGAAATATTTTGTTGAAGGTATTAAAAATTCGTACATACACTACATAAATTATAAAATGCCTCATTGCATTCATTTAACGAGCAGATTATATTTATGTTATCGATTACATTTTTGCTTTAACGTTGCAATGCAATTATTGCGTTATATTTTCCTTCTTTTTTATGGCTTAATATGAAAAAAAAAAAAGTAAAAATTCAATGCATTTATAATGCTATACAACAACTCTTTCAACTTGACATTTACTTATTTACATACATGTTAACATATGACACAAACACTAGTTCTATGTGTTAAAAGTTGTATACAAGAATTTTGTCATCAATGTGTGCCGCTGCAACTGCTGCTGCTTCTGCTGTATGTTTTTTTTTTTTTTTTTTTTTTTGTGTAAAAAACTGTGTAGCAATTCATTCTCAATTGATTTGTCGATTCTGTTAAATCGTCAAGTTGTCACTCTTGACTGCGTTTCGGTTTCATATTTCATGTGCATGAGAAAACAAACATGGTTGGCGGCGCACAAACAAACACACACACACAAACATAGACACAGACACACACTTGCAGTGTAAAATACACATGCATTTATCCTTGACTACGAACGTTACTTGCATTTGAACGTTTTCACTTTTTTTTTTTTTTTTTTTTGTTTCTTTCCATCCAACATCTTTTATGTCACGCAATGCATACTCATAGGAGCAGTGAAAAAGTTTTTTTTTAACTAAAATGAATGAATGACTTGCTGCGGTGCAACATTTTATATTTCATTTCTGCTGCCGTGGAATTTGCGTGCATATATATTTTTTATTTTGATTTTTTTTTTTTTACCCGCCACACATAGTGTGAAGGGTATTATCAGTTTGTCGGAAAGTTTGTAACGCATTAAAGGAGGCATCGGAGACCCCATAAAGTATATATATTATTGATCAGCTCGACGAGACGAATCGATCTAGCCATGTCCGTCCGTCCGTCCGTCCGTCCGTCCGTCCGTCTGTCTGTCTGTTGCAATGCGTGTTTCTCGGAAAGTTTTAAAGATATTGACCTGAAACTTTAAACTTAAGCTTTTTGTGTTCCTAGGCAGTTTGTATGGCAGAACCAAGGTGCCACGCCCACTTTTAGATATAGCCCCCATACAAACTTACAATTTTTTCTATATTTTTCTATGAAAATAGTTATTATATATGAATGTTTTGACTACAAATCGGGTAAAAACACTTTTAATCCAATATCCATCCATCCAATATCAGAAGAAAGGTGCCACGCCCAGTTTTAGATATAGCCCCCATGCAAACTTACCATTTTTTTCGATTTTTTGTATGAAAATTGTTATTATTTGTAAATGTATTTACTACAAATATGGGTAAAAGCACTTCTAATGACATCCAATTTCAAAAGAAAGGTGCCACGCCCATTTTTTTATACGGCCCCCATACAAACTAAGCGCCCATTTTTCAGATTTTGTATGAAAATAGTTCTTATTTATGGATATATTCACTCCAATCTGTGTTAAATCACTTCTACTGTTATCCTATGAATATGCTTCCGATATGACAAGGATAGAGCCACTATAACATATAGACCCTATACAAACTCACCATCTATTTTTTATTTTTTCAAGAAAATGAATAAAGTTTCGTGTGGCGGGTATTTGAGCTTCGGTGCTTCCGAAGTTAACGTTCTTGCTTGTTTTTTTTAATATTTTTTTTTTTTTAGAAATTTACCCAAGAGCTATCGAAATACTAAAACAGTTGAAACAAAAACATAAACTCAAGGTAAACGTAGAAAAAGAACTAAAAAAAAAAAAAAATTACACTTATAAATATATTTATGTACGTTGGTATAAACAGTTATTTGGCTTAATGAAGTTCTGGCCCAAAGCGTTACTGTAAATAAAATATTCAACTTTTAAAATATAAAACAATATAAGACACATATACATACATATATATATTTTTATTTTTATAAGCGTAAAGTTCACAAAGTTAAATAATAAATTACTTAAATATACTTTTGAGCCCCTTTTTCTTTCTATAATGTATGCACTTTCATAATTCATAGCACACTTTATGCTATTTGTTTCTCACTTCTATAGGATTGCTCAAAAAATAAATTATACGAGAATTATTTAAAAGTTATTTTGAGCCTTAAACTAGAACTAATTAATTTTCTTTTCTTTTTTTTTTTTTGACATTTACTTTGCCGCTTTATTAATTCAAAATAGTTACTGTTGCGCTAGACCTAGTAGTGTCCTGTCATATTTCTCTTAACACCAAACTTTTCATTTCATTAAAATTGGACAAATGTAGACCAGCCAAAATTAAAAATTCTAATGCCGAATATGTGTTTTAATAGTTTTTCAATAAGTATCAGAAATGTTGTAAATGTGTTGTTGAGGAGTCAACTTTTCATAAAGAGTCAGAAAAATTTTCTACATTTTTGAGTTTTTATACCGTAAAGTGCGTTGCGGCATGGGCCTCATGTGCCACTCAGTTTGCCATAAAATCTTCTACGTAATATCAGCTTACTTTCTAGACCCACTCGTAATTTTTGAAAAATTTAAGATTCAAAAACCAAACCCAGCACACAACACCCCACTTCATGTATAAATTACAGATTTGATGTGGATCAGTTCGGGTTCCTATACAAGCTCCCCTCCTTATTATTGTCTTTTTAAAGAAAATAACACTGTGCGCCAAAAAAAAAAAAAAAAAAAATCGAAATTTTATAGTAGACATTGTGGGTCTGGTCGAGTAAAAAAAACTTTATACTTAGAATTTTTGAGGAACCCCAAAATCTGAATCTAGGGTCAAAAAACTGATTTTATTCTCTTTTTTCCCTTAGAGAGCCATAACTCAGTAAACTTCGAACCGATTTTTGTTTTTTAACATTTTTTTCGAAAGAAAAAACTTAGACCTTTCGAACAGTATATATAATATTATAACATTTTCAATCCTATCTGTGTGTATTTTAAAGAGAAATGCAATTTTTTTTTTTTTATTAAATTTTTCAACTTTATTGAGATTTGGTTAATCTTTTTTGTTAAAAACTACTTCTATGGACTGATTTGGTTTGGTTCTTTATTAACTACGCCAGTGATTTTAATGTAAAAGTCATTCGAAGTTTCGATTGAGAAATATTTATGCTTTGATTCCATCAAAGTTAAAGGTTTTTTTTTTTTAAATCTGATAAATTTTTAACATTTTCGTCCGCCATATTAGATCCGAGATTTTGAATTTTTGAAATCTGATTGAGCTCAGATTCGTCTTCAGCACGAAAATTCCCTTCGGAAACACTAGGTCCCATTTTATTCGCATCCGAAAAATGGAAATTTGCAGGGCTGTGTAATTGCAGTCAATTAGAATTCAAAACAGCTAAGAATGTCAAAAGAATAAAATTTGTTAAATTAAATTTTCATATAATACAGCCTAAACGTAATGTATGGGTACATGCGGCTTAGCTACATGAAACAAAAGCTTTTTTTAAAAAAAAAAAAAAATTAATTCTCTTTTAAAAATATATTTCGAAAAAAAAATGTATTAACAACAAAAAAAAAAACAAAAAAAAAAAAAAACCAAAAGTTTTCTAAAAAGTTGGGTTTCTAAAAAAAGGAAATGTAAATAAATTTAAATAATAAAAAAATATATAATTGCTTCCGTTGAATCGCCTTGAAAATATCCTAAAAAATAAACACATTAAATTTCTTTATTAATGAGTAAAATATACTTCAATAAATTCTATAACTTAAGTATGTGCCTTGCACATGCAGCATTTAATTAAATTAATAAATTGTCAATGCTGACTTTTAGCCAATCTTTTTATATTATTTTCACATTTTTAATTTTTTTAATAAAATCTTAATGAATATGAGTAAAAATTCAGCGCAAGGTCAAATACAAATTGCATGAAGGTTGAAATGCATATTTTAAATGGCTTCCGCTTCCGTTTTTCACTGCTTTCACTTTTTATTTTATTTTATTATATATTTTTTTCGATTCTTTGTCATCGCAACTCACACACACACACAGACACACACACACACACAGAGCATAGTGTTCACATTTGACTGACTAACTGAATGACTGACATTGTGTGTGCCTTGGGCTTGGGCTTGGGCTTGTGCGTCGTTTAACTTTGGTTTCGTTACGTTTCATCAAGGTGCAACCTTCGGCGTTTCCCTCGCGTATTCTTTTTTTTTCTACTACTCTACGCTGCTATGATATTTGCTGTTTATGAGCGTACAATATGGCACAACGCACACATTGAAAACAACAAAAAAAAAAAAAGCGACGACGACAACGTTTATGCAAATGCAATATTTGCGCTAACTAAGCGCATTTCACAAACACACACACACACACACTAAGCTATAAAATTAATATTCCCAGTTCTGTTATATGCATACATATGTATGTTTGTATGTTTGTATGTATGTGTGTAAATAGTAAAATATTTATCCTTATTAGTCGTAATTTGCGCTTCTAATGATTCGTAGATTATACACAATTGTGTGTTTATTAAGTTTAATCGCAATGGCACCGGTAAGTAGCTCAGATTGTAAGTGATTTTATTTTTAAATTTATTAAATGTTTTCAAAAAATTAAGAAAGAAATTGCATAATTTTTCGACTTTATGATTCTTTATCAAAAACCTTACAAATAAAATATATGAACTACTCTTATAGATACATCTACTGCACTACAGATACATCTAGTATCTGCACAAATGTATCTGCACATATATTTCTTTGTTTTTTTTTTTTTTTTTTGAAGTCTCTGCTTAGCATTTGACATTTGCTTTTACAATAGAATAACTATATGTATACTTGTACATACCATAGCTATAGTTATAGAACCAATTTATGCCTGGCAGCCAAATGCAATTTTCACATTGTCGTCCACCATGTGTGTGTGTGTGTGTGTGTGTGTGTGTTAGCTTCACTCTTTCACACTCTTGACATTCACTGAAAGTGATGTTGCATGTTATTTCAATGTCATGCAAAGCAAAAATATTTACTAAGTACTCTACAGAATCGTTGTTATTGTTGCAAATTATATAAACAAAACTATAAACTAGACATTTTAATTGTTTGAGTCTTAGAATATTATTAAGTTAGACAATTTTAAGTCATATTTGTGCTTTTAAGATAAATTATTTTAAATTAAAATGCTTGCCACATGACTTATATGTACAGTGTGCAGACATAAATAAATTAAAAATGCACAGATAGATAAAAAGCTGTTAGAGTAAATTGAGAACGACTGTACTTGCATGAAATTAGGATTTCAAGAATATGAATAACCTAATACCTTGACATACAAATCTATTTCGATTACTCACTGCAAGTAATGAAGCAACGGCATAATTGCTCTAGGTCAGTTATGCTTGGTTCAATTACATTGCCATTATGCTTAGCCAGCATAATGAAGCAACAGCAGAATGAGGTCAATTCATATGCATGCGCAAAGAGTTAGATTACAAACTGCGCAGCTAGTTATAAGAATAATATGTAATGTTAAATAATGATAACAATAAACAATCAGTCTAGAGATGACTATTAACTTAAAACAATCGTAGTTTTATTAAACATTATATGGCGATCCTGCCATTCGTGACAATGGTCACGAGGAGGGAAAGAAAAATTTCAAAAAACTAAAAAAAAAAAAAAAAAATGTTAATAAAAACATGTCGCGATGGCGATCTGGCCATCGCGACAAAAATAATAATAAAAATAATTGAAAAACATTTCCAAAAAAAAAAAATAACAAACATTTATTTTTAAATTAAAAACTTAAAAAAAAAAAAACAAATAAAAACTTTAAAGAAAAAAAATAACAAATAAAAACTTAACAGAAAGCAAAAATAACAAATAAACAAACATTTAATAAATGCAAAAATTTAAAGTGAAATTTAAATGATTTATTTAATTAAACAGCCAAATAAAAAAAAAAAAATATAAATCAATAAAAAAAAAACATATTTCGAACGTGTTATGAACTAATTACAATTTTTATAACAATTAAAAAAAAAAATATAATATATATATATATATATACTAATACAAATATTATATATATAATGTTAAAAACAAAAGTTCCCTGTTGGAACTCAACGGCGCTTAGAGCCAGAAGTGCCGCGCCGATGGATGGTCAACAACAGCAGCAACAACAGCAACAACTACGAGCAACAACAACATGCAACTACAACTCCAACAACAGCAGCAAAAACAGCAGCAACAACAGTAGCAACTAAGAGGAACAACTTCATGCAACTACAACTCCAACAACAGCAGGATACAACAACAACAGCAGCAACAACAGCTCCTATGAAACAATACCTCGTAACTGGCACGAGAAGATGCTTTATGCGTTTTTAACGCATGCATATTTTTTTTAGTACTAAAGTGCGTTTTTAAACGCAAGTGCGCTAATTTAAGTAAATTACTAAAAACAAATTAGGCCCCCACTAACCCCCATGCAAGGGTAATAAACTTAATAATAAGTAAAATATTGTAAACTTGATTTTGTGTTTTTGTAAACAATTGCATGGCCCCTATTAATCTTGAATAGGCAAATAATGAAAAAAAAAAAATACAAGCAAGACACATTAAATAATATAACAACATTGACTAAAGTCTAAAATTGGCTAAAAGCATTTAATTGTTTGACTTTATAAAAAGTAAATTCATACTTATTTTGTATTCTCCTTATTGATTTAAATATGCTTTATAATTTTGATTAAAAAAAAACAAACATTTTTTTTGTAATACTATAATTAAAATTGATTTTATTTTATATATGCTCTATAATTTTTAATTAAAAAGAGAAACAAAATTAAAAAAAAAAAAAAATTTTTTTTTGTAATATCTAAACTAAAATAATTTTATAATATATACATATATGCTCAATAATTTTTTATTAAAAAGAAAACAAAAGTTTCAAAAAACGCAAATTTAAGGTTTTTTTATTTTGCTGTTTAAAAATATCAAAATTACATTGATTTTTTTAAAATTGCTTTCTTCATTTTTCATTACACGGTACAGGAAGCATAATTATACATAGACAGATAAAGATAGAAAGGTTATAGAAGCAAAATAGACTAAAAGTAGGAAAGCACCTTATTATTTTAAAAGAAGGAAACTTTACAAAAAAAAAAAAAAAAAATTTTTACTCCCTTCAAAAGACAAAAGTTTAGACAAGTGTAGGATATATTTTTTTTTATTGCGTATGCAATACCTACAATGACGTTAGTAAACGACAAAAACTTACAAGACAAGAAAAATTAAAATGCATCAAACGGCAGTTGACTTCTTGAATATTGCTTTAAAAATCCTACCGGATTTTGATGGCAGCTTTGAGCAACTCCCATCGTTTTTAGCTTCTTTAGAGCTAATAAGCCTAATAAATTATGGCAACACAAAAGTTGCCATATGCCTTATTAAAACAAAGTTGAAAGGCATGGCATATACTTTATTAACAGGCTTAGAAAATACGATTGAAGATATAATTATATCTCTAAAGGCTAGAGTTAAAGGTGAATCTGTAGACGTTGTCACCGCTAAATTGATGAACGTCCGACAGGCATCTAAATCAGCCATCGCATATGCTACAGAGGTTCAAGACCTCACAAAAAAATTGCAATGCGCGTATATTTCCGATGGGTTAACACTAGAATTAGCTGAAAAGTATTCTACAACAGTTGCAGTTAAAGCTATGATTAAAAATTCTAATAATAAAATAGTCCAACTTATAATGGAAGCAGGTCAATTTAAAAATATGAATGAAGCTATAGCTAAATTTATTGATTCTTGCACTAATCATAGGAATAACTTCAAGAAAGATCAACACGTAAAATTTGCTCATGCAAATTTAAGAAAAAGATGCAACGAACGTTATTATAAATGTAATAATCAGAAAGATTATTTTATAAACAATAAAAAGAATTATAGTCGAAATAAACACTTAACTCAACACGTTGAGAAAAAAGAAAATTACGTCGCTGAAAAATTATCGCGCGTAGAATATAAGAATAAAAATACATTTGAAGTATCGACTAAGAAACAGGCAACAAATTTAGGACATAAAGAGCCTAAAAACATGCACATAATTGAGTGCAGTGCACAAAGAGTATATAAAGCGTTCAGTAGCAAATTAAATAAAAACAGCGCAAAGCTAGCAATAAAAGGCGACTGTATAAAAATAACTAAAAATAAAAAAGTGATCACTAGCAATATTAGCAACCTTATCATTAATGGAAAAATCGAATTGAATCGATTATTCCAACTGCTTGAAAAATTAGCAGGTGATAACGGATTGACAAAGCTGCAGCAGTCACTAGGTGACAATATATTTAAAAATAACATGGTCACAAGTTATATTAATATAGGAAATAAAATCCTCAAGAACATAAAAATAGCACTGACGCCCCAATTAAGAAAAGTTGTCACACATGAAGAAAAATGTCAAATTTTGCAAAAGTACCACGATGATTCATTACGGACTGATCACCCAGGAATCACGCGAACTTTGCAAAACATAAGAAAAAATGTATTCATGGAAAAACATGACTAAAGACGTAGCCGAACATGTTCGTAAATGCGTTATATGTCAAAATAAAAAGTTGTCAGAACTAGACAAAGATCAAATTTGTAAAGCTGACACACCAACTACATCATCTGATGTAAAATCATTAGTTGGTAATAACATATTGATGTATAGTCCAAAAAATAAGATTAATAATTGTAAAACTAATAAATTTAAAAATTTTCATTCTCAAATATGATAGGGAAATATTATTTATTATTTTTTGCTATAATACTACACAATCGATAGCATATAAGTATTGCTTATTCGAACTAGTATGTAGCAATCATCGCAAGCTCCTTCCATTTAATGACCCCACTAATTTTGTTCACAACGTGGTGGCATATATAACAGAAGTTAAAATGAAATTAGCTCTTTAGAGAACTACTGAGCTGATTTAAAATTAAATATAATTTTAAGCTTCTTAAAAAATAATATAGTAAATAAAAACAATAAGAGTAGAAACAGTATGAATGATTGAGTGAATGAATAAGATAAACTCTAAGTTGTATAACTAATAAGTAAGAAAAAAAATATTTGGGAATTATACTTATGCTTTCTGTAGAACCTTCAATAAATTGAAAAAAAAAAAAAAACAAAATTTTTTTGTTTCACCTAAATTTTTTTAAAAAAAAAAAAAAAAAAAAAAAAAATTTATATTCATAAAATATATACTTAAAAAGAGCATATCTATAAACAAAAAAAAAAATATATATATATATATAATGTATATAACTACTTATAAAAAAAAAAAAAAAAAAAAAAAATATATAGTATTATACTCTAAACACTATAATATAAAGATAATATAAGTATATTGTAATAATTCATTAATTATAAAATCAAAAAAATATATATACATATATATACAATATTACAAATATATAAAACAAAAAAACAAAATTATATACAATAACATATACATAAAATTTATACAATTTTATTGCTTTAAAATTTAGTTACTAAAAAAAAAAAAAAAAAAAAATTTTAATTTAATTAATTTTAAATTTTTTTACAAAAATATTAAAACTTATGAATAATTTACGATAATAAATAATTCAAAAAAAAAGGGAGATGTAATGCACATGCATATGAACTTTATGAATAACCTAATACCTTGACATACAAATCTATTTCGATTACTCACTGCAAGTAATGAAGCAACGGCATAATTGCTCTAGGTCAGTTATGCTTGGTTCAATTACATTGCCATTATGCTTAGCCAGCATAATGAAGCAACAGCAGAATGAGGTCAATTCATATGCATGCGCAAAGAGTTAGATTACAAACTGCGCAGCTAGTTATAAGAATAATATGTAATGTTAAAAAAAAAAATCATCGTAATAGAATGAAATTGACTTAAGATTCAACATCTGCAACCAGATTTAAATACCAGAATTCCAAAAAGAGCGGTAAAAAATCTTACGGCAAACATACTTTAAAAACTTATAAAGAAGTTGTAGAAAAATTCAACAAATTTGTAAGGTGAAATTACATAAATTCACCATTAAATGCATGCTCAACAAACTTTATAACCAAATTAGAAAGAGATAGTGACGGAATACGTTAACTGATATAATTGCATCATTGACGTAATTACCTCAAACTTTCGACTTAAAAATATATATTCGGTTTTGATATAAAACAATTCGTTTTTGCAAATACAATTCATACTCAATATATGTACACATCGTTCTTAATATAAGTACAATTCGTTTAAGTCAGTTTAAACGCCTAATAGTAGGACGAACAAACATGACAATGATTGAGCTGCTAGCGAGCCTTAACCGTTTTTTTTTTTTTTTTTTTTTTTTTTGAAGACAACAACAAAAAGTAACTTTCAAATAAAATAAAAAAATTTGTAAAACAATACCTACTTGTTGATAAGCAGACAGACAGACAGACGCACACGTTTATCTCAACGCTCTTTTAGGTGACAAATTATGTTTGATAATATTAATAATAAATTTTATGCAGTCGACGTGGCATAATAATTCACAGGGACAAACCTGAAAATCGGCTTTCTAGTTTTGTGCAGTAAAAATTAATATGTCAATATATCAAAATGTTCGTGCAAAAAGTTTAATAATGCCTTTTTCAAAAAAGTAAATAAAGAAGACAGCGTTGTATGCCGCAGCGTCATTGTACAACAAGTTGGCCAAAGTCATGCCCATGCCCTCTTTGCAATATGTACGACGACTGCGGCTGCGGAAATATATAAGCACAAACATTTAGCTAGGTAAATACTTTCACTTTTTTTGCGCTTTTCGCAAAAAACCTATAAAGCAGCAGCAAATGTAATAACAATCATGTTGGCAGTAAAACAACAGCAACAACAACAACAACAATTGCTGCAATAGTGCTGAATGCAAACTAATTGTTGGCCCATGAAATCCTTGCGGTTATAAGTTGTAATGTAAAACGTTATTGTTGTTGCTTCTTTGTTTTTGTTGTTGCAGTTAAAAATCATAAAAGCCAACTGGTTTCAACATAGCCGCTAGCAGCAGGGATTGTGAAAAAGAAAAACTGCAAGTCAGTCACTAGTATGAAACATACTTCTACACTCTGCACTATACACAATTGGCAGTGATGTCAATAATCCATGCAAAATGGTTTGAACACAAAACAAAAACAAAAGTTCAAACGAATATAATTTAAGCAATACGTACAGACCAGACCAGACCATTGTTGAACCGGAAGTGTACGCCCGCAATGGATCGCATGGTTGCATCTAAATTTTTGGCAGCAGTCATACATCTTACGCCATAACATTTCCACTAGCCGCCATTGCCACAAACTACATTCAGCGTAAGTTAGAAAGAGAGAGAAAGAGAGAGACAGTGAAATTTAAATCTATTAGAGTTGCCACAAAATTCTCGTTGCACTGCATCGTGTTCTGTTAAACCTTTTGTGCTGCTGCATAAAAAGCTTCCAATCCGCTTATTGAGTGCATTTTTAGGAAGTAAAAATTTTGAGTTTCATTTTTGTTTGGCTGGCTTTTAAGATGCTTAACTTTTTCAAAAGAGTGACTTGACAACTCTGTATGCGAAACGTAATGAACGAACGAATGAAATGAATTTGCACAATCGGACAGACAGACAGACAGTCAAACAGCAAGTGTGGCGTGGGCAAGATTTGTAAGTATGTGAGCAGCATTGAACTTGTACAACAGCAATGTTGCAACGCTTAACATTGCACCGTCAGCAACAGCAGCATCATCAACGAGATTATGGTGCTGGCTGGCACGCAAGTTCAAATGAGTTGGCGCTTCAGCTGTTGCCAACAAAATGCAATGATGATCGTGAGACGCGCATCTTCGCTTTTGGTATAATTTTGTATTTAACGAATTGGCCTCTCATGTGTATACGAGGGCAATTTAATACGTTAGCGGTGAATGATAAAAACTTAAAATTTGAAAGAAAAATACTTTAAATACATTAAATAACATATTTATTAATAATGCAAAAAATAAATATACGAAATATTTCGTACATAGTACAAATAGATTTCGTATATAGTACGAAATTTGAATAATCGCTTATAATGTATTTTCTCTTCCTAAATTTAACGAAATTAAATGATAAATAGAAATTACGAAATATTTCGTACATAGTACAAATAAATTTCGTAAATATTAATTAAAAAGAAGTTATAACATATCACTTACTTATTTAACATCCCTCAACTACCTACAGTTATCCATATTGTGCTGGGATTTTTTTAAACTTTTACATTGTTGCATCTATGAAATGATTTATATCTGGTTTTTTCCATCTCTTTCTATCTTTTTTTTTTTTTTTGAAAATTTTGAGAATAATGTTGCTTCCGTATGAAGATGCACAATTACATAATATGGGGAAGATGTTGTCGCATTTTTTTGTTGATGTTGTATATTGATGTTACTACCAAAACATTTTAACCGGTTGTTGATTTGATTATTGTAAACATCGACATCGACATCATTAGGGCTTGCAGCCAGTCGGCCAGTCAGTTAATTGGCGTTGCCAAAAGCAACTTCATTATCATGAACATCATTAAGTGTTGCACATAAAATTACAGAAATGAAAAGAAAAGAAGAAAAAAAACAAACACAAAGCATATTCATTTCTTTTGCTCACGCGTTGCATTATTATTATGTATTAATGAGTTTTCTATTGTCTTACTTAAATGCGTCTGTTGTGGTTCAGCACATTGTTGGCTTAATTAATGTGAATGCACAAAAATCGCACATTAGGCTCTAATATGTATTTAAAGCCACACCTAAACCTAAATGTGCGGTCTCGATTTTATAGCATTCCGAAAAATTTCTAAAAATAATTAAAAGCTATTTTAAATCGTTTTTGCTGCCGATTAACTAAATCTTTAATTTCGATTTTATAATCTTTTTTTAAGTATGCATTTTTATGTTACTTTGTGGCATTAACTATTTTATATATTTTTTATTTTTATTATTTTTGTGTCTCTATTGTTTTTGTTTATAAAGCATTATGTAACAAATATATTTTCTTTACAAACTTGCTTATTATATGCTCAACAGCTTTTGAAAATGCTTATGAATTTCATGATTTGATTATTTCGTTATTTTCTATCTTTGTATCTTTTGCTTCATTATTAATTGATTTGGCAATATATTTATATTTATTTTTTTTTTTTTTTGTATGAAATTATTAAGTTGGCATTTCAAAACAAGATGCTAATCAAGTTACATAGCCGTTTTGAATTAGTAATATTAACGGTTAAACGATATAATGATTGTTTCATTTTATTTATTTATTTTTTTAAGTTAATATTTTAATAGTGTTAATTAAATTTATGTAGAGTATCGTTGTACACGCGTAGTCAAGGTTCATATATTTTGAGAATATTTTTTTTTTTTTTAACTTTAAGATTATTTACAATCTGTCTTATTAAGACAATAGGCAAATTTTTAAACTAAATAATACATCACATGAGGGGAACATCACAGGTTCATGCCAGCAAAAACGAAATAAATTTAAAAAAAAATACAATTAATTTACAAAAATAAACAAGAACAGTGGTTTCTCCAGTTTAATTCAGATCTGAAGGGCAGGTCCATGGGGATTTTGAGAATATTGCAAGATTACAGTCAGTAAATTATTACTTCAAACATAATGCAATTACGCCGGAAGTAGTATTTCTTCACTGTTTGCTTGCATAATTCGAATAAAGTAAGCTTTGTTCTATCTCTTCGTATAAGATGAACATACATATTTGCTATACTCTTTTCAGCACAGTTTTCTTTATACTGAAAAGATTCACTTAAATATGTAAGTATTTTAGAAAGAGATAGTTCTTTGAATATGATCCAGAATCGAATTAAAAAATAAGGTTTATATGCGGGCTACGCCCTAAAATGGTGTTAGAAATAAATTGGTTACAGTATCAAGTTTTGTGTCTCTCATAATATGCGTGATAATTCCGTTAATACAGTAGACATCAAGAAAATATATACATTAGGGTTTGTAAGTGCCATATTTCGACCCTCTACATTTTTACTTAAAAATTTGCTTCATAAAACGAATTTTTAAGAATATCTTAAAAATGGTTATGGCCGTTTTGGGTTTCTTCGCCTTAAAATACATAAAATAGGTCCATGGAAAACCAGTCTGCTTTTTGTAAAATATAAAAAGATTATTTTTAAATAGCAAAATAAAATTTTTAAGTGATAATACGGAGAGTAATGTTCAATTTTTGATTTATGGTTCTTTAGAAAAATTTTCTTTGAATATCCCAAAAAATTACGTTCCTGATTGATTTAGGTTTTTTGACAAGAACAAATTGACTCTAATATACAAACTTTATGGGATCTAAAAAGCCTCCCATTGGCAGTAGTACACATTTTTCAAAGCTTAATGGGAAAATGCTTAATAGGATTTTACCGGAACTACCACCAAATAATAAGTTAGCAAAATAATTCGACAAACTCTTTCTGCGAAGGGCTCAGTACAATCAAAATTCAAAGTTTGCTTGGTCTAACTTCTATAGTCTCTGAGATAGTCGATTTTATAAGGCAGACCTGTGATCGGAGAAACATAAGAATGTATGGGCGAGTGGAAGCATGTAAATCCACTTAGATTATGAGGCCTGTAATAATGATTACTTGATTTTCTCAAATGATAAAGAACGTTAATAACTTTGGGAATTCAAGTATGTCTTACTTTGTCTTTTAGGTACTGTTTAAGCAATGCCAGATTTTCATGTTCTATTATCTGATATATTTTTCATGCAACTGTCAATTATTACATAAACATTTTAATCTTTTTATTACCACAGTATTCGAGGCATCAAAGAGCAAAAGTTAATATCTATTATTTAAATTTTAAATAGTTTAACATAGAAAAAAATATAAAAACACAATAAAATTGAACAAATCATTTATAGAAATGATAAATAGATTTACATACGTCAATGCGCAGTCGCAGCAACAGTAAGCACCAAAAAGGCGGTCAAAATGTTAACAAACAACAACAACAACACCGCCGCTGCGTAACTGTAATTTGTGAACACAAAAGAAATTACAAAAAGCAACAACAACAACGGTCAGCGAAATTTTTTTTTTTCACCAAACGAAATAAAGCGTATAATAAATTTAAAACGAAACACGACCATGACCTCGCCCATGATTTGGAATGCTATAAAGAAAAAAAAAGCACATACATAAACAAGAGAAAGATAAACAAACGTTCGGTCAGTCAAAAAAAAAAAAAAAGCAAAAAGAAAAAAAAACCTCAAAGAAAGCCAAGCTTTCAGCACCAAAAAAAAAAAAAAAAATAAATGATAAAATAAAGAAAGCAAACTGAAAAGCGAACAAAAACCGCTTAAAATATTTCAGTTAAATGCTGCGCACCTGTTCGAATGTGCAAGCGAAAAATTTAATTCAGGTCTGAGAAACATGTTCAATAAATAAAAAAAAAAAAAAAATTCTTTTAATTAATTATCAATAATGCAATGCATTCTATTATCTTTATTTTTTTTTTTTTTTTAAAGTAACTGATGCTCCAGTAAAGCGCAGCTACAATAGGAAATACATAATCCCCATTTAACGGTTTTGAAAAAAAAAATGATATGAACAACAACAATTTGTATGCAAATTGATTACATACAAAATATTGAAAAAAAAAAAAAAATTAAAAAGATTCAAAAATTTTTACTTAAATAATTTGTAAATTCGCTTTTAACCAAAAGCGACATAGATTTGTCTAAAAGTTGTCGCCTTTATTTTTTATTTTGGGTTAGTTTCCGCTACTATAAAAAATTTGTAGATGAAAGTGGAGCATGCAGATGAATGAGTACGAATGCACACCAGACGAACCCGACGACGACGACGTTGGTTGTTGTTGGTGTGTTGGTGTGTTGTTGCCGCAGATAACGCTGTTCGGAAGTTACTAACTAACTAAGTAAAAAAAAAAAAAAAACTGGCAAAGCGAGTTTTGTATTCGCAAAAGTTGAATTTAAATTTTTATTTTCTTTTATACAATAATTTTTTTTTATTTCTTTTCATCTTTTTTAATTTTTTGTGAAAAGAGAGCGAAAGGTCGCGTAGCTCAATGATTACGTCGTGAGTTAAGCCGCCTGAAGTAAAGACGACGACTACGACAAAGCTGTAGCGATAAGCTGCTGGTCCAGTAGCTTTAGCTGCCAGGGAACTGCAAGCAACATAGGGAGCATTTGGTACTAAGTAAAATTTCAACTCTCTCTCGCAGTTTAGTTAATTTGGCGCTCTTGCAGATATTTTGTTATTGTTTTTTTTTTTTTTTTTTTTTTTTTTTTTAATGGCAACGACATTGGTAGTAGCATCAAATGTTTGTTTCATTTCCATTTCGATACGATGCGATCAGACGGACCGACAGACAGGCAGACAGACAGACGGACAGTATATTACATAATGTCATCGCAGCATAGTATTTGGTGTATAAAACGCTGCACTAGCACTAGTTAGCGTATCATTTGCGCTTAAACTTAGCACTGTCACACATAGAGTTACAGCGCTTCTTCTTCTCCTCAAAAAACGAAGGCAACAAGGAAACGTATCCTTTATTGTTGAGCAAAAGACGTAAACGTTTGCTAATCAAACTAAATAAAATGGCAAAGTGGTTTATTGTGCGTATTAAATTGTGTTGTGTGGTGTCTAATTTTAGAAAAGAAAATTAATGGATTATTTGATTTTGTTTTTTGTTTTAATATAGTTGAGCATCTTGTTGCTCGCTAGTGGTGCAACATACGGAAAACCAACATTTGGACGTGAACATGTGCACATACGCATACATTTACCCGAAGGTGGAGGCGGTCATGACGATCATGGTCATCATGATCATCACGGAGGTGGTGGCGGCGGATTTGGTGGTGGTTTCGGTGGCGGCTATTCAAGCGGCGGCGGTGGAGGTCATGCACATGAAACAGTTATTATAGCCGATGATGGTGGTCATGGTGGACATGGCGGTCATGGACACGGTGGACATGGTGGTGGTGGCGGCGGCGGTGGCGGCCATGAAACTTTAATCATTGCTGATGGAGGCTCACATGGAGGACATGGTGGACATGGTGGACATGGAGATCATGGACACGGTGGACATGGTGGAGGCGGCGGCGGTGGTGGTGGCCATGAAACTTTAATCATTGCTGATGGAGGCTCACATGGTGGACATGGTGGACATGGTCATAGTGGTGGCGGTGCTATTGGTGGTGGCGGCGGCGGTTATGGACATGCTAAAGTGAATACATTCGCTGTTATTACCGAATCACATGGTGCTTCTGGCGGTCATGGAGCTAGCTTTGGACACAGCGCCGGCGGCAGCTCTGGTGGTGGCTATAGCTATGGACACGGTGGTGCTAGTCAAGGTGGTGGTGGCAGTGATGCTGGTATTGCACACATTGCTGCTTTAGCTGCTACATCCGGTGCTGATGCTAGTGGACACAGTTCCTATTCTAGCGGTGGCGGCGGTGCCAGCTATGGAGGAAGTGGACATGCTGATGTTGCTAAGATTGCTGCTATTGCTGCTACTGCTGGCGCTTCTGGTAGTAGTCACGGTGGTTATAGCTCCGGCGGCGGCGGTGGCGGTTATGGCTATAGCAGCGGTGGTGCTAGTGGTAGTGCACATTCAGTTGCCAATATTGCAGCTATTGCTGCAGCTAGCGGCAGCGGCGATAGTTATAGCAACGGCGGTGGATATAGCAGCGGTGGTGGCGGCTACAGCAGCGGCGGTGGCTATAGCAGCGGTGGTTGGAGCAGCGGTGGCGGTTACAGTGGCGGTGATAGCTACAGTCAAGGCTACAGCTCTGGTTATAGTGGCAGCTCTTCTGGTGGCCATGATGATGCTAAGATTGCTGCAATTGCTGCTGCTTCAAGTGGTTCCAGTTCGCACAGCTCTGGTGGCGGCAGCAGTGGCTATAGCTATTCAGCACCAGTTAGCAGTGGCTGGCAATCATCAGGTTCTGGTTCATCCTACAGCAGCGGCGGTTGGTCAAGCGGCGGCGGTGGTGGTGGTAGCAGTGGCGGTTGGCAATAAGTGTTTCTTTTTGCGCGCATTGGACACACTTCGTCTAGTCTATTTATGAAATTACATCACATAATCATGTTTTATTTCATTGCATGTTCATCATCATTGAAACACTGCAGCCGCAGCAGCAATAGCAGCAGTGGCAGCGGCAGATACAAAACGCGTTCACAAATCGTTTTGTTTCGCCTCTCGTTTAAATTATGTTCAATTATTATGTTCATTTACTTTTACTTTACTTCACCTTTTTGTGTAAATATTTATAAAAAAAAAAATAAAATAAAATAAAATAAAAGAAAGAAAAATGTATTTACCTTGGCCTCAATCAATGCACAATTTGCAGGAATTAATAACGCCAACGTAATTTTCAAAAAGGCTCTTCAATTAAGCAATCTTGCAGATACAAATCTACATTCAGCTTCGTAACTGATGTAGTAGCTGAAATTATGGCCTCAAGTGGCGCATAATTTTTTTCTTTTCTTTTTTTTTTTCGTTTTTGGTTTTTTCTGTTGTTATGACGTAATTCTCAAGATAATCAACAACGCACGACCGACATCTGCCACAAGATGCAACAACGGAAGAGACCTTGAAAAGCATTAAAAAACAAAAAAAACAACAGCAACAAAAGGTATCAAGATATAAAACAACTTGTTACGTACTGAAAAAAAAAATTATATATAAAAAAAAAATTACTCATGTCGTCGAACTTTTGGGCATGATAAATGTGAAAGTAATTTTGGTTTTTGCCATACATATATAATAATTATGCAAAGTTTAAGAGTTATAGTACATTGGTTTTTTTTTGTTTTTTGGATCATTTTGTAACGAGGCTATTGTGTTTTAAATTAAAAAAAAAATGGTAGAGTAGTACTTGAAATGTAGTACAAATAATATTCCTTCATAAAAATAATTAACTAAAAATGATACTTTTTTATCGTGTTTTAATCATATTTTGGCAATATCGGTACAGCTTCTTGCATTTCGTACAGCTAATTTGTCGACTGAAAAGCATTGTCCTACTTAAATGTAAATAGAAGTCTGCAGTTGGAACAACCAGATATTTTTATACCCGTTACACATAGTGTAAACAGGTATATTCAGTTTGTCCAAAAGTTTGTAGCGCATTGAAGGAGGCATCGGAGACCCCATAAAGTATATATTGTTACGATTCTTGCCTTTATAGCGCAGCTTAGAGGGAGCTTTATTAATTTTTACTAAGAGAACAAAAGACTTTCCTCTTCACTATGCACCATTTATTTCTCTTCTCTTTGTTACAAAATTCTACTGTTTAATTTAATTCACTTCTGCTCAATTCATTAAATGTGTTTTCTGAATCGTAGTCAATATCGTTCTGCTGCAGTTGTCTTCAAAAAGTGCATTGTCAACTTTTCTATCCCTTCTTCTTATTAGTTTCTTTTTCTAACAATCACCTGTGCATGATCATTCCTTCATTTCATACCGCAACCAGCAGTCATGCGTTCATGCAGGGTGATGCAGTGGGGCGAAACTCATGTTCATAATAATATATTCTTGATCAGCTCGATGAGACGAATCGATCTAGCCATGTCCGTCTGTCTGTCCGTCTGTTTGTTGCTATGCGATTCATTCGCTTAGTTTTAAAGATATTGAACTGAATTTTAAACTTAAGCTTTTCTCGGCAACAACTAGGTTAAGTTCGAAAATGAAAGTGCCACGCCCATTTTTAGGTATAGCCCCCCATACAAACTTATCGTTTTTTTTTCGATTTTTTGTTTAAAAATAGTAATTATTCATGAATGTACTCGCTCCCAATTGGGTAAAAACATTTCTTTTGTCATCCAGGGTCAAAACCAAGACGCCACGCCCATGTAACGGGTATTTCAGCTTCGGTTCCACCGAAGTTAACGTTTTTACAATTACGTAGAGAGATTGTTAATTTTAGTGTTTTACCCTGACGTCTTCTTTTACTAGTCCATCCATCAACTGATGAGCACCTTTTCATCGAAGTCATAAAACCACAAAGGCAAAAAGTGCCTGTAGCTGCCCATTTAGACAGTAAAATTTGATTTTTGGACTGGGCTCGTCAATGGTGTTGGCGAATTGGTAACTTATTTAGGTTGGGCGCACTGTCTTCGACATCCATGCCAACTTACACTTTAAAATATTCATTAGTTGGGTAAAGAATTTGAACTAACTTTAAATCCATTTTCTGTTACTAATTTGTTGAGGTCGGTGCAGAAAGCCTTTGGTTTGCTATGTCTAAAAAGTGTTTACAAGTGGTATAGTGAGTACCAAACAGAACGTGAACATGTCGAATGACGAAGAGCGTTCTGGGCGAACATCAATCTCAACCGATGAAGCTCACGTCCAAAAAAAATAAAGATTAGAAAACCCCTCGGTTAACGATATTAGCACCTCGAAAGGCCTAAACGCATCAAATCACGACTGGTACTGAAATCATTGATTTTTTGGATACAGGCATTATTTTTTTTAAAAACTCGACTTATATCGTTTCACAGCCACAGTATTTATCTGATTTAACGCCTTCTGGCTGTTCAGGAACACCGTTTTGAGATGATAGAGCACATTCAAACCACTGCCAAAAAGAGCTGCAAGCCATCCCTGAAATCCCTGTATTGAAAATTGGGAAAATCTGTTGGCATAATTGTATTGCAATGGAGATGGGATTACTATGAAGGCGATGTCTGTTTTAATTTATTTTTTATTTTTATTTATTTATTATTTTTATATTTTTTTTTTTTATTTATTTAATTTTTACTCTTATTTATTATTATTATTATTTTTTTTTTTTGTATACTTTTTTTTATTTATTTTCATTTCACTCAACTTAATTATCATTCATTATCTCGTAGCTAAACTATATACATACACCTTTATTTTATATATTGCCAACTTGAAGCACATTCTGACAAACTAAGTAAACTTAATTTAAAAGATAAATCCTGTCTTAGAAAAAAAAAAAGAAGCAGCATGAGAGGAGAAAATGGCCTTAAACAAAATAAAATACTTCTTTTGCACTTTTCATTGTTACTGTGTGTGTTTATTTATTTATTCTTAGTAAAAATAAGAAGAAAAAGAACAAGCAGAAAAAAAAAGAACCTTTTCCGAGAATGAACAAAGTCTTCTTAGCTTAAAGTTAAGTAAGTTTTCTTGTTGTTTTGTTACTAACGTAAAATTGTTTTGTTTTGTTTTCGCTAATTTACGCACTGCTGACTTTCTACAATAGAAACGCCAGCACAGTTGATGCTTTCTTCTTAAATACTTTTCATGCAGCCTACCTAGTATTTGCAAAACTTAGATTACATTTCTAACCGAAGGCGTTGTTTGTTGTCTATATTCAACTTCATCGTTGTTGTCGTCATCCTCGTCAACAGACGCTATACACTATAGTAATTCGATGTCAGTTAAGTAAAAATTTATATAAAAAAAAAAAAAAAAAAACGAAATTAAAGACACATGTTCATCAACATTTGTAATCCACTGATTTTGCTAAATTCTATGATACAAGAAAATTTAATTTTATTTAAATTTCACTCAACTGAAAATTTAGTATATCAAAATGTACGGCAACGTATAAAAGCAATCAATCAGTTACGGATTAGTAGATAGTACTTATTTTTGACAAGTGTTACATGTACAGCAGAACAACAAAAACTACAACAACAACTACCCAAAAGGAAAACATGTATAGGAGAGGAGAGCAAACAATGTAAAATACCTCAAAGTGTCGCAATAAAATATATATTAACTGACAGACATTTATACGATATAAATTCGCCTCTGTCTACTTAAGTATATTCAAAACTTGCGTAAGATAGTATAAGATTGAAATATTTGACGCACTGCGTTTGGGTGCGGATTTGGGTTAAGCACTTTTAAACTGACAGTTTGGAGAATACACTAAAAAAGAAAAAGAAGCCATGAAATATTCAGTACACTATGCGGTTTCTTTGAAAATATTTTTTTGCCATTTTTTTTTATACCATCTATTTAATTTTAAAATTTTCGTTCTATGAAAGTAATCGATTCTTTTACACATTTTTTTTATTTAGTCTGCTTTATTGTATTATGAAATCTGTTTCGTAAAATGACAAATTTTTCTTTTACAAAATTCTTTTCTTTATAGTAAAATTGTACAAAATAAAATTTTAAAATTTCGTACTATGTAAACTGTTTTAAAAACAAAATATTTCGAATTTCTTTTAAATCCTTTTTTTATTTAGTACATTAAGCAGTTTTGTACACAATAAATAAAATTTTAAAATTTCGTACTATGTATGAAATCTGTTTTGTAAAATGTACGAAATATTTCGTAATTTCTTTTCACAAATAATGTCGTTTTTCTTTATGTTATTGAATCTTAAGAAATAGTTTCAAACCAAAGTAAAGCATATAAAATATTTATTTACATTTTTTTGTAATACTTTACTAGAAGAATGTCTATGTTTTATTTTATTTTATATAATACACATTAAACAGATCAGAGCTTTATTATTTAGATATATATATATATTATTATCGACAGCTAATTTCACATTTTGTTGCTATTCTTCTTCTACAATAATCAATGCGTCCAAAGTGATACTTTTTCTTTTTTGTTGCTTTGTTATTTCTTTATCGCTTTGCTGCTCCTCTTCAGACCAATATTTTTTACTCAACTGTGTTACGTTGTCATATATGCCAAAATAAACCGCCGATGTTAAGCCAGATTTTAATAATGTTGGTGCCATACCCTTATAAAATCCCGAATAACCTTCCATTTCAACTATAAATCGCACGCATCTCCGTACTGTTGGACATTTAGCATTCTCACCGAAAGTCGTACGATCTTTTGTAAAATAATTCAGTTGTATACGTTTTTTTAGTAAATCGCACGGATAGACAATGGCTTTGGCCAAAGTACCAGCAATGCCACCCGTTATAAATAGCATCCAGCTGGGCAGCAACTTTACATCATATTCACTTGGATGCTGTACATGCTTGATCAGTTTCAAAGCAAGATAATTAAGATTTTTGTAAAAAAGAAAATTTGCACCGACCAATGGATATATTTGCGCTAACGTAAAACCCAAACCACGAAATAGTGGATATAGTCCTTCGCGACGTCCAATTTTGAGTGCGCCACGCAATGAAGTTATTTCGCTTGAGGCGCTATTCTGATCTGATGCAACAACACGTGTGCGTATCGTATCGAATGGTTGTGAAACGATAGCACCTAAACAACCAGCAGTGCCACCACATAAAAAATATGATACATTTGGATGATCCTGCATAAAACTAACACCGCGCATTGCCTGTCTTATCTGTTCGTATGACCAAAATTGTACAAGCGCATACGTTATGCTCATGATCTGTCCGGCATTGTGTCCACGCCAAAGACCGCGTATACCTTCTTCATGGTAAATATCACGCATTGCTTGATGTATGCCATAGTATTTTGATTTCGTATGACCGCCATTATCCTGTAGCGGTTCAACTTGCATTTGAAAACGTATCTTGAGAACATCAAATGGTTGCGTTATAAAACGTGTAACAGCGCCCGCAATACCACCGGCTAAGGCTTGCTTAAGTTGCGTTGCTATTGAATGTCTGCGCTGTTGCGACATCTAAAAAAAAAAAAAAAAAATAAAAATAAAAATAATAATAAAATACAAATTATAAAGACTGTAAACAGTTCGAAAAATAAACAATGTTAAGCTTAAAAAAAAAAATAATACTTAATGTTCCATACACAAACATATAGTATGTATTTCGGATGGTAAAAACTAAATTTTCGTACTATTCACTACAATGTACGAAATATTTACTACAATGTACAAAATATTTACTATAATACACGAAATATTTACTACAGTGTACGAAATAATTACTACAATGTATGAAATATTTTCTACAATGTACGAAATATTTACTGCAATATATGAAATATATATAAAATGTACGAAATGTTTACAATGTACGAAATATTTACTACAATGTACGAAATATTTACTATAATACACAAAATAATTTTACTACAATGTATGAAACTTCGTATATCATTTTTTACAAACAATTTTGTTTTATTTCGTGCAGATTTTATCAAAGTGTGTAGAGGAACAGTTTAAAAGAAAAATGTTTTGTGGAGTCTTATTGCAGTTACAATTCTTGTCTGCTTTTTGATATTTTTAACTAAACAAAAAAAAACTTTTATAACAGACTATACATATAAGTATTACAATGTTTCGTTTATTAGAAATCAATAGTAAACTAATTTGACAACATGCAACATCCTCATAAACCCAATACATTACGTACGAACTTACAAATATCCTTGCGAAAATCTCATAAGCAGTAGCAGCAGCAGCATGCCCACATGCCAATTCATGTTAATTTGAGTACAAACAATAATGCGTTTAGCCCTTTCGGAGCAGAACATAATGTAAATTGCTGTCATACGCACATTCAAGTTGAGTATACACACATATATGGTACATATTCTTGAATGATCTGGTATAATAGAAAATCAATTTGGGTTGCGTTAAGACGCAAGTCAGGCAGCAGCCGTCCCTACACAGTTAAACAATTCAATTTTATGCAAAATGTAAACGATACGAAAACGAAACGAAAAAGTTCTTTTTTTTTATACATTTTACTGCAAATGCATTAAATAAGCAATTGTATAACACACAAAATGAGCAAAGATGAACAAAACCAAAAAAAAAAAAAAAAAAACAAAAAAGGTTCGGACAGCACCTAAACACAATGCGCAGCATACTTTTGTGCTGTCTAGAGCAGGAGATAATAGCATCGAAATGAAAAGAATAGAATAAAAAAGAAAAGAAAAGAAAAGGTCACTCAATTCTTATGAAAAAGATGCTGTTTGACAGGCAATTTATATTATTTCTATTGTGTATTTTGCTTAGCATATCTAAAGGCGCAGTACAGAACAGAGCGGTACTATTAAATGACATAAAATCGAAATTGAAAATGAATAAATGAAAGACAATACAAGACACTTTTGAAATAACTAGAAATGTGCTTTGTTAATTTATTATATTATCTAATTACTAATATTTTTTTTTCTTTAAAATATATTTTACAGTTGCCAAACATCAAGTTGTTGCCTATACACAAAAATCACAGATTAAGCACGAAAATCGACATATACAATTGGTACGCGAATATGGATTTCATCCGCGTACAAAAGCAAGCGTCGAAGATGGTGATGTGCTGCCAAAGAAATTCGAACCATTTCCAGAGAATATGTATGGAAAACCCCTGGAGGAAATTGATAATTTTATATACGAAGAGGTATGTGTGACGTCAATTATTTTACCTTTGCTGACAGTGATTGAAGTAACTATTGTGTATGTTGTTGTGTTTACTAGAGAAATCATTGCAATATCACAAATAATTGTTCGGTTTTCAAAACCAATGTTATGCGAAAAATGTCTTTGTATAACAGCAAAACCATTGACAGAGATAGCAGCACAAAGACAGCTTAAAATAGTTGTGAAAATAAGTAAAAAAAAAAAAAAAATGTTGCACCGAAGCTCAAATACTCGCCACACAAAACTTTAATTATTTTCTCCAAAAATAAAAAAATTGAAGGTGAGTTTTGTATAGGGGTATATGTTATAGTTGCCCGATTCTTGTCATAGGATAACAGTAGAAGTGATTTTACACAGATTAGAGTGAATATATTTATAAATAAGAACTATTTTTATACAAAATATGAAAAATTGGCGCTTGGTTTGTATGATGGCCTAATTAAAAAAAATGAGCGTTGCACCTTTCTTTTGATATTGGATGCCATTAGAAGTGTTTTTACCCAATTTGTTGCAAATACATTCATAAACAAGACAAAAACGTTAACTTCGGTAGCACCGAAGCTCAAATACCTCGTCACACGAAACTTTAAAAATAGCATTTTCTTAGAAAAAAGAAAAAATGGAAGGTGAGTTCTTATGGAGTCTATAAGTTATAGTGGCTTGATTTTTGTCATATCGATAGCATATTCATAGTATAACAAATAGAAGCTTGATTGGGTTACACTAAGATTTTGGAGAGAACATCTTATATCCCATAAACAAATTAAACTATTTTCAATACAAAAATCTAAAAAAGGGCGCTTTTGTTTGTATGGGGGCCATTTTGTTGGTCCAAAAAATGGGCGTGGCACCTTTCTTCTGATATTGGATGCCATTAGATGTGTTTTTACCCATATTTGTAGTAAATATATTTTATACAAATAATAAGAATTTTCATACAAAAAAATCGAAAAAAATGATAAGTTTGTATGGGGCCTAAAATTTTATCCTAAAAATGGGCGTGGCACCTTTCTTCTGATATTGGATCTTAAAAAAAAAAAAAAAATATTTTTTTTTCAAAAACCCAAAATTTTAGGGACATTTGGATGGAGTATTGGATTAAAAGAACGTGTAAACCTCAAAATTTTGCTTCTTACCTGATTTGTAGTAAATACATTAATAAATAATAACTATTTTCATAGAAAAAACGAAAAAATGGTAAGTTTTTATGGGGGCTATACCTTAAAATGGGCGTGGCACCTTGGTTCTGACATACAAACTGCCTAGGAGCACAAAAAGCTTAAGTTTAATGTTTCAGGTCAATATCTTTTAAACTTTCCGAGAAAAACGCATTGAAACAGACGGACAGACGGACAGACAGACATGGCTAAACCGATTGGTTTCGTCGAGCTGATCAATAAAATGTATACTTTATGGGGTTCCGATGCCTCCTTTAATGCGTTACAAACTTTCCGACAAGCTGATAATACCCTTCACACTATGTAAGGCGGGTATAAAGAAGTGCATACGACATTTTGGAAGACATCAAAAAAAAAAATAAATATTTTGCTGTTCTGACTTTTTTGTTGCAGCTCTTAAGAGGATTGTGGTATTTGTTATTATGCTTAAAAAAATACAATATATATATTTTTTTTTTATTTGATTTGAGCTAAGCTGAAATTGCACAGAAAAATATTGCTACAATACGCTGCGTATGCGTAATATATAACGTATACGTTGTATACATGACAGCATCGCTTAAATAAACATTTATCACAATTTTCGTATTAACAGAATAGACTTAAAGTTGCACAAAACATAGCAAAAAAAAAAAGAGAAAAGCGACTTTTTGTTAGCTTGTAAAAGTAGAAGTCACGAAGTAAGGTTTTTCTTTTGCTACAGACTTTGCTGATATAGCAAAAAAAAAAAAAAAAAAAAACATTCTGTATTGTTATAAATAACAACAATACAAAAAGCTATGACAATGAGATACACGCACACACAAACCAGTTAAAACCTTTTACCCAGTGGCAATTGGCCATAAATAAAAAATCAGTTAAGTAGTTTACTTTCGAACAGCAAATCGACCGCGTTAGCTTATTTTCAACAAAGACTTTTGAATGAGTGCAAAAAAGTCAAAAGCGGCAGCAATTGCACGCTTAAAAGTCAAAGGTGAAGCTCAAGAACTATCATAGCACAAAGGCCACTTAAATTGTCAGTTAAAAAATTATTTATTTTATAGAAGAAAGCATTCTAGTTGCTAGCTGCTATAATTAGCAATGTTGGCAAATTATTGAAGTGTTTTTATTTAATTTGACAAATATATTGACAAAAAAAAAAAAAAACGAAAGTTATTGTTTTATTTATTTTTACTTTTTATTTACAATATTTTTTTTTTCACTATTTAATTTTTACATATATGTATAAAAAAAACATTTTAAAATAAATTGCTTGCACACAATTGCATAGATACTTTTGTAAATGTAGCTAAATAATTAATGTATCATAAAAAAAATACTATAATTATTTTGCTACCGTGCAATTTATCATTTATAAAAGCATTTTATGCGATATGACTAAAAACAGTGCGTATGAGCAATAAAAAAATTAATTTATATGTACAATAAATAAATAACACATAAATGATTTATGCAACTATCAATTTCATATGAAAGTTTACATTTTAAGTATACAGTAGCCTGAATAATTAGAGTTACACTGTAGCGAATTATTGTATATGACTGCCACAAAACACATAGTTTCTTATATATCATAGAAGCATCAAATTTTTTAGGTGAATGCTTTTCAAGCTTAATTATAAATATGATTCATAGTAAATTTCCTAAAATGCAACATGGGAGACATATAAGAAACTGACAGAAAAATGAATTTGACATTACCAAGCGTATATGTATTTGTATAAGAATAACTTTAGCTTGCTGCTATTGCTTGCTTTTACGCATTTCAATTATAATTTGATTATATAAATAGTTAAATTATAATTAAATTTAAAAAAATATAAATGCAGCTCTATTTATATATGCAAGTACATAATTCCAATTAAAAACTTTTCTCAAAGTTCCAAGTCATACATTGACCTTCAACTTTTACTTTAAGATCACAGAGATAAATTAGATTTTGACACGAGTTTTTAGTATGCAATTAATTTTTAAAAATATCAACGAAAAATAAAATTCATAAAATTAAAACAACAACAAAAAAAAAAAACTTAAAATTATAGAATAAATAAAACAATACAAAAAATATAATTTTTGACATTTTACCCAATTACCCTATGCAGTTTTGGTTATTATTTTATGCAGCAATTAAACTTTAAATATAAATAAAACAATAAAAATATTAAAAAAAATGATGCTACTGCTTACATATTTAATTTTTACAATGTACGCCAAAAAGTATGCAATGAAAAAAAATAGCTAACTCAAAAACTAAACAAAAGAAAAATTAATTTGAAAAAAAAAAAAAAAAAAATACAATACAATAACAACAGAAATTGCAATACAAGACGACCCCAATTAAACTGAACCAATGCAAAAATGCACAACCCCAAATGCGCTATAATTGCAACAATAGTTTTTGCAATTGTTGGCTGCTTGCCTGAGTGACTAAGAGAAAATTTCTTTCCGCTACTGTATCTTTCATTTATCAGTATCATTTTTTTATTTTTTTTTTTTTTTTTTAGAATATTGCATCGGTTTCTACCATTTGAAAATGTTTTTCGAATTGCAAGCATGCCTTTAGTCTATACGTACATTTTCATTTTAGTCTGTCCTGCATAGTACACAACAGTAAAAAATATTTTATGCTCGTTAGCCACATAGTTGTTGGGGTGTAAGAGAAATTATAATAGAACCTACGTACCTACTGATCAGATTTCGTACGTCTGTGTCGTTTGTTGAATATTAAAATTCAAATCTCATCGCATTTGAAACGTGTATAATGTTTTACAAAACATAATAGTAAAACTACAATGATTTTTATATATTTTCCATTCTGCATGAAGCAGAAATTTACATTTTCATTTTTATTTTTATTTTAAATAAAATAGCATTGTTTAGATATTAAATTTGATTTTGTACAAAATTTGCAAATTTGGCAGTCAAATTTATTTTGAATTGTTGCAACAGATTAAATTAAACAGCACAAGGCAAAATTTATAAACTTTGGTGTGACCGAAGCTTAGATATGCTTCAAAAGAAACTTTGAGAGGATATGATTATCAGATAGTGTTTTGTGAAGGGGGTCAGTAGCGGTTCACGATCCGATACAACCAAGGACACCATTTTGGAGTTCTAATGAGAAGCAAATGTGTCAAATTTTAAGTCAAAAATAAAATATAAAAACTTTTTTTCAATTAAAAATTTGAAAATGGGCGTTAGTTTTGCTTGGTCCGATCTTAATGGAGAAATATATATATTTTTTTTATAAAAACTAAAGTTTAGGGTGTAAATTTGTATGAAAGCTTTGCAAATTTTTTTTTTTTTTTTTTAATTAATTTTTTTTTTTTGTGCACTACTTTACAAATCAAGCTGTTCAACTAAGTCATATATAAACCATAAAATGACTGCACATTTTTTATTCTATATACACTAACTAAGTTTACCTTTCACTTGTCTTTTTTTTTTTTTTTGTTCCTCCATTTATACAATTCGAAGTACATTTTAGCATAAGAAAAAAAAAGTACAAATTGTATGCAGATTCTGTTTTTTTTTTTTTTTTTTTTTTTGGGTATTTCACTTAGTAAAGCTATTTTTTCTTTCAAATATTTTCCAGTATGAATAAAAATTCTATTGATGCTTTTACTGCTTCACCGCAAAAATGTGCACTTTTCATGGAATTTAAAATACTAGAAATGTTTTTTTTTTTTTTTTTTATTTTTTGCATTCGCATAAGGTCGATTTGATTTTATCAAAAAAGGCACTTTATGCTTGCATTTAAATGAAGCACAACCATGCGCATCATTATATAAACACGTTGGCAATAAACATAAAGTTTAGAATAAAGTTCTCATTATTTAATAACAAAATACCGAATGTGCTTTATGAAACTCCATCAAAAATGTTGTTTATGTTCTTATTATTATTTTGTTTAATGCTATAGCAGCTTTTAAAATTTAACACAACGCTTTAACATTATCAAAATATCATTGTTATGAAAGGTATTTGCTGTATTTTTTTTTTTTTTTACTTTAAAAAAAATTCAAAAACGTCAAGCATAAATTTTAATATTAAAGCTGTAAAGCTGACTTTTTGTTTTTATTTTTTTTATAATTTTTTTAGCTTCAGTGGTGAGCACATTCCATGCTAATAGCGCACCATGTGTGGTATAAAAATTGAAAAAAAAAACTGCCCACCCCTGGTTTAATTTAATACAGATATGCATGTTAAAATAAAAACAATGAAAATATTTACATATTTTTTTTTTTTTTTTAATATTTTTTTTTCTTCCATTTTTCCAATTTTATACCCGTTACACTTAGTGTAAATGGGTATATTAAGTTTGTCGGAAAGTTTGTAACGCACTGAAGGGGACGTCGTAGACCCATAAAGTCTATATACTCTTGATCAACTCGATGAGGCGAGTCGATCTAGCCATGTCCGTCTTCTGTCCATCTGTCTGTCCGTCTGTTTATTTCAACGCGATTTACTCGGAGACAACTAGAGATACTTAGCTGAATTTTGAAACTTAAGCTTTTCTCGGCAACGATCAGATCAAGTGTGAAAATGAAAGTGCCACGCCCATTTTAAGGTATAGCCCCCATACAAACTGACCGCCCATTTTAAATTTTTTATATGAAAATAGGTATTATTTACGTATATATTTACTTCAGATTGGGTAAAAACACTTCCAAATTTATCAAATGTCAAAACAAACGCCCATTTTTCAATATATCCCCAAACAAACTTACCGCCCATTTTGATTTTTTTTGTATGAAAATGGTTGAAATGGTTTAGCAGTGTATTGACTCCAAATTTGGTAAAAACACTTCTAATATCGTCCAATATTCAACACCAAGGTGCCACGCCCATTTTTAAGTTTAGTCCCCATATATACTAACCGCCCATTTTCAAATTTTTGTATGGAAATGGTTATTATTTAGGAATGTATTGACTCCAAATTGGGTAAAAATACTTTTAATAGAATCCAATATCGCAACAAAGGTGTCACGCCCATTTTTAGGCATAGGGCCTACTCAAACTTATCGATTATTTTCGAAATTTTTCTGAATGACTGTATTTTTAGCTTAAAATTGTGTCTAAACTTGAGTTGACCTATTGACCCCCTCCCATCGCATCTCGATGTTTTATCTATGTCACTGATGATAACACATTAACTATTTAAAAATACGTGTGACGGGTATTTAAGCTTCGGTTCCACCGAAGTAAACATTTTTCCTTGGGTTTATTTATTTTTTTTTCTCTCATTTTTTTGTTTTTTTTTTTTTTACTTTCGTTTTTATTTATTTTTTTTTTTTTTCCTATTTTTATTTGTTTACATGTTCATTTTCGTTTTTATTTATTTATTATTATTTTTTTTTTTAATATAAATTTATGTATTTGTCTGTAACTATTTGCATGAACATAATTGTAACCTTTTAAATTCAATTTTTTAAAATCATTTTTCTACACATTTTTCTCTATAAAATCTTTTAATGCTATGCAAACATAATAATTATTCAGAATAACCTCGAATAATGTCTCATCAAACACCATTCACCGTACAATGTAAATTTACTTTGTGGCAGAAGTGCGCGCACACACAAAATGGCGACAGCGCCATATAACCGCAAATGCCACATAAACTTTAAGTATCACAAAATGGCGTAGAATAATTCAAATTAGAATTTTAATATATTTTAAAAATAAAAAAAAAAAAAATAATATTTTGTTCATAAAAACCGTTAAAAAAGGAAAAAAAATATTTTTTTACGATATATAAAATCGATAAATAGTTGCATAGCATAAATTAAACTTTTAATTAAAAAATTTTTGACAAAGTCAAATTTTTTTGTAACAATTTTATCAATAAAGCATAACTTTTGCCTTTAGGAAAAGAAAAACTATTTTGTTTACATAAAATTTAGCTCTTTGAAGCTATAAAAACAAATTTTTAATTTATTAGCACAAACAAGAAAAGCTGCAGACTAACATAAAGCGATTTTTTTAAATTCGCTTGCATACAGTTTCGAGTAGTTCTTAATTGTCAAAACATTATTTCCTGTCATTGCTACCGTTCGTTCATGTTGTTCCTTTACAAGCCTCTTAAGCATTTAAGCATACAACAAGCTAAAGTAAACATGTGTGTCCGCCTATAAATAGAGCAGACTATCAACTCGACTTCTCTTCTCTTGATATTGACTTGAATTCATGCTTTTACATACATGTACATATGTATGTATGCATCTATCTATCTAAGTAACTGTACGTTTGTATAAAAAAAAAGATTTTAGTAACATAAAACAGTAAAATATGCATGTATGCCTTTGTCACTACTATTATAATTTACAAGAAGACATAATGAAATGCCTAATACAAACAAACATACATATACTCACATATGAGCATCGCCTTAAATGTCCTTAAACACTTGTTCAGCAAAAAAAAAATCCCAACGAATTGTTTTAGCACATTTTGTATACATTTTAAACAAAGAGCGAATTGTATATTAATTTTAAAATTAAAAATGTAATGCAAAAATGTAAACGTTTTAAAATGTTAACGTTAAAAAATGTTAACATTAAAAAATGTTATTACTAAAAAAATGTCAACGTTTCAAAATGTTAACGTTAAAAAATGTTAACGTTAAAAAATGTTAACGCAACAATATGTTAACGTTAAAATATGTTAGCGTTATAAAATGTTAACTATAAAAAATGTAAACGTTAGAAAATGTTAATGTTAAAAAACGTTTACGTTAGAATTTGATCGTCTGAAGACATATTGGTGACGGTTTTACTCCCAATTTTAATGCTTAGCTCTGTTACAGATGTAAGACATAAACTTTTCGTTTTTATTTTTTTATTTTTTGAAGCGTATAAAAACTTTAGTCAACTTTTTCTTTGAGTTTTTAGAATGTTTTCATTTTATTCTCATTTTTCATTTTTGTTTTTTTGCCATTTTGATTTTTATATGTGAAGCTGCTATCTTAACTGTCTTTAGTGCTTGTCTTGCTTCAGTTTCTGTTGAGTGTCAAATCAGCGTTTACTTACTTGACAACACAAACGTATATGTATAACATATATGTATTCTTTTCTTTTTTTGAAAATGTTTCTCAAGAAAAAAATAAAAACCATTTCATGTTAATTAAAGATATTCATGTCATCAGCAGTATTCAGACAGTGTCAAGTCTTAGCTAAATTAATGGTTTTCTTTATTTTTAGCAAGTGAAGCAGACAAAACCGTATTAATTAAAATGGTCTTTATGTCAATTTAAAGACAACTTTCTTCGAAATTATTTGAGGGGGTTTTTTATAAAAAATAAACTACTTTGTAAACGGCTTTATACAACACATAGCTAAATATACATTTACTTTGAACGCACTTTTGCCACGTTTAATTTTTTTAATACACTCAAAATAAAAACCGAAAAAAGTCATTTTTAAACAAGAAAGAACGCTGAAGTCGAGTATGCTCGACTACAAGATACCCTGTACCCAATCTATATGTACCTTAAGTTAGGTTCTATTTGACTACCATACATCATTGAATTGGATTTTCATAGAAAAACTTAAAAAATCGGGTATATCTTTGATTGGGTTTATACCTAAAATTTTGTTGGGCCTACCCATATTGGTCTATTTCATTGGGACTATCATAGACATAATTTATACTAAATTCAAATTTTCTAGAATAAAAACCAATGACGTTTTTATGTAAAAACCCAATATTTTGGGGTAAATTTGTATGGGGGCTATACCTAAAATTTTGTTGGTCCCAACCATATTGGGATATTTTATTGGGACTATCATAGACATAATTTTTACTTAATTTGAACTTCCTAGAATAAAAAACAATGACGTTTTTATGCAAAAACCCAAAATTTGGGGTACATTTGTATGGGGGTACCCCTTAAAATGGGTCTAGAGAAAAACCGTTTGTAAGTGCACACTTGACGGCCTAGGAGAGTTTAAGTTTCAATTTTGAAAGCTCTACCTCTTATAGTCTCCGAAATAATCGTTTTCATACGGCAGACAGCATGACAGACGGACAGACGACGGACGGACGGACAGACAGACAAAGCTAGTTCGACTCCCCTTCCAATGCTGATCAAGAATATATATACTTTATAGGGTCTATCTTGCCTCCTTCTGTCTGTTACATACATTCGCACAAACTTAATATACCCTTTACCCTTTGGGTACAGGGTATAAAAGAGATACGAAATATTTTGTACATTTTACAAAACCCATTTGTACATGGTACGAAACTATTAAAATCGCTTAGATTCAAGCATGTTGAAAAAATACAAAGTATATAAAATATGTTCGCACAATATTTTGCTTCGATTTTCATTATACACATTTATGCAGCTTTTAATTTGCGTGTATTAAATATGTATCTTAACTCAAACCATATAACTTCATAGGTAATAGAAGCATATAAAAATAATTTACCACTTCATGCAATTTTATAGAATTTCTCAAAACGAATTATCTCAATCTTAACGCATATTATAAACCATATAATGTGCTAACATTATCGACCACAAAATACGATAAAAAATAATATCTTTAGCAGCAGTAGTACATGAACGAGCTCGAATGTCATCTACAGCAGCAACGCCAGCAGTGGTGGTGTCAAGTAAATGACATTAGAGCACACACTTAAGGTGTGAAAAGTTGCAATGGAATTGGATTAAAATATATATATGCAGTTACACACACACACACTTGAATTCAACGATCAGATACATGCAATCTTAACAGACAAACACACACACACACACACCGATGTGACTAAAGTTGCTTCAAGCAAAAAAAAGTCTCATCTCACTCCAAATATATTTAAGTGTGGCAAGTAGTTGTGTGCTACCACAACTGTGCCGAGCGTAGCGTAGCAGTTGGCTGTCAAAGCACATTTTAATAGGATAGTACTCAAAAGGCTTATAGCGCGATTTGTATCACTTCACTCACTGTGCGTACATATACTATATATACAAGTTTAGTCAGATCTCATATAAAATAAAGTTGAAAAACAACTAAAACATATGTTGTACTCTTGCTACAGCTTTAGATTTTATGTATTTTTATTAGTTTTCTTTTTTTGATGTTTTTTTATGTTTTTTTATTACAATAAAGTTTGTCACAATCTAGCTAAATGTTAGTTCAGGCGCTCTGACAGACGCGATGCTGTTGGTTTTGTCTTTCGTTTGCTTAATGCCAAATGCATTTTCTAATAAATTTTTGATATTGCCAACATTTGCTGCTGACATTTTGATTAACTTAACTTTTTTTGGTAAAGTATGACAGCTGCGTATGCATTTTGATTTATTAAAAAAACAATTGTTTTTTGTACTTTATGTAAATTTTGTTGGGTACATATGTACATATATACAAATACTGCCCAACACTAACTACAGTGCTTTTGATTCCAATATTTTTCTTGACTAATGTACAAGTTTAAGTGTGCCGAGTGCACATACATGCTTGACAATACTTAGGCCAATAATAGCACATTGTGTTGCCACATAATCTTAAAATAGTTCAGAGCTCTACTATATTAGTTTACAGCCAAAAAGGTTCTTGATTCTTATAGATCTATTCCCATGTAGTTTTGGCCCGTACGCTCCAAAAATGGCTACGAAAAAAATTCTTAAGGATCGCTCTAATTCAAAAAACTAAAAAACAAAAATATTAAAAAAATTTATTTAAAAGAAAGGTGATTTTAAAAGGAATCGTTTGTTTGTCGGAAAGTTTGTAACGCATTAAAGGAGGCATCAGAGACCCCATAAAGTACATATGTATATAAATTCTTGATCAGCTCAACGAAACGAATCGATTTAGCAATGTCCGTCTGTCTGTCTGTCCGTCTGTTGCAATGCGTTTTTTTTTTTGGAAAGTTTTAGAAATATTGACCTGAATTTTGAAACTTAAGCTTTTTTTGATCCTAGACAGTTTGTATGTCACGCCCATTTTTGGATATAGCCCCCATACAAACTTACCACTTTTCTTTCTTTTTATACCCGCCACACATAGTGTGAAGGGTATTATCAGTTTGTCGGAAAGTTTGTAACGCATTTAAGGAGGCCTCGGAGAACCCATAAAGTATATATATAATTCTTGATCGGCTCAACGAAACGAATCGATTTAGCCATGTCCGTCTGTCCGTCCGTCTGTCTGTTGCAATGCGTTTTTCTCGGAAAGTTTTAAAGATATTGACCTGAAACTTTAAACTTAAGCTTTTGTGTTCTTTTTGTTTTTTCGATTTTTTTGTGTGAAAATAGTTATTATTTATGAATGTTTTGACTACAAATCGGGAAAAATACTTTTAATCCAATATCAATCCATCCAATATCAGAAGAAAGGTGCCACGCCCATTTTGAGATATAGCCCCCATGTAAACTTGCCATTTTTTTCGATTTTTTGTATGAAAATTGTTATTATTTGTAAATGTATTTACTACAAATATGGATAAAAGCACTTCTAATGACATCCAATTTCAAAAGAAAGGTGCCACGCCCATTTTTTGATATGGCCCCCATACAAACCAAGCGCCCATTTTTCAGATTTTGTATGAAAATAGTTCTTAATTATGGATATATTCACTCCAATCTGTGTAAAATCACTTCTACTGTTATCCTATGAAGATGCTAACGATATGACAAGGTACAGGCCCCTATAACATACAGACTCCATACAAACTCACCTTCCATTTTTTTATTTTTTCAAGAAGATGATTCAGTTTCGTGTGGCGGATATTTGAGCTTCGGTGCTACCGAAGTAAACGTTCTTGCTTGTTTTGTATGAAAATAGTTATTATTTTTGAAAGTTTTCACTTCAAATTCGGTAAAAACACTTCCAAAGGTATCCAATATCAAAACCCAGATGCCACGACACGTTGAGTCCCACTTGTAAATCATTGTTTTTTTTTTTTTTTTTTTTTTTTGACAGAGGGTTGCCCCTTTACCCATACAGATAATCAAATATATTCTCTTAAATATTTTACTTTTACCATTTCTATTTAAATTTCTATAACAGATTGAGAGCAAAATAAAATCATTTTTAAACTTTAAATTTTCTTTTAAAAGTGATATTTTATAGAAACATTTATGCAAATTCGATTTAATTAAGTCAGCATACTCACTATACAAACAGATAATGTCATTCTTAAACTAAAAAGTATTTTCGAAGAATATAACTGAAATGAAAACAAAATAACAAACTCCTGACAGCAGCTGCAAAGTTGCATTTACAAAAGCCTTTGGCTTAATTCAACCATGAACTCGACGTATACAAATCAATACATATGTGTATGTGTAGAATTTGTAAAAGTATCTACCTAGAAGCTATATGTAGATACATTTACAAATATCTTTATGCACATACAACGACATCAAGTCGATTGCAGAGCATTCACAGAGAAAATGGTTTTAATCGCTACAATTTTATTGCCCAATCAATTTCAAAATGGCTTAAAAATTGAGAAAAATTTGCAAAAAAAAAAAAAAAAATTATGTCAAAGTAAATAAATTCAAAAAAATTTTAAGTGCTTATTTATAAATTTCAACAAAGCTAAAATCTTTTTAAAGAAAATCTGAGCCACAAGAAACTTATTACTGATTTTTTTCTACTACTGCAGCATGCCGCAAAACTTAATGTAAATTTCAATCAATTATAATAAAATACACACGGGAACTGCAACACATAATTGCAGCAAATTAACAAAACAGTTTTATAATTTGAGTATTGTACAAGAATAGAAATTGGAAGAAGATAAAATATTTCATAACGACTTTGAAAACTAATTTTCGTTTTATATAACTCAAGTTTAATTACAATTTTCGCAATAGTTGCACAAACCAAAACGAAAACTCTGATGGCGAACATTGATTTGTTTGCGGTAATTTTAGGTTAAAGCAAAGAAGAAAGAATAAGAGCGAAAGATATAAAGTGTAACTGTACTTTATATACTATACTATATATAACGAAGATTTTCCAATTATGATTTAGATAAAGTTTTCAAAAAACTTTGTCGTTTCTAATACACTAAAGTCATTTATCTATAAAATGTATAGCTTGGGTTTGAGTTGTAAAAGTTTTGCCGTTTGAAATTAAAACAGGATATTGTGGCATGAGAATTTTATAGTTACACATTAAAGAGATGTGCAGACAGACACTGTATTTAAAATCAATAAAAAAATATATATTAAAAGCACAAAACGTAACAAATAAATATGAAAATAAATAAAAGAGAGTGCAAGCAGTCTTGTTTAACTTTTACACTTAACATAATCTGTTGAGTATATTTTTTTTATGGTTTGCAATTTAAGAAAAAAAAAACGTCTTCATAGTCAAATAAAACATTTTTGCTTAAGTATACCAAATAACCACTTGCATGCCACAAAACAGACAAGACACGGGTTTGGTTTGCTTTGAAAGCGCGTCAATCACAAAATTTACGTGTGTGGAGTATAAAAATATATGTTGCGCCAAAAAGTATGCAGCATGTTATTGCCAAATACTCATAAAATGAACAATTTTGAAAATGTTTTTATTTGTTTTTTCTTTTTTTCTTTTTATTTCTATTACATACAGCTGTGTTCAGCTACAGTCCAATGGGTTATTTCTGATCACTTTTTTTTTTTTTTTTTTTGTTTTTTTTTTGTATGAAGTTTTCAAATGTATGTCAGACTAGTTGTAAGTCCATTTTGTGTGCTATAAATAATAAAATGCACTGTTGCTTCGGACTTAACGAAAAAATCATCAATCAAAATAAAAGTTTTTAGCTAAAATTATATGGCAAAAGGCAAAAGCATACGTAACCCTTCTTTAAAAATCTTGCTTAACGTTTAATTACGCTTTTAATATTTTACAAAATAAATAAATACAAAAAGAAATTATTTGCCAAAAAGCACAAAACTTAAGATTCTACAAATCTAATTGCAAAGCAAACCATAAATTTCAAAATGCCACTTATAAGTTTTTGCTTGCTTCAACCAAAATTGTATAGCGATACTTCAGATTGCCGCTGTTGTCGTGCTGTTCAAAAAATATCTTAACTTTGGCATCACAGCAAACTTTTAGAGTGAAATGAAAATGAGACGAAATAAAAATTTATTAAGTGTGGCGAAAGTGGCAAAACAATTTTCGCAAAATTGAGACAATATGCGCAACAGTACAACAGCAGCAACAACGTTCTCATGGTAATAATCATCATCATCATCATCACCATAATCATAATCGACATTGTTCACGCTTTGTGTTATTCATTGCTTGTATTAAATAACAACAACAAAAAAATGGGAAAACAAATGTCGAGCGTTAAATGTTTTGTGCTGTAAACTATTTATTTCAAGTTTTTGCAGCTTTATATCTCAACAAATTGTACAAATAAATATCTTTTTATGCATTTAGCGCTTAAAGATATTAAAAAAAACTGTTTACTTTATTATTTAAAAACATTTTTTTTTAATTCGCTGCGTATTTGCGTAATTTGGTGCGAAACACCAGAACACTCGAAATGGAGGCTTTATGTTATATTAGCCCGATTCTTACCATATCGATAGTGTTTATTTAGGCGGGCATTGAATTTGATTTTACCAAATTTTAATTGAATTCATTCCGAAAAAATGAATGTTTTCATACAAAACTCGAAAATGGGCGATAATTTTGTATGGAGGCTATACTTAAAAATGGGCGTTGCACCTTGGATTTGATATTGGATGACAAAATAAGTATTTTTACCCAATTTGAATTGAATAATTCATAAATACCTATTTTCTTACTAAAATTCGAAAATAAAATGGTAGATTCGGAAGGGGGTTATAACAAAATGGGCTTGGCCACCTGTATTTGGCATTGGATAACATAAGAAGTGCTTTTTACCTAATTTGAAGTAAATATATTCATAAATAATACCTATTTTCATTCAAAAAATCGAAAATGGGCGGAAGTTTGTATAACCCTAAAATGGACTTGCCACCTTTCATGTCTGATATACATAACTGCCTAAGGTTAAGTTTAAAAGGTCATCGTAACAGACGGACAGACAGACGGACATGGATAAATCGATTTGTCTCATCGATCTGATCAATAAAATATATACTTTATGGGATCTCCGATGCCTTCTTTAGTGCGCTGCAAACTTTCGGACAAACTGAACAAACCCGTCTACACTATGTGTAACGGGTATAAAAATTGTCCCGTTCGAACCAGATTAGAATATTTTATTTAGATTATCATACGTGTCAGCCATACCGAATTTAAAGTTTCTAGATTGAGTTTTTATTCATACATTTAAACAAAATTCAATATTCCCTTTACCCTTTTCAGTAAAGGATATAAAAAAATCATAATATATTTATAAAAAAATATTTAGAGTCGGGACCAATGAGATCCACGGAATGGTATTGAAAAAACACCCCCGAAAGAGCGGCAATTAGACAAAAAGTATTGTACATCTGAATGTGCAGGATCGGGCTCTAATATTAAGAATCGCGCTCATCTCTGTTTGGTATAGATCAGTGGTGGGCAACTGTTTAAATTTTTTTAACATGGTAGGGGGTTCTTAATGGGAAAAAGAGGGTTTTGGCCCCCATCCTGGTAAAATTTGTTTATATGCAAAAAAATATAATTTGTACACATCTCTATTTGGTATAGATCAGCGATGAACAACTGTTTTAAATTTCTACCATAATTAGAATGATTGTGCCCACCACTGATAAAGCTGTTTAGTTCTCACAAATATTTGATTCCATAATGTGAAAATAATATAAAAACATTGGAAAATTGCCGAGTTAAAAATAAAAAAAAAAAAAATTTTGGTATTTTTCAATCCAACCACATCAGAATCATTTATCTATATCTATATATACATATATAAAAATATATAGCTGTGCGTTAACAACGCTAAAACTCGGAAATGACTCGATCGATTTGAACAATTTTTTTTTGTTACTCTCATCATAGATATGGTCAGAAAGGAAAAAATTTGGAAAATTTTGACCCGGGGCCTAATGGGGCCTTGAAACCGGAAAAGCCATATCTTTGGAGTGAATAAACAGAAGAGTAGAGACTTGAAACAGGGCTCATTTGAAAGATGGTTAATAAACATTTTTGGCGTTCATTGATGTTCAAGGGATTTCCGGAATTTGGACCTGGGACCCATATGTGGACCCAATATAGATTTTTTGACCAATTTTTTTTGTTTTTATTACAGGTGAGCACTTAGACGGGATTTTAGAAAATTTTGACCCGGGGCCTAATGAGAGCCTTGAAAAAAGTCATACATTTGGATTGAATGGACGTAGAGACTTAAAAATGGGCGCATTTGAATGATGGTTAGTCGTGTTTAGTGGATTTCCAAAATTTTAACCCTCATTTTTTGAACAATTTATATTTAGCCACCAAAGAGAAGCAAAAAAACGCGAGCAAAGCCGCGGGTACCTGCTATAATATATAAAAATATCATGTCCACGAAAATGGGTTGACTGATTCTTATGAAATTTTGTGTGTATATTCAGTTGGTCTAATTATCGGACATAAACTATTTTTCGTACCACTAATTTGAGTGGCGGGCGTTGTGCCCATTGAATTTATCATTAATTTATCTAATATTTCCTCAAACAACTCCACGTATTTCAATTAAATTTTGTAGATGTCTATTTTTGGTCCAACTTACACAAAAAAGAGATTATGTAGTTTTAGAAAAATGGGCGGAGTGCGTGGCTCCCATTGAAGTATTTGAGAGAAATTTAATTCGGTATACATGTTAAAAAAAAGTTTGAAAAAAAAAACGGACGATGGGCGAGGGCCATTTAATTGAACAAAAGAAACGAAACTCGGTATAAATGTTATTACATCGAGAAAAGTATAGTCCATTGGAAAAACAAGCTGTGGGTGAACCAAAAAAATTCGTCTTATTTTTGCAATTGAGCTAGACAAAGAAATAATGTTTTACTACATGACCCGAGCAAGGCCGGGTAGTTCAGCTAGTATATGTATAAATTTACAAACCTCAGAACAAATTAACATTTAACGATATTTGATTTCTCTGCGACGCATATGAAAATACTTAAGTGACAGCAGCGTTGAGATGCTGTCAACATAGTCGTAACTGCAAATGAACAGCCCAAAGGTGTAATTTTATTTTTTAAAAATACGCACAGCACAACACAGTTGCTTAAGTAAGCAATTAATGCTTAAAAGAATTTTTAATGAAGTGAACCAAAGAGAAAAAGTAACTTTTCTGCTTTTAACTTCAGACTGCATTTTTACAATACTTAATGCCATTCGCACAATCTTATGCAGATATACTATATAAAATATTTATTATTGTACAATATACACAGCCGTGTCGTATTTTAAGATAAATATTTATGCATAAAAATACAAATAAAAGCAGCAACAGCTGAGAATATATATAAAATAAAATTAAAAATATATAACAGAACATTAAACGAGCGCGAATGCTCAGCTGAACGTTGATTGTCGTTGTAAAATAAAAAAAAAATAAGTAATTCAAAAACAACGGATATGCATTAAACTTACGGATATGAGTTGCAAACTACTTTAAGATGCTTTTTAACTTTTTTGTTATTTTAATTCGTTTAGTTTTTTTTTATTTTAATCGAATTTAAGTTTTATTTTTCATTAATTTATATCAAAATATGTACACATGTAGCTTTTATCGCTATTATTACGGATATCGAAAAAGTCTGAACAAGATTGCAAATGCATAAACGTTTGTTGTGGCGTTGCATAAAAATCATGCATTAAGTTGATAGCAACGGAAATATGTATACACAAGCCAGCCTGTTTTGTTTAAATAACACACATACACACACATACACACACATGCATGCAACACTCAATTTTCATGCAAATGTAACTGCAGCTGTGTTCATATCCGTACTAAATGGCACGGCATCATGCATTCGCGCAATGCAAACTGTGACTCTGACTGACTGAGAATGAAAAGGATGCTATAATTTCGTAGTAACGCTCGAAAGTGAGAACAAAAGTCGGATGTAAGTTTGAAAAAAAAAATACACAAAAAAAAAAAAAAAACCGAAACAAAATTTAGAGCTGTAGCTATATGGAAAGGGAAATGTGCTAAAAAATTTCAGTAACATGTTTTCTATTCGTTCGTATTGTATGAATTTTTATCTACAGAATATATATTTAGCTCATAGCAAATGAAGTTAGAGATAGTCGAAAGTATAGAAAAATCTGTATTTGGGTCAATTGTTTGAGTACGCGTTGTGTTTTACTATTTTAATTTTTTTTTTTTTTTTGTGCAATTGCGGATATAGTACAATAAAATTCAATTAGAAACTGTATGCAACATAAATTAAGCTGTAGATTTTTTTTTGTATGGTTGCAACTAAAAGTATGCAATAAATATGTGCAAAAAAGAAATTTACTCAAAAAAGTATGTCACCGAAAACGCTTTCGGCCGAATTTTGGTTTAATAGCAAATCACCATGCCATGTGCATTGTTTTCTAATAAATTATAAGCCAGCTTAACTGAATACGCATCTGAAATGCAATTTTTATATAAAAATGACAATTTCTGAATATTTTACATCAACATAAATAGGCATTTAAGTACACCTTCTACTAAATCGTTAGGCTGCTGGCAGCGTAAAAACTAAAAGCGAAGCAAAAAGCCATGATACAAAACACTGCTTAAAATTTTCTGTGTGAAAGTTCTAAAGATACAACCGTGTGCTATCGCATGGCTTATCGCTTTGCTTTTAGCTTATACTCTGCCAGCAGCCTAAGTTAAATTTGTGTTTCCTGTTAATTCTGCTAATGAAAAAATAATAATAATGAAGAACAAACAAATTAAACTAATTTATTCGAAAAGGATTTGTGAAAAAATTAAGCGTTTTGGGCGTTTTTGCAAATCACTATTTATTTAAATCGCCAGTGATTTCTGTAGCACGCCAGACTAAGTAGCATTTTTTATTAAATTATTTATTTTTTTTTATTACCATAATTTTAATAAAACAAATTAAAATCAAAACTTTATCACTTAATAATTTATAATGCAAACGCACATAACATACATAAAGAGTTTCCATTTAATTGAATTATAAAATTTATTTGAAGTTCCAATTAAATTTGTCAAGCATACAAATTAAAATAATTGAGTATGAATTTCAATAGTATTATTCTCAGTTAACAATAATTTATCAAACGCAATCAAAAACCGCAACAACCAAGTACACCACATGCAACAAAACGCCCAAAGCATTAAAAGGATGACTCTATATAGAATACATATATACATATAAACGCATAATATCGAGATACAAAGCGAGAAATCAATGAATAAACGGAAACATGAACAAGTAGTCGTCATACAGTCAATGTTATTAGAACGTACTACATACATACATATTATATGTATACAAATGTATTTACAATGACAAAAGGAAATATAAAGCTTAAAGATACATACATATATAGTATATATACTTAAACATTTGTATTATAAATGTAAGGGCAGGAAGGCAGGCAAGTTTGTTGTGTTACAATTTAATACAACAATACACATTCTACAATAATGAATTGATCGAAGCATTTTCAAATGGTTTTATGTCAACCGAAGTAGCAATTTTGTTATTGAATGCTTAGATATTTCTGTGTGCACACATATATTGTACAATTCAAAAATTCCTCAACAAAAACAACAACAACAACTACTCAAATATTTACGCTATGTATAAGTGAATTTGTTATAATGAATATTAAATCAAGTAAAATCTAATCAGAAAACCAATAAATAGCTGAACAACAACTAAAAAACAAGTGGTCAATAAGAAAAAACCAAAATTTAATTCTTGAATAAATAATTGTATTTGTCTAAAACAAGGCAAAAGGAAAGAGGCTTGGAAGACACATCTACCCATTCAATCTGCTATCCGTCGTATAAGACACTTAACTCCTCTAAACTTAGAATTTAAATTCACCAGAGCTCTCAAGAAATTCATTATATGAAATTATTTTCCTAACTTCTCTCTCTCTCTGTCCGTTTGTTTTTCTATTCTTCGCATGAGATAAAAGATTTCAGAGTCTATAAAAAAATAGCGCATTCTAGCTTAGAGCTTCGATTTTCCAGAGCCCACGTGAGCTATGTTATATTGAAATATTTTCCGAATTACATTGTTTGCATTCGAATCCATCAAAGCTATCTGAAACTCAAAAGTCATCTAACAATTTGCAACAATTTTTTTAAAACATCAATTATAATCGATTATGAAACAAAATCTATTTCTCTGATTAGAATCAATTCTTTCCGAATAATAATTTTTTACTTACTTCATTCAAAGTTTTGCTCACACTGTATAAAGAGATACCTTGAGATTTTACTAAATCTTTCCCAATATTATAAAACGAATTATCTAGGCACTTTTTTAACGTCATAGGTGCTAGTGTTGGCAAAAAAAATTACTTTCGGTGATTTTTTCACAGTGATTTAAAAGTCGCAATGTAGTGATTTGCGATTTTCTTGTTCCTCAGTGAACATGTTATTCAGTTATCGGCGATTTTGTGTGTCGCTCTTCGCGAACAGTGAAACTGTTTACTTATCAGTGATTGGTGCTTTTATCACTCTTCGCGAATCGTTCATATTCGCTTGAGCACAGAACCTGTACAAGTCACTGCGACTCAAAAATCACTCTTTTTGTTAACAATAGTAGGTGCAGATAGATGTTCAGATCTACTACAACCACTTTAAAATTTGTTCGGACCCTCTTGAATTTTGTTCATAAAAGAAGAACCCAGTAACGGCATTTACTATCGAATTTTAACGAACACATAACTACTTTAAATTAAGAGCTTTTTATACGCGTTACACATAGTGTAAACTCGATGAGACGAATCGATCTAGCCATGTCCGTCTGTCTGTCTGTCTGTTTGTTGCTATGTATGCTATTCATTCGATGAAGATATAAAGATATTTTACTGAAATTTTAAACTTAAGCTTATCTCGGCAACGACTAGGTTGAGTTTGAAAATGAAAGTGCCACGCCCATTTTTAGGTATAGCCCCCATACAAACTTATCGATTTTTTTCGATTTTGTGTTTAAAAATAGTAATTATTTATGAATGTACTCGTTCCCAATTGGGTAAAAACATTTCTTTTGTCATCCAGGGTCAAAACCAAGTCGCCATGCCCATTTTTAGGTATAGCCCCCATACAAATTTACCGCCCATTTTCGAATTTTTGTATGAAAACATTTATTTATTTCTGAATGAATTCAATTAAAATTTGGTAAAATCAATTCTAATGTCAACTCCATCGATATGGTAAAGATCGGGCTAATATCACAAAAAACCTCCATACAAATTTGATTAAATTCATCATGAAATTTAACTAAGCGCCTAGTCGAACATATAAACTATTAAAAGTTGTGTAACGGGTATTTCAGCTTCGGTTCCACAGACTTTAACGTTTTTCCTTGTTGTATTTGTTTTAAAGCAAAATTTGAAACACACGTGACATTAAATCGCATTTACCTATTTATTGTTTCGAACTTTTTCAAATTAATTATGAAAATATGATTTTATTATATTTAAATTCAATTTAGTTAGATATTTGAATTTTAAGTTTAAACGGAAATGAAACCATTTACAAAGCACTTCCGGCTTTTTACGCAATACACAAATATTTTATAATATTCGACACACACACACACATACATACATTTAGTTTGTACTTTTGAACATATCTAGAGGCGCACAGCTGCAATATGAAACACTTTTCTAGTTCATACACACAACACTAAACCACACACACACACACACACATTACTGATGCACACAATGATAACATTTGGAAAAGATTGAAATGGCAAATTGTTGTTTTGTTGCGCTTATTATGTGCATATGCCTGCATGTATGTATGTGTGTGTGTATTGCAAATGGCGTATATCGTTTAAATAAAAGTTGTATAAAAAAAAACACAGCGCAATTCAGGCTTAAAAGAATTTTTGCTTAAGTAAACTTTTTACAAAACTAAATACATACAAACAAAGTGTGTATCTATGTGAATTTTTTAGATTTCTTTCTCTCTGTCTACGTGTGTGTGTGTGTAAGTGCAATTACTACTACTATGATAACTACAATAACGACGACGACGACACAGAAAATACGTTAAATTGTGCAAGTAATTACCAAGCGTCACACAGAAGCAGCAACCAGTTTTGAAAAGGATGATGATGATGATGAGAAAAAAATAGCGCACGTAAAAACTTTAGCATAAAATTAGAGAAAAATATGCGAAAGAGAAGCTTTTTAACATTAACACACACAGTGCAGCACAGTGTGCAATAAGCCAAAAGAAAAAATCGTTTCGTCGAGTAATAATCAAAAGATACATCGAAAGCTTACATAAAAAAACGTAACGCTTTGGTAAACGTTTTAGTACGTAATTGTCTACGTTTTTTTTTTTTTTTTTCTTTAAAAAAAAAAGAGCCATTTTTTCCAAATCATGTTTTTTAAGTGCCCCCAACACTCGCACAGCACGAAATTAAAATAGAAATAGGAATGAAATGCACAACTATACTAAATGCGGCGCGAAATTTTAATGACGCTGAATGGACACAACATAGTTTTTTTTTTTTTTTTTCAGCACACACATACATATTTGCTTGGCAACATTTGTGACTTTAACCACAATTTCCTAATAGCAAAAAAAAAAAAAAAAAAACTTTAACTGAAATAATGAAATACGAAAAATCCTTAAATAACAACAAAGCATGGCAAGGCATAGCGAGCAGCAAAGTTTGTCGCGTTTCCACTAGAATATAAATTTATTGTTTTTGGCCAACAGCAACATTTGCTGCTGGCATGAAATCCGTTCAAACGGAATTTTAATGAATTATGGTTGCGGATAAACACGAAAGCCAACGTCACGAATCTAGCTAGATGCTTGATAAAATTGTTGAAAATATAAAAAAAAAAAAAAAAAACACTAAAAAACATATCAACAGTGCAGTAAGTTATCGTGTTTTGAACAAAATAAAAATGGCCAAGTGATGGATTTTGTTAACTTAATTTAAGTCAACTACAAATATTGATTTTTTTTTTTCAATAGTCGGTACTAATATATTTGACAGCATAATTCACTATTTCTGCTACAATTTTAATTAGTTTCTAAAAATAATTTTTTAAAAAAAAGTATCGATACTTTTGCTCAACTACAACAAATATCGATACTTTTGCTGCCAAAGATTTACTTTAAAAAAATATACAAGCATACTGAGCTGTCAGCGAAATCTCTAGAGATTATGCTGTCGGTTTTAAATCGTTAAAATTAATTTTAGTGTCACAGAAATTCAGGAGATTTTATTTTTCGAAAATAATTGACTTTTGTGCCAACGCAAGTGTTTTTTATGATTTTTTTAAATTGAATTAAACAATAAACTTTACTTTAAACTCCGAAACTTAAATACTCGTCACAGAAACCTTTGATCTATGTATAATTCTTCGAAGTTGGATGATTGTATGATTCAAAACTGTTTTAAATCTTTTTTGTTTAAAATTTAATAGAAAAAGATACCCCTAACATTCCAACGTTATGACGTTATTTGCAAGTAAACAAAGAATCAATACTTTTCAAATTTCAATATAAGTACAGTACAAAAATGCGTTCAAGTATCAATATATTCCAAAATATATTGCACCCCGTCGACTGTCTGTCTGTCTGTCCGTCTGTCCTTCAATCTGTGCAATTATTTATCTCAACTTTAAATTTAATGTATTCAAAATATTTTTATATTTTAAGCTTCCTTGCTGTGTGTATTTTAATTAACATTTATCGTTCGAATTTCGTACATTAAGTGTTAAACAATGTTTAGCCAAATATGCATAAATCCACTCGTACTAGCAAATTAAACCTACATCGCTTGCTCTATTTACATATTTAGAAAACTATTTAGGCATGTATTGTATATGTATATATATATATATATTTATTATACTTATTATGTATGAAGCTCAATAGTAGTCTCGTACAATGTTAATACATTTTAGTTAAATACAATGAAAAGCAGCTAATTGACCACAGCCTTGGTTTGGAAAATTCAATTAATTAAAATTGTAGCATATAATTATTTTGAAATTACTGCCAATTGTTGTGTAGGAATTCAATTCAATTATCATTTTGTGCACAATTTATCCGAATGTACAAATATATTGTATTGACTTTTGGCAATTGTGTTAATAATATAAAGTGACAATTCTATTTCCAATATTGTATTATTTTTTTTTTTTTTTTTAAGTTTGATTTTTTAATAGCGCGTACTTATGTTATTTACTAAATGCAAATATTAAACATGAACTAGTGTACAGGAAATAATTAAAATATTTAAATCAAATAAACAAATAATATATTCGAAAAAAATTTCATTTAAAAAATATAGTAATATAGCAATTAGAAGAGTAGGAATTAAATATAAATATATTTTTTTTTGTTATCAGAAATATGTCTCTAAATTAATAGAAACTTTAATCCAATAGAATTGTAGTGGAAGTGCTACTCAGGCTAACATTGCCTTATGTACCTTATATATAAAAGCTCTTATGACGTAGAACATCTTTTAAAACATATCAAAACCGCACTGAGAGTAAAACGACGGAGAGTTTAGATGAGCAAGCATATTGATATTCGGTGCAGTGTTGCCAACTCTGATCCGAAAAAATCAGCTAAATCAAGAAAAAAATCAGCCAATATAAGCTAAACTTGTTAACAAAATAAGCTAAAATTAAGCTAAATTTTATTAAAGTATGTTTTACTTTATTTAACTATTCTATAGAAGTGCAACAATATAATCTAAATCAATTTCATCGTCAACATTATTATAAATCTGGTTTGTTCCTATCATTCTTAAATATTTTTTGAGTTACTTCGTAATTATAGCAACATTTGTCATTCCGATGGAGGCCGTATCTAGATATTAAACAATAATGAAAAGTAGGATAAATATTTTGATTATTAAATTAAAGCGAGTACAACCTTTAAGTAGTGTTTAAGTGTTTCTGATCTATTCCGAAGTTTGGATTTTTCAATGTTCATTTAACTGAATACTCGTTCAACTTTGGCGTTTGACCAAGGCAAAGACAATTAAAAAATATTTTTTGTGGGCAGCGGCCCAAACTCAATTTACCAAGCAGCTTGTTGCATCTTTATGCTTCTTGGCGGTTGCATGCGCTTTTAATTTGCACAATTTAGCCGAAAAGGTGCACTTGCAATACGCTCTTGCTGTATCGGTCAAATCTTTGCCAATCCAATCTTTAAAATCTGGCATTTGAAGCCACGCGTCCCGAAATTTCTGCTTATATTCTGTTGGCATATTACACACAAAATTTAAAAATCATTGTCAATTTGTACACTATACCAACAAAACAGCTAATCGGATATGTAATACATGAGTGCAAAAGAGAAAATTGGAGATACATTAATATCATTCCTAAAAAAAATTGTCGCTTGTGATTTGTCAATGGGCTATTAAGACGAAGATCTAAAAATAAAATAATATGCTAAACATAAAAAAATTCAGCTAAAAAATCTGCTATCAGCTAAATCGGAAAAAAATCAGTTTTGCCGTTCAAAATAGGCTAAAACTAGCTGAAAATCAGCTAAATTGGCAACACTGCTCGGTGCTGCCGCAAAAAAGCTAGAACAGCTGAAAATAGCCATATTTGTAGAAAAAACCTGAAAGAACGCCAAAGATTTTGATAGACCATTTATTATATTTTGATAGACCATTAAACATAACTCAATAAAATATTTTTTTTTTAAATACTAGGTACAGTACTAAATTGATGAATGGATCTTTTGGCAAAAAATTAACTTTTCAAAGCTTAGATTCAAACTTTTCTCGTTGATAATCAAATAATGGAATAACTCCATTCTATTCTTGATTTTCCCGACAAACTCTTAGTTCGGTTAATTAACCTTGTGACATCAAATTACCAAATAGGAGTTCTCGCGGCCAAACTTAATATCACAACCTAAGTTCACGCGACTACAGTATTCTGTTAAGTTCAGTTTTCAAACATACTACGATCTTTTTTTTTTTAAGTTTCTATTAGCATCATAGTCATAAATATACCAAATCGTTGGAATGCCCGCGCCAATTTGCACAAAAAAAACAGGTGTCCCTAGAAACCTTTACACAAGGTTTTAAAAAATTTTGAAAAAAAATGATACAATTAAAAAAGCTGAACACAAGCTAAATCGATTTCTTGTTTTCAGCAATTTTGGATTTTTTTACGCAGTTACTGTTTTAAAAAAGCTAGATCTAGCGGAAAAAAATCGATAACGGCAATACTATTGATATCAACGGCGCTCTTTCTCTCTCTCTCTCTCTCAAGCTTTTATAAAACACAAAAAATGAGCGATAAGCAACAATAAAATTGAAAACAACAACATCATTCTTTTTGTTGCATTTGAGGTGATATTTGCCTCTCAATTTATAAATATAAATTTAAAAAAGCGACAATTTTCGGTTTCGACGGCGTGCTTCACTACTGCTGCTAATATAAAATATTTTTTTAATTTTTCAATGTTCATATTCGAAAAGTATCGATACTATTGCCGCCAAAATCTGTTTTGATTGGTTTCAAATCTCTTTACAATTCAATGAACTAATAAATATAATTCACAATTAGTTCAAACATTATTCAAAATATAAATAAAATAAACACCGCATATTTGTTATTTTTACAAATAGTAGTAAAAGTAGTTTTAACTAATTGTAAATTATATTCATTATCTTATTTAATTTTAGAACAAATTTGAAACCAAGCAAATGAGATTTTATGTTTCGCCCTTAAATAATTGCTTTTTAAATTTCTTCCATCTCCAATGTCGACTTTTTTTAAAAGATATTTTTGAACAAAGTTTTTGAAAATGAAACTGAGAATAATAAAATATAAGTCTTTAAATTGCAAAATCCGATTTAATTATTTTCAACTTAAATTTTAAACATTAAAAAACAAAATGTATATTTTGGATTTAACTGAAGGTTAACATTACCAAACCAAATGGAATTCTGGATTTTAAATTTTTACATGACAAACTTAATCTGAGATAATCAAACAAATGCATTTAAAAAACATAAAAAACATTTAAAATGTTTTTTTTTTTTTTCATTATTTTCATAGCCTAACTAATTACTTAAACACAAATATTCTGTTTTTGTGTGTCTGTCTGTCTGAACGATTTGCCTGCCAAAACGATGAAAACACTTTCGCTTGCTCGTTTGAAATACGTATTTCGTGAAGCCCGGAGGGCGCCATACTAATTTGCAAAAGCTGCTGTTGCAACTGCTTATAAAAGTGCAACTGTGCAACTGAAGCAAATGAAAACAGCAGAAAAACAAGAAGAAGCAGAAAAAGAAAAAGAAGCAGAAGCAGAAGATAGCACACGACACGACACGGACAAGAAAAACACTTAAAAACTTTTATACAAAGAATTATATTAAAAATTAAGAAAAGGAAAGCGACAAAAAGCGACAACAATAATGAATCAAAAGAGCTTTTAGTGCATTATTTGCGTATGTATGTGTGTGTGTGTGTGTGTGTGTAAGTGTATTTGTGTTGGTAGTTAAAGTACACTTCTCTATTGCACTTCCTTGAAGTGAAGACAGACATCCATACATATGCGCTAGTGTATGTGTATGTTTGTGTGTGCGTGTGAAGTAGTTAGTAGCGCGGTTCTTGGCCAACAGCCAAAAAAACATTTATGGTGCGGCGAAAAGCGAGAACGGCGCAACAGAAGCGCAAATAATGGCGTCATGTGCAACACTTTTTGTGTACAATCATCGAAAGCTTAGCGCTGAGCACTTTTTGTCAATTTGTCATTGTGCGAAATGCACAAAAAGAAAAAAAAAAAAAAAAAAAGAAATGAAGAAATTTTCAAAGGATTAGCTTAAGGCAAAAAAAAAAAAAAAAAAAAAAAAGGAAATGTATTCAAAATTCAAAACTGAATCTAAGTAACTGCATTGAATTTCTATGCCTGTCTGTCTTTCTACTAATGTCGAAATTATTAGCTGCTGATACGTTGCGTTTCCGACACAAAATGGCTAAATGCATTTTGGATGAATGCAAAATTTCTAAGCCTATTTCGAAATTTCAATGACAAATAGATTCTTTTTTATACTAAGGAGATATAAGTGGCTCCACAGATTAAAGAGTGATTGCTCTCTCTATAATATTCACCGAAATAAATTGATTCATATGACATGCTGTGATATCAGGGCTGCAAACCGGTTTCGAACCGAACCGCAGTTCTTACTAAGTGTTTGCTTCGAGCCATTTGCGACGAACCAGTTCGTCTGATGACATTGTTTTTGAATCAAAAATAGAAGCATTTCGAACCAAATGGAACTAATTACACAGTTAGACAGCGAAAATGATTCAAGCATCGGCCTATCTTATAGATTTTTCATCGCTAAATACGAATCTGTTCTAAAAAATTTAACCTCACGTCACGATTTAGAGAGAAATGAGATTAAAAACTGATTATGACTGTTTATGATCATATATACATAGCAGATGAACCTGAGGTGATAGAAATCCCAAATTAGATTTAAATTAAAAATTGAACCTTCCTTTGCAGAGGCAGTGTCGAGAAAACCCTGAATCAATCGCAAATTTTGATGTTGCAAATCTTTTAATTTTTTGAAATAATTGTTCTTTTTTTTGGGGGGTAATAAACATGGATTTTTTTTTTTTCATTTTTGTTAAACGAATACACGATTTTAGAATTGATATAGACAAGAATTTGTTTCATTCAAAACATAAAAGCGAAGCGATAGGCCATGCGATAGCACAGGGTTGTATCTTTAGAGCTTTCACACAGAAAATATCTGTGCTATCGCATGACATACCGCTTCGCTTTTAGCTTTTACTCTGCCAGCAGCCCTATTTGGTATTTCTATGGTTTAAAAATTCTCTAGATTCAAACTCTGCGACTAAACAAATATTTGAGAAATATTTAGCTTGAAATTCATCATATAGAAAATAGGTAGAAAGCGGATTGGTGTAGAGCGCTAGGTACAATGTTTTTGCCATAAGACCGCTTCCAAAACCGAATCAGCGGTTCAAAGACATTACAAACCGCTGCCAAAATTTTTAAATGTTTTACAGCGCTGCATTAAATTTATGTCCCAACTAAATTTCATTTTCTTTCAAAACGTTTTACTGCTTCAATTTGCATTTGGAAAATTCCTAAAATCTATAATTTAGCTCATAATCCACATTTTTGCATCATTTGACATTGATAATGACAACGCGTGCTTGGGAACTTTAAACAAGCTCTTTATCTCACATTAGCCTAAATCTCAAAGCAAATTATGACGCGCATAATTCGTGACTTTAACGTTGGTCAGCAGCAGCAGCAGTGGCAGTGAACAGAAGAGAAAAACATTGTAACTCCCACAGCGCTCATAACAGCGCAATGAACGACGACGACATCATCATCGTTTTTGTCTTTGTCATAAATACAAATGACTCAAAGAAGTTTTTAATGAAAACTTGTGCGAAAAATGGAATAGAATGAAAAGTGAAAATAGAGGAGAAAAGTGCTTTTTGTTGTTTTTCTTTTTAACGCATAAATTCTCACTTTTTTTTTCCAACGTCTCGCTGCGCATCCTTTCAAATATGTAACACACACACAAACACATAAAGTATAGAAAAGGAAGTCAACAATTAAAATCGTTGGAATGTAGGCCAACATTGGTCGTGCGGGCATACCATGACCGAGAGAGTCCAAACGAAATTGCTAAAAACAGCAGCACAAGCGACAGCAGCAGCAACAGCAGAGCTAGTTAATTAATGCCACGTTGAGTTGTCATTGTTTTGCTTGACACCCAGTGTCATCTCATTGCAACAAAATACAGATACAATGAAAGATGAAAATATGTATTTGTATTCATAATATATTGTTGAAGCGATAAATAAATGGAACGACGACACAGCAATAGATATATTAACTGTTTTTTGAGAAGCTACTAATTTAAAAGTAGGAAGCATGAAAATATTTTCATTAAACTTTAATACGCCTTTAATATTACAGGACGAAATAATTTGACGAAAGAACGGAAACAGAGATTAACATAGTGAATCCAAAGGATTTTGGCACGCTGATCTCAAATTTGTGCTGAGAATTATTCCATCATACAGCTTTTTTAAGAAAATCGTAAAAAAAACGCTATACTTTTCAAATATTTAGGTCTGAATATCTCAAAAACCATGATAGATGAAATAATTCTGATTATGAATCTGAAATCAGAATCAGGTACACTATGCCCGCTGATTCTGAATTCCAAATTTGTGCTTAGAATTTTTCCATCTTCCATGATTTTCGAAATATTCTCAAATAAGTTGCATTACCCAGTCTTTTTGAGATTTTATTAGCTAAAAATATAAAAAATATGTTTTTTTTATTATTAAATATCTCAAAATTTCTGGACGATCAAATAGTTTAGAACACTGATTCGATACTTGAGCACCACAATCCTTCTGCTTCTGGTTCAGTAAATTGTCGGCCTGTGTAATCAGTCAAAGACAAACAAGAATTAGTAATCTAATGAGGGCTCAACAGATTAAAATTTTTAAATTCGTGCCACTCTTATATTGTCTTAGTCTCCATGATAAACTGTCTCATATGGCAGATGGACATAGCTAGATTAACATAGCTCTCGTTATTGATCAGCAGTATAAGAGAGACCGGTGCTATTGTGAACATAGCAAAGACAACTTCGAAGATTTATAAAAAATCTGATATTATTTGGCAACAGTTTTTGTTCGTGAAATTAATATTTATTATGGGGATCAAACTACTTCTGAAAAAACTAGCGATAGGTGGAACAAAAAGTTCAATAAACTTCAAAAACGAGCTGAAGACAGATAACGGCCCGGACTAAAGGAAAGCCTCGTCAAGAGAATCATATCATTGGTTTTCGGGACCATTTCGAAGAAACCGCGGTTTCCAACCAACAAATCTGCATTATCTAACACCATGTGGCATTTGTTTTCAAAATATATTTCTGATTAAAAAATATGTTGCCATGCAAACGTTTCTCATATATTTACAACTTGCTCCCAGGGTAACTGAATGGCTCGTGCTAAAAATATAGTGTGGGTGTAAATTTCGTCTCATAGTCGTATAATAGGAGATGTTTCCATCAATCAAACTGGAATCCTAATTCTTATTCAGAAGCACTTAAATACGGAAAGATAAATACACATATGAACGTTTTCTAAGCTTTATATAATTAAATTGCTTCTTACAGAAATGTGTAAAGAGTATTTAAATTATTTGGTTGTTTCTATATTAAAAACATTACTACTCATCAAAATACAACAAAAAAAAATTGTTGCCTAAAAGGCTACATAGATAAGAAGTCTATTATAGTAGCTAAACATGCCAAGTGAGGCGCAAATGCTTACGTTTTATATCTTCTATTCTAATTTACAAACCAACAAAAAAAAAAAAAAAAACAGCAACTTAATTCAAACTAAAAAAAAAAAAAAAGGAAACACTCTCGACAACGCTTTTTACATTATTAAATTTTTGTTATTTACGCTAAAGCAAAAAAAAAAAAAAACAAATAAAAATCCATAACAAAGCCAAGTCACGAAACCTATTTACTGCCACATAGGATAACAGACAAAAAGGTTAAGCACAATTTTAGGCGTCGCTTTGCTGCATATAAAGTGTTGAAATGTCAAACAAAAGCCGCTAGCTTACTTTTTAAAAAAGTTTGAATCAAAAAAAAAAAAAAACAAATACAATGACAGCAGATAGCGCCGCTAACAACTATAATGGCCAGCAGAAACCAGCAAAGCTCCAATGGCAGGTAATGCTGTTGCTATTCAATGCGGGCGTAGTAAATGCGCCAAATGATGTAAAAGCTGACAAAGAATGAAAAAAAAAAAAAGAGGTTCATTTCCGTTAAGAACAACATTGTCGCTGCTGCCGCCACCTAACTTAATGCGACAATTTCTTTACGTTTTGGTTTCCTTTTGCATTAGCCTCCATCATTTTCGCTGCGATGTTCATTTTATATATGTACATAAATGCTTATTGTTGCTTTTATTTTAAATGGCAACAAGATAACACGCGCAAAATAATTTGCATATTTAAAGGATTTCTTTTTCTATCGAATCTAAAAAAATTTTATTAAATATTTGGTAAATTTTACTCACTAAATCTATTCAAATTGCGTTTACTTCTTGCTTTTATTTGTTTTGCTTTAAATTCTTTTGTATGCACAACAGCTACGACGACGACGTTGATGATGATGCTTGGCTTTTTGTAGTTGTTCTAAACTTTGTCGCAAATCTTTCTTTTTAAATTTGTATGACATTTTTAGCAAAACAAAACTTAAAATTTTGAAGCTGACACAAGCTAAATTGAATCGAATTAATAAATATGTAAATTATTCGAAAGTCAATGCTAAAGTTGCTAAGTTCTGCTTTGCAAGATAGGCGCGCCTTTGATTTTTTTAACTTTTTGAGGTTATGTTAAAAACAACGTGTTTCAACTTTTTTTTTTTTTTTGCACAAACTCTCAGAAAAAAATTCCAATGCACTTCATAAATAAAAAAACACATTTTTTATAATTTTTTTTGTGGGAACACCAAATGAATGCATGTTGTCATTTATTCAGAACAATTTTAACGTCATGAAGTGTGAATTTTGGTTTTTTTTAATATTGTAAATGCACAAATAATTTCGTCGAAATTGTGCCTGGAGAAGCGGCAATTTTTTTTTGTTGTATCGTTTGGTTATCGGCTGCTCGTATTGCCAAAGTTCCTGCAAAGTCAAAAGAGAAAAAAGCATAAAGTTAGTAAAACCAAAAGAAAAAAAAATGAAGTATATATACCGAAGCGCTAGCGCTCCGCCGGCCAACTTACCATTTTTTGCCTTCTGCATGCCGTAACACAAGCAGTGCGCTTACTTGGACCTTGCACGCATCTTTCTGCGCTTACGCTTCAACCTACGCATACGCTTCTTACGCCACTATAAATAATTAATAAAAAAATATTCAAATTAGACACTTGTGAAAAAATTTGCTAATAAGAAAATATAAAAAAAAAAAAAACACGTGTTTTGCCAAGATGGCGGCCGCCGCGACACGATTTATCGAAAAATCAATAATTTTTTTTTCTTAATTTAATATTAAATCAAATCGCCGCGTTTATAATAGCACAATTATTTGTTTATTTTTAAATTAAACTGTTTTTTTTCACTTAAGTATCTTTTTTTTTTTTTTTTGCACACATATAAATGTTTTTTGCTAAATTCTTTTATATTACCTTAGCTCTCATATTGCTTGCTTCACTCGAAGACGGCTAGAGAACGAAAGAAAGATTTACGAGTTTGCCTGATAAACGTCGGCTTTTTTTGCTACCAGCAAAATGCAGTGCTGCTTTCCGAGTGAAATGGCGCTATAGCCAATTATATGTGCATAAATGAAACAACAGTATATAGCATTCAAAGCAACGCTGCACACTTGGTGCGGCAGCATTGTTTATGTACTTGGTAGCACTGAATGCCGGAAATAAGACTGTGGTGTGGTGTTGTTTGAAAATACCAGAGTTGGTTTGACTAGTGTCATGCTGCTTACACTCATAGAAAGCATGTTATATTACTGCTGCTGCTCGAATTTGCTTGCGTTAAAGCGAGTAAGATGGTTTTAAGGCATAAGCCGTTTTTTTCGTCGTTATAATTTGTATTTTATGATTTATATTTAATTTATTTATTTGTTTGTATTTTATGATTTATATTTAAACATTCTTATTTTCATTAATTCAATATAAATAATGATGTGCGTGCCTATGTAATTTTGCCTCGAACATAGCTAATATGTCTTAAACTTAATTTAATATTTTTTTCTTTTCGTTTACAGACCTTTTGCGTCGTTTCGAAGCGCTTTCGCAAAAATTACATACACCGTTTCACTGGCACTAAGAGCCTCTTCCTATTTCATCCATGGAGTCAAACACGACGCGTTTGCGTTTATATTGCAACAAATCAGTTCTTCGATTACTGCGTAATGGCCACAATACTTTTTAATTGCATTTTTTTAGCCATGACTGAAACCGTTGAGGAAGCCGAGTAAGTTTACATTAAAATTTAATAAATAATTTATTATTAATATCCGTCTATTTTAAACAGATATATCTTCCTCGCCATTTACTCCATTGAAATGGTTATAAAAATCATTGCCAAAGGCTTCCTACTCAATAAATACACCTATCTGCGCAATCCTTGGAATTGGCTTGATTTTGTCGTAATCACCTCCGGTTATGCAACCATCGGCATGGAAGTCGGTAATCTGGCCGGTCTGCGTACATTTCGTGTGTTACGTGCTCTGAAGACTGTTTCTATAATGCCCGGACTGAAGACTATCATTAACGCACTGCTGCACTCATTTCGTCAATTGGCTGAGGTCATGACGCTGACCATTTTCTGTTTAATGGTTTTTGCACTCTTTGCACTTCAAGTCTATATGGGCGAACTGCGAAATAAATGTGTGCGTAATTTACCCGAAGAATGGGTGAATACCACGGACCTAGACTGGCGCATGTAAGTGTTAATATGTTTTCAATAATACCTACGTTGCTAATATTATTTAATATATTCGCTTAGCTGGGTCAATGACACTGATAATTGGTTGTACGATGACGAAGAAGTGCCAATGCTGTGCGGCAATTTGACTGGTGCGCGACACTGCCCGACGGACTATACATGTCTTTGTGTTGGCGAGAATCCCAATCATGGTTACACGAATTTCGATAACTTTATGTGGTCCATGTTGACAACATTTCAGTTGATCACTTTAGATTACTGGGAGAACGTTTACAATATGGTACGGTGTTTTTTTTTTTTTACCTTAAATAGTAAATGAAATAATAAATAATTACTTCTCTTTATCAATAATTAGGTTCTTGCAACTTGTGGACCCATGAGTGTATCATTTTTTACAGTGGTTGTGTTTTTTGGCTCATTTTATTTAATTAATCTAATGTTAGCCGTAGTCGCACTTAGTTACGAGGAAGAAGCGGAAATCACAAACGAAGTGAGCATTTTATATTTGTAAAAAAAAAAAAAACCAAACTTAAACCGAATTTCTTTGCAGGAACGAAAAAAAGACTTATTGGATCATCGAGATGATTCCACATTCAGCTTCGACCCGTCCGTTTTGAATGTAAAAAAATTAAATAAAAACAATAAAAAGAAAATCGATTCGCGTAAAGGCGTCCTATTGGCTTCCTACAGCAAAAAGAAAACACGCAGAAAAAAAAGGTGCTGGTGGTAGTGGCGGCGGCGCAAAAAGTGGCAAAGACTCAAGTAGTAACAACGATAGCAATGGAAATGGCCATGTAATTTAAAATTAAACACTCAAGTATATTGCATGAAACTTATATAATTTGTCATTTTTAAGGGTAAAAGTCGCTCGATTACACCTAGTCCTGGTGCCAGTCCACGTCACAGTGCCACAGAACGTCCAAGTGCGCTTACATTACAAGCGCAAAAACAATTTCAACAGCAGCAACAAAAACAACAACAACAACAACAGTTAAAGCCAACTTCAGCGTCAGGAAATGATAATGAATTACAAGAGCAAGAACAACGCTCACATATAACCTTTCAGGATGCCGTAGAAGTAAAAAATCCAAATATGCTATATCCTTCCGATTTCAATGGGCACCTAGTACCAACTGGCCGTCAGGCAAGTTCAAATTCAAGCGGCGTTAATCGTGAATCATCGCAAGATGATTCCGGTGTCGTTGATGATCATGAGGAACAGGATGCTGGTAATGCATCAACGATTGAACTGCAAAACGAATTAACGCCGGTTACATTGGCGCTATCACCGCGCGAGGTGCGCCTAATCAAATGTAATGGCAACATTGCACGTATTAAAAAAGCATAACATTTATGCGTTACATCAGGAATTCTCCTCGGAGATTGTAGTAATCGGTATGCGAATATATAGAAGAAATAAAAATATTGTATAAAATATTGTTTTCTGTTGTAGATGATCTTCCGGATCGCAATTGTGATCGTTGTGTGCAATGTTGCTGTGACTACGAAGGTTGGCTACAATTCCAGAACTGCCTGTACAAGGTTTGATATGCAATAAAAATAAAACTATTTAATAAATATTTTGTAAATAATAAACTTTTTTTCTTTAAGGTGGTGCGCGATCCCCTCTTCGAGTTGGCGATCACGCTCTGCATTGTATTGAATACTGCATTTCTGGCTATGGAGCATCACGGCATGAGCGAGAATTTTCGTAGCGCTTTAGACGTGGGCAATAAAGTGCGTCTTTTGAATTATATTTTATGCAAATCTGACTTGCTACTTTTTTTTTCTCTTTTTAGGTTTTCACTTCCATTTTTACATTTGAATGTATTGTTAAATTGATGGCGCTTTCGAAAGATTTTTTTCTTTGTGGCTGGAATATATTTGATTTAATCATTGTAACTGCCAGTTTAATGGATATAATATTTGAGCTAGTCGATGGTTTAAGTGTTTTACGTGGCTTGCGTTTGGTGCGTAGCAATAATAATTTTTTTTTTTCTATTTTATAATAAATTTATTTAAAATTATTTATTGCAGCTGCGTGTATTAAAACTTGCACAATCGTGGACTACAATGAAAGTTTTGCTTAGCATAATTATATCGACAATAGGTGCACTTGGTAATCTAACACTGATCTTAGTTATAGTTATTTATATATTTGCTGTGATTGGTATGCAATTGTTCTCAAAAGACTATACACCCGAAAAATTCGATCCGGATCCAGTGCCAAGGTAAATAAACTTTTTTCTTTTCTTGTAATTCAACTAATTGTGAATTCTTATTTGCAGATGGAATTTTAATGATTTCTTTCATTCATTCATGATGATTTTTCGTATATTATGTGGCGAGTGGATAGAACCACTTTGGGATTGTATGCGCGCCGAAGAAGAGGTAACTTTCGGAATACACTTTATAAAACTTTTAACAATTATTAATTATTATTTTTTAAATTTATAGCAAGGAGCCTCAACCTGTTTTGCCATATTTTTACCGACTTTAGTTATGGGAAATTTTATGGTACTAAATTTGTTCTTGGCGTTGTTGCTAAACAGTTTCAATTCAGAGGAACTCAAATCAAAAAAGGAGGTAAGCTTATCATTGTTTTCCAATTTTTATATTTAAAAAAAAAAAAGTCGTAAATTAGTTGTACGGTGATTTTTGGAATCTCGTTGTTGTCTACGTGTATTTTGTTTCAATGGACATTAACCGAAAGTGAATGTTGTGTAACTAAAATCCAAAAAAAAATAAATAAATCAAAAAAAAAAAAAAAAACCTTTACTTCGGTAGCACCGAAGTTATAATACCCGTCACAAATTTTTCACGTGATTGTGGATAGTGTCAAATGGTCCGATATTATCTAAATTTGTTGGGGCTTATGCATATTAATCGCATATGTGTCAAATTTTAAGCTTAAAATAAAAATAATTTTGTTCACAAAATCTTCGAAGCTTTGTATGATATAGAAATTCGATCTCATTTAAATCTAAGATCTTATAAGAAGTGTTTTATTCGATTTCGAGTGAATAGTTTCCAAAAAAAAAAAAAAATTTTTTTCGTATAAAAATTAAAAAATTCGATTTTTATACTAGAAATTTTTTATTATCTTTAAAACTGTACAGACAGACGGACATTGCTAGATCGACTCGTCTTAAAAGTTTCTATGTGTGAAGGGTGTACAAAAAAAAAAAAAAAAATGAATTATTTTAAAATCCAAACTTTAAAGCAGTTTACTGCAGTTTTTTTTTTTTTTTTTCTATAAGTGTTTTTAATGAAACTTAGGGTTTATTCAATTATTTAAAACAATTCAATGGCTAACTGTTGCATTTCGTTACGTGTTCGATTATGTGTATGTGTGTGTGTGAACAATATAAAAAAAATATATTTTTTTAAATTCATTAATGCAAAATTAAACGAAAATTTTAAAAAATAAAATAAATTATTTATATTTTTGGCACCAACTAAAATATATTTTTATTTATCAGTTTTAGTTTTTATTTTTAATGCAATTCGAAATATCATTATTATAAATATTAAAAAAAATAAATGCTATTGGTCTATCTATTGTTATCATTCAACTATAAAAATAATATTACTAAGCTAAGCATTGTGTTCTTCTTAACTAAATATTGTTTATGTCTTTCTTTTCAAACTTTATGTGTTCTCTACCTACTAAATGTTTAATGTATTAATGTGTATGTTTAACTGTTGACTAATGAAAACTCTACTTTCCATAACTACTGAAATAACTACGCAAATGTAAAAACACGTTTGCACTAAATTTAAAAATTTCACAATAAAATATTTATATATTTAAATATATATAAAAAAAAAACAAATTATTAAACAATTATTTTAAAAAATGTGCACTAAAAAAACACTTAATCCAAATATAAATATAAAAAAAATACTACTACTACAATTAAACATAATTAAAACAGATATTCAAGAAAAAGGTAATTTTCCTGCTCTGAAAACCTTAAATAAATATATTCCTTAATTTTTAAATGCATGCACTAAATAACAAAAAAAAAAATTAAAAAAATTAAATGCATGTAGAATTGTATAATTTGAAATTAGAAATTAGTGTGATTTATGTTTTATGCTTTGTTTCTAAAAGTTATTAAATATTTTAAAAGTATGCCAACTCTTGTTGATGTCTCTCTGTCTAAGTGAATTATGTAAATATCAAAATTGGCTATGAATTATTAAATTAAAAAAAAAAACTTTGTAACTCGCTTAAATAATTTAAAGTTGTACAACATTATTAATCTTTTTTTTTTACTTTAAATTTTCGCTTTTCGCATATAGGAAGTTGGCGAGGAGTCGAAGTTGGCGCGTAGCATTGAGCGTGTACGAGATTTAATACGCAAAAAGCGGCAAGAGCGTAAAGAGCGAAAGGAGGCTAAATATGCTTCAAAATTTCAACAAATTGTTATTGAAGCACAACAACAAGCAACAACGATTGCTATAGAAAAACCAAGTGTGATATCGGAGACTAAATTTCATAGATTAAGTTATCAGGTAAGTTCTTAGTGAACAACCCCCCCCCCAAAAAAAAAAAAAAAAAAATAATAATAATATTGATTCTAATTCTATATTAAAGGAATCTATGAATCGTCCGGTATCTGGTTCAGATTTTGGTTTTCAAATACCGCTCAAAGATTGTCTGCATACAATTGTTGATGGCATTGAATATGAAAGTGAGAAACAACAGCAACACACGCAACAATTGCAATTGCAAGCGCAGCATTTGCCACCCATGCAGCAATCCATGTACATTGAGCAGCAGCAGCAACAACAACAGCAGCAAAATATTTCACCTCCCGCATATGAAAATGTCATAATGCACGGAATAAGCACTTGCCAATTAGACAATAATAACACTCGTAATAATTACAATCAGACTTTATATCCTCAAGCAGAACGCAGGTTACAATATCAAATGTCTTCCGGTTTTGGCACGCAGCAAAATGATTCACGCGACGAGCCAACCTATACAGAATCAATCGAATTACGTTTAATGGGTCAATATAATTCGACTGACACAGATCCGTATGCGCCTGATCAGCGTAGCGGTTCATTTATGCGCGGTGATTCACTGCAGGACAACTCATCACGTCGTTTTGGCAGTGAAGATACACACGATGAGGCTTACTTGCAGTATCAAAAATCATTGTTAACACGTTCACCGAGTTATCGTAAATCCTTGGATCGTTTGTCACAATCAAGTGATCAGTCACAGCGTTCCTTGTTACCTTCGCGCAGTCTCAGATCGGAGGAAGATGTACGACTGAGTGTGCGTAGACATTCAAGCGGCCATTCACTGAATAGTATTTCACTCGAGCACGAAGAGTTGCTATCGCATCAGGGCAACTTACGTGATGAGCTTCTAAATTGCGATCAGAAGGAACTCTTTCAGTTTTTGCAGGAAGAAGTGGACAATAGCAATAATTATATCAGTGATACAGTTGGCTACGGTTCGGCTATAATGGAAGCGGATACAGACTCATTACTCGTAAATAGCAATAAAGAAGTGCGTAAGACTTCGACGAGCAGCATTAAATCGAATTTGAGTTTGATATCGAATTCGATAATGCAATCAATTGAATCACGCCGCAATGGCAGTCATTCAAGTAATGGCAACGTACAAACGTTGCGTGGCGAAACTGATACTTTCGTTGAGCACTCAGAGTTTGACAATATCATACAGAGTTTCGAAAAGGAATTGGAAGAAATAAAACGCTCAACTACGTCGCTTGAAAGACGTCTGTCAACACTCTCCGTTGAACCGTCACCCGCCGCTGATGAAGCGAATAAAGCTATTATGGAACATATTGCAATTATAACCAGTGCTTCCGAACGCACTGCTGCCGATGAGGTTGTACATCCATTAAATCCTTACGATAGCTATGATTTGTCTACAGTACCAAGACGGCATCAGTCGCTCAAAACGAGCGCCGAACGCCAATCAATAAATATGAAACGGCGTAGCCTGGAGAAACAGCGTAAAATCGACGAAGACTTTAGCATATCAAATGAAATTCGTAAAATCTGTGATCAAATTCATGCACCTTTTGTTGCCATGGAGGCAATGGCAGTGGCTGCCACAAGTGCTAATTCTCCATTTATGCGTCGTAAGATTGATCCGTTTAGTGTGCAGTTCGATCGATTTAAGCGTTTGTCATTGATTGAACGTGTCGAAGAGGTACCTGAAGATGAAAAACCCATATCAACGTTACGCATTGAATCAGAGAAATTGCCACGCAAGTGCCTGAACGCTGAGCACATACGCTTGGACAGTCTCTCGCTGAAGAGCACTAATTCATACGAAAACTTACTGATACAAAAGCAAATGAATCAAAGACACAACGAAGGTTCACATACGTCCTCCTCTGTTGCGCTACCTGCGACGCCGCCAACATCGCTCCGGTCAACTATAGAACCGCCAACACTGACGCAAATTTCATCGCTGAAAGCAACACCACCGCTGGCTGCATTGACCGAGCACCAGCAACACTTTCATGCGACTAGCATACAAACCACGCCCATGCTGCCAAGGGTTGTTGGCGGTGACTTGCATACACATATCGAGCACCGTCACATTGAGCATCCACAATCGATTTTAGACAAAGCCGCAGCATTTAAATCCACTCGCACCGAATCGCATAGTTCGGGTGCGCCCGACAACTGTTCGGGTCTGGTACATATTGTGTCTGGCGTCGAAGAGATCGATGTCGGAACAGAGGCCAACAATATACAGTCGCAGAAATCAACATTCTCACGACTGACTGAAAAACCATGGCATTGTCTGGTCTCCTACGTAGACGATCTCACTGTCGGTGGGAGACGTAACTCGCAGGGAGCATACAATGATCCCATGACTTTTCCAAGTTTCGGAACACAAAAGCCAGAAAAAGTGCCAGATGATTGTTTTCCGCAGAAGTGCTACGATCAGTGAGTACAATGGGCAAAATTTTAAATTACTAAAAAAAAAAAAATTGATTTAATTTTGCTAAATTAAAAAACATTTTTTTCGCTTTCAGCTTCTATTTTCGCTGTCCGTGGTTTATGTCTTGCATGGATACAAAAAGTGCAAAGCACTGGACACGCATAAGAACGGCTGTCTTAACGGTTGTCGATACTCCGGCCTTTGAGTGGTTTGTGCTGGTATTGATCTTTGCGTCTAGTATTACGCTCTGCTTTGAGGATATTTACTTGGACAATAACAAGACATTAAAACGTGTACTCTACTGGACGAACTTTTCGTTTTGTTTAATCTTTGTAATCGAAATGGTGCTCAAATGGTTAGCGCTGGGGTTTTCCAAATATTTCACAAGTTTCTGGACAATACTGGATTTTATAATCGTATTTGTAAGCAATATTTTTTTTTTTTTATAATTTCCTTTTAAATACCAGCAAAAACTTTTTTTACTCTTCAAATAAAGGTATCCGTTTTCTCGTTGCTAATTGAGGAAAATGAAAATCTAAAAGTTTTACGTTCGTTACGCACGCTGAGAGCTTTGCGTCCGCTACGTGCTATTTCACGGTAAGTTGTTCCCCGTTTACCAATTTCTTTTATACGGCACTCTATATATAAATTTTGTTTAATGCTATTTTTTGGCACTGTTCTTTCATTGTGCGCTATTTTTGTATTAATAAATAAAAAAAAAAAAAAAAAAAACTTAAAAAAAAAAACGAAGAACTCAACTATTTGGAATGCAATTCTCTCTATTCTATTAATTTTTGTAATTGCATTGAGCTCTATTTTCAGCAACTCTCTCTTTAGTTTAATTGTTATTAAATTAATTAATGTTTATTAATTTGGATTTAGTTTTACCCCTTTGACAATCGAAAAAAAAAAAAGAATAATGTTCAACGCAGGGCAGTGTTTAATACAATATCGTCTTCTTTATGAATTTCGAATAGAAATAATTCAATTAAAAACAAATCAAATCAATTCCTTCCTTTTCCTTAAATAAAATATAAAAGAATTCCTCAAAAATATAAAGAAAAGTTCCAATATTCCTCCGAGTATATAGAACGTTAAAAGAAGTCATTAAAAAATATTGGTAACAATAGATGAAAACAAATAGATTGGTTAAAAAAATTAGATAGTAATTTAAAATAAACTCACAGCGTTTAGAATAAAAACAACAACAAATTTTAATTCAAAAAGATAAAAATAAATAAATTATTTATCACAAAAATTGGTTAAGAATTGGTTATTAGTGTGTTGCAACCTTGGAGCTATTAGAATTACACTTTGCTTTCCAAATTAAATTTAAAGTGTAAATAAAATTAATTTTTATTTAAATTATTTAAAAAAAAAAAAAAAATTTCCAAATTAAATTTAAAGTGTAAAAAACAATTGATTGTTATTTAAGTTATTTTCAAAAAAAAAAATAAAAATTTTTTTTTTTAATATATTCTTTATTTTTTATTGTTTTGTTTTATTGTAGTTTATTATTTTTTTTAAGTTAAAATGTTATTTTCGGAAAAACCGAATAATTAATGCTCTTCACATGCAGAGTTAAAATTGCCAAGTAAACATGGCAAAGATAAGTTGACAAGGCCTATGTAAGCTCATTCATTAACCCAGATTTTTAGAACCTAATAGGCAATTCAACAATAGAAAAGCGGTAACTATGTCATAATAAAATATAGCCCTGTAGATTTCTAGATTAGGTCAATTGACGGAGGATCGCCTCGGACTCATTGAGGAAACTGAGAATATTTCTGATCGAAGTTTGACTGAGGTAACCCGTTAGTAAATTTACCATAACCGAAATATCTGCTATAAAGTATTTTTTTAAAGGCTTAAAATTGAAAATTGTGCATAATCCACCAGTCGTGGTAAAAATTTTATAAAAGTGCTCACCACTGACATAGCAAATTTTTGAAATAGATTTTGTCACATCAGGACTTGCGAAGAGCTGAGCTTATACTTTAACCAATTCTAAATGTGAAGAATATATTTATAATAATTTAATCTTTTAGATATTCATATTATCCAGTTTATTTTTAAGTATTTAGTTAAATTATAACTATCATATATAATGTATTTGTATTTGGCATGATTTTATTTTATTATTTAAGTTATTGGTAATTCGATAAAATAATTTTAAGACCTACACCTAACTTGTGCACCATTATCCTTTTGTAATCACTTTCCTATATATTTGACATTAAATATTCCTTAAATACTTCCTTACTATATATGTATGTAATTTTTTTTTTTTTTTGGTGTTTTGTGTAAAAACTTGATACTTCCAAACTATATATTTATCTCTCTATATATAACTCTATCTCTGTATGTGTGTATGTAACGTATATGTGTGCGTATATATATGTAAAATAGTTTCACAATCCCCAATGTTACTATGCGTTTCATTTTATTTCTATTCCAGGTGGCAAGGAATGCGAATTGTAGTAAATGCTCTCATGTATGCAATACCATCAATTTTCAATGTACTTTTAGTTTGTTTAGTCTTTTGGTTAATATTCTCAATAATGGGTGTACAATTTTTCGGTGGTAAATTTTTCAAATGCATCAATGAATTGGGCGAGTTGCTGCCGATAACGGTTAGTAAACACTAAAGACAAAAAAAAAAAAAGGTCTATTTAAAACTTGAAAACAACTCCCATTGGGTTTTTGATTTTTTTATTTTTTTTATTTGATATTAATTATACGATTTAAATTTGATAATTAATGTCTTTGAACAATTAAATTAAACAGGAGGTCAACGATAAATGGGACTGTATTGAGAAAAACTACACATGGATCAATTCAAAGATAACATTCGATCATGTCGGTATGGGCTATCTGGCACTTTTGCAAGTGGCTACCTTTGAGGGTTGGATGGAGGTTATGGCCGATGCGGTTGATGCACGTGGCGTTGATTTGCAACCGCAACGTGAAGCAAATCTCTACGCTTATATCTATTTTGTCATATTCATTGTGTGTGGTTCATTCTTTACGCTCAATCTATTCATTGGAGTTATTATCGATAATTTCAATATGCTCAAGAAAAAGGTAAGATAAACGGATTGAGAGACCAAACAAAGGCAAAAAAGAAAAGGTTTGCTAACAAAAAATAATGCATATAATAATAAATAAAAATAATAATTTAAAAAAAATTATTAAAACACAAAAATTTGTTTAATACACAAAAAAAAAAAAAAAAAAAAAAATTAAATAAAAAAGAAACAAAATATTCGGTAAATCCGAAGAATTTTTTTAAACAAAAATAAAGTAGATTAGGAGAACTGTCTCCTGTAATATAAAAAAAAAAAATAACTAAAAACAAAATAATAAAAAAATCCAGAAAATATATTCCGACAAATTATTGTCGAATTGATTTCGATCAAAACTCTATCAAAATAGAAATTCAGCACACCAAGAAAATTGAAATGCTAATGAAATCGAAACTCATATTCGAAATTTTTTAAAGATATTCGATCAAAACAAAATTACGCTGAAAAAAAAAAAAACCCTAGAAAATAAATTCCGACAAATTATTGTCGAATTGATTTCGATCAAAACTCTATCGAAATAGAAATTCAGCACACCAAGAAAATTGAAATGCTAATGAAATCGAAACTCATATTCGAAATTTTTTAAAGATATTCGATCAAAACAAAATTACGCTGAAAAAAAACCTAGAAAATATATTCCGACAAATTATTGTCGAATTGATTTCGATCAAAACTCTATCGAAATAGAAATTCAGCACACCAAGAAAATTGAAATGCTAATGAAATCGAAACTCATATTCGAAATTTTTAAAGATATTCGATCAAAACAAAATTACGCTGAAAAAAAAAAAACCCTAGAAAATATATTTCGACAAATTATTGTCGAATTGATTTCGATCAAAACTCTATCGAAATAGAAATTCAGCACACCAAAAAAAAAAAAAAAAAAAAAAAAATTCAATGCTGACGAAATCGAAACTCAGCAAATATTCGAAATTTCAAAAAGAAATAATTTTCTAAACGGTTTGTAACTTATATTACGAAAAAATTTTTAATTCTCGAAACCATTGACTAAAAATCTATTTTTGCGAAATATTCAATTTTATATATATTTTTAATATTGTGTCCTTATTCTACTTTACAAAACTAATTATAAATTTATAAATTCATTTTTTTAAATCGTCTGTGTATTATATGTGAAAAAAAAAATCAAAAAAAAAAAAATATTTAAATATTTATATTGTAAATTTTTTTAAGAGTTATACATATATATATTTTATTATGTTTCACTTAACCTGTATATATATATAAATGTGTGTATCTATTTTCATCGCTTTCATAGTATGAAGGAGGAGTGTTGGAAATGTTTCTCACCGAATCTCAAAAACACTATTACACCGCCATGAAAAAGTTGGGACGAAAAAAACCACAGAAAGTCATTAAGCGACCAATAAATCATTTTTTAGCTATGTTTTATGATTTATCAAATTCTAGAAGGTAACCAAATGCTAAAAGTATGATTTATAAAATGATTAAAACCAATTTTATTTGCATTAATATTTTATTTGTTTTTTTTTTTTTATATATAAATATATAAATTTTTATTTTTGGTTTAAGAAACATAAAAGCAAATGTATTTGTACACTTCTCTTTGCATTGTAATATAAACTCGCTCTCGTTGCTTAGATAAACGCAGCATCATTATTATTTATTATAATATTTTGAAAAAAAAAAAATTTATTTTAATAATTACACATAAAATCTAACCGCTTTTTCCTTTCAAAGTGGTTTTCTTCATTTGGTAAAAAATAATAAGAAAAGTAATACCCTACATACATATTTTAGGAACTATCGAACTGTGCTGTAGTGCATAACCTATATGTTAACTATTTGTTGTATGTCAACGACTATTCAAATTCAAAAACTGCGAGATACTTACTTACATAATTACAATTAAAAAGAAATCATAATAATAGTTGGTTGATTTGGTGATAAATCTCATTTGAACACTTTAATTCTCCTAATTGCGAGACAAGCGTGTGTTTTTTCTGCTTCTTTATAGAACAAGCAAGATAATGTCTACTATAAAGAATGGATTATTCACTTGATTATTTAGATTGATTAGTAATATTTTTGTTTTGTTTTCTAAAACTCTACTTTCTTTAAATAACTCTCTTTCTCTCTCTCTCTCTGTATCTAACCCTTTTCTAACTATCTTTCTAAATATTTGTAGCATAATAAAATTTAAATGTTGTAAAAAAAAAAAAAAAAAAAAAAAAAATTTAGCTGTTTGTTTTAAATTAAATTTAAAAAAAATATATAAAATTATAACAAACGTTGTCTCCATAGTTTAACTATTTTAATTAGTTTTAACTATATCCTCTCGTACTACTAATTTCATAAAGTTATAGCGCAGCATGTTAGCTCTATTGCGCTGAAAAACAATAATAAAATATTGTGCTGGTTCTGGGACTTTGCAGTTACAATATCTTTCACAACAAACTTTTATTTTGTAGTATTTCTTTCTAAGTATTTTGAACTTAAGTTTGCTTATTATCTTTTATTTTTTTTTAGTTTAGCTACTACTCTTGTAAATAATTGCTTGTATATATATATTTCTGAAAATATCAATTTCAGAAATATTACATTATAAAAAAAATATATTCAATTAATTTTATAATTTCTACTTCTCGGTGTATTTTTCGTTGTGGCAACCAAATTCCCCAACTATTCCCCAAATAAAAAATAAAAAAAAAAACACTGAAACAACAACAACATCAATTACATGTGTATAAACACAAAAATCACAAAACGGAAAAATCAAATGTACAAACGTTATATATATTATACATTTATGTATCTATATATACAAATAGGTTCGAAATTGCAATATTTGTACTGATTTTTCTGAACATGTTAACCATGGGCATCGAGCACTATAACCAACCGCATGCGGTGTTTTTTATACTTGAAGTTAGCAATGCATTTTTCACCACCGTATTTGGCTTAGGTAAGTTCAAAGTGAAATATATGCCAAATATATTTCTAAACCCTTAATGATGTATATATATTTATAATTAAAAAAAAATATATTTTTATTACTTAATATCATTTTTTTTCCTGTACAAATCGTCACACAGAGGCCATTGTTAAAATAGTTGGATTACGTTACCATTACTTCACTGTGCCCTGGAATGTCTTCGACTTTTTATTAGTATTAGCCTCGATATTTGGCATACTGATGGAAGATATAATGATCGATTTACCTATTAGCCCAACACTATTACGTGTGGTGCGTGTATTTCGCATTGGACGCATATTGCGCTTGATCAAAGCTGCCAAGGGTATACGAAAATTACTTTTCGCCTTGGTTGTATCACTGCCGGCGCTCTTCAATATTGGCGCACTACTCGGACTGATTACATTCATTTACGCCATACTCGGCATGTCACTGTTCGGGCATGTGAAGCTACAGGGTGCTTTGGATGATATGGTTAATTTTCAGACATTTGGACGTAGCATGCAATTGCTTTTTCGTCTGATGACATCGGCCGGTTGGAATGATGTACTGGAATCACTAATGATACAACCACCCGATTGTGATCCGTTCTTTAATAAACAAACGAACGGCGACTGTGGCCATCCGCTGTTGGCAATAACATATTTTACCAGTTTTATTATAATCAGTTATATGATTGTAATTAACATGTATATTGCAATTATTTTGGAGAATTTCAATCAGGCACATCAAGAAGAGGAAATTGGCATTGTCGAAGATGATTTGGAAATGTTTTACATCCGTTGGTCAAAGTAGGTTACAAAAAATAAATACGTTATACTAAAAAAAAAAAAAAAAAAAAAAAAAACGCTGCTTAGACGTGTGTGTGTAATCTGTGTATTTTTCTAATTTTTCTTCTTCCTCTTCTATCTTCATTATTATTTCGCTGTATTTACCTATGTATTATTTTGAATTTTAATTTAATTTTACAGATATGATCCGCATGCCGGTCAATTTATTCACTTCTCGCAACTGTCCGATTTTATTGCCTCACTCGATCCACCATTGGGTATACCTAAGCCCAATAATGTCGCTTTAGTGTCGTTTAATTTGCCCATCTCGAAGGGCAATAAAATACACTGTCTCGATATTTTGCATGCGCTTGTAAAGCACGTGCTCGGTCATGTTGAGGAGACCGATAACTTCAAACAGTTGCAGGAACAAATGGATGTAAAATTCAAGAAACAGTTTCCAACACGTAAAGAATTGGAAATTGTTTCATCCACACGTATCTGGAAGAGACAAGAGAAAGCTGCCAAGACCATACAGCATGGCTGGAGAGAGTATTTGCGGTAGGTTAATTTTTTTTGTTATTTTCTTTTTTTTTTTTTTTTGTTTTGTTATAAATTATTTCAAACCAAAACAACAACAATTGCTCTGTTATATCAGACTTAAGAAGGAAAAAAGAACGTTCCAATTCGGGCGATAGCGCTACACAGATGTCCAGTCCAGGCGGTTGGCAATCAAAATTATCAGCGCTTAATTTTTTCATCTACAGGTAATAAAATAAAAAAAATTTTTCTTTCTGAATAACTACTAAAAAACATTTGTCTTGCAGGTCAGTCGTCGTGGTACCGCTTGTTCCAGTCGCGCTTCATCGCGTAAGTCATCACGCGCTTCAGATGCATCCGATCTCAGTGAACTTGCTGGCCCATGGCTTAATCTGCCGCTAATGCTTGTCTCCGGCGCCGATGATGTTGTTAAGGACATTAAACAACAGGGCGAAGAGTTTGGAAAGCGGTATTAAAATGTTTTTAGCTAAAACGCTTCAAATCTGCGCTTATGTAGTTTATTTCTTTATAAAACAATATAGCTACATAATATATATTTGCAATTTTTTGACGAATAGTTTGGTCTTTTACAAACGCAACAAAACGATTTTCAATATCGATTAATTTTTCCATTAATTATTTATTTTTTTTTTTTATTTATTTTTTTAATATATATTTTAAGCCCTATTTTTAGAATATCTTCTTGTATCACCCTAAACTATGAGTCATTGCTCGCAGATATGGTGACAACTATTTTACGAAGCGGCTCCCAGCCGAGCGATTTAAATATGTTAGGCCAAGGTAATTGTAGGTAGTAGCAGCACAGTTAGCAAAACGAAAAAAAAAAATATTAAAATAAAATACACGCAAAATATTTTTATAGTTGTTTGATTGATTACTACTTAATCATTCATGATACAATGTAGGTTCTAAATATATTTTTTTTCAAATATCTCTATCAATTCATTCCATGCAACTCTCCATGTAATCTCAAGTCATATGAATTGGTATCAAAAACAAAATTTATTTTTTATATAACGTAACGTAAAAATATGTAAACAATTCTGTAATTTTTGTAAGAAATCTTCATATATGCGCTATCTCTCATACTTTTTGATAAATACAATTCTTTTAATCATTCTCATTGTGATACAAAATTTTTTACTTAAAAAAAAAAAAAAATTCTTACAGTTGCAAACATTTCAGTTTTTGAAAATCAAAAAAAAAAAAAAAAAAAAAATTAAAAACAAATATTCGATTTGTAAGTAGTGGCCTAAAAATCTTTTATTTAATTTTTTTTCTAATATTTTATTTTCTTGTTTGATGAACTTCTTTCTTCTATCTTGTTAATGGAAATGCTATTTAAAAAGTTACAGCAATATAAACTATTATTTTCTATTTTGTAACGCTTGTAGTTTATTTATATAATTTTAAGTTTCGAAAACGAGCAAAACGAGTTATGCTTTTATTTGCAGCCAACATTTTAATACACTCAATCATAATAATTAATTCAGTTTAGCGATTTTTTTTTTTAATAAAGTGAAATTTTTCTACTATAAACTGTGAGTTATGGTGCAAATTTAAAATTTTATTTTCCTGCTAAACGATCTTCAAAATGTATTTTCGTAACAATTTAATTGGAAAATTCATTTTGAATATTGTTCGGCGTGAAAATTTCGTCAGCAAAAGAAATTGTGAAAAAAATTAATATTTTCATTTTTCAAAGAAATTTTTATTATAAATTTTTTTAAGTAATCAGATGCGAAGCTATTAATAGACTATAATTAGACTATGTGACACGTTCTACTATTTTTGTTTTCATTTAGATTCATGCAAATATTTGATAATGAAAATTATTTTTAAATATAATTTTTTTTAAAAAAGACCTCGATTGAATACGAAAGAAACGATCCGTTAACCAAAGTATATAAACAATAAACGTTTATTATTTCTTGGTACAAATAGTTATAAAACAAGAAAGAACGCTGAAGTCGAGTATGCTCGACTGCATAATACCCTGTACCCAATCTTTATGTACCGTAAGTTAAGTCCTATCTTTGTATATACCTTACTGTATTAGATTTTTAAACAAAAACTTGATAAATGGGGTAAATTTGTATGGGGGCTATACCTGAATTTTTTTTGGTTCTACCCATATTGGGATATTTTACTGGGTCTATTATAGACATAACTTAAACTAAATTTGAACTTCCTAGAATAAAAAACAATGCCGTTTTTATGCAAAAACCTAACATTTGTATAGGGGGTACCCCTTAAAATGGGTCTAGAGAAAAACCGTTTGCAAGTGAACACTTGACGGCTAAGGAGAGTCTAAGCTTCAAATATGGTGGCCATATCTCTTATAGTCTCCAAGATAATCTCTCTCATACGGCAGACAGCATGACAGACAGACAGACAGACAGACGGACGGATAGACATAGCTAGTTCGACTCTTGCCTCCTTCTGTCTGTTACATACATTCGCACAAACTTAATATACCCTTTTACCCTTTGGGTACAGAGTATAAATAGTTAAAAACTAGCATAGTTTTGATTTAAAAAAAATAACATTTTTGGAATAAGTTTGGAGCAAAATTTTATGGTGTTTCGTTCAAATCGGAAATCGGTAAAAATTGTGCGATCTAAACTTAATTAAGATATTATATTGGTATTATTACAGGCATAGTCCATACAAAATTTAATAATCTAAGATTAAGTTTTTATGGAAAATATTAAGAAAAAATTTGAGAGCTAGAAAAAAAAATGAATTTATGCTCCAACCAGGGGCGAATCCAGAATGCTTTCTTCGGGAGGGAGCTTCCCTCTCTCACTCTCTCTCTTTCCCAACTTTGGTGTTTTCAACTTTAATAAAATTTGAGATACGCTTTATATGGCGGATAGTACAGATGTAATTTATGGGATTTCTTTTATCTATTACTGCCTTACCAGTTTGGACTAAAAATTTAATATTTATTGTTGTAAAAATTTTTACAAGGACACAAGAAAAATACAAGCTTTTAGATAATTGTCTTAATTTTTTTAATTGAAAGAAGAGTATAAATATTTTTTAAACATTTTCAAAATATGTGCATACTTTCGTCAAAAAATTGCAAAATGTATTTAATTTATTTTTAATTTATTTTTTTTTTTTTGCATTTGTAAAGTACATACTAGGCACTCACATCTATAAATATATAACTCATGTATTATTATATATCATTATTCTGCAATCGATACAAAAAAAAAAAAAAAAAAACAAATAATTAGCGGTAGCATTTTTATGGAAGCGCCTAGAACAAGTCGACGCCGCAGCTTTTATAATTTCTTTTTGCGTCATCAGGATGCTGTCGATGACAGTTTAACCTCACCATCAGTGCATAGAAAAAGTAATTATTGACAAGTGCCTAATTCACCTCTCTCTGTCTCTCTCTCTCTGTATCTCTCTCTCTTTCATTAAAATTAACAAAATGTACATAACACAAAAATTAAAAAAAAAAAAAAAAATTATATAATACACAAATTTTATGTTTGCGCAGCGTCTAAAAATGTTTGTTTTATATTCACAAAAATGCACGGCTTAAGCTTTTATTGTATTTTATTTTTTATTTTATAAACATTAACACAAACAATTAAAAAAAAAAATCATTTAATAAAACATCTAAGCACGTCTAAACTAAATCTCTATCGTATGCTAGAAAAACACACTCAGTCAACTAAATCGTTTGCACTAAATAAAAAAAAAAAAAAAAATTCAGTTAGTGTAGTAATAAAAAAAAAAAAAAAATTTAAAAAAAAAAAAAAAAAACTGAAACTAACACAAAAAAATAAAAACAAAAAAACTCGTGTAATGTCCTTCCTTTTGTGTGTATGCCCCTCTCTCCGTCCAATTGAATAAATGCAAAAATGTATTTTTTTCTACACAAATCCCAATCAAAAAAAAAACACTAATGCAGGCATTTCACCTATAACAGCAGCAATAAACACCACAGCTCCCGCCACAACCTCAACAACCTCTGCAATCTCCGAAAGCGAAACAAGACAAACCCAACAAGTCGTTGTTGCACCAACGCCGACGCGAAAGCGTGCAACAAGTTTTATACGCAAAAAGCCGCCGCTCGAAAGGGGTTTGTCAGCACAAAGCGCTTTAAGAGTTAACAAAAATGCTTTTGTCTGTATGTGTAAATATTTTTTTAACAAAAAAAAAAATATTAAAAAAAAAAAAAATGCATTTCATGCGCTTCTTTGCAGCGGAGGGACCGGCACCTGAAGTGATTGTAACAAAACCATCACCGGATCAACAAACGCATCCAATGAATCTTAGACCAGATAATGCAACACTGGTACACGTTTTGGTGCATCGTGAAAGTGAAGAGTATAAAGAGGAGGATGATAATGATTTACCAATTTTAACGACTGCTAGCGGTGGTGGTGAGTAATTAATAAATAAATAAATTATAAATGTTGCACTGATTTTAAATAAATTTATTCTTTTTAATAGATAAACACAAACCACCACAAATACGCATTAGTAGTGGCTCCGATGATGCCGATTTTTTCGCTGGTAGTCAAACACCGATGGTACAAATAATGGTTGATAGTCCTAAAGATCCGCCACGCGGTGATTTTAGCACAAATTATATTCCAGCAGCAGCAGCAGCAGAACAACAAGTGCCAACGCAAACTGTTGAGCATAGCATTGCCGGCGTAGATGTACCGATTGATGTTAATGTACAAGGCGATACATCACAAGTTTTTTACGATTACAATCCAGATGATGCTAATGAAATTGTAGTACTCGAAACATTAACTGAAGAATCACCAAAATCAGAGGATGTACCAATAACAGCACTGCCAGCATTACCAGCTGCTATAGCGTCTATTAATATGGCAACGACGACGATGACGCCGCATGAAGAATCAATTTGTATGCAAACGGAACAATATGCATCCGATGACAGTGATAAAAATAGATGACCCTCGTTGCATACAGCACCGGTGACGGAAAGTTCTAGTTCTAGCACCAGTTGCTGTAGTTCACGTCCGATTTCAACTTATTCCAGTTCTAGTAATGATGATGCTGATGTTGCACAACAACTACAACATCCGATAAACTTTGATGGGAATAATACAGAGAAGCACAATAGTTGACAATCTCCAATCTGAGTAATGGTTTTAAATAATATTGCATACAATAAGCTATACAAGTTATTTAAAGTTATAAGTAAATTTTTATTTTAAGGCTTTTAAAATATACAACGCGCGCGTTTTTTTCCTTTTTTTTTTTAAATTGTTTTAAACTAAAAATTAATAAAAAAGTGTGTAAATATTTAATTAATTAGTATAACTTTGTAGTTGTATTTATTTTTAATTAAACTAAGCGAAAAAAGATTTATAATAAAACTAATTAAAGGTTGTTCTAAACTAGTTCTTTTAAAAAAAAAAAATGTAATACTAATTTTTATTAAAAAACAAAAAATGTAAATACGTATGCCAAAATGCAAAAAAAAAAAAAAACTTATTATTTTATATAAACTTACGGCGTAGTTAGTAAATAATATAAATAGATACAGTAGAAACATTTTAAATTGAATGCATAGTAAGAAATAATGTACATAAAATACTTAAAAAAAAACTGTAAAAAGAACGCCAAAAATATAAAAATATTTTTAATTTATAAGATTTATAAAAAAAAATAATTAATTAAATAATTAACAAAGCTAATTAGTAGATGTACATTTTTAAGTTACACAGTACAAACAGACAGGCGAAAATTATTTGTTGACATTGCCATGAAACGCACTCATGACATTTTGCTAGACATGTCATGCATGCGTCATCAATGACTTGTGCTGTTTTTCATATCTTTTGTTTAAAAAAAAAAAAATGTAAATAATTCGCGTAATTAAAGCACGAAAAAAGTCGCAGAAGCTCAAATGATCTCACTTGAAATTAGGTTAGTAATAAAAAATTTGCATATAAACATAGATCTTTGCTAACTTAAAAATAAATAAAAATTAATTAATTACAATATTAATTGACTTATATACATAAACAAAACGCTTCTCTTCCGTCGTTAGAAACATTCTCGAAAAAAACTATATTCCAGATTTTGCAAAAATAAAATGCATTTTTTTTTTTTTTTTTTTTTTTTTTTTTTTTTTTGTTTTCTACAAATCGACAATCAATTTCAGTAATTTAAAATAATGAAATTTAATGGTACCAATTACAAAAAATCTCTCTAACTCCTTCCCACATTAATACAACTTTTTTAATACCTATTGTATTTATTTTTAAATCTGTTTTTAATTAATAACAATATATAAAAAATATTAGAGAGAAATAAACATACAAACAAAAATAATAAATTAAAAAAATTTCAAAATATTTTAAAAATAAAAAAAAATAAGTAAAAAAACCAACAAAACCGTACACTCGTCAATTAAGTGATATTAATTAAATATAAAAAGAATTAAATAAATCGAAACATAATGGAATGTATGTACTTCTATAATTGTAAATGTGTATAAAAATATTTTTTCCAATTGTACTTAAAAAGCAAAAAATTAGTTTGTACAATTAAATTTAAATTAGCATAAAACTGTAATATTTATATTATAAAATAAGTGTTAAAAAAATTTAAAAAAATAATAAAGGTTAAACTTAAAGAAATAGAAACTTGAAAAATTAGTGCCGTAAAAAAAAAAAGTCATTTAAATTTAATTTGTTAAATTAATAAAAATAATAATTATAAAAAGCCATACTAAATATTTGTAGTAAATAATATAAATGCGATTTATAGTTGAATGTATTGTATTGTATAATGACAATAAAATTAAGCTATATACAGAAATATGCGAATATTATAATACTTGTATAACACTTTTTATGTGTTGCAAACAAAGCTTGTTAATTATTGTTATCATTTTTTTTTTGTTTATGAAAATAGAATTTAATATAACAATAATAAATTAAAATAATATGTATAGGCGCTACATTAGAATTACATAAATACATAAATCGTAATATATCGAAAAATATCAAAGAAATTTATATATTTTGAACAATCATTAATAATAAGATAGCGCCTTCAATAATATAGAAAAAAATATAAACATAAGAACATGCATACAAAACATACCTTATGAGGTCTCTAAACGAAGCAACAGCTACGTTGCGAAACTTTGTTATACTGCAAGTTTAGGTTCAAACTCATGTTGAGACTTTGACAACAGCTGAGACTGAACAGAAGTAGTACGCCTCAATTGCATATACATATATAATGCGCTCAAACCATGATGCCCTAGATTTCTAAACAAAACAAATTACTGTTGTTCTATATTGTTTCTTTGTTTTCTAATGATTTTTTTTTTAAACTACAAAATAGTTTTCCTACCAAAGATCTGAAAACTTCCAACTTATTCACAAGCTTGTCACAATGCGCATAACTATATTTATGAATACTTCTTCCATGGAATTTTGCAGGGTAACTTGAAGTCGTGTATTTCGACTGCATCTTTGTTTTTTCACTTTTTTTCGGTAGTCATTTTAATTTGCATGCTTCTTAAGACTACAATTCTGTGAGCATTGAATACTATAAATAAGTAATTTAAGCGATATACTAAAAGGGAATTTTTAAAATTTTATAAATATTCTATTCTTAAAAAAAAAAAAAAAAAAAAAAAAAAAACAAAAATTTAACTTATATACCTAAAATATTTAGAAAAAAATTTCATAACAAATTGTAATATCTAAAAAGTTATAAATCCTTTAAAAACTTTTTAGGTTTATTTTTTTAAGTTTGTTTAACAGTTTATACAGCAGTTTATATAACAGTTCATACAAAAGTGCATAATAGTTTATATAACAGTTTGTATAACCGTTTGTGTAACCGTTTGTATAACAGTCTGTATAACAGTTTGTATAACAGTTTGTATAACAGTTTGTATAACAGTTTGTTAACATAGCAGTTTATATAACAATTCATGCAGAGTTTATTTAAAAGTTCATATAACAGTTTATATATCAGTTCATATAACAGCTAATATAACAGCTTGAATAACAGTTTGTTTACCATCAAAACTTTTGTCTGTCTGTTTCGAAATACTTGACATCAGTTTTCTAAATATTCGATTAAAAAAATTAAAAATTTTCGTTAATTAATTTAATTTTTTTTTAATAAAAATATTCCTTTGAAGGATTTGATAGCTTCGGTATAACCGAAATAATTATTTTCTAAATATTTCTTTTATTAAAACTTTCTTAAAGTATTATAAACAAAATCTATTTAAATAAATCTATTGAAGTTAACTTAAAACAATACCTATATTAAGTAAATTTAATGCATAACATTTAATAATAATAATAATAAAAAATAAAATTTGAACAGGAAACAATAAATTGTGAGAAATTAATTCAAAACGAATCATATCAAAAAACCAAAGCAAAGTTGTAATGTAAAAAAAAAGAAGAAGAATATATAAAAAAAAATATAACATATTTAATAAGAACAAAAAAATAATTCCAGTACAAAAAATTAAAATCTGAAATCTAAGTATGAAATAAGAAAGTGCGTTAAAGTTATGATGTCATAAAAAATATTATATTTTTTTTTTTTTTTGAGTACTCTTTAAAATTTTTTTTTCTTTAAACACAAAAGATACTATTTGTGCCAATATTCTATACAATATAAACATTTTATATTGTACTTTTTTTTTCCTTGAACTATGAAGAGTGCAGAGCAAAAATAGTAAAAGCTTAAAAACATAAAAAAAAAACTTTAATTCAAATTAAATCTAATAATCTCAACAAAAAAACAAAAATCATTAATAAAACATACTATATAAGAAATGTTGTCAAAATTAATTGTTTAAAATTTAAATTGTATGAGAAAATGATACTGCATGCAATATTTATAAACGAAAAATTATAATTATAATATTTATAATAGAAAAATTAAAAAAAAAATAATAATAATTTGTATGGTTAATAATAATATTAATATCTAAACCAAAGAATGATTAATATAGTATTTAGGAATGATTCCCGTATATGCTAAATAAGAATTATTTATCGAAAGCAATTTAACTATAAACAAATAGAAAATTGATATAAAAAAGTACTTATATAACAAGAAAAAAAAAAAAAAAACATAATTATAATAAATTGATAGTTACATTTTGTTGAAAAATCTATTTAAATATATATTACATTCATACTAATGAATTAAAAAAAAAACCTATATTCCAAAAATTAATCAAAATGTTTTATTTATTGTATTAAATTGACTAAGAGATGAAGAAATGCGTGGAACTCCACTTTAAAAAATGAGTATCTTTTGGATTTGAGTGAGGAATGAGTGGCTACAGCTACAAAAATGGAGATACACGTAGATACGGTATTGAAAAACTTAAAAGAAGGAAAAATTTTTACTTTGGTAGAAACGTACGGGGGGGTTTGTGCTATAGTTACCCGAACTTAAGCTGAAAACATGGATTGATACATATAATCATTATTTGTAACATACATACGAGGTGTGTTCAAACATTATCGCGAATTTTGAATTTTCGCGGGTTACGCATATTCGAATTTCGATTTTTTTTGTGGCGTTATGTTGGTACTCATGTCTCTCACTTATGCCGACAAGCTCGGCCATTTTGAATGTTCACTTAATTGTTGACAGCTGCTTTGCTTGCACGTGTTTTGGATCGTCTTCGACTTTTACCTATTCAAAAAAATGGATCAAAGAACCTGTATCAATTTTTTTTTTTCTGAATGGAATAAATGGAATAAAAATGTTGAAGAAGGCTTATGGGGACCGAGCTCTACACAAATCAACCACATTTGATTGGTATAAATTGTTGAAAGAAGTTTGCGTACGTGTTGAAACGAAGAGCTCCCTGATCAATCATCGACTTCAACGGACGATGCTCACATCCAAAAAAGTAAAAGAATTTAGTGCTTGCACACTCGTCGATTAACTATGAGAGACATTGCTGATGAAATTGGCGTATCGAAAGGATCAATTTATACAATTTTGAAGAATGTTTTGGGCCTCAAACGTGTCAAGTCTCGGTTGGTACCAAAAATGATGATTTTTTTAAAAAACTGTACTGATTTTTCGTGACTTTTTTTGCCAAAAATCCAACCAATATCGTTCCGCAACCACCGTTTCGCTTGATTTGGCACCGTGTGACTTCTGGCTATTCCCAAAACTCAAGAGACCACTCAGGGGAACGCGTTTCGAGTCCATTGAGGAGATAAAAGCTAAATCGAAGAAGGCGCTGATGGCTATACCCGGAAAGGGACTATTTGGCATGTTTCGAGGATTGGAAATAACGTTGGCATAGGTGTATTTTATCGGGAGGGATTACTTTAAAAGGGACAAAATAGATATTCATGAATAAAAATCATAAAAAAAAAAAAAAAAAACACAAAATATGCGATACTTTTGAACACACCTCGTATATCAAATAGTACAAAAAAATTGTTGTTTTTTCATATACTGAGGAATCACACAAAATCTTCGTTGGTTGGTTTTAAATATTTTCTAAAATTCAATGAAATAATAAATATAATTCATAATTAGTTCAAACATTATTAATAAAATATACACCTAATTTTTTATTATTTTTATTTATGTAGTTTAAACTAATTGTGAATTACATTCATTGAATTTCAGAAGTGATTTAAAATCAACCAATAGTGATTTTGTATGACACCTAAGATAAAACTTCGAAAATGATTGGTATGTTTATGGAGGCAATTCCTAATAGTGGGCGTGGCACATAGTTTTTTAATACTTGCTTTTGTCGTTGACAAATGAATCTTGCAGAATAAAACAGAGAGATAGATTGTGATGGTTCTTAAACTTTACTTAACTTAAAATTCAGTGGAAAGTCACATCTTCACTCTCGATGTCTGTATCTATGCTAGACTTTTATTTAATTATTTTAAACAACAAATTTTAGATCGATTATCTTGAAATTAAGCCACAATGCTGTATATATTCGCTAAGCATTTTCGTTAATATTTTGTTTTGCGCTCAATTTGCTAATTAAAACATTTTCAATTGCTCGACACTTTCTAAAATTAAGCTTTGCATTGGCAATATAAAAAGTTCAATATCGTTAATAATTATATAATAAGACAAAAATAGAAGACACCTTTTGGTATTCTTGCTTAGCTAGCTTTTATTTTAGAAAAGGTTTCGTTGTATTAAATCTTCAGCTATGCTGCTTGTTTTATGAAAATTCATAATAAACGCAATGAAGCGTGTTTCGTATTAATTGGCAGGCAGATTTAGATTTAGATACACAATAACTTAGCCAGGCTGCCTTGGCAATAAAGACGCTGACGAAAATATTAAATTTATACAAACATATATAAAATATGTCATCTTGAAAAAAAAAAAAAAAAAGAATCTTGTTGAGAAAACAAAAAAAGTTAAGAAAAAGTACTGAAACTTGTGCGTATACGATTTTGGCATGACTGACACGCGTTAACACAAAGTTTTATTCTGATTTTGACAAAAAAAAAAAACTTAGTTCAAATACCTTTTACCTGCTTTTGTATATTTTTGTAAGCAATAAAAACATTAAATCGAATTTGATATATTTTGTTTGCAAGTATTTTTTTGTCTCAAAAAAAAAAAAAAAAAAAACAAATCAAGTAAAATTAAGTAAATTTTTATACTATTGATAAATGTTACTAGATTTAAGGTCAAAAGCAGCGTAGTATAGCTCAAATAATGGCAACGCAATGGCTATATTGTTTGTCGACACTGTGATCAGCCAGGCGTACAATTTAATTTGCTACTCTAATAACAAATTCACTTCGCTGCTCTTCTGTTGTGAATTATTTCAACAAACACGTGGAAAAATCAATCCATTAAAAAAAAAAAAATTGTATTTTTATTTTCACAAACATTCCTGGAATGCTTATGTTTTTGTTTTCTAAATGCCCTCAGGTGTAGATGACTGTGTATGTTTTGTTTTGTGTGTGTGTGTGTGTGTGTGCGTTAAACGATTTGTCCAAATAGACGCTTCACTCTTCGCTTCGGTTTTTTTGTACGGTTCAATGAGCTAAAGGGCAAGGAAACCTAAAACGATGACGATGTCCTTATTGTGTTTATTTGTTTTTGTTGTGCAAGGACAATACATAAATACAAACTGTCTAGTGTGGAAGTAACTTTGATCTTTTTTTTCGTAACGCTTTAAATGGTTTTGAAGTAAAGTAGAATATTATATTTTAATGTCAAAATTTGCTTTGCATACTTTTAGGCTGTATTTGTTTGATGCGTTTGCAAGACCGGTTCGATGTTGCAAATCATATAAAATTTGGTTGCAGCTAACTCTTCGATCGAACCGGTCCAGTCCAATTTGTTTGGTCAATTGCGGACCTACACTTTTTGCAGCATATTTTTAGTACGCTGAGCTGTTCCAGCCACTCTGGATTATCGACATAAACTTTTCCCTTCAGGTAATCAAACAAGAAAAAGTCTGGCGGCGCACAAGTGGAAATGAGCCTCATCAGTTATGGTTCAATTTAGCCAAAAATTGAGTTCGATTTCGAGTATGAAGACGTCGAGGCTTGTCAGTCGGCAACAATTCGTGATAAAAATTATACAAGATGTCAATTTTATAGCTATTTTACAACGGGGACCACAAAACGGAGCATCCTGCACTACAAATCAAAAAACTTAGAAATACGTACGTTACAAACTTTCCGACAAACTGATAATGCCTGTTTCACACTATGTGAAATCGGTGTAATAATTAAAATAAAATGCAGATGGAAATCAATGACTCAGACAACCAAAAATAATTCCTAAAGCTGTAAATTTTGCATTTATTTGTAAGCAAAAGTTTTTTCGTATTTTAAGTATTTCGGAGCTATTTTCTATTTATTTTTCTATTCTATTTTTTTCTTTTCAGGCTTTAACATTTAAATTTTTTAATGTTTTTCATAAAAATATGCTTTTTAAGAGTTTTTCACTATTTCATTTAATTTTTTCTAATTTAATTCATTGTATTAATTGCTTTATTAGTATTGCCAAAAAAAAAAAAAAAAAAGTGAATGCAAAGCCAAATTTATACATTAATCTATAAGCTTTTCGTTGCATTGTGTCAAGGACATGTCATAAACTTCTGTCAGTTGAATATATTTTCATTGTGTTTAAGTGAAAAAAAAAATGTAGTTTGTTTTGTGGCGCCAGTTGTATGCATTTTGTCTGTGCATAACTTCAACTTATGTTTATCCTTGCTGTATACTGCTTATATAATACAGGATATAGTGTGTAATATACAGACACATACATATGTAAACTAGCCTACCTTTTAAGCCGCTTATTAGGGTTTTTATTATATACCCAGTACACATAGTGTAAACGGGTACATTCAGTTTGTCGGAAAGTTTGTAACGCATTAAAGGAGGCATCGAATCAGCTCGATGAGACGAATCCATTTAGCCACGACCATCTGTCTGTCCGTATGTCTGTCCGTCTGTTGCGATGCGTTTTACTTAGAATGTTTGTAAGATATTGACATGAAATTTTAAACTTAAGCTTTTTTCGATCTTAGGCAGTTCGTATGTCAGGAACAAGGTGCCACGCCTATTTTTAGGTATAGCCTCCATACAAATTTACGGCTCAATTTCAAACTTTTGTATGAAAATATTTCTTTTTACTGAAAGAATCAAATTAAAATTTGGTAAAATCAATTCCAATGTCCAGTATTGTATACTATCGAGATGGTAAGGATCGGGACTAATATAATATAAAGTCTCCTTACAAATTTGACAAAATTCATCGTGAAATTTAATCTAAACACCTGGTGAGCATATAAACTATTTAAAGAGTTGTTTAACGCGTATTTTAGCTTCGGTTTCACCGAAGTTTACGTTTTTCCTTGTTTTTTTTTTTTAGATCGCTAAGTAAAAAGTTTGGTTTTTAAAGAAACAATCGATTGGCATATAATTTATTTACGTCAAATATTATGCAGCACGTAAATATGAAAAATATTTTTGTTTTTGCTTTTATTATTTATTATTTTTTTCCTTTTGTTTTCTTATTTTTAATTATTTATTTTTTTGATTGAAACTAATTAGCATTTTTATGAGATTTTGTTTTTAAAATAATTTTGCATTTATATTTATTTTTATACATTTTTTTCTGTATTGCATCTAACTAGCTTTTATAAGATATAAGATATATGGACAAGTCATGTGGACACTGTATATCAGTGTCGAAGTATAATACAAATACATTTATACATACTTATGTACGAGTATGTACTTACACAGATTTTTATTAGCCGAAATTCCAGGTCTTTCGCCAGCCATCATTTTCCACAGCTTAAATTTCCAATGAATTATACTTTTCCCGTTCCTATCTGCCTAAATATCAATCTTTTGTGAATTTTGTGCATTGCCTATATATGAATATATGATTTTTTTATATTTATTCCATTTGGAAGTTATCATTACAACTTAAATTTCCAACTATAAATATTTTATTTTTAAATAATTTTTGTTCTGGGTGGAAGAGTGTTTCAACTTGACATGCATCGACTCATATACAAACACATATTTTTAAAAATATCAAATAATAATTTTATGTCATTTTCAGTAAACATATTTCAATATCAAAAGCTTAAGTTGTTTCAACTTTTAAAATATTAAAATATTTCAAGCATAACAAAAATATTTCACTATATTTTTGCTTCCAGGAAATGAACAACTTTGTGGTTTTGATAGGCAATATAACTGACTATCATCAAACAAAAAATATAAATAAAATATCCAAAAAAAATTTTTAGTTTGGTAAAATTAAAATTTTATTATAACGGGTGATTTTTTGAGGTTAGGATTTTCATGCATTAGTATTTGACAGATCACGCGGGATTCAGACAAGGTGTCAAAGAGAAAGATGCTCAGTATACTTTGACATTTCATCATGAATAGACTTACTAACGAGCAACGCTTGCAAATCATTGAATTTTATTACCAAAATCAGTGTTCGGTTCGAAATGTGTTTTATCGACAAATTTTGTTCAGCGATGAGGCTCATTTCTGGTTGGATGGCTACGTAAATAAGCAAAATTGCCGCATTTGGAGTGAAGAGCAACCAGAAGCCGTTCAAGAACTGCCAATGCATCCCGAAAAATGCACTGTTGGGGTGTGGTTTGTACGCTGGTGGAATCATTGGACCGTATTTTTCAAAGATGCTGTTGGACCAACGTCTACGACTATGCTAACAAACTTTTGGTTGCCAAAAATGGAAGAACTGAACTTGGTTGACATGTGGTTTCAACAAGATGGCGCTACATGCCACACAGCTCGCGATTCTATGGCCATTTTGAGGGAAAACTCGGAGAACAATTCATCTCAAGAAATGGACCGGTAAGTTGGCCACCAAGATTTGACGCCTTTAGACTATTTTGTGGGGCTACGTCAAGTCTAAAGTCTACAGAAATAAGCCAGCAACTATTCCAGCTTTGGAAGACAACATTTCCGAAGAAATTCGGGCTATTCCGGCCGAAATGCTCGAAAAAGTTGCACAAAATTGGACTTTCCGAATGGACCACCTACCACCTACACGGTAACATTTAAATGAAATTATCTTCAAAAAGTAAATGTCATGGACCAATCTAACGTTTCAAATAAAGAACCGATGAGATTTTGCAAATTTTATGCGTTTTTTTTTTTTTTAACTTAAAAGTTCTCACTAAAAAACACCCTTTATTATATCAGGCTAACAACAAAAATTTATGCAGCGTTAAAAATGTAATTGAAATTTTATTGAAAAAAAAAAAATAATAATAAAACTTTATGTAAATTAAATAAAAAAATTTACCTGAAATAAATTGTATATGCTAACTCGATCATACAAAGGCTACATTTTCAATAAAATTTTACAGCGAAAGTCGTTAAATATAAACGCAGACAAAAAGATTTTTGTTAGAATGTTGTAAATATATATTTTTACGAGTTTTCATTGTTAAATATTTTGTAAAATTGACAAATAATTTAGTTGAAGTCGTAAAAAGAGAAGTGCGCATCGAATTTTTAACTGGAAAAGTAATTAAAGATTGAAATTTAATTAAAATTATTTTGTCTCAAATGAAAATACAAATTTGAAACAGTTTTCAATTAAAATCAATTAAATTTATTCTTTATAAGCAAGAACGTTTGTTTTATATCAAGAACGTTCGTTCTTACATCAAGAACGTTCGTTCTTATATCAAGAACGTTAGTTCTTATATCAAGAACGTTCGTTCTTATATCAAGAACGTTCGTTCTTATATCAAGAACGTTCGTTCTTATATCAAGAACGTTCGTTCTTATATCAAGAACGTTCGTTCTTTTATCAAAAACGTTTGTTGTAATGTCAAAAAATTTCGTTCTTATATCAAGAACGTTCGTTCTTACATCAAGAACGTTCGTTCTTATATCAAGAACGTTCGTTCTTACATCAAGAACGTTCGTTCTTACATCAAGAACGTTCGTTCTTATATCAAGAACGTTCGTTCTTATATCAAGAACGTTTGTTTTATATCAAGAACGTTCGTTCTTATATCAAGAACGTTCGTTCTTATATCAAGAACGTTCATTCTTATATCAAGAAGGCTCTTGCTTATATCAAGAATGTTCGTTTTTATATCAAGAATCATTTGTTCTTAATAAACAGACATGTGAAGGATTTAAGGCTTCAAGTTTAAGTTTATTTCAAAGATATATTTTATTATTTATTTTTCCTTTATTTAAATAGATACATTATACATAAAATATGTTTAAACAATTTTTATTATAAAAGTCATTTAATTAGTAATTACTCAACTAATTTGCTTGCTTACAAGAATAATGCCATTTATGAAGCAATTACAATAAAATATATTTTTTTTTTCTTTGAAAACATTATCAGCCATGATTTTAATTTAACTTTCACAAAATTTGATCAAATATGAAAATTACTTTCATTTCATTTTATTGTATTATTTTTTTTTTTATTTCGAAATATATAATTCAATTTATTTTAATACATTAATAAACACTTATAAAATGTATTATCAAAATGGACAAATGCACAAATATTGAGCTTAGTTATCATACAAATATTTAAACATTTATAAAATCTCAAATTACGCATACGCAATGTGGCATGCATACTCAGCCTTTAAGCCAATCCAAAATAATATGCTTATATATACATATAGGCCAATTGCTAGCAAGCGTAAGCCTATGCCCAGTATTTTTTTTTTGTTGTTGTTTTTGTTTTTTTATTGATTTAAAAGAATTTGTTCTTGTATATATTTCTTTTGGTGTAAGAAAATATCACGTTTCCAATTAGAGTCTCAGTGTCACAAGCAATAAATATTTATAAATATATAAAAGGTGACACACAAGCGTAAATTCTGGGACACCCTTTATATATGAATATATATATTTTATTATTCTTATTCAAGCAGATGCCAATGTTTTCGTACTAAAATTCCGTTAAAAAAAAAAAAATTGTTAATTTACTGCTAATTCGTAGTACAGGAATGCCGTTTCATGCGCGTTGTATGCGCTGGACTTTTGCTGCCCTTAGCCGATTTAAAGGAGGGTAACGATTGACGACGACGTCGCACTGCCGGACTGAGATTATAGCGTATGTTTGCCTGTACCAGCAATTCTTTAAATACTTCAACAATGCCATCATTGTCTTTGGCTGAGCATTCAACAAAGCCACAACGCCAATCATTGCGCACGAGCTCCTCAGTACGTTCACGATAAACCTGACGATTGCATGGTTCCAGATCGAGTTTATTGCCAACAATTACCATCGGTACACTTTCGTCACGCGTTGCAAGTATCTGGAAACAATATAAAATATTTTATTGAGCTAAATTTGCATCAAAAAAATCGAAAAAGCCGTTTAACATATATTTTTTTTTTTAAATTATGTAGCGTATAAAAATGTGCATAATAAATATGTTTCAATTTGTTTAGTTAAAATTCTGTAAATATTGTACAAAAACGCAGAAAAACCCTGACAACAACGGTCAATGCCAAAGGATATACGTGTACGTGAGTATGAGACTTTAAAGAGATTAAGTTACATAGCAGCAGCAAATTGCCATGGGCGCTGCTTCGAAATACAAACTTACTAACCTGATTTCGAAAACGTTCCACTTCATGCCATGACTCCAAATCATCGATGGCGTAGACGAGTATGAATGCACCAGCTGTTGAAATTGAGAGTGTACGCATTGCTGGAAATTCATACGAACCGGTTGTATCGAGTATGTCAAGTGTAAGCGTCGAACCGTCGGGCAAATCGTACTCGGCACGATGTAATTCCTCGACAGTTTGCTTGTAACGTGTTTGAAATTTGTCATAGAGAAATTGTGAAATGATGCATGTTTTGCCCACTCTGGCAGCGCCCATCACAACAACGCGACGCTGTTGTTGTTTTTTATTTGAATTGCCAGTATGAGTGTAGTCGACGGTGGCCCGTGAACTGCGCATTATTGATGCCAGCAGTGGTAGTCGTAGCCGTTGGCATGGTCCCGGCATTTTTTTTATTTTTTCTTTTTTGCTTCTCTTTGCTTCCTGCTGATTTAATACAATACAAGGAACGCTTTGCCTTTATATTAAAGCTCTGAAAAATGTAAATTAATACGTTTTTTGTGTTAGTGTAAAAGTAAATTATGTTTGCAAGCTTTCCTTAATTTTTGTTTAAATTGTCAATGAAAATTTTATTAAAAAGAAATTTATTGATTTTTTTTTTTTTTAAGTTTTATATTTTGCTTTAATATTTAGCACTAGAATATAAATTAAATTTAAAAATAAATAATAAAAAAATAAATAAAAAAAAATAAAAAATAAAAAAAAAAAAAATAAAAAAAAATAAAAAAAAAAAAATGATAAATAATTAATAAAAAAAAAAATTAAATAAAAAATAAATTAATATATTTGTAATAATAAATTACAAAAAAAAAACAAGCAAAAACGTTAACTTCGGTAGCACCGAAGTTCAAATACCCGCCACACGAAACTTTAATAGTTTTCTTGAAAAAAATAAAAAAAAAAAGAAGGTGAGTTTATATGGGGTCTATACATGTTATGTTAAAGTGCACGATCCTTATCATATCGTTAGCATATTCATAGGATAACAGTAGAAGTGATTTGACACACATTGGAGTGATATATATCCATAAATAAGAACTATTTTCATAAAAATATGAAAAATGGGCGCTAGGTTTGTATGGGGACCATATTAAAAAATGGGCGTCGGATCTTTCTTTTGATGTTGGATGCCATTTGAAAGGCTTTTTTACCCAATTTGTAGCAAATACATTCATAAATAATAATTATTTTCATATAAAAAATCTAAAAAAATGGTAAGTTTGCATGGGGGCTATATTTAAAAATGGGCGTGGCACCCTGGTTTTGACATACAAACTGCCTAGGGGCACAAAAAGCTTAAGTCCAAAATTTTAGTTCAATATATTTAAAACTTTTCGAGAAATACGCCTTGCAGCAGACAGACAACCGGACAGCCGTACATGGCTAAATCGATTCGTCTATTCGAGCTGATCAAGAATATATAGACTTTATGGGGTCATCGATGTCTCCTTTAATGCTTTACAAACTTTCCGACAAACTGATTATACCCTTCACACTATGTGTGGCGGGTATTAAAACAAGAATACAAAAAATAATATATTATTAGCTTTTTGTTGACTTTTGCTTAAAATTATATTGTATTTTCATCTAAGAATGAAACGTAATCAAGAGTTTTATCTTCTATAAATTTGTTTTTTAACACGAGAGCAGTTTAAAAAATAAACGCTAGAATTCTGTTTCGTTTGTGTTAGCATTATTCAAAAAAGTTTTCGGCATTTAAGTCTAGTTTAATCGGTAATAAAAATAGCTGTTTTGAAAATGTTTAACCGAAATATGGACCATTTTTTTTGTCATTTTTTTACTACATATTTTAGTTGCAGCACACTGAGCAGAGTTTAGAAAAAGACCATCCAGTCCGAAGAAGGCCTAGATTTCTAGCGCAGCTATTTAGTTTATGTTGATTTTTTATAAAATATTTATTTCTAACAATTACTTTCTAAACGCTCCTCGTTTAAATAAAAATATCTTTATATAACCGTTGATATCGTTCAACACAATTTCTCTTGTTGTTGTTGTTAGTATTTAGTAGGCTGCCTCGTGCAAGAAGTGGGCTTCATATTCACATGTTTTATTGTGTTTACGTAAAGGAGCAGAATAAATAGCTTCAGGCTTCAATAAAAAATATATAGTATATAAAATATAAAATAAAGAAACATAAAACACAATCAACCTACATCGTTACACGTTAGAATATATAAAAATTGAGTTTTAAAATATTTATATCAAAAGCAAAGCTAAAAATATTTATAAAAGTTAAATTGAAAGAAGCTTTGAGATTTTTTATGTAGGCGTTATGTAAGACACGATTAAAACCTTCAAAAGACTTGACTCCTAATTAAATACGTAATTGAAAACAGTTTTATATAATAAGTATAAAAATATTTGAAGTCATTCATGAGCGCACCATATAATCTTCTCTGCTAAGTATTTTTGTTTAAAAAAAAGTGTTTGACGTAAATAGTTGTAATACGACTTAAAATAAAGGTAATTTTTATAACTTTTAGAAGCTTATCTAAAATGGCCAAAAATCAATAGGATGAATTAGTGACAAAAACTTTATTTTGACTAATCTGTTGAAATCAAAATCTTTAAAATAAATTGTTTATCTAAAAGTCTGGTGTTCGTGAAACCACTTCTTTTTAAAACTTAGTACTACGCTTACCACATTCAGCTTTTTTCCATTGATGGTAAATTTTATTTAATTAATTCCGACTTTTGCTCTAATATGTTTTATAATATGTCTTACAAGACCTATTCAAAATACTCAAACGGGCCAGGCTGGGCGTGTACTTTACACTATTAGAGTTTAATTAGGTGTAGTATATATATTTAAACTTCTTATATACAAAAAGAATAGTAGCAAGCTTCAACATACTTGACTGCTGTATTCTTTCTCGCTGTTTTAAATAGAATTTTCTAATTTTTTTCAATTAATATTACAATTTTTTTTCTTATTATTTTATTATGTATACCCTTTCACATAGTGTAAACGGGAATATTGTCCGAAAGTTAGCAACGCATAAAAGGAGGCATCGGAGACCTCATAAAGTATATATATTATTGATCAGCTCGATGAGACGAATCGATTTAGCCATGTCCGTCTGTCTGTCTGTTGCGATGCGTTTTACTCGGAAAGTTTTAAAGATATTGTCCTGAAATTTGAAACTTAAGCTTTTTGTGCTCCTAGTTAGTTTGTATGTCAGAGCCAAGGTGTCACGCCCATTTTTAGATAAAGCCCCCATACAAACTTACCACTTTTTTCGATTTTTTGCATGAAAATACATATTATTTATGAACATATTCACTCCAAATATGGTAAGAACACTTTTTATGTCATCCAATGTCAAATCTAAAGCGCCACTTCCATTTTTAGGTATAGCCTCCATACAAAGTAACCGCCCATTTTCGAGTTTTGTATGAAAACATTTATTATTTCTGAATGAATTCAATTAAATTTGGTAAAATCAATTCCAATATCCACCTAAGTGAACACTATCGATATGGTAAGGATCGGGCTAATATAACGTAAAGCCCCCCATACAAATTTTACCAAATTCGTCGTGAAATTTATTCTAAGCACCTAGTGAACATATAAAATTAAATTTAAAGTGTTGTGTAACGGGTATTTCAGCTTCGGTTCCACCGAAACTAACGTTTTTCCTTGTTTTTAAATGTATTCGTATAGAAAAATTTACATGTTATCACTTACTTAGCTTAAAATATTTTTGTGTTGTTGTGTTGAAACTTTTATTAAATTTTTCACTTTTCACTTTACACAATGGAAAGTAATTTTCTTCCATATGCAACGCTTACCGCGAATAAACTGTGCCCAAAGTATCTGTTATCAACTCTTTTATACAATGTCCACTAAAAAAAAATGTACGCAATATACAAGCGAGAGAGAGAGAGAGAGAAAATGTGAGTGCGCTTGCGCTTGTTTGTATAAAAAATTTATACTGCATACACTGAGGCGCTTATTGCATTAACCACTTGTTGTGCTTTAAAAATAAAAAGAACTCACTCACGCTTCAATTTGGGAAACACGTTTATCTTCTTTACTGCACACAATTTGAGTGAGCTAGAGTGTACATAAACATACATATGTACCGACATGTGACTGTATGAGCACGAGTTTTTAAAGTCATGATGTGACGCTAGACTTTTACAAAAATAAGGCTGTTTGACATGTGTGGCGGTATATGAAAGGATACAAGCACGTGCATGAGTTGGATACAAGTGTTAGATGATTTATTTGTAACTTATTTTTGCATTTATTTTAAAAAATTTTTACTTTTATAAAACATATATTAGTCACAACTAAAAATAACTGAAATTAAATACAAAAATAGTTACTGCATGCAGACTATTATACTGCATAAATAATTCAGTTTGCTAAATGCTAGAAATGATGTCATGAATTTTATTTCACAGCTGCATCAACTCAAGCAACGTATACCAATATACCAACGTATATTGCCTTTTGTGGTTTAAATCTTTTTTTGATTTATGATGGAGTACGGAGATGTTTAAAATAATAGTGGAACACTAGAATGCATTAGCATTTTTGAAAATATAACAAGAAATCATATATTGCTAAAATGCAAATCAAAGCGTCAAAAAAAATCCATAGTGACATTTAAAAGAAATTTACAAAATTTTAAATAGTTAAAAGTCTTTCGACAACATGCAAGTCCATTAGAAATAAATGAAGAAGAAAATTTCATGTAAACGACGTCAATAGTTGAAAAATTAATCAGTAAAAGAATTGTAAGCGAATGATATAGACGGAGTTTTCAACCCATCATAGATACAAATGTGTCCCTTTTTTATGTTAAATTATTGATAAAGTGTGAAAACATTTTTTTTTAATTATAATTTCACTTTATTAATTTTTTTTACTTTCTCATGTCCATTGTCATTCAATATGAAAATATATAATCTGTTGTGAAATTACGTATTTAGCTTTCTTTCACTTTGCACATGCACAAACTAATACGAGTTGATTTTATTCTTTTTGATTTTATTCTTATTCAACTCAATCAATGTTGAGTAAAATCAACATACGCCCAAATGATCGGTTTGCATATGAGCGTGAATAAACTCAGTGAGCAAAAATAATTTGCGTACATTGAGTGAATTTAACTCAGCAGTGACTTCGGGTGCATATGAATATTTGATCGGTTGAGCCGAAGGGCATATACACGATTCATGTGCTCATCAGCATGAGCTGATTTTTATTCAATGCTGCGTTTCCTTCGGTGAGTGGAATTGAGTAAGAATTTGGGCGTATGAATAAATCAAGAAAAAAGTGATTTTTGCAGATCTCTGATGTGTATACAGGTGAGTAGTTACAATTTATATTAAAAACTTAAAGAAAAAACAAGAAAAAAGTTAACTTCGGTTGGACCGAAGTATATATACCTGTTACACATCATTTGACATGGGTAAATCTTCGTGTGCAGCATTTGTATTAAATTTTATCTTAAAATAGTAAACAAACTAAAAATATTCTTAACAATTTAGAAATTCGCGGTCCGATTTGAACCAATTTTAAACTGAAGATTTGGCATGGTATATAGTAAGAAGCATTTGTACCATATTTAAAGCCATTCGCTTTATAAATATATTTTTTTCTTATAAGAACTTGACAAAATGTTGTACTTTTGTATAGCTCCCATACAAAAGTGGGCGTGGCACATTGATTTTAACATAGAAAGTACACAGGACCTAGAAAAGCTTAAAATTTTAACTTAATATCTTTAAAACTGAGCGAATAAATCGCGCAGCAACAAACAGACAGACAGGCGGACGGACAAACAGACGGACATGGCTAAATCTATTCGTCTCGTCGAGATGATCAAGAATATATATACTTTATGGGGTCTCCGATGCCTCAATTAATGCGTTACAAATTTTCCGACAAACTGAATATATGTACCTGTTTTACACTATGTGTAACAGGTATAATAACAAAATTAGGCAATTTACACTTTTGTATTTTTTTGTTGTTCTTTGTTGTCACTTATTACGCCTGATTAGAGTTTTATTCCAAACGGAAACCAATTAAGGGCAATAAGCGCTTTAGGTGTTTCGTGTAGCAGCAACCAAAAGTATGAATAAATTTAAGTTTACGGCTCATTAGATTTCATTATTTATTTGAATTTCTTAACGTTTTAGCTAGACGAGTAATCAATTGTTTGGAACGTGTTTATTTTTAGATTTAAAAAACTATCTGAATAATATCTATTTTTAGGCATATTAATTCTTAAAAAGAAAAAAGAAACATGCCACCATTCAAAACGAATTATTAAAAAATTTGTGTCGCATCATTAAGTTACAATAAACACGCTGATACCAACAAAAACTGGAATCAATACAATTATGTATCTATAGATACATTTGTATCTACAAGATACAATTTATTGTTTATATTTATTATTTATTTAAATTTAGTTTTTAATTAGTTTCGGAATTTACAACATGTTCTGGTATCAGAGAGACTAGTTCTAGAGAAAATGGATCAAAGTTGTATATAACTTTCGGATGTTACAATACCTTTTGAATGATGGCTTAGCTGCTTAAACTGTAAATGGTCTTCAAAAATATTTGACGTTAGAAATACTATATATCATTTTATAAAAAAAATAAAAATTGTAGTACATATTAATGCCAAAAAAAAATGTCATACAACTCTTTCTAAACCGTTCATCTTCCTGTTGATGTGGTGCTTTGTGTCAAGGACGAGTCAATGACTTTATTTTTATAACATGTTTTGTCATTTTATAAGAAAAAAAAAAAATAAATAAAAACTAAAATAAAATCACACAAAAATACCAATGAAAGTGAAATTGAATTTTAAGTGCGGCGCCAGCTCAGCACACATACTGTCTGCAGAATGTTTTTTGTATTATTTTTTTTTTTTTTAAATGCATTTACGTATCTGCATAAGTTGGCCAAGGATAATATTTTCTATTTCTATATTTGCTCTGAAGCGAATAGCATTCAGTTTTAAATAGTCAAGCTTTTGTATGCTTCAAATGTTCTATTGGCTATTTTTATGACAAATGAATGGGTGAATGTTTGAATGGACAGACAGACAGACTTATTTCTGCTGAATTATGTGTCTCTAATCACACAATTAAGCTAGATAACTATTTATGAATTTCATATTTTATGGACTATTTTTAAAAAAATCTTTTTTTTTATTTTTTATTAAACATATTAGTTGTTATACAATTAAATAAAATACTTAAAACACAAAATAATTAGCAAATGCATGTAGACTACACATAATACTACTACACAGATAAGTCAGTTTGTTAAATGCTAGCAATGACGTCAGCCATTTTAATTGCGCTGCTGCAAAAACTCAAGTAACGTATCCAATTTATTCTCAATTAACTGTAAACGTCTTTCTGTATCCTGTTGTCGCTTGCGATTAAGCTCCGTATTTGTTTTTTGATCGAGTACAGTCAGCGCCAGTTTTACAGTGCGACTATCCATTACGGAGCATTTGCCGGTAACAAAGGAGCAGCAACAAGGTAAAAACTTAACTGGAGGATCAAGTAAACGCTTTTGACGTTCACTTATATCACTATTCGGAAGGCGCAGAAAATCAACTTTACTTTTTGTATTGCCAATGCCATTTGTGCTGATATTCTGTAGCTCGAATGTATTGGCAACCGGTATAAGCACTTTGTTGCTATCATTCGGTAGTATGGCAATTTGACGTCCGGTTATATAATTCGGATACAGATTCATTAGGCGACGACATATTGTACGAAATGGTTCATGATTGACAATGAAACTTGTGCGTCCGGAGCGGCCAGTGAGTACATTTTCGTAGCGTGTAAGCAAATTTGCGCGACATATGGAACCATTTAATTCGGCTTGTGCTTTTATGGCCTGTGTAAAGTTTTAAAATTTAATTAAAAATAAAAAAAAAATATAAAACAATACGCACCTGTGTATCGCTAACAGCTAAACCATTGAGCAGATTAAATAGTACAATTGACATTGTAAAGACGAATAGCAGAAATATAAGATAACTGTAGAAGGACTGGAAATCAATATCTCCTGCATCGAATTCACCGGTTAACATGACAATTGTTTTAATGACAGCGGTAAAGGGATTTGCAAATTTATTGAATTCGCCATTATCCTCGGAAGTTTGCGCTGTTGTTGTTCCATCATCCTTTTCAACTTTACCAAAAGTATATAGAAACATAAACTGAACGTAATGACAAAGATCGAATAGAGTGTAAAACTCTTTAAAAAACTGCTGCTAACAGCGCGCAACATAAGCATATGCGTTGATATGGATAGCACTGGCAGCGAGCCTACCAAAAGACACAATTCCATAGCGACAAGTAAGATGGTAAATACTGCAATAACACGTTGCGTTTCACGATCATAAGTCGATTCGATGCAGGTTAAGATCGAAAGCAAAATGAGCGCAATTTCAAAATAATTGGTGATCGAACGAAAATAGAGCACTGGCGACATAACAAACTGTACAGTCTCACGTATAATCATATAGACAATGCCAATCCAAGAGAATAGTCCGAAGAGCGCTGTTATAGCCAGCTGATCACTTTCACGGAATTTGAGTATTGTATGCGTTATTATGGAAACAGCGAAAAATACATAAAGCAGAAAATTTATGTAAAATACAACCGAGAGACGATGCCATTTGAGAAAGAGAAAACTGGTGATCAATGGATGCTGCAGCAGATGACGATGTTCCTTGGAATCGGCTATAAATGCAATTGGCGACATTTCATCGTGCAGCAAATGTTGCTGACGCAGACGCTTGCTGTCCGTTTGTTGTTGTTGTTGTTGTATTAGATTCATATAATTCATTTGTATTTCAAAACCTGGCTCACCCGGCTTTAAGCCATTTGTTGTTATGCAATTATTAAAATGTTCCTCCAATAATTCCGGATGCATGCCATCAATGGGCAAATCTGCAAATGCGCTCTTCATGCCTATATATGCGCCATGTTTGAGTAGCGCTTGTATTACGGCAGCATTACGATATTGTACTGCATAATGCAGCGGCGTAGAACCACTTGAATCTGTTTCATTTATATCGACACGTTCGCTTGCCAATAATAATTCAAAACATTTTTGATAATCACAAAAATCATCTAAAGGTGCTTCATCTACTTTAGCAATGATTACATTAAGTAGCTGCGCATTGGCTGACAATTGTAGTTGTTCCTGTTGCAGCAATTTTTCCAAAGCACGCCAATTACCCCAGATTATAGCAATTTCGATTGGTGTCTTTGCATCATGCTTCATATTAATATTTAGTCCCGTCGCTAGTAGCACATCGAAAGCTTCATGCATGCCACGCTTTATGGTTTCAATAAAAAATGGTAGATTTTGTTCTTGTGTCACATTTTTAAGATTATCTTTTTCGGATATATTCAGCTGATATTCGGCAAATTGTGTCACAAATTGTGCCTCATCGCCGCTACGCAAATAACGCAAAAGCTTTTCTGCGGTAATCTCATCGCTTGAAACGCGCATCGCTGGCAGCTGCAGTTCGGCATATTGTGTCGAAAGCAAATTGCGTACCTCACCATTACGATATGTATCGATATCAATATCTGTATTGGCTAAAAACAATTGCACCAATTCACGCTGTTTATGCTCTTCCAATTTACGATTTTTTATTATATAATGCAGCGGTGTCATCTCACGCTGATCTGCAATATTTGGCGATGCACCATAATTTAGCAGCAATTTAATGCAGCCGATTACATTTTGTGCATTCTCAGCGTTTATATTTTTTGCCAGCGAATTTAATGGTGTTAGATTTGCATATTTACGATCGATCTGTACACCACGGTGTCGCAGCAACACTGCCATAATCTGTGGATCACGTGAATCTGCAGCGAAATTGATGGCTGCTTTGTTGTGATGCTGATTGATCTGTTTTTTTTTTTGAGAAATAAAAAAATATTATTAATAAAAACAAAAAATGCTTTACATGTTGCTCGCACTTACATAGTTAACATTGCAACCGCGTTGTATGCATTCATCTACAAATTCTGCGCAGCCTGCCGTTGATAGCGCCTTCTCATAGATGCTTACATGTCGTTCGTCCTGTGCTGTTGGTCGTGCGCCCATATCGAGCGCATTGCGAAATTCGCGTATGTCTGTGTGCATCAGTGCTGTACTCAATTGTGCCTGGAAAAATATTAACATTTATGTTAATTGGATCTTTTGAAGCTTAAAATTTATTGAAAGTAGAAGCTCATTAGCGGCTTTAATGATATCATACGATTTTGTTAAGTTCACTTACCTGTGGATCTATAAATCCACAATTGCTTATATCCATTGTAAATTGTCGATTGTTGCTATAATTGTTGTTGTTGTTGATAGTTGGACATTATATTGTACGATTTTTTAATAATTTAAGGTATGTATTTTGTTAATGGTTTTTTTGTCTCTTTTTTTTTTTATCTGTAAGAAAATAATAAAATTAAAATTTAATTAAATTTAAAAATAGATCATGAAAAAGTATCTAATTAATTATTGTAAGTTTTTTTAAAATTTTTTAAAACTTTTCATTACAGAGTTAAGCAATCCATGGGTGTGTCTTACTTATTCTAAGCGCATATATAAGTAGTTTCGGTAGTATCTCTTTATAATATATACGCTTCCTAACCCTAACACAGTTTCAGAACTAAAATTTCACCATTGACACCCATCTAGCTTTCGATATAAATAGATTATCTAATAAAAATGATTTTTCAAATAAATCGATTTGTTTAAAAGCGAGAAAAAAAAAATAAAATACGTAAAATAAAAATTAGTTTTGAAATGGAGAATATAAAAAAAACTATTTATTTATATTAAATAGTAAAAATGTTTCTATGTCCACTATGGTCTTTAATACCATCCAACCGATGAATCCCAAACCAGTTTAATTTGAAAGGCAACAAGGCAAGTATTATTATGGACCGACCACTAGCAGATTCGAAACGGAAAAGAGCCGAAAGAGCGGCCGAAACGTTCGTTCAATGTAGTAGCACATCCGCTAGTATTAAATAAAACATTGATCGATGTTTAGTCGATTTTTTTATATTTTCCGATTAATCGATTGTTTTGCTTAATACTATTGCCATTCACTATCATCTAAAATATTATATAAAGTAAATTTTCGAACTATTTGTTGTTTAGTTATTAATTTGTTAAAAACTTTAACGATACATTTCCATTGCTTTTTGAGTATACAAATTAATTTAAACTTTCAAAAGTGTCATTTAAAAAGAAAAAACGAAACAAGAAGATTTAATTTTAAAACCTTTTTTTAATGGCATTGAAAACTGTGTAAATAATTACTAAACGAGAAGTTGAAGCGGTCTTCTTCAAGTTTTACAATTGCTGCTTCATTCGAGAGTTTTTTTCTTTATTTTTTTTTGTTTTTGTTTGGAAATATTTGTTGAATTGTTCATTTTATTTACTAACAGTGTAAATATTAAACAAGATACTGAAGTAGCGGTCAGCATTGTATTTTGACAGTTAACAGATGATGATGACTCTTTTGTATACGATTGCGTAACATTTTTGTACTTCTTTATTTTTATTTTTGTTTTTTTTTTATGTAAATTGTCAAGCGTTTCTTACGAAACAAGAAAAAAAAAAAAAAAAAAAAAAAACAGCAATTAAAGATTTGGCTAGTCACATTTTGAGTTGCAGCAATAAATTTTATAAAAAAGTCATAAATGAAATAAAATGGCTGATGAGACATGCTTGTAAAAATTTAAAAAAAAAAAAAAAAAATATTTAAAATTTAACAAAAAAAAAAAAAAAAATTAAATGTTGTTACTCTGTTTTTATTTATAAGTCATTCACTTGTTAGTAATTTTTATCAGCGTGCCCTTGGCATTGAAAGATACATATGAGTGGGAGCTTATCAATGGAGTCCAAGTTTGAATTTAAAGCTTACAGCAAAATAACATTAGGCGAAACTGTTAAAAAAATTTTAATTTACAAAAAAAAAAAATGTTAAAAGTCTTTGACATTTTGTTGAACTTTCGATAACATGCAAGTCCATTAGAAATAAATGAACAAGAAAATCTCATGTAATAGTTGAAAAATTAATCACGAAACGAAACAGCGGGCATCGCACTTAATTGTAAATGAATGTTTTGAATTTTCAAGAGTTAACAACATCATAGGGGGTACTGACACACGCATATATGGGTTAGCATTTATAAATCTTACTATAAGAAAAAATTGAGCAATTCACACTTTGGTATTTCTTTTGTTTTTTTTAATTTTTTAATGCTTTTGCTTTGTTGTCGCTTATTACGCCGGATTAGCGTTTTAATTCCTCACAGAAACCAATTAAGGCCACAGGCTAGTAGCAGCTACCAAAATTATGCATAAATTAAACTATACAACTCATTAGATTTGATTATTTATTTGAATATTAGTTAATCGTAAAATCAAATGTTTGGAACGTGCTTATTTTTAGATTTAAAAAAAAAAAATATTTGCATAAAATTTCATTTAAAAAAATACGCAGCTGCACAAATATTTCATCTTCTTTGAGGCATATTTAGATTAAATATTAATTATTAAAAATTATTAAAAACATGCCACCATTCAATATCAATTAACATAGTAAACAATTTGTGACGCTTCATGAAATTACAATAAACGCGCTGAGGCGCAAATACCAATACGAATTGTAATCAATACAATTATAAATGTATGTATAGATATTCGTATTTGTATCTATAAGTTACAATTGATTGGCCATGTTGTTATGCTCAAATGCGCACTTGAGTATATTTAATGCTATTTAAGCTTCTTCAAGCTGTGTGTTGTTGTTGTTTTTTTTGTTATTGTAAGAGGCGTAATCTTATGTAGATTTTATAGCTTTCGTATTTTATTTTATTTTTATACCCGCCACACATAGTGGGGAGGGTATTATCATTTTGTCAGAAAGTTTGTAACGCATTAAAGGAGACGTCGTAGACCCTATAAAGTATATATATTCTTGATCAGCACGACGAGACGAGTCGATCTAGCCATGTCCGTCTGTCTGTCCGTCCGTCTGTCCGTCCGTCTGTCCGTCCGTCCATCCGTCTGTCTGTATTTATGCGATTCATTCGCTCAGTTTTAAAGATATTGACCTGAAATTCGGAACTTAAGCTTTTCTCAGTCCTAAGCAGTTCAAGTGTTAAAATCAAAGTGCCACGCCCATTTTAAGGTATAGCCCCCATACAAACTTACCGTTTTTTTCTAATTTTTTGCATGAAAATATCTATTATTTATGAATGTAGTCACTCGAAGTTGGAAAGAAATACTTCTAATGTCATCCAATATCAAATCCAAGCTGCCACACCCATTTTTAGATATAGCCCCCATACAAACTTATCGCCCATTCTCGAATTTTTGTATTAAAATAGGTATTATTTATGAAACTATTCACTCAAATTTGGGTAAAAACACTTGTAATGACATTCAATATCAAAACCAAGGTGCCACGCCCATTTTTAGCTAAGGCACCCATACAAACTTATTGATTATTTTCGAACATTTGTATGAAAAAGTAATTATTTTCGACTATATATTTATAAATGTATATAAGCCACTTATGATCACACATAAACTATTCAAAGATTCGTGTGACGGGTATTTAAGCTTCGGTTCCACCGAAGTTAACGTTTTTCCTTGTTTTTTTTAATTTTAATTTTATTATACATTGTTTTAAGCTGTTAGTTCGCAGATTTTAAAGCGTGAGAATTTTTGTTATCTTCGCCTTTGATCTTGTACAAATTTTTGGCTTAAATTAATTCAAACATCATCAACGTTTTTTTTTTTTTTTTAATATTGTGGTGTGTCGAATAAGTTATTAAATGTGCTTTTAAAACAAAATTTTTTTGGTAAATTTTATTAATAAGTACTAAAAAAACAAGAAAGAACGCTGAAGTCGAGTATGCTCGACTGCAAGATAACCTGTACCCAATCTATATGTACCTTAAGTTAGGTTCTATTTGAATACCTCATTGAATTCGGGTATATCTTTGAAATGGGTTATACCTAAAATTTTGTTGGTCCTACCCATATTGGGATATTTTATTGGGACTATCATAGACATAATTTATACTATATTTGAATTTTCTACAATAAAAAACAATGACGTTTTTATGCAAAACCCCAAAATTTTGGGGTAGATTTGTATGGGGGGTACTCCTTAAAATGGGTCTAGAGAAAAAACCGTTTGTAAGTGCACACTTTACGGCCTAGGAGAGTCTAAATTTCAATTTTGAATGCTCTACTTCTTATAGTCTCCGAAATAATCGTTTTCATACGGCAGACAGCATGACAGACGGACAGACGGACGGACCGACAGACAGACATAGCTAGTTCGACTCCCCTTCCAATGCTGATCAAGAATATATATACTTTATATGGTCTACATACATTCGCACAAACTTAATATACCCTTTTACCCTTTGGGTACTGGGTATAAAAACATGATGGAAACGAATTTTTAATACTTTTTATTAGTTTTTTTTAATAACAAATTTAAGAGTTGTTCAGCAACAATCTCCATCATTTTCAATAATAAATTTGAGCTGGAGATGGGCGTGGAAACGGGAACCCCAGTTTAAATTATAAATAATAAGCTGCAATTTAATAAATATTTTTTTTCGGCCTCTTCGGCACTCACTCAGAACCGACAGATTTCCATCCAGTATATATATTCTTGATTCACGACGAGATGAGTTGATATAGCCATATATGTCTGTCTGTCACACGTTTTATTCGCTCAGTTTTAAAGATATTGATCTGATAGTCGAAACATATGCTTTTTGCAGCCCTGAGCAGTTTACTTGTTAAAACCAAAGTGCCAAACCCATTTTTGGGTGTAACCCCGATACAAATCTATCAAACATTTTCCAGTTTTTATAAAAAAAAAAGGGTCTATTTATGAAGCAATTTATTTCAAATATGTTAAAAATACCTTTTAGAGCAACCTATGACACAGTTGGGTACATGATGGAAGTAGAAACTCTGTGGCAAAAAGCCACAATACAAACCGAAAGGCAATTTTGAGTTTTTTTTTCGAGAAAAATTTGTCTAAAAGTCGCTAATTAAAGCTTCAGTTCTAAAGAAATTCAAGTTTTTCAGTAATTTTAAAATTTAAAACCTCTTCTGTACAATCCAATTTGTACAGATAAGTTCTTTACTGCATTCAAGAAATATCGATACTTATTGAATGTAAGTATCGATGTCAAAAGTTCATATGTATCGTACATAAGCATCGATATTTATCGAATATGTGCTTGTATGAACACTTTCTAATGCCGCATTTCCACTGAGCCGCGTTTTGTTATCGCGTTAACCATTTATCGAAAAACGCGGAACTGTGTTTCCATTGCGTTTTAGCGTTAGCGTTCGAGTTAAAACAGCTGATTTTGTTTGTTATGTAGTAAAAAAAATTGTACAGGTTAAAAAAATGTTTTTTTTTTTTGTTGAAATGCAGATTTTTAATACACCGAATGGATGTAGGTGTTGTTCCTTTAGTAACTGCTGTCCAATACGAGCATGATAAGGTAATCCGTCATTTGAATATATGCAGCTGAAGCTTTTATGTAAATGTTTATCTTTTGCGGTTACTTTGTCAGCTGTTTTCATAAGTATGCGCAACTAACGATTGCCAAATTATTCGAACCGATAAGAGAAATCGGTTTGAAATCGGTGTGAAATCGGTTTGAACGCGTGTTATCGAAAGTCGCGTTCAAAATTAACGCGACTTTTTTCCATACCTAACTGCCTATCTTTTTTGTATACGATTTAACGCGAGTTTGTCAAGTTTTTAACGCTAACGCGGCCTAATGGAAACGGGGTCTAACTCACTTAATAGTAGCTATGTGCAGGGTATTCATGTAAACAGCATTCTAATTAATTATATCTGTAAAAGCAGAAAAAAAAAAGACGAAGAAGACTTCCTATAAAATTTAATTCAACTAAGACAAAGCGTGTGAAATAAATACAAGAGACAACATTGATTAGCTTTTATACTATTTCGCGTGAATTAAGTTTTTTAAAATATTTTTTTTGCTGCTTTCAAATCTGTTAATATGAAAAAGTGTTGCAAACTAATTTTGTATAGCGTTGAAAAGTTGAAGAACTGCTTCGCTGCTTCTGATTTATACGCAGTTCAGCAATTAAAAAACAAAAATAAAAAAAAACAAAACCAAATTGTATATGGAAAATCAATTAGCTTTGATTAATATTGACAAAAATTGAACTGAAACTGAGTAGAGTCAATGTTTTTTTTTTTTTTTTTATTTTTAATATGTAGATGCGGTTTGACCTAGGAAGTCATTGATGAAGCTATTGAAAGATGTGACCTTTTTAATTAAATGTAATGCAAGCTCAAATCAGTTTTCATTTACAATAATATTTGTTGAGCATGAATAGAATAATTACAGCTTAACACAAAAATATATAGTATAATATCAAATTAATTAATTGAAATATTTTATCTTAGCAACCGTCAAGTCAAAACTTTAAAATACATTTGAAGCTTTGTAAATAGTGATTTTTATTTTATTTACCATTTATTTTTATGTTTTTATGAAATTTAATGCTTAATTGAAAAACAAACTTGAACTTACTAAGTTTTTGCGTGGCTAAATATTTATCAAAGTTTATGACGCTGTGTAAAATAGCAACAAAGTCAGACTCAAGTGTGAAACCATAAAAGTGTTGTTTTGTTGTTCCATATATTTTCTTTGATTTTAAATTAATGCAAATTGACTTCGTTTATTGCAATTTTTCAATAAAATCGTTTCGTGTTTGTTAAGTTAGGTACGCCCGCAACATATAATTAATTTAACTATTTTAATACCCTTTGCACGTTGCTATATTTAGTCTGAGAAGACCTTTTATTGGAAGACATATGAGCAAGAAAAATAAAAACATATGAAGAAAAAAAAAACACTTTTTAATTAAGTCAATATTAAATTTAAAAATGTGGTATGTTTTTGATATTATTTGCAAATAGTGCTGAATAATGTACACAGTCGATTATATGGTGGTACAGAAATCTGTTTTAAAATTAAAAAAATTAAAAAAAAAAAAATTTAAAAAAAAAAAAAAAACAAGAAAATAGGTTATCTTCGGTAGAATCGAAGTTTTGATACACGTCACATGAAAATTCCTGTGAAAAAAAACTCGAAAATTTTGAGGAATTTGGGGTGTCTCTGTATAGAGACTATATGATATAGTAATTTAATATATATTTAATGTTTATGAACTATCATAATACAATTTTTTATCATACTTGAAGCAATTAGCCTAATAAATAGCCATTTTTTAATGTAAAAATTCGAAAATACGTTTTGGGTTTATATGGGAGCTATTTTCAATAGACACCCGGTCCTTACCGAATATCTTGTGTAGACTTGTGTTGTCTTTGAAAGTCTTCTTATTCAATTTGAAGTGAATACATTCATTAATAATAACTATTCTCACACAAAAACTCAAAAATGGGCTGCAGGTTTGTATAGGAGCTATACAAAAAAATAGGCGTAGCACCTTGATTTTGATATTGAATGACATTATAAATGTTTTCACATAATTTGGAGTAAAATAATAACTATTTTTATAGAAAATATCAAAAAAAGGTGGTAAGTTTGTATGGGGGCTATGCCTAGAAATGGACGTGGTAGTGCTTAGATTTAAGCAGAAACATTACAAGAAAATAGTACAAAAATACGAAAAACTCAAAAATGGGCTGTAGAATTGTGTGTGGGCTACACCTTAGAGTGAGCGTAGCATGCTTATTTTAACATACAAACTTCCTATCTTCAAAATTGAGCGAATGAATTACCTTGCACAGACAGACCGACGAACATGGCTAGATCGACTCGACATGTCGTGCAGATTAAAAATGTATATACTCTAAGATGTCTTCTTTAATGCGTTACAAACTTTCTGACAAAATGCTATAACCCTCTACGCTATGTGTGACAGGTATATAAAAAATATGCTGCATCATTATGTTTGATTGACCATGTATTCTTCAAAAAAAAAAAAAGCCAACTTCAACAAAAGTGCTAAGTGTATGATTACAACAATAATAATAACTTTATATATTTATTTACAAAACTAATTATTACTACAATACAAGACAAATAAATTGTTTGTTTAAAATTATTATTATGTATTTGTCAAATGAGTAAAGTAGCTGACTTTGTCGCATAGCCGATATTTTTCTGATTTTAAGGCATTAACTCAAGGCTTTTGTAGTTGAGATACTTCTAAGTGGTCAACATTTAAAATAAGCGTGAGTAATTTTAAGAAGTTTTAAAATATTTACACAGACACGAAACATAGTTCGAAACGTGTTGACGCATGTCACGATTTTAGTTTCATTTAAATGTATGTCAACTTCATTTGAAATATTTTAATTAACTGAAAATGTATTCGAAATAAATAGCATAAAAACATTTATTTTTAAAATATATAAAACGGGTATACATTTAATTGCAAGAGCAAACGTTGGTCAATGACAGTAACAACGTTAGATACTTTTTTTTTTTATACTGAGATACAATACAAATTAATGAGATACAGTAGCTAGTTAGAATGAAATAGAATAAATGTTACGCTGCTGCAGCTGATGGAGATGACGTAAACTAATTTATCGCAGTAAAAAAAAAAATACATATATAAAAATAAAAATTAGAGCAGTGTTGTATTTATTGTTGCTGTAGTTGTAGTCAGTATATACAGACTAACTAAATTGTTGCTTGTCGTATTGTATGTACGTGTATATATTTTATATGCTTTTTTTTTAACGATTTTAAAAATATAACTCAATTGTTGTAATTATATTCTATTATATACACTTCACATTCAAAAAATTTATAAAAGCTGAATTAACCACAGATTTCTTGTGTTTACAATATTCAACTGCGAAGTTGTGTATATTGTATAGTTTGCAACTTGGTAAACCTGTTCAACTTGTTTGTTTGCAATAAAACAGTACTGCAAATATTACACAAAACTACAGGAAAAAGTATTTTTTACAACAACAACAACAACATACGCACATCATATATACTTGTGCATTTGCCATGCATAAACAAAAGATACTTTTTATTTGTCTGTGCAGTTTTCAATAACAACGTTTCATATATATAGAATTTTTGTAGAGCTAATGTTTGTTTTTAAGTTGAGAGTGTCATTTTTTGTTGTATAAAAAGTAAACTTTAAAATTTTTAATGTATCTATTAGTAGTAGATACATATGTATCTCAAAGTTAGTCAACTCATAAAACATAAATTTGAAGCATTTTTTTTTAATTACGTGACTTTTTTTATCAAGCTGATTTACCAAATGTTTTTCATAAAAAAAAAAAAAAAAACGTGGTTATATTTATTAATTCACTAAAACAAAAAATAGCTCTGACAACTGTGGGAATTTTTCGATAAAATAAATTAACTTTTTTAATATTTTAGTTTATTTATTATGCAAAAATGGTGCGAAACGCATAAAATTCAAATTAAATTATATTTTTAACACTTGAAAAAAAAAAAAAAAAAAATAATAATAAAAAAATATATAAAAAAAAAAATAATAAAATTAAAAAATAAAAATAAATAAAAATAGTTAAATAAAAATTAAAAAAAAATTAAAAATAAAAAATTACAACGCATTTTAAATTTCTTAGGAGCAGCTATACTTTTTTTAATTATACAAAAATATAGAAGCTTTATTTACTTTAATTTCAATGTTTATTATAGCGAAAGCTTATAAAATTTTTTGTTTATCTAACGCTAAAGAAAATTCTTAAAGCAGTTCGGCAGATATCTTTATATATTCTGAATGTAAACAATGCCTACTTAAATATCTTATGCACTCGATTTTATATTGTTTAAAAATATCTTATTGTTTATTTTTTATTAATTTTTTTTCTGCTATGCCGTTCAAGATTGCTTGCCTTTGGCTTTGTTTACTCTATTTGAATTTAAGTGCTGAACTCGCATAAATATTGTTTAAGTATCTAAATTTTATACAAAGCAACCAGTTACTTTGGATGTACATATACATATGCTGACTTTGCTGTATACACTTGATACAGAGATAAAGCAGAGAAAAGAAAGTAAAAAATATATTGAAATAATCGCAGCTTGAATACACTTCCCACTTGCATAAAAAAATGCGGTTAAACTTTTGTATTAATTTTGTACAGATCTAAACTTACAACATGCTCCTATATCAGAGAGTCTCCAAGACAAGTTCTTTCGGTAGATTTTTATAAAATTTTAAGGTACTAGTTTTGTCATTCTTAGATAAAAGACGATTTCAATGCACTCAATAAATTGATTCAAGCTGTACATCTTTCGGAAATGAAAAAAATATACATGCTCTTGTCTGCGAAGCGTATCTTCTGTCACAGAGAGCGTAGGCAGCTCAGTAAATGTTGCTTATAATTTAATTAATTAAGCATTGAATAGTGTCTGAGTTCATGTGTTAAAAATGTAGGCTACTGGAATCATTCTATACAAATGAGTCAGATTATTATAATTATTATTGTGCTGCAATCAGTAATAAAAATTGCGACCACTTGTGAAAAACACATGTTTGGGCAAACGCCGGGTTTCTGTATTGAAAGAAATTTTAAAGATAAGTAACAACTTAACAAATAAAAGCATATCTGACTCAAATTTATTTTCAGTACATATATAATTGCTTTTTAAACTTTACTGATATTTTATTCCAATGAAATATATTATACATATGAAATACTATATCAACCAATGGCGTCACTTTGAAATTTGATTCGTAAATAAAAATCTTATATTTATTTATACAGCATATTAACGCTTTTGATAACATGCGAAAAAGGTTCTCATCAGAATAAAAATTAAGAAAATGGCAGAATAAAATAAGAAAAAAAAATGTACAAATACTAATGACTAACAATCTTTGAGATACAAATAAACGCAAGCACACTAACAAACAATAAGCAGTGGCGTAGATAAACAAAAAAAAAATTATTTATTAAATTTTATGATAAAAAAAAAACCTATACGAAAATTTTAAAATTGTTTATTTAAAGCATTTGAAATGTTCAGTATTTTTCTTATCTAGAACGTATAGTATGCTGCAACAAGTAGTTTTTTGAACGAAATTATTTTCATTACAAAAAAAAAAATAATAAACGCCACTGTCTACACACACAAACGAATACACATTTTGTATATAAACAATAAAAATGCTTAAAGTAATACATACAAAAATTTGGGCGGAGTCTAACTAATGAGCAAACCTTAGAATATATATTTTTTTTATGTATATGTATTTTTTTTTTAAATAAAATTAAAAAAAAAAAAAAAAATAAAAGTGTACAACTTAGTTTCAATTAAAACTAAAAAGCTTAATAGCATAATAAAATTTATGCTTTATATGGTTTGTAACCAAACCATTTAGGGTTGCTGGTTGTATCTTTTTGTAATTGTACAAATGCTAAAAATGCATAACAACAATTGTAGTAAGCCATAAAGTGGAGGGCACCGTTTTTTAATTATTTAAAATTTTTTAAGTCTAAAATGCATAATTATTTTGGTTTTTTTTTTATATAACTTCGCATTTCTATTTTTTTTATTGCTCAGCTTTATTTGAATTTAATTGTAGGCGTCGATTTTGGTTTTAGTTTAGCGACAGGTTATGTGTTGTCGTTGCTGTAATTTGTATAAGGTATGCCAAATTTAGGGTAACGCTTTACTTTATAAGGTAGCTACAACTTTTTATATGTAGCTACAAAAAATATATATTTATAATAAAATATTAAGCACTTTTGATGACATCACAAAGCTAACAAAATGCAAATCTATATAATCATATATATTTTTTATATTTACTACAATCAATTTTTTTATTTATTAAATTGTTGTTTAATATTAACTTCAGAATTTGCAAATTTTTTAATCTTAAACTGCGATATTGATTAATTACTGTTTTTTTTTTTTGTTTGCATATTTAGCCTTGATACTGACGTCTTTAAAAAACTTGTTTTTAAATATTTTGATTTTTTTTTTTCATTTTGCACTTTGCAGTTTCTTCAACTTTTACAACAATGAATCATTTTTATAAATTACTTTTACTTTTTATGACTAATAATAAAATATATACTAACTTTTTATTTTTTTTTTTACATTAATCAAACGCGTTGAATTAAGTTTTATCACAGTTTACGCGCTTCACTTGTTGCACTCAAAGAAACAATTCAAATTAAGATACATTTGTATAAATAAATATGTTGCACATATGTGTACGTAGGCTACAGTAACAGTAAAAAAAAAATCTAAACGAAATCACTTTTTAACTTCGTTTCGGAAGAACAACAACGTTTGTCGTTTTTAATTAAGAGACGCGTAAGCTTAAATTTTTTTTAATTTATTCGTTTTCCGCTTCCGAAACGCACTGCAACAAATCCGAATACGAACTAAAACCGAAGCAAAGCAAAATGCTGCTGATCTGTGCTGATCATTCACGTCGCGACAGATCGCATGCAGCGCAGTTAACAGTATTTTCTGTCTGTTGTTTGTTTCAGCTGTTATTTTTGTATGAACTGTTAAATTAAACGCTGTTAACATTACAACTGTTAGTTAATTACTGGCTACTGTTAGTCTGATAAGCTATTCAAATTTAGCGTATAGCTCCATAAAAAATTCAACTGAAATAACTATCTGCAACAAAGTTAGGTTTGCATTTAATGCAAGATCTTTTTAACTTAATCTTAGGTACATCTCTGGACTCTCAGTTTATTCAAGCGAAAAAATGTGAAAATTTTTAATATATCTAATTAGTAGGTTTTTTTTATCTGGTATTTCCCAAATCAATGAATGCTTAACGTTTTCAATTTTACGTATGAGTAATATTTTTTTTTTTGTATCGAATAATTTTACATATTTGCAATCTGTCTTTAAAAGACAATCAGCAAGTTGCTTGAGTAATATTTGCATACAAAATGTTATTGATTGTTTAAAACTTTAAGATTTTTATTGTTACATTAAGCCACTCCTGGTACCATATTTATGGTTGAAAAAAAGAAAAATAAAAAGAAATTGCACGATTTATATTTTTTTATTTTTTTAATAAAAGAAATATTTAGGTTTTATTATCTTTTTAACAAATAATAAAACGATGAATAAATAAAAGATAATTAAAAAATATATGTTTATATTTACATATATTGGAAAAGTAGGTGCATAATGTGAACGCTACTCTATGAAAAAAAGAACATTTATAAACATATAAAAAAATACGTATAAGTAATTCCAGCTTCGATAACAAATATAATGTATGTATACTCAATATCAGAGGTGAGCATATTTTATAAAATTTTTTTTCTTCTTATTTTAGTAAAATCTTACCACAATTTTCATTTGAAAAATGACTAATATTATTGTTATTCTATTAATTTATATTTAATAAATACTATTGTTTTTCTTTGCTTCTTAGAAATACTCAATCACTAAACTTAGCTGAAATGCGCGGTTTACTAACAACGCACGCCAACGCTGAGTTTCATATAAATAAAAAAAATTTATGAATGAAAGCAGCAGCATTTAGCCACAGATCGAAAACAGCTATATGCCAAATAATGTCAACAGATAAAGGCAAGCTCAAATGAATCACGTTTGTTTCAGCGCAAACAGTAGTAAAAATACAAATATGCAAATGAGCTACTGATCGAGTCGGTTTCGAAATACAGCTGATTGCTGCTATAAAGCAAACAATCACAAACAACAATAATGCTGTAGAACGCTATAGAGTTGCATGTGAATATTAATTTATAATTTAAAAATTAATGTTAAGATTTGAACGTTTTTATGTGTATCAATTTGAAATAGAATCTTTAAATTCTAGTAACTTTTACAAAAGCATTAAGATTAATATTTGTGCTATCAAAAAAAATAAAACTTGCTTACCGGAAATTACCAAAGCATGACCAACTAAAAGCTTAAATTTAAACATTTTCACAATTGCGCCTAAAAATATGCAATACATTTTTAAAAAAAAAGATGTCACAGCCTGAAAGTATGCTTCTATTTATCATGTTTAAAACAAAATTTTTTTTCTATAAATCAGTGACGTAAATAATCTATCATTTTATAAAAAAAAGTAGTTAAATAACAAAAAAAAAAAGTTTTTTTTGGCAAACGTAAATAAGAAATGCATGTTCCTTGCTTAGCCAAATAACTTGTTCTACATATTACGCTAAACTCTTTATCTTCCTGTTGTTGTTATTCTTGTTCGATGTGTCAAGGACAAGTCAATGACTTTATTTTTATAGCATGATTTGCCATTTTAAGAAAAGAAAAATAAAAAAAGAAAATCACACAAAAATACAAATGAAAGTGAAATTGCGTTTTAAGTGCGGCGCCAGTTGAGCACACATTCTGTCTGCAGTTCGAAGTCTCGAATGGTTTTTTTTTTAATGCATTTACGATTCTGCATAAGTTGGCCAAGGACAATATCTTCTTCTATTTCTATATTTTTATTTTGAAACGAATTCATGAGAAAAAAAAACATTATTTTTGCAAGAATCGCAGTTTTTGTATACTTCAAATTTCTTTAAAATTTTAATAAAAAAATCTGGTTTAGTTACATTTTGTATAAACAAAACTTAATTAAATTTCTGCAGAACAAAGTTCAAATAAAAAATTGTATTTCTTTTTATTACGGCGAACGTGTTGAATGCACGTACAGACAGATAAACAAACAAACAAACGAGTATACAATTGACTGAACAATACAGCCAAATTATCTGGAATTTAAACAGTGCTGGGATGTGTTCAGGAAATATTTCAGCTTTTGACAAGAAAATTCCTAGAAAAATAAACATCAATTAGTTTCTGGTGAAATGAAAACCATACGTAATATGTTATTTTGTATAGAAAGAGTAAAATTGTACATGTCGTCCTTTGACTGCTTCTCATAAGTTCAGCAGGAGACTAAAGATAATTTAACTACTCCAAGGGAATTTAGGTACAAGAAAAAAATGGTACTCAAAATGTACGCATATTGTGAGATAGATAATGAGAGAGAGAGAGAGAGAGAGAGAGAGAGAGAGTGTGTGTGTGTGAGTGTAATACTGAGAGTGAAAAGCTACCAACGTACGTTCAAGGCCCGATTCAAAGTTATTTAAATTTTATAATTGAGTTTAAATGCCGGCCGGAATGGACTATGACAACCCATATTTATACTACAGGTCATTATGGCATATTATCCACATACAAACTTAACTTAAGCACATACTGTTTTTCGAAGAAAATTATTTTTATTTAAGTATTTTTAGTTTTATCGAGTTTTTTGAATATTTGAAATTTCGGTTGTATGAGTTTTAATTCTACCGAAGTTTCTCCATGTTTATTTTTGCATATTAACAAATAAACAAGTTTTTATAGTAATCCGCCAAGGGATGTAACTAAAGGGTTAAAATGTTTTGCAGCCTATTATGTTGAATATGCATTTTCCATATTCGGCTTTCGTGTTCTTTGCAGAAACATTGCATGTTACGCGTTTTCTATTGGCTTGCAGGCATAACTTTTACTCTTACTGTTCTGTTGAGTGCCTGTAATTAAATATATACGCCATTTTGTAATATTCAACTTATACATTGAAGGATTGACTGATATATTTATTTTATTGAAAATTTTGCATGCCTTAAGGCAACATAAACTGCGCGTGGGTCAAATTTAATTAAGAAATGCGCGCAATAATACCGCACTATGAATATCTTTACACCTGAATAGTTTTTAGCTTAATTTGATTTATAAAGAATATACGTATAGCTTTTCAAATTTTAATTGGAAACGACAACAAGGTTTGTGGAAATACAGAATATTTCATGGAACTTTTTTGTTGTAAAAATAAATGTGCGTTGCTCGTTATTAATCATGATAGTTTCTCTAGAGCCAGAACTTTTATTTTGGTGCAATAGACAAAAAAAAATATTACAAACTTTTTTCTTTTGTTGTAATCTTTTTTTTATAGATTCTTTGAACTATATTTTTATTTATAATATTTTTTTTTAATTTATTTTGTATTTATTTTTTTAAATTTATTTTTTATTATATTTTTTTTTTATATCCTGCAAGCTGCTCCGTAGGATCGCAGGTGCGCCAATTGAACTCACCCCCTGGACCTACTCTTCAGACCTGAGCTGAACTGTTGAAATTATTGTTCTTGATTATTGTTGTTGATTATCTTATTCGCCAATTAATGAAAAACATTTTAATTCATATCAAAATATTTATTTACTTATTTTTTTTTTTTTTTATAAAAATTTTTTTTTTTTTTTTTTAAATAATTTTCTGCTACTTATTGATAATGATATGTGTCCCTATTTTATGAGCATATATAATTATTTTAGTTAATTTAGTGCTTTTTAAAGAAAAACTTATTAAAAATATTAAAAAGCCGAAAACGTTCTTTGATAAAATAGCCACCAAAATTCATTGAAGAACGCCAAAAAAGTTTTCGCTTAAAATAGATTTCACGATTTCTGTAAGCTAATTGAATTGCCTCTTTGAAGATATTCTCAATATCAGCGCTTTCAATGGCCGCACATTCTATATATTTACATTCCCAATCGTTTAATGCAATCATTGAACTTATGAAAGATGCTGTAAATTGTGCATTAACGCCCAAATCAATCTTATTGCCTACAATAATTATTGGACATTCGGCTGGTAGTTCACGGCGTACTGCTAAAATCTACAATAAGTAATAAATTATTAAATGATTAAAAAAACAAATAATTTTGTACAGACCTTAGTACGTATTCGACATATTTCATGCCAAGAATGCACATCATTAATAGCAAATATTAGTAGTATTGCATTAGATGTTCTAATTTTTAGCTTAATCTCTTTACGTTTGATATATGGCCAAGTAGTATTGAGTTGTTCTAATACTAATTGTGTACCATCCGGTAAAAAAAAATGATTTTCATTCTTCTCAGCGTTTGTCACATTGTACACTTTTAAAATATCATACAAAATACTTAACATTATGCAATTCTTTCCAACATGTTGCGAACCAATTAGTAAAATGCGTAAAATATTATTTGCATTGCTCAATGAGGTGCGTCTTGTGTAGAGTGTTTGCTGAAATGGTTTATACATTTTGAAAATATTTAAAGCGTTGACTTCCTTATGCACTTCTTATCGAACGTTGAATGATGTATGACGTGGATATAAATTTTGTGCAGCACAAATTTTGTATATTGTATTTCAAAACGTCGTATCCTTTCGTGTTTCATAAAGTTACGCTCACTTTGCAGCCAAAACAAAATGGACGACATGCTTTATGCTGATTGGCTAAACGATGCAGTAGACACGATTTTGCGCATATCTTGTTTGGATTGCGCCCTTAAAATGAGTAAAGCTAAAATGTTTGAATTTCAACTAGTTTATTTAAATAAAAAAATTACATATTAATTATTTTTATTAAATTTATTGTACACGTTCCGAAATAATTGGTTTAAACAAAATATTTGTTACGCAATATTAGTCTATTGCACAATTCTTAATTAATTTTAATAACAATAAGTTATTATAAATATATTTTAATATATAATCTCTGCAGTTAAGTTTTTTGGATTGCATAGCTGCTGAGTATTAAAAATAAATTATTTTATTTTAAATTAATTAAAATTAAAAATTATATATAAATATTGCGTCTATAAACTAAGATTGCACAATTCCGGCCAAAGACAACGGAAATTTATCACATTTCACGTCTACATATAAAATAACTTAAATACAATTTTCTAACTATTTTAGTTATGATATATTTATGTTTTATTTATTTAAATTTAAATTGCACCAATGCATTTGGCTAGATTATAACTAAATTATAACTATTGCACCATTTTTTATCGACTTTTCTTTTAGTATATAAACTAATAAGCATTTTATTGCACACCCTTTATTTTATGCCCGTATTTATATAAACATTTGTGTAGGGCAATAATTAAACCTAAAATACAATATAAACAAATATTTCCGTAAATGCTAAATCTAAATTTAAACCTTTCGTACCATTTTGTAGAGAACCGAATGTGTTTCAATGCTCTCGGCGCCTGATTCCCACATATCCTCGGCATTCGTTTCACCATCGGTTTCGGAGGAGCCATAACAAGTGCTCTGTCCATTTTCATCCTCTTCCGAAGAATACGATGTAATGGTGCCACTGCGACTGCGATTGTTTTGCGCATTTGCACGTGTTAGCGTTTTATCGGAATCCGCATCACTTGTATCATCTTCGGCTGGTCTGCTGGGTAGCGATCTTGCTGGCGGTGATACCATATGCTCTAAATCTTCAAAACGATCTTCATCCAGTATGCTGCCGCGCCGTGTCAAAGCCTCTGCGCCATTATTATGTTCGGTAAGTGTACTGCCACCATCGGAATTATCTTCGATTGTATCGACACGTATAATATGATCGCGTCCTGTTTTCATTTTAAAATTATAACGATCGTAGAAGCTACGCTTGTACACCTCTGTCGAATCGGCGCTCATATAGCCGCTATCCAGTTCACCTGGACGTGGACCAAAACGTTGTTCGTAATAATTTTGACTAGCGGGCGCTGAAAAACTGCTCTTTGGTGTTGACACCTGTGGTTGTTCGTCGATCAATGATGAGATGCCTTCATCGCGATCGAGTACCTCTAAGAAGCTTGGCGTTTTCTTATTATCAAATGGCGGTGCAGGACTCTGGCTGGGACTGAACTTAGAAGCTGCCATGCTAACGAATTTACGCCAGGCATTCTTGAGATCTTTTGCCTTTTTTTGCACGATCCTTTAGACCCATTGCAATCTGCATGCCAGCAGTTAATTGTACTGGTTCAATTTCACAGCGATACACAGTTTGTACGCTATTCGTAGCAATGACATTCGTCGGTGCGCTATTTTGTGCTGTGCTACGCTGTGGATAGGCAATGCCAACTGGCACACCCGCATTGCGATACATTTCCTTTGTGCGATCCGATAGACGACTGCTGCTGCGATTTGAACGTGAACTCATCGAGAGCACGTCTAGTTTATTTGGATCGTTTTCGAGATTCTTTGTATTATTGTTAGCCTCATATTGTGACTCGGATTCATTGCAACTACTCGGCGGCTCATCCTCACGATCTTGTGATTTGCGTCGATTGAGATACTTGGTTAAGCTATAATCATTGCGTAGACCATTGATTTTCGTATTGAACATGGCACCATAGTCTTTGTCATCCTTCAACTTTTTAAGCGCAGGTGGTGTATCTATTTGCTTGTTACCAGGAACATTTTGTTTGTGTTTAGAATCTTTGTTTATGGTATCGTTACCAGGATTAGCTAAACTCGAGAGCGTATTGTTATAGGAATTCTCGAATTCTGAATTGGCCATAGTATCGGAGATGCCTGTGATTTCCGTTGATTCGCTATGTGTACTTATGGTTTCATCTTCCGGACTATTTGTATGCGTTTCACGGTGCAGAAAATTACGCTGATTTTGATAATGATGCTGGGAATAATGCTGATTTATGCTATTATGACGACTCGTAGAGTTGCTCTGTTGGCTGGTGAGTGTCGTAGATGCAGAAGCAGGATTTGATGTTGGCAAAGGTGGTGGCGGTGGCAGGGGTGTGCGTTTCTTTTGTGCAACCGGTGTAGTGTTTTGACTTGTGCTATTATTATTTTTACTATTGTTGTTGTAATTGTTGTTGTTGTGCGTTGCGTTTTTACTGCACCAAGCGTTAACGTTTTTGGCGCCTCTGCATACTGCTTCGTTCGCGAGTTTTGAGTCGTACTGGAAGTTGTGCTCAGATTTGTAGGCGAATAGCGTGCTACATTGTGTACGCGTGGCTCCACTATAGCCGACTCAATTCCATGTTTCATCGGCGTTGTAGCGCGTGTAGCTTTCGGTGTTGTTATCTGAATGGTTGTCTTATTCGAATTTGCTTTCTTGATTTCCACAATCGAAGGTGGCCCAGTCGGCTGTTCCATAATGCGCTGCCTGCGTGAATGTTTCGCTTCCAACGTTAGCAAACGTCCTTTTTCAGCAATTTGCTGTTGCTGCACAGTTTGTTGCACTGTGTCATTCGATTGGCCACCACACTTGCAACTTGATTGACTATTTTGTCGTGATAATGGCGATTGATAGATTTCGCGCAGCTGATTAAAATTTGCGCGCATTGCAACTTCGCCTTCCAGTGGCTTACGTGTACGCAGCTCGACAGTTGGTTCGTATGTAGAACTCTTGCTACTTTGACTACGGAATGAGTTACTGGGACGCAATATAAACGATTCGTTGCGCGTGCCATATGTGGGCGACGGTGTGACTTGACGATTCATATCGGGCAGTGAATTTATCTGGCCGAACTCTGTATCCATGTACTGCACCGCATTGCCTGCGCGGTTTCCCTGTTGCGTTGACCAAGCGTTTACGTCACAAAAACTCTGCTTCTTTGGCTTGCGATCAAGCGTATCGGGCTCGAATTGATCGCTGTCTGTGCGCTCCAGATCTGAGGGTGGTTCATGTTGTACTTCTATTGTCATGCTACCACGAAATGGTGTATCATATTTAATGCGCGCTGCCATTTCCTTGTGTTTCTCAACGACGCTTACAGGCTTTGGAAGCACTTTCTTTTTTATGCTGTGCGCCCTCTTTGCGAAATCCATTTACGCGATCATACACTGTGTGACTTATCTCGAGCTCCTCTTCGAGTGGCAGCGCAGTACTTAAGCTGGGACTGAGTTGTGAACTGACATCGGATGAAGGCGATGATGAAGAGTGTGAACTCTTGCGTTTGGTTGTCTCCAAACGTTCCAAACTATCCGTTTCATAGTCAACAATTAGGTACTGTGGCGATTTTCGTCGATAGATAGGCGAGTCTGGTTGGTATTGTTTAAGTGATTTTCGACTGAGCGAACTGTAGTCGGGCGTGGGCACGGAAGGTATACTACTCTGTGTGCCGCCACCACCGCTGTAGATGTCCTTGATCTTCTTTTCCATGGTGCTGTCATAATCGGGTGTTGGTATGTCCAGCTGAAAGTTACCGTTACCAGTCGAGTTTGCCAGGCTGCGTGATGTATTTAACTCGCGTGTCAATGAATCGTATATCACATCCGAGGCCTGCTTCATGTTGCGCAGCATATTGTAATGTTGTCGATCGGCCGAATTGAGCGATGTTGGTGTGGTGGCGGCAGCAAAGTGATCTAATACATCGAGACGCTTGCGCGAAGATTTCGAACGATGCGATGAGTTGTGACTGCGTTGTGAACCGGCTGGTGAATCGTGTAACATGAATTTGGGATTATTGTAAATCTCGCCACCGGTCTCGGCAAAGCAATAAATATTCGCTGATGACGCAAGCGCTGAGTAGCTCTCATAGTTGCGTGTCACTGGTATGCTAATTGCTGAACCGGTGCTTATTTTAGTGCAATAGTGTTGCTGATAGTCGTTGTGTGGCGTTGGAGTGGAGTGCACATTTACTGCAGCTGTTGACGGCTTTACAATATTTCTAGTTTCACTTGCTGCTCGATTCGGTTTTGTAACTGGCGGTGGCGGTGGTCGCTCTTTAGGTGCTGAAATATCCTTACGTGGTGGACTGCGATTACTGCTAGCAGGACTTAAGCGTTTGCCTGATTTATTAGTGCTTGCCGAGCTTACGGAGCTCTTAGTTGGCGATTGTTCGCGTTGTTCCATTGTACTATTTGACGAAGAAGACGAAGATGCTTTACGTTCACTGCTCGTACTCTCGTTGTCATTTGCTGCTTTATTTTGCTGTTGCGTCTCATTACTTGGCACAGTCTGCAACCATTTCTCGATAGTGTTGCGTTTATCACCGCAATTCTTCACATGGCCACTACAGCGATTATGTGCACAACCTTCGCATTCAGTGGCCTGTTGCAGCTGTGAACTGTACAGCGAAGGCGTATTGGAGCCCAGTGGCATTTCCTCTGGTATCATAATTAGCGACGGCTGATAGCGCTTCGTTGCCATTTTATACTTGGCAATGGCAATGACTTCACGTATCTTATGCAGAAATTCTATTGCTGCTTGTGGTGGCTCCTGTAAATGTGTGCAATGTACAGTAATTGATAATGTCACTTCAAAGCGAACCAAAAAAAAAAAGAAAGAAAGAAGTAGAAAGAATAAACTAAGTGCAACTCACTGCCAACAGATGCGGTTCAAAGTAGGCTGGATTAAAGTAAAGCTTTTTGCGCACATTGCCATTAACCATGGCACGCAAATTTTCCAACTTCTCCTCACTCATCATGTCCTCGATAATAGCAACATTTTCGGCTGGCAGACATTCATTCTCTTGCGCTGACAGATCTTCCGGTTCAAGTAAGTCACCCCGCTCAACGCCGTTGCTAAAGCAATTCTTTGCTTTACCATTTGTACCATTGCTGCCAGTGGGACTTGCCTTTGGTGAAACATTCATTGAATTTAATGCACTCAATGGATGCACCAATGCGGACGTCTGCAACTAAACACAAAAACACACACATACACACACACATGAGAGTTACATATATGCAATAATTTTAAGCTGATTTTCAAGCTGAAGCTCACCTGTTTCAATTTATCATGAAAGCCGCCATCCATCTCGCATTCCGAATTCGAGTTAGAAATGTCGCTTGCAAAGCCCGAATTATGTTCACCCAGCTGCGGAAAGTGTTGCAACAACGGATTATTCTTAACAATGCCCATCTCCTCCTTTAGGCTGCCAATGCTGGTGCGCGAACGTGGCTCATTCGATGTGCCGAGACTAGTGGCCGAGTATATGCTGCCGGCACGATTGAAAGGCGCACCAAATGTAACTTGATCATTCTTCGGATAATTAATTTCATTCGCAAGATCATCGAGCGAATTGCGCAAATGGCTCTGATCGCGCGTTTTGCGCTTCTTCATGTGCAAATAGAGAAAAACCGAAGAAACATAGATAAGACCAAGCAACAAGCTGCAAACACCAATGACCACATACTCCTTTGTTGTCATGCCATCTGAGGTGGAGGCGAGCGGTGTTGTGGTTTCCGACTGAAATGTTGTATACGGTACATCTGTGTGTAAAGAAGAAGCATAAGCAGAATAAGAGCATTAATATGTGCAAACATAATAAATTACATGCAACAACACTTACTAGGCTTGTTCTTTACCGGGCTACCATTAACGCGAAATGCCACACACGGCGAAAAGACATTCTTCGGCGTCATAATATGTTCTGCAAGTAGAATGCGAGCAAAAGCGTTACTTGTGTGGTTTACTCGCCTTGTATTTTTTTTTTTTTTTTTTTTTTTGCTTAATTACCTTGTGTACTGACAGTGGCATTCAATGCGATGGTCATATCGCGACATACCAAATGCACAACTATCAGACGGCCCTGCATCTTTTGGCGAAGATCGGATTCACCCAGCCACTTTGCGTGAAAAAAAAAAAACAGATAAAAATGTATTTTTTTATTTAATTATTTTCTAATTGGTTTCTTGTTTATTTTTTAGTATGTTGTTTTATTTAAAATTATAACGACAATGCGCCTATGCAAACCAACAAATCTGTGTCACGCGACATATTGTTCGAATTTTTAAATGCAATCTACAACAAAATTATTAGAGCGTAAACCACAAATGAAGGCATATACACAGAGAGAAACAAAAACAAAGCACATTGTGCTTATATCAAGCACATCCGAGTTATAAAGTAAACTGAGTGCATTTTTGATTTGAAAAAAAAAAATTGCTTAAAGCGCATTCTACTATGTTTCGCAGCACGTATTCGTTTTTATATAAAGAACATTCGTTCTTATATCAAGAACCATTCGTTCGTAATATACGAACAGTAAAAAAAGGTAGACAAAAATTAAAAACTTAAATATATGTTGCAACGAGACAAACTGGTGAGAACGTAGATCACTTTTAAACCAAACACGAATCAAAGGAAACATTTTTGCTTGAATTCCTATGTTCTTAAATCAAGTACATTCGTGTTGAATTTTGTAACAGCGTTTTTCTCTCTGTATAGAGAAGAGTTTAGTGAGGTGTAGTGCATTTAAGTGCATTGGCAGTTATTATGAGTATTTTTTAATTGAAGTTTTTATTATTTATTTTATTATTACTTTTTTTTTTTGCATTTAGTAGTTCATTTATATTAAATGTGTTCATGAGGAGGAACATTTCATAAGCCAGGAAAAACTTTAACTTCGAAACATTGAATAGTTAACAGTATGGTAGGTGGTGGTCAATGGTCCAATACAATCCAAGTTGTATGAATACTATATCTATAGCTAAGCATTTCTCTTACTCTCTGTCTGTTTTAACTGTCAATATAGCTAAAAGAATGCTTAGAGCGTAAAAACACTAAAGAGAAATTAACATGCATGCTGACAACTTAAATAGACAAGAGAGACAAAAACAGAAAGAGATAGAATACGAGTACACCACCCATTATAATAGCATCATGATCGAGTAAAGAAGAGAAGGAACAAGTTTAACTTGGAACATTGAGAAGAGTTTTGATATTGCGAAGTTTTTTTTTTTTTAAAAGCGTTTGTGCTCTTCTATGATTTCAAGTGATGGGAATGGAACTTTCGTAATAAGTCAAAAGCATTAACGATAAAAAGCATTGCCCTCAGGAATATATGTATACTATACTTTATAGGGTATAAGAATAAAACTAATAATAAAAATAAACTTACCTGTAAAAATGTTCGACCCTCATCACGAAACATACGAAATGGATAATCTGCATCAATTGGATTACGTAGATCCGTCCAACCGTTCGAAGTAACATATTGTGCACCAGTTACAGCACAAACTGGCGTATGTATATCTATAAAAATTAAAGCATAAAATTTTATTTCTATAAAGCGAAAAAGTATTTTAAAATATTATTTTTATTTTCTTTTAATCTATAAAAAAAAAAAAAGTTGTCACAAAATGGCGAAAATGGCAAAACAAGTTACTTACCAGGAAAACTGATTTCTCTGCTTGGATGTATAATCTGACCACGCAATGGTAAAATCACAAGCGGCATTTTCTCCGATGATGAGCCGCTGACAAATGGTGACAGAGTGCATTCTGTCAATAAGTAAAAAAAAAATAATAATAATAAATATAAAAATAAAGCAGAATAAAAGCGAATAATAACTAAACTAAAGACTGTCTGAACTTTGACGCATTTGTATCTTGTATCTAAATGTTTACACATGCTGAACAATGCAATTTGTCGCCTTTTGTAGCGCGTTTTATTTGTATCTTTTGCTTTTTGTTTTTGTTTTTTTTGCAATTTAACTTATGGCATTGCTTATATTTCAGTGAAAGTTCGTTGCAATGTTTTGCTTTTCATATGCTTCATTACTAAATCGTTCAATAATAAAAATTTTTTTTTTTTTTACTATTTTCTACAAACGTTGTTATTTGTTTCATTTTAGTGTTTTTTTTTAATATGTATCTATGACTTTTTTTTTTGCAAAAATCCGACTCTCATACAAAATAAATATTTAGCTTCACTTTCAGTTTTGGATAGATTGTGTATATTTTCGTTTTCATTTATTGTTCTCTGCAGTTTCACATTTGTATATTTGTGTGTTGTGATAGTAGCAAAAATTATCTTATATTTTTTTTTGCTTTAAATGAAGCACAAGCAACATCTGTAAAAATAATTTTATTATTACAACATTTTTGTGTGGCTTTGTTTGTGTGGTTTTGTGAAAAAAAAAAACAATATTTTTTTTCTGCAGAGAAAATATAAATAGAGAGCAACTCTTTTGTCTTTGGGAAAATTTTAGATAATTGCATGAAAAAAGTTCGTTTATATTTTGATAGTGCATTGCAGCTGTTGTTGCCATTTTCCTATGTGTATGTAGATGTTGCAATCTATTTTAATTAGTCAAAACAAGTAACTTCCGTGTCTTTCATAAGCATAAATAAGAGAAATCATTTTATTAAATAGAACTAAAGCTTAAATGCGCTGCATAGTTGCATGTATAAAATGCTGTAATATGTTCTGTTAAAATTGTGCTGTAAACAAAGTGACTGTTAACACTATAATTGTGAACACTGTGGCTGTTAAGATAGTGACTGTTAATACTGTGACTGTTAACACTGTGATTGTGACTGTTAATACTGTTAATACTGTGACTGTTAACACTATGACTGTTAACACTGTGACTGTTAACACTGTGACTGTTAGCACAGTGACTGTTAACACTGTGACTGTTAACACTATGACTGTTAACACTGTGATTGTTAACACTGTGATTGTTAACACTGTGACTGTTAACACGTTGACTGTAAACAGAGTGACTGTAAACACAATGATTGTGAACACAGTGACTGTTAATATAGTGACTGTTAATACTGTGACTGTTAACACTGTGACTGTTAACACTGTGACTGTTAACACTGTGACTGTTAATACTGCACTTAATACAGCATTAATATCACTGAATATACAGCATTAATACTCTGTGAATGAGCAAACAGTTATAATCGTCTTATTACTCTCTGATTGCGAGAGCAAGACAGTTAGAGTAGATTTAAAAGAATTGAATGATTTGAGTCATATTGGGATAATTTTATTATAATTTCTTAGGTTGTATACATACTTAATTCGGTGTTTTCAGACTAATAAACAAATAATATTGGTTTATGGTTATGGAAAAATGATTCTATGGTACGATATGTTTTGTTATTTGTGATTTTTAGAAACATCCAAAGATTGTAATTTTTACTCTCTGAGATATTCTATCTCTTATGGTAGACGAGCGGACAGACAGACTTGTACTTCTTATATCCAATTACAAAATTAATAAATGGTGTAAAAAACTATACATAGTAGGCATGAGAGATAAGATACAATTTTATATGGAACATTGATTTGAATCACAGTAGTTCTTAAATCAAAGTAACTGTGAACACTGTGATTTAATAATCACTTCAAAGTATTCTTTAAATTGTGACAAACTTCAACATAAATTTAATAGACTCTTTACTTTTTGAAAAATATATAATGAGAATATGTCAGCTAAACAGTTTTTGTAGCACTTATCTATGTAGACATATCTCATCATATTACTGCAACAATGAATGACATGTGAAGCTTATCACAGTGTAGTAGGAAACTGTTAAAAAGTTTATATATATTTAAAACTATAAATTTCATAATACATTAGATTGTATATAACTGAGTACAAGTAAGTCACTAACCTAAAACTAACTAAAGATTGTGTTGCTGTAACTGCATTTACAGCTATGTATATAGTACATATAAACCTAAATAAAGACCAAACCCGTTGAGATGCATAGTTTCACAATTCGAATAGCGTTACATTTGTGTGTGCTATAGTTGGTTTATTTTAATTAAATTTTTTACACTTAAACAGTCTGTTTGTTGCAGTTGCAGCTAAAGTTGCAACAATCTATTTGCACAAAAATGGCAACAAGAAACAAGAAGCAACATATACAAACCATAAAACGCAATGGAACTAACTAGTCTAGGCAACATTCAAGCAAAGCCATGTGTCCAGTGTGTAGCTTAATTAAAACGACAAATAAAATGAAAAAAAAAAAAAAAAAAAACATATAAAATAAAATAAAATGTATTGTTTTAACTAGTTGCAACAGTTAATAAAAGCCACATGCATATATCACTGCAAAATGTAGCAAAAGAAAAATCGTTTTTCTTTCTTTCCAGGAACATTTTACAAAATATGCAATACACAGAACAGAATGTTGCATGTGGCAAGCATTGTTGCTGCAATTTTGTGCTTTGCTTCTTTTTTTAGCGACAAACGCTAAAGAATGCATTTGATAGACTTGGCTAATGGATGTTCAAATATGTCCTTATATGGCAGCAACTGTAATCCGTCATATTATTGACAGTTTGTGATTTGTACGTTTAATTGACTCAAAGACAGTTTGTGTGACCTTATAAAGACAATTAAATTAAATATTTTTTTTTTTTTTTTTAAGAAAAGAGGAACTTACAGCAAATGTAGCGAGGCATTACAGATTGTACAGAAAGTGGCGCTATTCGAATGTTTATTAAAATTATCGCTCTAAATCGCTTTGAACTAGAATTTCGCTGTGAAAATATGAATAGATTTTCTTTTGAATATTTAATTTCTATTTACTTCGCTGCTAATAGTCGCCGACTCCGCAAGTCACTTAACCTTAATTATACCAAAATCTTTATCATTAATTTTTGGCGATAATTATTTTAATGAGTTCAGAGTGTGTGTGTTGCAAGTATGCCATTTGGTCATTAGAACGCGCAGCGAAAGTTGCTTTTTGGACATAAAATTATTGTGATTATTTCTATTTTGAAAAGATTTTCTACTTTTTTCTTCTCTATTTGCTTTGGTGTTGCTCAAAAACGATTGATAACTTTGTTAAATTTAATGAGTTATAATTTTTGGCAATTAGTGTAATGAATATTTTCTAATTATAATATTTAAATATTTTACTTAAAAAAAAAATAATTATTTATGTTTTATTCTTTGCAATTGTTCTGAGTTTAAAATAGTTTTTGAATTTGCCGAAGGTTCTGATTTCTCATGAATCTATTCCTATGTATTTTGGGACGTTTATTCAAAAAAATTACCACAAAATCGTTCTCGGCATATTCTCAAAAAACATGTATTTTGGGATTTTTTTTTTTTGTTATTACTATTTATCTAGAGAATGGATACTTGTGAACATCAATCGAATACTTCTTGTATATAAAGCATTGTAACACGAAAAAATGTGACATTTTTCAAGTTGTTAATGTTCAATTCCATTATTGTTTTTTGGTAAAATAGTTAAGGCAGCATAGTTAAGTTGGCCAAAATCAAGGCTGTATTTTTTTTTTTTTCAACTACTTGCAAACTTGTCATATTAAATTCGAATAATATATTTTTAATTGCTGCAAAACTAAAGAGAAACACTAAAAATACATATAATATTTTGTATTTAACAAAGCGCAAAATCTGTTTACAGTCAACAAATTAGCTGTAAATGTTGCACGAAACACTTGTTTTAGCAACGCTTAAAATGTGCGATATGCCATAAACTTGTCGCCTTAGAAAAATTTGTCGACTTCTAAAGCTTTCGAGTGGCTGCTTTCAAGTGAAATCGCTTTCGGCAGCCAGTAACGCAAGACAATTATGGCTTTATGCAGTAAATCTGCATGCAGCTGTAAAGCAAACAAATCGACAAGCTCATAAACTGAGTTAACGATAGACGGCCAAACAGCAATGGGCTGTGTTGCGCTTTGAGATTTTTCAATAAACTATTTTTCAAACGCATGATTTTCGGTATATTCATTTTTATATAATTTTTGCTAGCCTAGAGAGCACATAAAGTGGGTATGAAGCATTTGTATCCGTCTTTTATGAATTCTTCCCCTTAGATCTGCGAATTTGAGAGTATCTTTCTGAAAATCTGGACGATTAAGTTTTAAAGAGAATTCGAAATGCGAGCGGGAAACAGGAAATTACCGGAAAAATTGTGAAAAATATCGGGATGATCGGAATCGAGAATGATCATCAAAATTGGTGAGCGGTAATATATTGGTGTAGTCCCAAGATTCCCGACAATAGAAAGTAATATAAATTTCAGATTTGTGGAACACATTTGGTCCTCCAATAATTTATATTGTTTTATATAAAATGACCGTGTCTTACATTAGGTTTTCATGAGAGCCATATAAATTATTCGATTTGATGAACATCTTCCATAAATTATTGTAGGTGAAATCCATACCGGTTTCGGGATTTCTCTGATAAGTAACGAATAATCTGTTATAGACTTGTATTAAAAATACAAAAAGGTACCATAAGACCAGCGTGACAATTTAAAACAAAGTCGTGATGGGTGGAATCGTAAAAAAGTTGTACATCGGATTTGGCGGGATCGGTTTCTAATATTTAGTGCAGCGCACATGTCTTATGAGGACCTTGTGGCTTAATAGAATCTCTTATTTAATACATATAATTTTTATTTGCCTTTCTCCACCGCATTTTCGTTTTTTTCAAATGTAGTTTAAACTAATTGTGAATTATAAACATTATTTAATTGAAGATTTTGTGTGACACCTTTGATAAAAGTTTGTCCATCTGTTCATTAAATTTTCTATTTATCCAAAAAGTATTACGACTTTGTCTCTTAAAAAATGCGTCTTGTTAAATTATCGTAGGTATATATACTATATAATATGTTTGTGTAAGCATTTGTGCTGTCATGAGTATTATATTTTCAAATTTGCATAGTAAATTAGTGCGTCGCGTGTCGTTGCGTTGCGTTGCATTGCTGCATTGCTGCATAGCTGCGTTACTCACCGTGTATATCATCAACGCAAATACCTAAATCTTCACGATATGTTGGCAAATATGGTAAACAGCGGCAGTCACAGGTTTCACCACTGTTACCAAGTTGTTGTTGTTGCTGCTGTTGCAATTTAAGGCGCCGTGTAAGCAACTCAAGTTGACTATTGCTGCCACCGGCTAGAGAACCAACAGCAGAGGCATGTCCTGCTGCATAGTAAATTTTATAATAGTAAGAAATTTTTTTTTTTTTTTTTTTTTTTTTTTCTAAGAATATGCGTTGGCATTAGTGAAGACTTACCATTGCGATGATCGTTACCGCCCAAACGCATTAAACCCGCAGTGCCGCTAGACAGACCCACACAGGTGTCCGCATTGCAAGTGGAGACGCCTGTTGAGCAAAAGAAAAAAAATAGAAATAAATAAAATAAAAACTTTCAATAAAAATAAAGAATTATCAAGAAAATGCATTAAACAATTCGTGGATAAGCTGCGACTGCTGATGCTGCCGTTGCGGTTGTTGTTGCTGTTGCTGTTGTTGCTCAAGCAACAATTTATGCAATTTTATTGCAATCAAACTGTCAGCATGCCAACCCGCAAACTTGCCAAAAGCCAAACAGATACATTCAGTCAAATGTGCACATCCAATGAACACATGAACACCCACAAACAACAAAATGAACAATAGTTTTTAGTTCTTTAGCTCATGTTTGGGCTACTCACCATTTGTACGAAAGATATCACCATCGTGTTGTCTCGTTAGATTGATGAGCTGTCCGCTAGGCTGTTGTAAATCCTCAAGCAATAAATTGGCGCTTTTTCGTAGCATAACATCAGCGACAGCAGAAGCAGCAGCAGCAGCAGCAACATTTTGTTGCTGTGATTTTGTATTGCTGTTACTGTTGCTGCTATGTAAGTTTGGCACTGTTGCTGCAGCATAAATTGCTGCTGCACTTGCGGCCAATGATGTTGCGCCAATGACCTCGCCATGTACTAGCGTTGCATGTGTTGAAGTTGCAGTTGTAATTGTTGCCGCTGTTGTAGCTGGCACAGCTGTATATGTCAGCAGCAACAGCAACAATAATAATAACAGCTGAACACTTCCAATGCAGTTAATTGTATGCAACATTTTGGCAGCAACATTGCGTTGACAACAACAAAACATTGAACAAACTTTCAGCGAGTTGCCAAAGCAATTAAATTTTATATTATTGCAATTGTTTTGCAATTTCTGCAATTTGCCACATTACCAATGTTGTTCTTGTTGTTGTTTAGGATTTATAGTACCAATGCCCAAATATGCTGTAAAAAAAAAAATAGAATAAATTATTAAATATTTCTGTTAAATTCCTTTTATTGCCTTTCGTTGCCAATTAAGTTAACATGCACGTACGCATTAAGTACCTTACCAACTACTTCAGTCTAAAACAATTTTATAGCAATAAAATGTAACAAGTAACGCAACAAATTAAAACTAACAAATGCAGACCATACCCATGCATTGCCTTAAGGAGTCTTAAATTCTGCAATATAAACTGCATTATAAACTGTTGTTGACAGTTTCACAAATGGAGCAAACAACAGCAACAAGAGATATTACCACTACTGCTAGCCGTTATGCTATTTCGTTGCAACATAACGGCATGTTGCTGCAAATGATGTAATTAAAAGTTGCAATGCAACAAATTATTTTCTTATTTCTTTTTTTTTCAATCAATAAATTAATAAATATATTGTATCTTCTAAAGATATATTCCGGCACTAAGCACAGTTTTCGCCTTGAAAATAAAATAAAGTGGACATCATTAGTGCAGCATAAAATGTTTACTTAGAATTTATCATAAAATGCAAAAGTACGAGAGCTGTTTAAATATATTATAAATTGTATCTCTCAAATGGATATTGTTGTAATCATAACCCTAATGAACCTAGTGTAGATTCCGGAACCGAGTCGCAAGACAAGCATGTGACCATGGCGAAAATCGGCTCAAGTAGCCTATTTAACTTCATCCCCTAACCCAGAAGATAAGGTTCAGTACCTGGTGGTCTATTCCTTTAAAGATCGACTCAGACTATTTGAAGAATCTGTGAATATTCTACGTCGAAGTATGACTGATTTTAGCAGCCAAGCTTATAAAGATGTATGCTAGTTTCATGATTATGATTAAAGACAGATCCATTTTATATAGATAATCTGCCAAATTTTCCGAAAAATGACAGAACTAATATCTTAGCTTTCTGGAGCCCATAAAATTTCTAGAATCTGTCTGGACGTGATCCAACTGGGAACTGGACAGAAATGTGCAATGCCTGACAATGTAGTTAACGTGCTGGTTCTAGATAGTTTGTTGGCTATTTCGTTTTCATCGATACTACTATGGCCCGAAACTCAACAATTAGTGACCTTGCACCTACTAAATAGTCTTTGAACTCTAGCAATAGCTTAAAATTGAAAGTTTAAGAGTTTATTGTTTCAGTAGCAGTTTTGCTATAGGAAAAGTTTTAATATGTTTGCACCTTGTAAGCATTTGTCGAAAAGGTGACGAGATCAGACTAGTGATGTGAAAAAATCCCTTTCAGTTATTTTTTCACAAGAATTTTTTCACAGTGATTTTTGACAGTGATTTTTCACAGTATTTTCACAGTGATTTTTCACAGTGATTTTTTCACAGTGATTTTTTCACAGCGATTTTTTCATTGTGAGTTTTTACAATAATTTTAAAATCGCAATATTGCACTGCGACAGAAAGTATCGCTCCTCGCAAACAGCAAACCTGTTCATTTGGTAATTTCATCATTTTTCGAGAACTGTTTGCAATTACTGCGATTTTCAAGAGGCATTCGCTAATCACACTGCGACTCAAAAATCACCTTTTTTTGCCAACTTTAGATCAGACTTCATCGATGTCTGATTGATGTACTGTGTGAGCAGAACCCCATGGCAACATAGAGCCTGATATTCGATCCTATAATCATTATGTCAGCTCAGTATAGTATACTACACATTTAGGTGAAAAGTATCTAATAGATATAATTACTAAGCATAAATGACGTATTGTGCATTTCTTGCAACTATATATTTTTTTAAATTTATTATTCTTCCTTTAAAAAACTCTTAAAACTACACTCGCAGTAGCAGCATCTTGTTATTTACAACAAAATAACTGACAGCAGTTGTGCTTTGCTTATAAAGCGTTTGTGGCACCTGCTGTGCTTCTGCTGCTACTTTTGCTGCTGTCACTCATTCTAAGCATCATTCTAACCACAAACATATTGCTTTCTCTTTTCCACTCACTCTTTCTAATTGGCTCATAAAATCAGTCTAATTAATGCGAAAGTTGTGTGGGCCAACAGTAACCATATTAACTGTCAGTTTTGTTCTATGCAACAACAACAACAACAAAAAAAATAACAAAAACAGAAAAACAGAAAAACTATTTCTTTCTATTGCATCAACTACAAAACTTGACATGCACTTTCTAAATTTCGAATTGTTTATGCAACCGTTAAGTTTGTTTTGCTTAAATGTATCTTTTTTTTACTAATAACCAAACATAAATACCGCTAATAAGTTGCACTTTAACAGCTCTTAACAGAATAGATACTCGTATTACAATAAAGTTTAACTTAGCGCGTTAATCATTTACATAAATATTTCACACAATTCATTGAGAACTTCTAACTGTAACTGTTTATTTTAAATTTGTATCTTACAGATACTAAGTATCTATAATAAAAAAAAAAAAAAAGCAAAAGCAACAACAACAATTAGAACACAGCTGCTATCTAATTTGAAAGTAAAATTTATATTTTTAACTTTAAAATTTCGTTGCTTAAGTCTTTTGTTTCGTTGACAGCTTAGCAGTCAAAGCCAACTGTTTGGAGTTACCCACACAATAGCTTGACTGAGCACAGTTATAAGTTTATTAAGATACAAGATACACATAAAAAGAAAAATGCTACTTTTTTGTTTTTTGTTTTGTTTTTTTTTTGTAACATTTGACAATTGACTGACTTATTGACTTAAAAGATAATTCCTGAATGGTATTTTTGTTTTGTTTAAACTGTAGCCACACTTTTCTTTTGGAAAAAAATGTTTTTCAGGTCTAGTTCATATGATCTTTTAAAACTTTTTATTTATGTATTGTAGTATTTTCTTCTGAATGGTTTCTTCTTTTTTTCTGGTACATCAGGTTTTGTAAATTGTTTGACACTTTATTGACTTTTAAATAAATAAACCACACACTGCGTGTGTTCCTTTGTTGTTTTTATGAATACTCGAAGCATTTTATTGGTAATTGTCTATGAAAAGGGAAATTTAATCATTTACAAATTCGCCTAGTTATGCTAAATGAATGCTGCGGTTGATTAGGCTCGACCATAATATAAGCTGTACCCAGTGTTTTGAATAATAACTTTTGTTGAAGATCAGAATTTTTGTATAAGGTTCTATGTGCTTTATTATCACGGAGTGTTTTTTTTTTCATGAACTACAAAAATATACAAGCAAGGCAATAAAAAAAAAAAAAAAAATTATCTAAAAAAATTTTAAAAATTATCTTTTTAAACCCTGCACCCGAAATGTTAAAGGGTATATTAAGTTTGTGTAAATGTACATAACAGGCAGTAGGAGGCTTGATAGACTGTGCAAAATGATACGCAAGTTGATCTAGCTTTGTCTGTCTGTCCGTTCGTCGTATATCCGTCTGTCCGCCACTGCTATCTGCAGTATAAGAGAAAATATCTCGGAGACTATGAGAGATAGAGTTACTATATTTGCAACTTAGACTCTCCTGAGTCTTCAAGTGATCACTTTAAAATGAGGTTTCACCAGCCAAATAAAAAAAAAACCTACCAAAAAATTTTTCATAGGAACTTTTTTGTTTCTTATTCTAGGAACTCTAATCTATGACAGTCCCAACCAAATATTCTAAGTAAACAAAAATATAAAAGGTTTAGCTCCAATAAAAATGTACCCCTTTTTATTAAGTTCTTGTATGAAAGTCCAATACAAACAGTATGCTCGACTGCAATATACCCTGTACCCATTCTTTATGAATCTTTGTATGGGGGCTATACGCAAAATTTTTTTGGACCTACCCATATTGGTCTATTTCATTGTGACTATCCTAGGCATAATTTTCACTAAATTTGAACTTCCTAGAATAAAAAACAATGACGTTTTTATGCAAAAACCCAATTTATTTGGGGTACATTTGTATGGGGGCTATACCTATAATTTTGTTGGTCCTACACATATTAGGATATTTGATTGGGACTATCATAGACATAATTTATACTAAATTTGAACTTCCTAGAATAAAAAACAATGACGTTTTTATGCAAAATCCCAAAATTTTGGGGTACATTTGTATGGGGGTACCCCTTAAAATGGGTCTAGAGAAAAACCGTTTGCAAGTGAACACTTGACGGCTTAGGAGAGTCTTAGTTTCAAATATGGTGGCCCTATCTCTTATAGTCTCCGAGATAATCTTTCTCATAAGGCAGACAGCAGGACGGACAGATGGACAAACGGACGGACAGACAGACATAGCTAGTTCGACTCCCCTTCCAATGCTGATCTTGCTTCCTTCTGTCTGTTACACACATTCGCACAAACTTATTACCATTCGGGTACAGGGTATAAAAAGTATGGTACATAAAGATTGGGTACAGGTTATCTTGTAGTCGAATATACTCGACTTTAGCGTTCTTTATTCCATGACTATTGTGCGGTGAAAGATTGAAATCGAAAATAGCGAAAGATAGAAGCGGAGGAAAGGAATAAAATAAAGCATTTCCCTCACACAAGGTAATTTCAATGAAGTTTGAATGACAGACAGACGAACATATTCGACTTGTCACTATGTTTTTGCTTTTTATCAAAGTGACGCCAATTTATCTCAAAATCTTAAATTTTTTGTCGAAATAAAATATAATCATCGATAAAATCCAACAAATGTATTAGCTATGTTAATATGGTTTTGTTGGCAGAGTAGACTAAACTTATCATTTTGTAAATTGTTTGGAAATTTTTGCTTAGCAATAAAATTTATAGCAATCAAGACATATGTCCGGTTAGTGCCAAATGTATCTGTGAATTAAAATATGCATGCAACTAACTGTATCTTTAGCTTAAACACAACTAATAAATTACAATATACAATTTCAAGAATCACAAAAAAAAAAAAATAAAAATTCAAATCTTCTTGCGTAAACTGTCAGCAACACACAATAAAATTGCAACAGAACAAACAAACAAAGTGAATGATAACAACAGCATTTAAACATGGCAAGAGCAAATTAATGTTACTATTGTTTGCACAGCACTGCGCAGCGCACACATAAAACGCTCTAACCGCGCACAAAAAAGAAGAAAGACTTTGGCAAAAAAAAAAAAAAAAAGTAACCAAAACATGAATTCAGTCATTGCCACAATAGCAAAACCGGCAAACGGGCGTCATCGATAAAAGACTCGTTAAAAACGTGTAAATTGGCATAAGCGTCTGGTAATGATATTGCCGTACAGTCAGTCTGTGCTGAAGAGTGTACAACGTTAGCAACATTTCATTGGCAATAAATAATTCAATGACGTCTCTGGCGTGCAACAACAGTAGCAGCAGCAGCCGCAACAGCAGCAGGAAACGTGCAACAAACAGTCAAGACGGCGACTAGGAAGCAGCAAAGCAAACCAAAGCAAAGCAGATGATGCGCATTTCAATCAAGTGTCGTTTGGCATCAGAAATCAGATCATTGCTAAATTACATTTATTATACATGCAGCAGCAGCAGCAGCAGCAGCAACAGTAACAGCAATGGCAGCGGTACAGATATAAAGATACAAAGATACATTTTACTCTATACATCAACATCATTCATCGTCTTGCGATTGTCTTGTGGTGCAGTTAGAAATCGGAAAGTTGAAAATGGAATTTTGCAATGCATTTTGCGCGTGCAGACAGACAGTCAGTTGTTGTGTATAGCAAATAGTTATATGCCATATACTATATATATACATATTGTATATATAATAATAAAAGAAGATGAAGCGTAAGCCAACCACTCATGCAGACGAAGACGCCGGTACAGCCACTCAGCCACTCAGTCAGTCAGTCACCTGCAACGTGTGCTGCTGCTGCTACATGCAGCTTATAATTAACAGTCAACCAGCCAGACAGCCAGACAGCCAGCTAGCCAACAAGCGTCCTGTGTAGTCTTAGTCTTTTTCCAGTTCGCCAATAATACCGCTTTCCGAAAGATAAGCGTTATTCGTTGTCGTTGCCGACTAATGTTTGATAATCGCGTAATAACAACCACAACAACAACAACAACAAGATGAACGATATAAGAAGAACGTCAACTAGTTTCCAATCAATTCGCCATTTGGCTCGGATGCCGCGTCCACTGCATAATATAACATTTGCAACGTTGAAATTTTAATTATATGCTAAAAATAGCGCACTTATCAATTTTTGTCCACATTCTAAGGCGTACTATTTGACAGCCTCTCTTGCTAAAGATTATATATTGTCTATAGACTTGGCCATATACTTTAATATTAACAATTATTTCTATAAAAGTTGTCGTTTGCTGTAGCAATTTCCTTGCAACAAAAAAAAGATGACATACAACGAAAATTGTAACACCGCCGCTCGTGCTAGTCGTGCAACTTACGTTGCGCTTCAATATAATTGTTAGCGTGCGTTTAGACTCTCTGTATGAGTTCTTGGAAACGATTTACCATGCTGACCGGATATGTTGAAACTACATCTATTTATTTACTTACATTTTATTGGCCTATTTTGCTGCTCAGTTGCCTACTACTGTTGCGTGTATTAAGTCATTCGTTGGCTTAAGTATTAATATTAATAAAAATTATATAAACATTTATATTTATTGGCTTTAAAGCTATAACGGCTTAAATTAATTAGTTATGCATTATTATAAAACAGCGCAAATTAACGCGTTAAAATTGGCTTTAACCGCTTAGATATTGCCGATTGATAAGTATAACATATATACCATATACGAAATGAAAAGATACAATTATTAAATTATCAGCATCGAAAACTACCTAAAGACGTTCTAGCTATGTCTGTCCTTTCATCAGACATATGAAACTATACAATACGAACACTATAAAAAAATTTAGCTACTAAACTTAATATTTAGATTTTGTAGAACCTTTCGGAGTTAACTAATATTAATATTTTTGTTAAATTCCATTTTGAGTATTGCTCTGAGAGAAAAAAATTTAAATAATGCATGGATGTTTTCTTATTAAATACAATAGTTTTTGGAAAGCATACTCGTACAAGTTTGTTTTTTCATCTCTCTCTCTCTCTCTTAATGTAGTTTTGTTTTTAAAAACGTGCGTTTTACCTTTTGCATTGAGTAGAACGTTTTTTAAAATATTCCTTTTTCTTTTTCTTTCTGCTCTAAAAATATTTCAAACTGACTCCAATCTGACAATTTGTGTGAGAGAGACCGCTTCACGCTGCATATATAAATGAAAGCTCAAAGAGGGCTTAATTTGAAGGTAATTACGACTACTTTTAAAATAAAAGTGTCATCTTTTTGAAATCCAAATACAAAGTCTGACTATTTTTGTCGCAACATTTTAGGTTTGCTGAATTCAAATATAGTATTCATATCATTCTATTACATCGGGTTTTTACTAATTCAACCATGTTCTGTCATGTCTGTCAAGAAATGTTTTCTCTAAGCTGTAGGGTTGACCATTTATACATTTACCATTGCCGAGAGAAGTTTAAGTATCTAACTTCAATATGAGCGAATGAATCATGCAGACAGACAGACACAATTATTTAAAAAATTACCTCGATATTAACTCAAATTTATACTTCTAACCATATTCTGTGGACTTCCGTTTTGAAATAACACATCTCACATATATTTATTTGACCCCCTATAACCCTCATAAAATTTGTGACTTTTCGTATGGGCCACTTTTTAACAAATTATTTTAGAAAGACCAAATGTATATATTTAATTTGATACATATGCTCCTTTTAAAAGGTGTCCCATACCAACCCTAAACTGTCAGCTGTCAAATTGTTATTTTTTAGGGTTGCCACCACATTAAATCTTGCTTAACTCTAAAAAATTATTTTTAACTTAGTTTATAATTTCTTTGAGCGTTTTTTTCTTGCAACCGCTTGCATGTTATATAGGATTTTGATTTATTTTTATTATTCTTTATAAACTCAGGAACTGAAGTGAAAACTATCACACCTAATAATATATTTTTACTCAAAATAATATTACACAATTTGTTGCATTGTTTTATTTGAATTTATTAAAATTTATTTGTTGTGTGTTTCCCAAAAAGCCACGAGCTAAAACATTTGCATTAAAAATAAAATATTTTTGATAAAGCATTTATTTATATAAAAATTTTAAATTGTCTCTAACAAAAGTGATTTTTTTTTTAATCATTAGATATATTGTATTATATAATATAAAAGACAATAATCAAAATAATCAAAACATGTTGCATAAGATTTGTTGCATTTATTTTTATTATACTAATTTGTATAGATACATTTTGAATAAAAGCAAAATAAAAAATAAATAAATAAAAAAACCTTTTAAAATTTTGAAAACTATGAACAATAAGTGCACTTACGACGCTTGTCTGTTTTAAGAACTTTGCGTGATCTCGTTTGTTTTTTTCCTTTTTTTTTATTATTACAAGAACATAAAATTCTTGAAACGCTATGAAAGCGCAATCATTGTAACTTCTGCTTAATAACCACTTGAACTTCTATGCATATTTAATGAAATTTGTGCTAATGCAGACTGCATAGAGTATCTTTTTTTTACATAAGTATATTGTTTGATTATTTGTATGTACATATATGTATATACATACATTTTTTTCCCGTTGGTAATTTTTATAATGCACAAAGATGAAAAAAAAAACTATTCGCAGATGTTGCCATACCGTAAACATGAGTGGATTCGCTTATTAATTATTCACTTGCAATTATGTATTTCTATTGTATTGTTTTTGTTTTTTTTTCTTCTATTTTATAATACGCTACATATGTGGCGAAAGGTGTTTAAGTTGTGAAAAAAGATTTATAGATTTAAAAAAAATTTATAAACTTTTTAGAAAATATTTCTTTAAATAAATAAAAGAAAATATAGAAAAATAATGAAGAACTCAACTCAAGCTGCTCGGATGATATAAAAGAAGCAGCTTTAGATCATAAAGTTTAGTTATGAAGCTAATAATTTAGTACTGCATTGTTTAAAAAAATTAAATTTTCATAGAAAAAGTATCTCAAACAAACAGTAACTCAAACAAAAAGCATCTCAAACAAAAAGTATCTCAAACAAAAAATATCTAAAACAAAAAGTATTGCAAACAAAAGTATCTCAAACAAAAAATATCTAAAACAAAAAGTATCTCAAACAAAAAGTATTGCAAACAAAAAGTATCTCAAACAAAAATTATCTCAAACAAAACGCAACTCAAACAAAAAATACCTTAAACAAAAATTATCTCAAACAAAAAGTATCGCAAACAAAAAGTATCTCAAACAAAAAGGAAGTCAAGCAAAAAGTATCGCAAACAAAAAGTATCGCAAACAAAAATTATCTCAAACAAACCGTAACTCAAACAAAAAGCATCTCAAACAAAAAGTATCTCAAACAAAAAATATCTAAAACAAAAAGTATCTTAAACAAAAAGTATCGCAAACAAAAAGTATCGCAAACAAAAATTATCTCAAACAAAAAGTATCTCAAAAAAAAAGTATCTCAAACAAAAGTAACTCCTACAAAAAGTATCTAAAACAAAAACTATCTTAAACAAGAAGTATCGCAAACAAAAAGTAACTCGAACAAAAAGTATCTCAAACAAAAAGTAACTCAAACAAAAAGTATTTCACATTATTAAAGTAGTCGACAGACGTATAATCAAAACATCGCTCAATCGCATCGTAGTAGTAGGGCATATAAGCTTCCGATATATCCTAATAAATTGAATTTTCTTGTTATTTTTACGCTCGTTGTTATTGTTGTTTTCAAAAATAAAAATATTTTTTCGTTATTGCTCTGCTGTATGTATGCATCTCTCTAATAAAGTCTGTAGTCAGTCGGCGTGGCGTGCACGTTGTTCTAAATCTGCGCATAAATTAAATTAAATTACTAACGCTGCACATAACTTGAAAAAATTTTCGCCTATTGTACATCTCTTTTACGCTTATTTATATTGCCTACTCTTTTTAACATACGTTAAACTACGTTACACCTGATGGATTTTTTTAAACTTTATAAGTTGAGCATGAAAAAAACAACAGCAAAATAATATTCTATTCATAATTTTAAATTAACACGAAGTTTGCAAGCGCACTCAGTGCATAGATACAGACAATGTTCTATTATAAAAAAAAAAAAATCAACTTATGTATACGAGTATATGCAGCATAGACGTTAATAATAATAATAATAGTAATATGGCTAATATTGCAACACAACAGCGTGTAAATTAAGGGCTAACATATTCATGTACAGTACTCTATTTTGCCTAGCAATTATGAATGCGCACTGAAGTCTAACTGACTGACTGACCAGCAACACAACAAAAACAACAACAACAACAATAAATAATATGAAATGTTGTTGAACTTTCTGTACAAATATCTAATTTATGTATATATGAGTACTTAGAATATACACTGAGTATAGTGAGTACCTCTTTCTTTTTTTTTTTTTTTTTTTTTTGGACTTAATCTAAGTTTAAATTTAAAAATACAAAAATTTCTCTTAGTTGACCTAATCTCAATGGTCTAATAAGCTGCATTTTAAATTTAATTTGCCTTCGGAAAACGTTTTTAAAATTAAATGAATTCACTTGCAAAAAAGTTTGTTTATTTTTTGGGCTTTGAATTAAAAAATAAAAGTTAAATTAAACACCGAAAAAAATAATTTTACGCATTTTAAGCAATTCACTTTTTTTTTTATTTGATTTCACTTTGGCTTAGTTTAATTAAGACCAAAAGTTGCCTGTATTTTTTTTTTATCTGCAGTTTTGCTATATTTTGTACTCATTTTATTTATTTCTAAAGAAAGAAACTAAAAAAAAATTTTATTTTTTGCCATTTAAATTAGGTCACCTTAAATTTTTTTTTTTTTGGGTAGCTAATTGTCGACAAACGTCAGCGTGTTCTGTGTTCTTTAAAAAGTGTTAATTCTTTTTGTTTAAAATTTTCCGTTTTTATTTTTTTATATTATTTTATTCTTTATTTTAGTTTTCGTTCCACAAAATCTATTTGTTTAAGTATTTTGTAACAATTCTCATTTTGGTGTCTTTTATTTAATTTTTTTTTTAAATGTGTTGCAAGCGCAACTTTAGCATGAGAAGCAAGTGCCACAGAAATAGTGTCGCAATTTCGTTTAACAGTTAATGTTGTTGTTGTTGTTGTTATTGCAATGTTACTACCACTACATTGTACATGGGTTCTTAGTTTTTTTTTTTTTTTTATGTAAATATTTGGGTTAAGGGAATTAAATGAACTTTTAAGTAGCTACCAAGCTAATTAGTAATGTTCCCAAGTAGACAACGATTTAAGCATGATAAAATTGTGAAATGTTTGTAAATGTTCTTTGCTATAAAAGAACAGCATGATCAGTTTGACTAGTTGATTCGTTTTAGTATGAAATTACATTCTTTAAGTTAACAGTTTTAGCTTCGTTGTCTAGTTTAGTCATTAACACTCAAAAAATGTCTAAAACGACGAGTGTTATTGCAGGTGTTGCCAATATTAAAATAAACAGTAGCATCGTAAAGATTTATTTATTTTTTTCTTGAAGAATGTTTGCACTTACATAGACATAAAAATTTTTATTACACCAAACAAAATTTAACAACAACTTTCGATATGGTTTAACTTAACAGAATTTTCTTTTTGTGAAGGTCGTCTAAAATCGATTGTTGCTGTAAGAAAAGTGACGATTGTTTTGCGGGACTTGACGATAAATATATGCTTGGGATTTAATATTGTAAAAATTTTTGATTGATATATGAATATCTAATAAGCGCCTTAAAAAATCTGATCGAACTGATTGTTACAAAATTATTATTTCTAAAAATTTAACTGTAGTTGTGTTAACTCGAGCATGGTACACCTTGTCTCAGTCTATTTGAACCAAAAATTCCTGCTGTTAAATGTTTGAAAAATGCTATACAAAAACATAAGTATTTCTGGTAAAATTTGTTATAGTGAAACTTCAGCGGAACCGAAGCTTAAAAACCACGATGATTAGACTAACTTTTCTTAAATTAATAAGTGAGCTCGGTTTGTATGGGGGCTATATGCAACAAGGATTCTACTTTAATCATTTATCCTACTGTGAGCATGGGTTGCTACAAGAAGAATTTAGACAATTTTTGACACAAGTCGCTTCAAAAATTAATATTTTTCACATAAAAACTCAAAAATTGGAGGCAGGTTTGTATGGGGGCTAAATGCTATAGTGGTCCCACATAAAACATGGGTTTATATGAGAAGTGTTTTAACCTAATTTGGCAAAAATCGCTTGCTAAATAAATCATTTCTCATTAAAAAAAAATTAAAGATTTGTATGAGAGCTATGTTATGTCTCAAAATGGACGTTGCTCCTTGGTTTTAACACATTAGGGCTGAGAAAGTTAAGTTTCGTTTTCCAGTTCCATAGCTGATCATGAATATATATACTTTATGTGGTCTTCGATGTGTCCACAAACCGAATATAGTCGTAGGGAAATGGGTATAAAAAACTTCAATTTTGGAATTTACTACATAAAGAATCCGATATGAACCAAATTTGAATATTCTTGTATTCCTTGGAACAATTTTGAAGCGTAGCAGCGGTATTTTATTTATAATATATGGCTTAAAATATGGCTATAAATCGAATATGATAAACTATATCTTACGATACACCACGAAAACGATGCATATAGAAAGTTCCTAACTTTTGGAGAGATAAAGAAGTATCACCGTAACACAAATCTTCAATCGATTACTACAAACATTAATTTATTCGTATTTCAACATATTTTCAATACTCAATTTTTTTTTTTTTTTTTGAATTTAGAAATTTGAATTTTAATTTATAATTTTTAAACTGCCAATTTTATCTAACTTCACACACTTATAAATTGGTCAACAAGAAATCTATGAGCTGCATACAGTTCCCATAGATTTTGTGCCTTCTTTTTCAGCGGCAAATATTTTTTCATAAAAAAAAATCTCAATAAAAAACACACATAATGGTCATTGACACTTTTAAATTAAACTAAATACACACATGTCAATTAATTAAAACAACTAATATGCCAACAATGATATAATTTCAATTATATTAATAATTTGCTTAATAATGAGAAAAATAAAAAAAAAACCAAGAAAAACTAAGTAAAAAGTGGAAAATAAAAATAATAATAATACTAAAATTAAATAAAAGCAGCAATTAAATATTTGCTTTTATGACATTTTGTACTTTATTTTTTTTTTTTTTTTTTCTTTAAGAGTGAAACGAACTTTTATGCATGCGAAGTAGACTATTAAACCAAACAAAACACTTAAAAAATTTGTTTTAAAATTTTTAAATAAAACTATAAAATGCAACACTTACCAATTACTTGCTTTGTGCTGAGAATGAGATGTAACGTTGCTGTTGATGATGTGATTTGTGTGGTTTGTTGCTGACACGGCAAGGTTAAGGTGAAATAATTAAATATGTTGTGGGTTGTTTATATTCTTTGTTGAGAAAAGTTTAAAGCAAGACAGAGAGCAAACAATTGCTATATATGAAAAAAAGTTTAAATAGAAAACTATATTCAAATAGTATTATTGCTTTTTATATTTCATTTAACGATTACGCGCTACTTTTTGGTTAATAGTTAACATGTTGCATATCTAAGATATATATTTATTTAAATAAATTCGAAAATTTATTGCAACAATATGAAAATTATTTTCACTATTTTTCTTTTACTTTATATTTAACATGCAATTTGCAACACACAAACTAAAGACTTAAGAAACAAACGCGATGTTAAAAACAACAACAACAAAAAAAAAAGCTTTAAAACACGCAATTTGACGGAAGTAACTTTTGTGTCAAATTATTTATTAACGATTTAGCACGATTTTAACGAGTTTATGTTTAATACAAATATTAAAAAAAAAATATTTTTTTTTATTTATATCATTTTAACAGCGAAAGTTATATAAAATATCCATAAGTGTATCTGTTACTAAATATATATTTATATCGGTCACTGGCGTTTTCTTAATGCGCTTTGTAATTTATAACTTTGTTTTTTGTTTTCTTTTTTTCTTTAAGTTAATTTCTTTTTAATATTTTTTATACCTTTGGTTTTTTTTTTTTGTGTTTTCTAAAATTTTTCTACACTTTAACACATTTTCTTAGTTTTTTTTTTTTTTTTTTTGTCTATTTTTATTTGAAACAAAACGCGAGCATTTTCCGCTTTCGCGTCCATCAAGGTCGCCGTTGATAAACCGAATGTAAAAACCAAATGAAAAGACAACCAGCAACATCTTCGCTGGTTGGCTAACTAGACAATGTGTTTGTCTTCGGTTGTTGTCGTCTCGGCGTCTATGCCGAAGTAGTAAAAGATGTTGCAGACATTAAAAAAAAAACACTTCGTATGCTATTTTCTCATAGACAAGTGTAAACAGCAGCGCAACTAAAGCAGCGACGCAAACAGCGGCAGCATCGATTTTTGTGCTTACAACGTTATTTTCTTAACTTTTTGCTTTCTTTTCGTCGTGTAACTTGCGCCGGCTTTCGCCTGAGCTTAGATGTGATTTTAGCCGGCTGACTGTTAACTAAAGAGCATTAGACTGTTAACTGTGTAGCTGTAGACTCTGAACTGTTAACAGTGTTATGCTATGTTAATAAATTATTTGAATTAACTGAAAATGTTTGAAATATAAATTGTGGTTGCAATTTTATTTAAATAAAATAAAAATAAATATAGCAAATAAAATAATAAAGAATTTAAAGTTGAACATAAACAAGTTGGCACGACTTCGACAAACGCTGTTTCCGCGACTGATGAACATAACTAGATGCTGCAGTACTCTGTCAAAGAGTTTATATTTATAAAACAAATATTTAATATAATTGAAAACCCCATTTCAATGAAAAGAATCTAAGTGTGCTAATAAAGTCCATTTTCAGCTAAATATATAGCTTATCAGCATAACGATTAAAAATATTAATTGATCACTATGCAAAGTAAAAAATGTTTCATTTGTCAAATTACGAAAAAAAAAAAAAAAAAAAATTAAAAAAATTTTTCCCATCAAAACCAGCAAATCGTAGACGTACATTTATTTTTCACATACAAAAACGTACACATATGCCAACTATTCACAGCATTATCAATTTTTACCCATTTTCCAGCTGCACAACAAGGAAGACATTGCAGCAATAACTGCGAGAGAATTTTTCCATAGAACATCATACATCATGTGATGAGGCAATGCAATGCATTGCATTCTTGTTACACGTAAGAATATATTTTTTTCTTTTCTTGTGATTTTCTTTCGCGTATTTGCTGCACTTGATGTATGACAGTTTAGCAATCGACATAAGAGATACTTGTGTGTGTGGTGTGGTGTGGTGCCTATCAGACAATCGTACACTATCGCTAAAAAGTCAGATCGAAGCAGCACAAGTATCTTCTTCGTTTCGTTTCCATTTTATACAATTCCACTTTGAAGCTCATTGCACTTGCAAATCGCATGCGCAACATGAATTATGCGTTGATTTATGGCGCCGTAAGTGATATGCATAATAATTCATTCGATTTGTAAAATTAGCATCAGCTGCAGTGTGTCTTAGATCGATAGAACTTTTAGTATAAACTGTAAACCACAAAAGCGAATCTATCTTCTTGTTTCGCTTTGTTTTTTTTTTTTTTTTTTTTTCAATTAGCCTAAACAAACAAAATTTGCGAGAAAAAAAAATCGTTTTGTGGTTTCGCCTACTTTTGTGGTAAATTGTTTAAAATGAGAAAAAAAAAATGTATTGAGTTTTACAAATACAACGTTGCCTCCTTTGGTTGCCTAAATTTTGCTGACATTAACACAGTTGCACCGTTGGGAAATGTTCTTACTATCAATTACAAGCTGTCATACAATAAGACAATGCCAGGCATACACACTCGTACTCGTTTATATTTTGTTAAATAAAAAATCAAAAGAAAAAAATTGATACAAGTTAATTTTGTTATGGCTTGCGTGCCATTCTAATCCGTTTGCATCAAAGGTAACGCTGTGTATGTGCTGCGACAATATTACAAAGTCTTGCATAAATTAGAGCAACATTCTATATGAGACATCATGCAACATCATGCATAGCTGACTATTGATTTTCGTGATCAGGTCAACGCACGTGCAACATCAGCAGCAAAAGCAATAGCAACAGCAACGTACACGCTGCAACATCAATTGGCCAGAAACGTTGCGTTTCATGCTCTTTTCTTCTGGTTTCTTGTTGCTAGTTTTTGTTATTTTTATTTTGCTGATGCCAATACTGCATGTATTCAATGAAAAAAAGCCTGCCAACAACACTAACCCAACGGGCTTGTCTATGTTACAAAACATCGCGTGTCTCTATGTCAAAGTGTAGAAATATACAATTAAAAATAAAAATCATTTTATTAAAGCCTTAATACGCTACGCGAGACTGAAGTGCAACTCTTTTCAGCTACATTATTCGAGAAAAAAAAATGTGTTGACAGTCGTATGATAAATATATACAATGTGTACACTAGTGTAGAACTCGAAACAACTGAATGCATATACATGCTGTGCAATTTCATTAATTTACTCTATTTCCTTATGTACTTATTCATATGAACCCTTCACTGTTAAAAGCTGTTAATGCGTAATTTTATTTAATCATTTTTTTCCTAAAAATAATTACAATGTTATTTAAATTAAATTACTGTTCAATTACTGTTATATTCACTGTTAACACATAAAACTGTTAACTTGTAACGCATTACGCTGTTATTAGAACTGGGGTATTTTACAAGAAATTAAAATAATCTAATTAATAATTAGATATGCTTCTCTCCAAAATATTTTATTTTCACTTTTTCTCTGCATGTTACAAACATGCCAATGAACTAAAATACCTCTTTCCTACTTAACAAAATATGTATAAATTTTCTAAAACTAAAAAAAAGTGAACCAATTTACTAGCATCAAACGAGAGAGAAAAATTCTATGCGCGCCTTGTTCAATGTGCAAATTTGTTTTTGTGTGCCTTTGGCTTTTTGCTGTTAGTGTTTTATATCACGTTACAAACTCGAGTCCCAATCTTACAATCTATATAAGAGCAGTTGTAGAAGCGTTTCTTGTGCGTCAATTTGATTGGTTTTTTTTGTTTTTTTTTTTTTTTGTTTTTTCGTTTTTTGTGTGGTCTGTTGCTTTGCGTGTTTGCTCCATTAAAAAAAAAGTTTGATTGCATACATAGACGAGTATTAGCGTAAATTTTATTGATTTTTGTCTATAATAACTCAATTGCTATGCAGCCATATGCATTATGTTCGATTGAACACTTTCAAAAAAAAAAAATACAAACACAATCGTGCATCCGTACTCGAGGCGCTGCATATAAAAGTCATTTAATTTTAAGACAACAATAACCGCAAGCAATTGATGGCTTTTATATGTTTTAGACGGACGTTACTTTAGCGAAAAATATTTTTTGTCAACCAAAAGGTGCTGAATCATTAACGCACGTGCCTTTAACGATGGCGTATACACGTATTTGGAGTTGCAGTAGACAGACAGTCGGACACGGACAGACAGAGAAGCAATCGACAACGCCAGCAGCAACAGCAATATTAGCAAAAATAAAAAACAAAATCATCATCAACAGCAGCAACTGAGTGTAAGCATCATTAAGCTGTCAATTAGCAACGCACACTTTGTCTGCTGTCTGTCTGATTCTTCTCATCGCATCATTTTACTACTTAAAGTAAGTGAAACTTGTAGCAAAATAGCCACATTAATTGTACATATAACAAGACACCTTATTTCCAATTTGGAAAGCTGTCGCATTTGGCATAAATTCTATGAAAGTGCATTATTTTGTGGAAAAAATAGAGAAGAAAAAAACTAAACGAAACATTAATAGAAATTATTAGAAACCTGATTACTGCTAAACATTGCAACTTTGTAGCAGTTATTAAAAAAAAAAAAAACAAATATAGATATCTGTGATCGCAAAAAAAAAAAAAAAAAAGAATAATTGGCTTTAAATTGCTTTCAGAACGGATTTAAAACGAGTACAATTGCTGTGAAAAATCCATATTGTTCTAATTTTAAAATGTTTGCATATTTTCATACCTAATAACTATAAAGCAGTGATGAGCACTTTCTAAATTTTTTTTTAGCACGCGTGGCAACTCTAACATGCTTGACAAGGTTACTGAATAAGATAGATGTATGCTCATCACTCAGTTGTAGTGTAATAGGTTGTCTTCAATTTAGTTGTTGAAGCAAGAAGACGCTATTCTAGTTAAAAATGTACGCATATTTTTATACCCTATATGAAAAAAGCAGTGGTGGGCACTTTTAACCAATTGATCCTGTAAGCTTACATAACTTAACATAGTAAACTTCGTTCTATAGCTACGTAGAAAACAAGAATTATGATTTTTAATATATCTTCTATTTAAATAAAAATTTTTCTATGTCCGCTATGAACTTTTAAAACCATCTAACCGATTAGTGCCAAACCCGTTTCACGAAGGTAACAATGCAAGTAGAATGATAGACCACTAAAAAAATGCATTAGACACATTCGGCTCATTTATGAAGTCGATTTTTGACTATTTGACTCAAACAAAAATTGTCTGCTTTTTGTATGTTTTTATAATAACTGCAACATACTGTGTTCTCGTTGAAGTTAGTAGCACACGACGGGTATACGCTTACATATTTTGGTGAGTTTTCTTCATTAAAAGAGACGTGGTAAAAAGAGTTGAGAAAATGTGTTTATCTTGCATTAGCCTTCAACAGAGATATAGAACAATGTTAACTAAATCAAAACTACGTAAGCTAACAGTGACGAAATACTACACCTTTTTGTGGCTTTAGCAGTATCCACCGTTCTACACCAAAAAAAAAAAAAAAAACAAGAATAAGCGTTAGCTTCGGTAGAACCGAAGCTCAAATACCCACCACACAAAAATTTAATTAGTTTTTGGATCATCAGTGACGTACATTATTTTCCGCAATGAGGTTGGGTGGGGACATCTCAAGTTGGGGCTCATATTAGAAGTATATATGTAAAATTTTACATAACATAACAAAAATTTTCTTCAAAAAATAAAAAAAGTAGAAGGTTGTATAGGGTCTGTAAGCTATAGCGACCCAAACCTTGTCATATCGGTAGTACATTCAAAAGATGACAGTAGGAGTGATTTTACCCAGATTGGAGTGAATATCTTCATAAATAAGAACTATTTTCTTACAAAAATGGGCGGTATATTTGTATGGGGACTATACCTATAAATGGGCGTGGCATCTTGGTATTGTTATTAAATGACATAGGAAGTGTTTTTCATCAATTCGTAACAAATACATTCCTAAATAATAACTATTTTCATAAAAAAACGAAAAAAAGTGGTAAGTTCGTATTGGGGCTATACCCTGAAATGGGCGTGGCACCTTGATTTTAACGTTAGATGACTTTAGAAGTGTTTTCACCTTATTTGAAGTGAATTCATTCACAAATAAATACTTTTTATATGAAAAACTTTTAAAAAAAGCTGTAAGTTTGTATGGGGGCTATACCTAAAAATGGGCGTGGCACCTTGATTTTAAAATACAAAGTCGTTCCCGAGAAAACCTTAAGTTTCAAATTTCAGCTCAATATCTTAATATCTTCACCGAAAAAAATGCGTAGAAATAAACAGACAGGCAGACAGACGGACAGACAGACAGACGGACATGGCTAAATCGACTCGTCGAGCTGATCAATAATATATATACTTTATGGGGTCTCCGATGCCTCCTTTAATGCGTTACAAACTTTCCGACAAACTGAATATACCCTTCACACTATGTGTGGCGGATATAAAAAAAAAAAAAAAAAAAAAGTAAAAACGTTAACTTCGGTGGAACCGAAGCTTAAATACCGTCACACGAATCTTTGAATAGTTTACATATGTGTGATCATCAGTGGCTTATACATTTATAAATATATATTCGAAAAAATTACTTTTCATACATTTGTTCGAAAATAATCGATAAGTTTGTGTGGGGACTATAGCTAAAAATAGGCGTGGCACCTTGGTTTTGTTATTGGATATCATTAGAAGTGTTTTTACATAAATTGAGTGAATAGTCTCATAAATAATACCTATTTTATACAAAAATTGGAAAACGGGCGTTAAATTTGTTTTGGGGCTATAGCTAAAAATGGGCGTGGCAGCTTGGATTTGACATTGGATGACCTAAGAGTATTTTTACCCAACTTGGGTGACTACATTCATAAATAATTGCTGTTTTCATACAAAAAATCCGAAAAAACGGTAAATTTGTATGGGGGCTAACCTTTAAATGGGCGTGGCACTGATTTTAACACTTGAGATGCTTAGGACGAGAAAAGCTTAAGTTCCGAGTTTCAGGTCAATATCTTTAAAACTAAGCGAATGAATCGCATAAATACAGACAGACAGACAGACGGACGGACAGACGGACAGACAGACGGACATGGCTAGATCGACTCGTCCGTCATGCTAATCAAGAATATATATACATTATGGGGTCTAAGATGTCTCCTTTAATGCGTTACAAACTCCACACTGTGTGTGACGGGTATAAAAAAAAAAACAGAACGAGACTAACAAAACTTGGAATTAGAAATACAGTTGGGATAAGGACTATCAAAAAAATGTTTTTACCACATACAAACCCCAATTTCGCATCGAAATATGTGTCAGCTAAACTCATATCTAACTAACCCAAAAAAAAAAAAACTAATACAATAAAATTTGCAATTTATTTAAATCTATGCTATACCTTTAAGGCACCTATTTATACTCCAAATAAAACAAGCCTAAAGAAATATACCAAAGAAAATTCCTTTGTCGTTTGAACTGTCACAGAGCCACTGGTCAGTTGCAGTTGGTAAATCTTACTACCAAACATATCAACGCATGACAGCTGACAACAAGCAAAGACCGCCATAAGATACAACAACAACAAAAAAACGAAGCATAGCGCAACAAATCTCGCGGTCGTGTGTCAACAAAAAATGCGAACTGCCCGCTATTTTTTGTTTCTACTTGGTACTGCTTGCATGTATGTCTAAAATCTTTGAAAAGACAAAAAAAAAAACTAGTACATATAGTATAACTGCAAACTCAAATCGCTATCTGCTGCATTTGATCTCGTTTTGTAGCTTAAACTGAATGCGTTGACAGAGAACTTAAACGTAGGAACCGTTTACATGTACACATCTAAAAGATAAATCGAACGCCCAGATGTATCTGTGGGCTTTTAAGCAACTTCAATCGATCGTTCGATCGATAGATCGACTCGCATGTTGCTGTGTTTTGTGTTGTGTTGTGTTGTGTTGCAACTGATTGAATACTGATATGCGTCTGCAGTTTGTTTGAACAATTTTAGTGCAACAAAAAACACAAACGCAACGCTTAACTCTTCTACGCTATGCCGCTATCTTTTGTGCTTTATCGTTATAGACAGATTACTGTGTGGTATTTGTCTGCAAGAAAAACAAACTGCTTTAGTTATGCCCAAATTAAGATAAATTGTATCTTAAATCAAAATTTTCGAAACTTTAAAGCATTTGCATTTAAGGCATATTATGTACCAACCATAGCATTCAAGGTGAAATTTTTTTTTTTTTACTGTTGAAAAATGTTTAATGTAGTACATAATTTGTGTTTTAGAAACTTTTTTTTTTTTTGTTGCTTTGCCCCTTTTCTGGCGTTTATAATTGCAATGAAAGCGTGTAGAAATAGAAAATGTCAATTGCTGCATGATGAACTTGCTGCACGTGCTGCAAACGCTGCATTGTCATAAAGCTGGGCGGTGTTTTTTAAGCTTTTAGTTACACTTGACTGCTTTAGTTTTTGTGTGGATAGTTACTTTGGTTTGGTCTTGATTGTTTTAAATTGCATTTTTATTTTGATTTTGGTTTGCAGCAATTGTCTCTAACGTGACTTGTGTTGCATGAAAATAGTCATTTTGTAATTGTTTATAATTACTTTATTATAGATTTATTGTTTTTTTAGTTTCGTTTTTATAGTTGAAAGATTTTGCATATGGTAATTTATGTTAAATAGGTTTAAAGTCTTTAATAAATATCGTTGAGTTTATAGTCTTTTAATAATTCGGTATAATAAAAGTTGGAAAAGTTAAGTTTACTGTAAAAAACACTGTTAAAGTGCCTACTGTTTCAAACGCTGTTAACACATAATACTGTTATCTCCTAAAAAATAACGCTGTTATAGGAATTTGTGTAGAACTAAGACCTTTACTGTTATAAACACTATTAAAATAGCTACTGTTATAAACGCTGTTAACATACATAACATTGTAAATTCGTAACGCCATTTCGCTGTTATCGAAATTTCTATAAGAAGTAACATTTCAAACAGCAAAAAAAAAAAAAAAAACAAAAGAATAAAAGTCAGCCAATACTTTATAGTCTAGCAACATTTACTTTCTATGTCTGTAAATCTAAAATAAACAATAATTGCAAAATTAACTTGAATAATTAACTGGCGAACTTTTTGTTAGCTTCCACAGTAGTTTGCACTGACAACATTTAATTAAAGCTCACTTTTCAAATAGAAATAGTAGTAGTAGAACACAAATTAGCCTACGGAAAGTTGCAGTTGCAATTTAGACTTTAACCTTTTGCCGCGATTGCTACAAGACTGAAATTTTTCTATCAATCAAAACTGAAAATTGTGCACTAAAATGAGAACATAACAGAAAACGTGCAATAACAAAAATAGCACCTACTACTACACAACAAGTAATTTTTTTTCTTGTTTACGGCACACTCAACAAGCACACTGATTGTAGCTGAAAAGGAGTTACTTGCAACTTAGCTGTGTTCTGTCTATTGCAGCAATTGCAGTTCACGCGCTGACCATGTATCTGTTTGGAGGTTTATCTTTACTATGTCTGTCTGTCTGTCTGTCTCTGTCTGTCTGTCTGTTACTCTACGCTACCTACCCATCGTTGTAGCAATGAAACATGCAATTAAATGAAATTGCTGAAAATTTTCTCAAGTACTTAATATTGCTTTGAGTAAGCAGCACAAGATACACTAAATGTAGCATCATTTTTTTTTTTTTTTTTTTATTAAGAAAAGAAAAAATGAGTCTCTAATTTTTAAAACATAAACTTTAATTGCTGTATACTCTAAATTTAATATGCATTTTCTTCTATGCTTTATGTAATGCATTAACCTGATTTTTAATGCTACTAATCAAAGCAATCACAAACCATATTCACTTAAGTCGCCTTTAATCCTTCCTTTGCCACAGACACCGCTAATGCATTTCAAATCGTATCTCAAGAAATGCTTTCAGCCTACTAATCAAATGCACGCAAGCAGATACATGCATGAATCGTTTGTGTTACTACTACGTGTATGATTTGCCATGCGCCAACTTATGATTGGCACTTTTTTATTAAAACGCACACACACACACACACAAACAAACGCATACAAACTATTTTGCTACTATAGCAAATCTTAAAGTTTATGATTATACAGACAGACGGACTGACAGATCTTGTAGCTGCAACCAAATGCATACGGCATATAAGTAGTTATTTGTTGTCAGACTTTAAGGATGTTTTTAAGCAGATTGCCTTAGTTTTTGACTTGACTTGACGTCTGTCAGCATGTTGCTTGTTTGGACAACTAAAGCGTGTCTTCGTAGTTGTTGTTATGCAGTCGTAGTCTTATGTAACACTCAAACACAGACTTTCATTCTATCAAATCCAAATCAAATACGTACTGCAACAGCAACATATATGGTAAGAACATTGCTCCTACATACAATTGCCATAAATTGTGGTCTCTTGCAGCGAGCAACAAGTGTTTTGACGCGTTTAATGGCTTTAAATTGCTATAAAATATTATAATCAGTAGCATTGTGGAACACATGTTTTCGATTTATTCGTATATAAGAGATAGTAAAGATTATGGTACTAAATACGAGGGTGTTTCTAAATATATCTAAGATGGATGGGCTCTTATTTTCGATATCACTAAAAATTTATAAATTTAACTTCCGAACAAATTCTTATAATTCTCGAACAGTTTAAGCATAATAATGAAGTTGCTGCGTGATCAGATGCAAGACGTCAACTAGAGCCATTTTTTTTTTTTTTTTTGTCTGAAACTGCCTTAGAAAATATTATTTTTCGATTATACAATTATCAATGTTTACCCAACTTATGAACTAGATACATGGAAAATATACTTTATAAAAAATGTGGATGTTTTCCACACGAATAAGTTGTGGCCTTTCAACACAAGTTCCACAAAGTCCTCAGTTCACGCAGAAACTCATCTAATGATAACCTTTTACTGTTTGAATTTTATGTCTTATAAGAGCTCAGATCTCTGGACCGATCTTCCTGAAAGTTTTACAGAGTGTAACTAGGATCCTGGTAGAAAAAATAGACAGTATTGTCCACTTTTTCTAAAAAATCGTATGTCAAATACAAATTTACCTTACCTGAAGGATATTTAAAAAATACCTGAACTGTTTCTTGGTTTTTAAGAATATTGGACCTGAAGCACATTGGGGTACAAGACACAATTTTTCTAATCTATTTTTATTATTTAATTATTTTTTTTTTACTTTAAGTTAAGTTTACTATAAGGTGTGTAATAAGACGAAAAGCTTGAAATCGGAAAAGCCATATCTTTGGAATGAGTTGACCTGAAAGACTTGAGACTGAGCGCATTTGAAATATAGTTAAAACGTATTTTTATGTGTTCAAGGGATTTTCGAAACTTCGACCAGAGACCCCGTAAGCGGAGCCAAAATAAATTTTTTTTTTACCTATTTATTTTTTACTGAAGATTTATTTTATTATATAGTTGAGCCCTGATTTTGGAGCATATTGATGAAGAAGCCATATCTTCGTAATGGATAGGCCTTGAGACTTCAGAGTAGATACTTTTGAAAGATTGTTAAACAGTATATTAGGCTGTGTTAAGTTAAATGTTTATGGGTGTTTAGATCATTTTATAAATAACATATTCTCACATTATTACTATTTTCAAATAGTCATTAAATTTAATATATTTCATTACATTAATAAACTGTTTAGCTGTATTTGTTTTTCCTTTTTTTTTTTTTGTGCAACATTTGGCGTAATTGTTTCTGCTTTAATATAAAAATAATAATAATAAAAAAAAAACTTGTCTGTTCGCTTCAAATTTAACCGTTTTTAATTTGAAACCAGTTTCATTATGCTTCACAAGAGACGACATCCAAACAAGAAGACTGCCGGATCAAAAACAAACTCAAACGCAGCAGCAGCTAATGGAAATACATACATCTATAACTATTTTTATAAGTATGAAGAAGTCAGTAGCAAATATAACGTTGCCCGCCTAATGATTTCTATTAGCTGCTTATTGCATTTGGCGACTATCCTCCTTTCGCTCATAATTAGTATATCTGTTGTACGAGAAGTTATGCGTATAGAATATGGCGAAAAACTAGGCAGTTTGAAGAAGAAGAAAAAAAACTAAATAAATAAAAGAGCAGGAAACAAAAAAACAAAAAAAAAAAAAAAATTAATTATATCATTTGAGATAAATTTGCCGTTAGTTGTACATGCAACGCTGCTCCAATTTGGTGACTTGTTGACAACAACAACAACAACAACAACTTTTGCAGCAAAAGTGGCAACACAGTTAATTTCAAGTGGCAATGAAAAATCATACAAAAAGCCAGCTGCATACGAATGTATCACAACTGGAATAGTCAAATGATTCGATGTCGGCAGATGTGGTTTGGTTTGCTATATTTTTTTCTGTTTTATTTTAAAACAAGGAAAGACGTTAACTTCGGTAGCACCGAAGCTCAATAAAATTTTTTTAAAAAAAAAGGAAGGAGTTTGATGGGGGATATGTTATAGTTGCCCGATCCTTGTCATATCTTTAGCATATTCATAAGATAACAGTAGAAGTGATTTTACCCATATTGGAGTAAATATATCCATAAATAAGAACTATTTTTATATGGGGTTTGGTTGGTAATATGAGCAAATGGTGGCACTTCTATGATCTATTCTATTTCCATTAGAATTTTTACAATTTGTAGTAAATACATTCATAAAAAATAACTGTTTTCATACGAAAAATCGAAAAAAGTGGTAAGTTTGTATGGGGGCTATATGTACATTAAAATGGGCGTGGCACCTTGGTTTTGATATACAAACTGCCTAGGAGCACAAAAAGCTTAAGTTTTTTAAAATTTCAGGTCAATATTTTCAAAACTTTCCGAGAAAAAAGGCATTGCAACAGGCAGAACAAGACGGACATGGCTAAATCGACTCGCCAAATCGAGCTGATCAAGAATATATATACTTTATGGGGTCTCCGTTGCCTCCTTTAATGCGTTACAAACTTTCCGACAAACTGATAATACCCTTCACTCTATGTTTGGCGGGTATAAAAAAAATAATAAATGCGATGGAGTTTGCTGTTGCTGTTGTTGTACATAGTTCTGTTGTAACTGTTATGGTAATATTTTAGGCTTAAAAGTTAATAAGTGGATTTTATAATGAATATTAAGTAGTTTATAGTATTTTGAATTTGATCAATTGCTAGAGAAAAAAAATAATGACTGATCTGTTAAAATGAAAAAAATTCTATCTAAAGTCAGAAAATATTTTTAAGAAGATTCTATGTCCGTCTGATTGCATATTTTTTTTTTTTTTGTATAGCTTATACAAATGTTATAAAGCTTTTCATATATTATCAACCAAAAAAATAAAACCGATCAATAAAAAAAAAAAAATATTCTCAACATACTCTGTAACTAACATTGCGCCTTGACATTAACCTTTTGCATTAACTATGCTCATACATTGTGCAACAACATGTATGATGCATACATGCAACAAGCTGTTTGCACGCTGTCAAGAACAGCAGCTGCATGCATTTAAAATACAATTTTATGGCATTTGAAGCTGACATGAAGCAACATAGGCAGACAAGCATACTAAAGACAAAAACTGCGAAGCATGGAGTAAGACTGAAGATATTTTATTTTTTTTTTTTTTTTTTTTATTAAGAAACAATAACTCGCGTGTGTGTGTTTGTATTTTTTAAAATTTATTTTAAGTGTTATTTTTGCTGTTTTTAAGGCACACAGTATGCACATCAATCAATTCAAAATATGAATGAAATCAATAAAAAATAATAATAAAAATGATAATAAATGATTTTTTTTTCAATTTGCGTATAATTTTAATAAATCAAAGTTGACTGATTTTGGCATGCTGGGCTGACATGACGTATGAGTGATCATATCTATATGCGTTTATGTGGTATGATGCTGCATGGATATATTTTTTAGGTAATTTAAAGTGCAGCTGCGTTATTGTTGCATTTGTTGCCAAAATTTCGCCTAATTTTTCTTGCCAGTTATAGCTGCAAGGCAAACGAACGCGTGGTATGTATCTTCAACTATGGCATTTATGATAGATGAACAGACACTTGCTATGCAACATGGTGCATGTGGCACATTTATCAAAATCATTCAAATTATATATTCATGTGTAACATGTAATCAACTCATCGCACAAGTGTTGCACAAAGCGATAATTAGAGAGAATTATTACATTTTTTTTTTTCATAGTTTCAATTTATCGAATAAACTGAGAGTAAAGTTTATAAAATGTATAAAAAATGTTAGATTGCGCAGAGTCCGTATAATTAAAACTTAAGCACCTTGGAAGATAATGCTATTAGATGTTTAATCATATTCGGAATCCAACTGTTTTATAAATGTGACAAACTGTACAGCTATAAATGACAAAGCCACCAAAGCCTATAAAAATTTATTCTCCCAAGCCACAAAAAAAGTTCTAATAAAGTTCTTTTTCCAACAACCACTTTTCTAACGAATCATTCTTTCATTCAATTTCGTTCCATAATGTCTAAATACCTAGTTTTTGTGTTTTTATGTATTGCTCATAGATCCAACTTCTCTCGTTCCAAATAAAAGGTACAATAAGTTTCAATCCAGTACTCATCGCCCATTTCCAAAAAATTATATTCTTCTCGGTCCTAGTTATATGTATATGAAATTATATTTCTCTAGTTCTAATATTAGTCTACCTTACATTTTTTCAATTGACTTTTAAATTTTATTTTTTTCTAGAAAAATTATTTTTAACAATGAAAAACGTTAACTTCGGTGGAACCAAAGCATATATACCCGTCACACGTATTTTTAAATTGTTATTGTGTTATCATCAGTGGCTTAAATAGAACACAACTCATGTTATGTGGTGCAAAAAATGGGCGTGGCACTTCAAATTTGATATTGGATGATATTAAAAGTGTTTTTACCCAATTCGGAGTCAAAACATATCAACAAAATAACAATTTTCATATGAAAATACGAAAATGAGCGGAAAGTTTGTATGGGGACTTTAGCTAAAAATGGGCATGGCGCCTTGCTTTTGATATTGGATGATATTAGGTGTTTTTAAGAAATTTGGAGTAAATACATTCCTAAATAATAACCATTTTCATACAAAAAATCGAAAATGGGCGGTAAGTTTGAATGGCGGGGGAGTTTGTATGGGGGCGTGGCAAATTTGATTTGACATTGGATGACATTAGAAATGTTTTTACCCAATTTTGAGTGAATATATGCATACATAATAGACATTTTCATACAAAAAATCGAAAAAAACGGTAAGTTTGTATGAGGGCAATACCTTAAAATGGGCGTGGCACTTTCATATTAAAACTTGACCTGGTCGTTACCGAAAAAGCAAAAGTTTTAAATTTCATCTAAATATCTCCAGTAGTCTCCGACAGACAGACAGAACGACATGGCTAGATCGACTCGCCTCATCGAGCTGATCAAGAATATATATACTTTATGGGGTCTCCGATGCCCTCTTAAATGCGTTACAAACTTTCCGACAAACTGATAATACCCTTCACACTATGTGTGGCTGGTATAAAAATATAGATTCAATGAGGACCACGACCAAATATCTAATCAGTTGGACCAATTGTTTGAGAGGATTTGGAGAATTTGAAGATTACCAAGTGGGAAAATTTTTCTTTGATGACATTATCCCTTGTGTTTGTTTGATGACATATCTATGGTTGCATTACTATTAACGAGCTTATAATTTACAAAATGTTTATGAAATTATTTCATAAAGCAAGAAGCCTTTACGAGACATGCCATCTAAGACAACTGCGACATTTTTATGAAAATGTCATCAATGACTTGTTTAGGATTGTCATCGTTTTGTCATCGAGGAAAGAGCATTGATGCTGCATTGATGACTTTTCCACTGGGTACCGCAAATGAACATAGTGTCTTGAAATTTTTATATATTTTGCTATATATTGATCAACACGACGGGAGAAATCTATTTGAGCCTGTCTGTCTGTCTGTCCCTATGCTCGTCTAGGAGACGCCTAATTCGTTTAATTTCAAATTCATATTTACTCCAAATTGGATATTGCCTGTAAGAGTGTTATGAGGTTCGGGGAGCTATAAAACATAGCCCTCATACAAAGAACACTCAGCTCTCAAACACTAAAATTCATGCTTGACAGTATAACAAGTGTTTTAGCAGCTTTAATGTTTACATGCGTCATCACACAACTATTGGCCCATTAAATATAAAAATTTATTATTATTATTATTATTTATTTTTATACCCGCCACACATAGTGGGGAGGGTATTATCATTTTGTCAGAAAGTTTGTAACGCATTAAAGGAGACGTCGTAGACCCTATAAAGTATATATATTCTTGATCAGCACGACGAGACGAGTCGATCTAGCCATGTCCGTCTGTCTGTCTGTCCGTCCGTCCGTCCGTCTGTATTTATGCGATTCATTCGCTCAGTTTTAAAGATATTGACCTGAAACTCGGAACTTAAGCTTTTCTCAGTCCTAAGCAGTTCAAGTGTTAAAATCAAAGTGCCACGCCCATTTTAAGGTATAGCCCCCATACAAACTTACCGTTTTTTCTAATTTTTTTGCATGAAAATAGCTATTATTTATGAATGTAGTCACTCGAAGTTGGAAAGAAATACTTCTAATGTCATCCAATATCAAATCCAAGCTGCCACGCCCATTTTTAGATATAGCCCCCATACAAATTTTCCGCCCAATATCGAATTTTATATGAAAATAGCTATTATTTATGAATATAGTCACTCAAATTTGGGTAAAAACACTTGTAATGACATTCAATATCAAAACCAAGGTGCCACGCCCATTTTTAGCTAAGGCACCCATACAAACTTATTGATTATTTTCGAACATTTGTATGAAAAAGTAATTATTTTCAAATATATATTTATAAATGTATATAAGCTACTGATGATCACACATAAACTATTCAAAGATTCGTGTGACGGGTATTTAAGCTTCGGTTCCACCGAAGTTAACGTTTTTCCTTGTTTTTTTTTTTTTTTTTTGTTATTCGTTGTCTAAGCGCCAACTTAAATAATTCAAACGTTAACAAGTTTCATTTAATCTTAACCGGTTTTCTTTTTTTTTTTTTTTGGCTTAGTTCACTGACTGACACAGTGACTTCTTAATGATTTAAGAAAAATTAACTTAAAAAAAACAACAAGAACGTTAACTTCGGAAGCACCGAAGCTCAAATACCCACCATACGAAACTTTATTCATTTTCTTGAAAAAATAAAAAAAATAGAAGGTGAGTTTGTATGGGGTCCATATGTTATAGTGGCTCGATCCTTGTCATATCGGTAATATATTTATAGGATAACAGTAGAAGTGATTTTACACAGATTGGAGTGAATATATCCATAAATAAGAACTATTTTCATACAAAATCTGAAAAATGGGCGCTTGGTTTGTATGGGGGCCATATCAAAATATGGGTGTGGCACCTTTCTTTTGAAATTGGATGTCATTAGAAGTGCTTTTACCCATATTTGTAGTAAATACATTTACAAATAATAACAATTTTCATACAAAAAATCGTAAAAAATGGTAAGTTTGCATGGGGGCTATATCTTAAAAATGGGCGTGGCACCTTTCTTCTGATATTGGATGGATGGATATTGGATTAAAAGTGTTTTTACCCGATTCGTAGTCAAAACATTCATAAATAATAACTATTTTTACACAAAAAAATCGAAAAAAATGGTAAGTTTGTATGGGGGCTATATCTAAAAGGGGGCGTGGCACCTTGGTTTTGCCATACAAACTGCCTAGGAGCACAAAAAAGCTTAAGTTTAAAGTTTCAGGTCAATATCTTTAAAACTTTCCGAGAAAAACGCATTGCAACAGACGGACGGACGGACGGACAGACGGACGGACAGACGGACAGACAGACAGACGGACATGGCTAAATCGATTCGTCTCGTCGAGCTGATCAATAATATATATACTTTATGGGGTCTCCGATGCCTCCTTTAATGCGTTACAAACTTTCCGACAAACTGATAATACCCTTCACACTATGTGTGGCGGGTATAAGAAAAAAGAATTTTGTTTGGTTTTTTGTTTTGTTTTTTTTTTTTTTTTTTTTTTGAGGTGAAGCGGTAAATTTTTGTTTCATTTAAAAATTTTCTCACTTTTATTTTGGATACAATAACGGCTCAAATGTAATTTGTGTTTTTTTCTTTTTGTGGAAAGTGTTAGAATTTCACTTTTTAACAAGTTGATTGAGCATCTTAAAATAATAATAATAATGGTAACTAATGATATACATATCTACTGATGAATAGCTACAAACTTGTCAAGCATTTAGATACTTCAAAAAAAAAAAAAAATAATAATAAATAAATACAAAGAAATACATTTCGTAGCATTTCAGTTGAAAAGCGCAGTTAACAAATAATTGCAATCATTTTAACGGCAAACAGAGCAAACGGAATTTGCTACATTTTGTGCCGCATTCGTTGCAACAACATGTTGCACTACTTTGCTGCAACACAAAAAAAAAAACAAAAACGAATAATTATATGTCATCACTAATGCCTGACGTCCTGACGTGCTGACTAGACTATATAGACAGAACTTTCGTAAACTGTAATTTACACCATTTTCATAGTTTACATTTGAAAATTGACGATTTTACGGTAAAACAAAAGTTATGAATTATGAAAGAATTATGCACAGCTGTGCCACGAATGCAATAAAAACAGGCAAAAATTTCAAAGCGCAAAAGTTGAAAGAATTAGAAAATAATAGCAGCGCTACTAATTGAAGTAAACAATTAATGAGAGAGAAACAACAACAACAAACAAAAATGTTGTTGATTGAGCCTAGAACATTGGCAACAACAACAACATTAAGCATAGTGTTGCTGCTACATGCTACAGGCGGCATTCTCACACGTTCATATTCAGCTACAATGCAACGCATTGCAACGCACATACAGATTGTTCAGTAGTTCAGCTGCAAATATAATCTTTGCAATAATCATAACTTCAGGCAAGCAATTTCAGGCGCTTAAGCAACAACAACAACAACAAAAACTACTCAGAAACGCACAAAATAATAACCGCTAACTGCAGATACATACATATGCATTAGTTTAGTTATTTAACGCTTTTAGCGTTGTAAAAATGTAGAAAATTGCTCCTAAATTAGGCTCAAAGCGCACCGTTTACTTTTTGTTGATTTTCATAATATTTGTACAGTAACGCAGCGCTTAAGTTATTTCATAATTCTTAAAATGTAGCGCAAAAAACAAACAAAAATGTCGCTCAAAAGTTACTTCTTAGCATGAGAGTCTTTCAATTTTTATTGATATATAACATTTTTAGTCGTTTATATTGACCCAATTTTTAGCTTCATTTGCTTATTACCTAAATATATCTTTGTATCTTTCTTTTATATTACGTTTACTATTATTTCAGTTTACCGTTTTGTATCTTTTTAATAACTACAAAAAAAAAAAAAAACAAATATTCTTTCACTTTATTCGCTTACATTTCATTTTATAGCGCTCATCTTCTATTTCCTATTGACAATTTTTTCTTTTATTGTTTTCTGTTTTGATTGACTAAAAGATACAAATGTATCTTTTGTTATTTCTAAACTAGCCAAATACTTAGGCATGCTTTAAGCATGTTCTTCATTAGCTATGCAACTTGTTACTGTTAGTTTTTAATAGATTCTTTTATTAGATTACAGATACAGTACAGTTAGTTTATTCTAAAGAATTAAATTGTATTAAAAATAAATATAACTTTGAATAAAATTATTTGAAAGAAAACAAAAAAAAAAAAAAAAAATTTAGAATGTTTATATTGCTATGCTTCGATATTTGATTCTATTTTGATTCATCTGGATTATATAAATAGCTTGCATAAAATCTTTGGCAGTTTGACCTTTCTTAAATGAGATAAATCATTTTTTAACAATTCTTAAATGGAATTCTAAAAGTAAAATATGCATTTTATAGAATTCAGTAGGTATTTTACAAAATTAAACAAATAATAAAACATTCTATAAAAAAAAGTAAAGGTTTAAACAAGAGCTTCTCAACATGGAATAGCATTTCAAAATACCAATATATAAGAACAAATAGAATAGAAATTTGTAGTGAGATACAAAATATCATTATTAGATTCATTATACTAGTTCAAACGTGTTTGTAGTTGTATAAGCTGTCAAAATATTATAACACTTAAGAGTTTTACTACCATATTTAATCGATTTACAACGATTTTTGAATAATTAATTGACTTTTCAACTATGATTTTTTTTTTAAATCAATATGCTTTCTACGCTTTCTTTCTATAAAAGTGTCGAAAATTTATATGAAATTTTTAACGAGCGTATTTCGGTAGCTGTTTATTTTATGATTATGATTCCGAATTAGCTGTGGCGTCTTATCTAATTAAAAACATAATCTTAATGATTACTATATTTTTAATTATCGGTTTAAAATTTTGATTGACTACAACAAAAGAAAAAGTATTTCACTGATAACCTGCTGTGAGTTTAAAGTGTGGTTTGCTGCGTTTTTAAAAGTTTTAATCGAATTATTTTATTTTGTTGAAACATGCATCAAAATGATATCAAATAAGTTGTTGATATAAGAATAATAAAAATATTTTGTAAATACACAGCCATGCTCGCATAATTGCAAATTCGACAAACGAAATTCGTAAAAACTCTCCGATTTCAAATCGGTTGAATTTGAGTAACTGAAATAAAAAGTAAATGCAAAATATTACACAAAAATACTGTTAGCTAGCATTGATTCAGAGTATAAAAACTCAAAGCTAAACTCATAGAGAGTGCAATAAAATTTTTGTCAAAACAATAATAATTTAAAGCGATTTGGTCAGACCGATTACTTAAAATTTTGTATACTAACATAACTACTTTCCCGTATGCAATGCAAAGAAACGTTTTGAGAATAAGAAATAACTTTTGAGTTAACAAAACAATTTAAAATCATACGAATTGAGTCAAACCGTAAATCGAAAAAGTAAAAGATTACTGGAACATGCTTTGTAAAAGATATTCTCTTTTTATACCCGTTACTAGAGATGGGCGTCGGGCGGGAATCCCGCAAAATCCCGCCCGATCCCGCGGGTCGCGCTTTCGGGATCGGGATCGGGACGGGATCGGGAAACTTTAAAAAGTTCGGGAGGATAGCTCGATTATCCCGAAAACTCCCGAAAATTTTAAAAGTTTCCCAATCCCGCTCAATCCCGAAATCCCGCTCGGGACCCGAAATTTTTTCGGGATTGGGCGGGATACCGCGGGACTCCCGCCCGACGCCCATCTCTACCCGTTACACAAGGTGTAAACGGGTATATTCAGTTTGTCCGAAAGTTTGCAACGCATTGAAGGAGACATCGGAGACCCCTTAAAGTATATATATTATTGATCAGCTCGATGAGACGAATGGATTTAGCCATGTCCGTCTGTCCGTCTCTCCGTCTGTCTGTCCGTCTCTCCGTCTGCCTGTCTGTCCGTCTGTCTGTCTGTTGCGATGAGTGTTACTCGGAAAGTTTTAAAGATATTGACCTGAAATTTGAAACTTACGCTTTTTGTGCTCCTAGTTAGTTTGTATGTCAGAACCAAGGTGCCACGCCCATTTCTAGATATAGCCCCCATACAAACTTACCACTTTTTTCGACTTTTTGTATGAAAATAGTTATTATTTATGAATACTTTTACTACAATGTAAGGTAAAAAATACTTCTAATGGCATCCAATATCAAAAGAATGTTGCCACGCCCGTTTTCAGATATAGCCCCCATACAAACTTACCACTTTTTTCGATTTTTTGTATGAAAATACATACGTATTATTTATGAATATATTTAATGCAAATAGGGTAAGAACACTTTTTATGTTATCCAATGTCAAATCTAAGGCGCCACGCCCATTTTTATGTAAAAATTTATTATTACATTTATTATTTCTGAATGAATTCAATTAAATTTGGTAAAATCAATTCCAATGTCCACCTAAGTGAACACTTTCGATATGGTAAGGATCGGGCAAATGTAACATTATGCCACCATACAAATTTGATCTAAGCACCTGGTGAACATATAAACTATTAAAAGTGCTGTGTAACGGGTATTTCATCTTCGGTTCCACCGAAGTTAACGTTTTTTCCTTGTTTTTTTTTTTTTAGTGTATAGAGCTCTTATAATCCTTTAAACTAATAAAATACATCAATTTACTACTTAAAACTTTATATTCAGTGTGTCACCAAATAGCTAAGACACGAACCATAACTCAGACACCAAGAGCGCCCTCTATGCACTCGAATCAATTTGTTAAATCATTCGCTATATTAGCTACAACAGTTATTTAGTTAAAGACTATCACATTTGAATCATGTTTTCAAATTCCGCAAAAAAAGTGACAAATAAAAACAACTTTATTATAAAGCATGTTCCCATGTTTTTATTAAATTTTCTTAGATATTATTTCATGTACATTTGTATCCTCCATTTTCTACTCTGCAATAAATATCTAACCACAATGCAATACACAGTCCCAGCCAATCATGTAGTAAGTGTACGGACAAAGGAAATACATTCAGGCATGTAGATAAAAAGCCAAATAGACATTTAGTAAAATATACAAATATTTACTTTTTCTACTGCGCAGACGTAGAATTGCAAATGCGTCACATTGTGTGTATACACATCAATTTTGTTGGTTGAAAAGTGCCTACTACTACTTCTTCTTGAAACACTGCATGACGTATGAACGCCTGTCAAAGGTCTCTAATGGGCTGAGTTGAGGCGTGTCATATATTCAATCAAACAAAACTACTCTTTGCAAACAAACAAACATGGCAATCATTGTGTATATTTTTTGATAAAAGAAGTTAAGGTCAAATGTACACATGCAACTGTGAATTGCAGTTTTTTTTGAATGTAATAGATACTTTATTAGTACAGTACTCCGTCTGATATCTTCATACACTGCATACCGTAGCTATATTAAATGTTGTTGCGCTGCTACAATTATGCGAAATTCCTGTTAACCTAATTAGAACACGCGCAGCATACATAAGTACGCTGTTGTTATGCAGATACAGATACTTTTCGTATCTTTTAAGTCTTCAACTAATGATTCGATGAACGACTGCTACTTACTTGAGAGCTTATTGCAGACACATTTCTAAGCAGATTTCACAGCTTTCAATCATTTGATTTTATTTGCCAGACAATCACGCGATAGACATCCTGCTGCTGTATGATCTCTTTTTGAAGTGTTGCGCTGCATATAAGCTTGGCAACAGCGAAACGCATATAGCCTACAGCAATTATCTGAACAAACTAACTGTTGTAACTAATACAACCGCCATTTATACGCTATAGTGTAGCGTATAACTATAAATATATCGCGACATTTGATGCTAAACTAATGGATATATTGCGTTCTTAGCTTTCCACTTGCCTTTCAATTAATTGCAACATTTTATGCGCCGTTAGACATTTACAAAAAAAAAAAAAAAAACACTTTAACTGCGTCAACGTCGACTGTTGCATCCGTTTTCGAATTGCAGCATCACCGCTTAGAGTTGATGTCTTCTTTTTCTTTGAACGACAGATTTTGACAACTTTTTTATTATTTATGCACAAAACAAAAATATTGTGCAACTCATTTTGTGCAAACTGTGCAAAATAGCAAAAAAGTGTAAAGTGTAAAAATTTATGATGGCTTCAAGCCAAAAATTAAACTAAAAGTGCATTCATGCAAGAATTATCTATATGCAAATGATTTTTGCTTTAGAAGACAATTTTTTTTTTTTACTTAGTTGGACATAATTATTTGCCATATTGCAGCTCGAAGCGTAGATGTGTTATGTTACGCATGCGCGCGTGGCTTGCATTTGATAAAAATCTACAAAATGGCAAACTTCTTCTACTAAAGTGCTAAACGACAGACAAAGCAATTTCGAGCCATAAACGCATGCAGTTACTTATGCGAAAAATACCAATCTGACATTAGTCTCCCGTGGCAAACAGCGTTGTTGCCGTTGACTTGACTTGACTATGACTTCCTATGATCGGCAGCAAATGTTGCTTATTGTGATTGTTGCTGCTTAGCTGCTACTGCTGCAGCTGTTGCAACGGTAAAATCCCAAAATGGCAAAATTGCAATTGTTGAAATATTCTTGCCGCTTAATATGACGCAACCAATGCAAACGTAAATGCTGCATATCTCGTTGCATAGTTTTTTTCTATTTTTTTTTTTTGCGAAATACTTGTCCGGGGCGATAATGTGATATTAACAATCTTACTGTGTTTTTCTACACATTTGGTCATTAAGTATGCGAAAATTATTTTCCTTTTAAATATTTTATGAATTTACACATTTATGGTATAATAAAAAAAAAAAAACCTATTTTATTGTAATTTTTATACGCGTCACACATAGTTCGACAAGAAGATTGCATCTTGGCAATCGTTTGCCTATCTGTGTGACTGTCTGCTTGTTAAGATATTGAGCTGAAATTTTAAACATTATGTAACTGATGTTGCAGACCCCACACATTAAGACAATTTTTACCATTTTTTGCGTCTGTGTCCTTATCAGCAAATGTAGCATATGAACCCAGCCTTAACTAGGTCAGTCAATGACTGTTCCCATGCGTCTGAAGTGGTTGATCCACACAAGTTAGTCAGTAATTGATCCACATGGATCGGTAAGCAACTGTCTCACATAAGCCAGTCAGTGACTGACCAAGGCACTAAGGAGACTTTCTGGTCACGGCTAATGCAGAGACAACCTAGTGCTGCGACGCGTCAGCTTTTGGAGAACATTGCAATGTAAAAATGGGATAAAAAACAATATTGAGGCTGGCTAGCTCGTAGGACACTGCTCACAACGCTAGGCTAGTCAGCTGATTAGTTATGGATCGATCTTCAGTATCGCTGGGTTTCTACTCATGCCTAAATTTATTGAGCAAAAAGCTTATAATTTGGCACATCAATAACTGATATATGTTTCCTATCGAAAGCACAGCCCTGCAAATTTTCATTTTTCGAATGCGATTTCAGATTTTAAAAATTCAAAATGGCGGATCCAATATGGCGGTCAAAATTGATAAAAATTGATTAGATTTATTTGAAAGTTGATACTCGGGGGTTTTTGATGACGCCATTGATCCGCCGTTTTGAATTTTTGAAATCTGACTGCAAATTTGTAATCAGCGACATTGAATACCCCTAGTAACACTGCTTCTTCTAGTATTTCTTAACTTTGGATGAAGATTAGTTACTATGTTAATTTTTTTCAACCCCCCTAAACATAAATGGACCCCCTACTCCAAGGGTGCATGCGAATAATTTGGGGTAGGGCTCATTTTAATGAGCAAAGTTCAACCTTCAATTACAGATAATAACGGAGATCGTAGCACATCAGGGTTCTACTCTACAATTTTTTTAAAAATGGCAAAAAACGCTATTTTTAGGGTTTTCAACCCCTTTTTTCTCGAAAACCTGACGTGATGGATTCGCCCAGAAAATTCACCTCCGGAGACACTAGGTCCCCATCTTATTCGCAAAACTGATGCAAAGCTGTGTAGCCGTTTCTCTTATAAACAATGCGCACAGAAACACTTTAGGAATGAAATATAACTTTTGCGAATTCCGGAACACGAACGAATTTGTAATCGTACAATGTTACTCAAAACGCAAATAGCATATGTAATACAGAATACCTGTTTTAAAGAAATTAATTACTCAAAAATTTAACTGTGCTATTGATAACAATAAATGACCGGACTGGGCTTATATTATAGAGAATTTTCCACCACGTCCTCACAAAACACTATTTTTGACAGTTTTTGATCTTATGCAGCAGAAGAAACTGACGAGATAAAAATCCCAAATAAGGCTTATATTGAAGCTTGATCCTTCAGTTAGAAGAATTAATCGTGAATTTTGATCTAGTACAACTTTTGATCAATTCAGTTCTATATTCTTAATTTAAATTTCTTAAAAAAATTTGTCATTTCGTTTGATAAGTTAAACTACTCCTGCCACCCATATCCGTTCATCGATTTAAGCTCATTCGCGAAAAATTCTGTTATAAAACTGGCTGCAGCTGCAGCCTAAAGATTTTTCAAATTCATTGCACTTATGGGCGTAACTTGCCACACATAATTTTGTGCATATTGCTTTACGTGTTTTGCATTTTAAAAGAAATATTCTTGCTGCTACTGGAGTGCTACTTCATTGATGGATTGATTGATTGATTGATTGATTATGCTACAAAACAGCAGCAACAGGAATAGCAACCACAAATAGTTTTGCTTCCAGTTTTGCCTGTCAGTTAGGTCGTAAGGTTAATATTAACATTTGCATTTTTTTTTTTTTTTGCTATGAATGCGGTAACGCGGTTTCCGGGCAGCTTTCTGGCTTTCTTAAAAACATTTAAACTGCGCCCATACACTACAAATGCATACAATAAATTCCAATTAATAAAAATTTGTTATATCAATTTCCGCTTGATATTGTGCGCCATTGGGCGTATCAGATCCATTAGTCTGCATATCGTTAGCATAACGCCTAAAGCAGCTTATAGTTGCAACATATGCAGATATTATAGATACAAAAAGTATCTATCTACAAAAAGTATCTACAGCAAATAAATCGAACTTAATTTTTTTTTATTTATTTATTTATTTTTGTTGCCTTATATTTTTTATTTGTGTCTTTCAGCTGTTATAGCTGCACTCTAACTGCCCACTTTATTGTATTTTTTTATCCTGCTGTTCGGTTCGGCAATGTCGACAACATGCTGCGTACTGTAAAATTTTGTCGCAACCTTGACAGTGGCAGTGACTACGATTGCAACTGGTTTCCTACTTATTTTTTATGTAAATCTTTTTGGTTAATTGCACAATTGCGAACTTGTTTTTCTTTATTTTTTTTTTTTATTTATTGAAATTTTTATTTTATTTAATTTTTTAAATATTGAATTCTTTTACACAAATAAATCTGCATATGTATGTAGTATCTATGACGCTGACCTTCACAGTGTATTCAGTGTATTCATTGTAACGTTATGCTACAACGAAGTAACTATTTATGCACTTGTTAAATGTTATGTGCAGAGCAAATCTTACGGTAATTTTTTTTTATAGTACCTCGAAAATGTGCAATAAATCTTTTCTGTGCGCTTACAATGTGCAATATGTTAGCAACTAAAAGAATCTATTCGTATAGAATAAACAGCTACAATCTAAACGATTCAAGTTCAAGCTTACGCCATGTGGAGTAAGCCAAACAAGCTGCTAAGCTGTTAAGGAGTATTGCAGCATTTTGAACGCAACCTGTTGCGCTGTTGTTGTTGCTCAACGTCGTCTTCGGCGTCGACAACGTTTGGTCTTCCTTGTTGTTGTTGTTGTTGTTGGTTGTTGTTGTTGTTGTTGTTGTTGCAATTGCTATTGAGCTTATTTGCAGCAGCAAGTATTCATAAATATCGTTTGAAAAATCGTTGCAACAGTTACGCAGCTTTCAAAAAAAAAAAAAAAAAAAAAATCTTATATTGCAACTATTGCCATTCGTTTCATCAGCAACTATTTCTTCTTCTTCTCCGTTTTATCGCAATTGCTTGAATTTTATAATAAAAATTTATAATTTATTCTCAATTATTGACAGGCGCGACAGCTAATGTAAAGAAGATGAAAAAAATATTAAAAATAAACAGGAAATCGACATGCACAAGCAACGAAATTTTTTTTTTTTTTTTAGTTTGCAACTTGCAACAAGTTGCAAAAAGCCATACACATGATTATTATGTTGCAATTTCATTTTGTATTTAAGTTTCTGTTTTTAGTTACGCGTGGCATGCTTCGTATTGGATTAAGTTGCATCGCTTGTTTTCAATTTTGTACAAGTCGAGAGATTATTTTGAATGTCAACTTGCGCTCAAAAAGCTTAGCTTGGCTTAAGATATTAAGTTCGTGGCTACTTGCATTTGCAAATGTTAGAATTTTCTTTGCCATTTGTATTAAGGTAACCTCAAATTGAATATTAAAAAAAAAAATAAAATAAAATAAAATGTTTAACAAAAGTATTAAGTGTGCTTGAAAAAGTTGAAGTCTTTTTTTACTTAAAACAAGCAAGAACGTTAACTTCGGAAGCACCGAAGCTCAAATACCCACCACACGAAACTTTATTCATTTTCTTAAAAAAAAAAAATAGAAGGTGAGTTTGTATGGGACTATATGTTATAGTGGCTCGATCCTTGTCATATCGGAAGCATATTCATAGGATAACAGTAGAAATGATTTTACACAGATTGGAGTGAATATATCCATAAATCAGAACTATTTTCATACAAACTCTGAAAAATGTGCGCTTGGTTTGTATTAGGGGCCTATTTAAAAATGGGCGTGGCACATTTCTTTTGAAATTGGATGTCATTAGAAGGGCTTTTTCCCATATTTGTAGTAAATACATTTACAAATAATAACAATTTTCATACAAAAAATCGTAAAAAATGGTAAGTTTGCATGGGGGCTATATCTTAAAAATGGGCGTGGCACCTTTCTTCTGATATTGTATGGATGGATATTGGATTAAAAGTGTTTTTACCCGATTTGTAGTCAAAACATTCATAAATAATAACTATTTTCACACAAAAAAATCGAAAAAAATGGTAAGTTTGTATGGGGCTACATCCAAAAGTGGGCGTGGCACCTTGGTTCTGCCATACAAACTGCCTAGGAACACAAAAGCTTAAGTTTAAAGTTTCAGGTCAATATCTTTAAAACTTTCCGAAAAACATTGCAGAGAACAGACGGACGGACAGACAGACAGATGGACATGGCTAAATCGATTCGTCTCGTCGAGCTGATCAATAATATATATACAAAAAACACCACAGTAGGCTCAGATTGACGAAAATGGCGTCTAAAGAGACAAGTCCTCAGTATTAGGTTCGTTTCGCTGGGAGCTTGGTCCTCTCATTCGGAAAACAACTTAAAGCCATAACCATAATGGATTCTGGAGGCCCCGACAACCGTTAAATCTGTTACTCATTATAATAATCCGTTTTTAGGTACTTTGTATGTTAACTACTTTTAGGAACTGTCTCCATAGAAATCATAATAATAATTTGCTTTGGATCGCGTCATTGACTCCACACTCACTCTCCTAGATGGGAGGGCGTAGTCAGATGTTTGGTGACGGGTACTTAAGAATCAGTTTTATCGAAAGATTTTCCTTGTTTTTTTTTAAGTATTCGTTTCAAATGGTTTTAACAACCCAAACACGTATAATATACTACCTGGTGAGTCTTTCAGTTCAGAACAAAAATAAATTCTATGTAAGACAGATGGACATTTCAGAAATCTAAATACATAGGATGAAGAATGGTAAACACCATATTCGAATTCAGCAGCAAAAAGCTATTCGATAAAGACTTGATTAGACCAATAATTCAATAATTCAATAAATAATTCTTAATTCTTAAGTTAAAGAAGTAACACCAACATTAAAAGACATATTACAACTGTTCATGTCAAAGGACACATTTTGGTAGGGGTAAAGAATGCCCATATATCTTTTTTTTTTTTTTTTTTTTTTTAATTTTCTAGAATAAAACTCACGTCTAGGCAATGAGTATATGCATAATATGCATGAGTATATTCATGAGTATATTCATGAGTATATTCATGGGTATATTCATTCATTCAGTTTAGCCTTTCTGCTTCTAAGAGTTACATAAACACCGGGCTGCAATAATTTTTTTTTTTTTTTGAACATCTTAAAACACTATCTCTGCGTCAATTTCAAAATCTGATTTATTTATAGAACTATTTATGTTGCAGCATGTTAAAAGGATAAATTAACCGATAGCAATATATTTTTAGTTATGCATGTAACATGTAGCAACATCATCAACAGCAACAACAGCGGCTACCGCAACTGCAACAACAGAGTTTAATTGTTGTTGTCTGTGATCGTTGTGCATACACACACGCCCCATTTAGCACTTTTGTATTTTTTTTTTTTGTTTTTGGTTTTTGCAAGCATGTCAAAATACAGACATCAATGTTGGCTGGCGCATGATTTTAAAAGGCACAAAAAAGGAGCAAAAAAATGAAAATGCCACGTAAACGTACAACATCAATGTTGGCAACAAAATTTTGTATATAAATCATTGCCAAACTGTGCTTGTATGCAGTAAGATCAAGTGTGGCATTAAGTTACCGCTAAAGCTTGTTATAAATATGCAATCGATATGCGAATTGTGTCGATGTTTTTGCTTGTAAAGAATTTTAAGCCGCCAATGAAAAAAAAAAAAAAAGAAGTGTATCTATGCAACACCAACGACTTTATTACTTCATTGTCTGGCGAGCAACATTTATATGGTAGGTATTAACAGTAAAATACACAAAGATACATAGATACACTCACGCTAAAATGTAACTACATGCAACACTCTATTTTTTTTTTTTTTGTTTTTTTTTTCTTTGTTGCAGCGTCCATCTTGTGTTGCATTTGTAAAACGCTGATTGGCATTGAACAAGCAAAATGCATTTCAATTAAACGCTAACAGTCAAGGTGAACCTACTCGAAACAGCAGCAATAACAGCAGCAGCAGTCGCAGTGCTTTCATTACAGCACTTCTGGCAACGTGGAACGCTTAAAACAATTCGTAGCGGTCAAATCATCATCATCAACGTCATTATCATTAACATCATCATTAACAATAACAACAAGAACAGTAGATGCAGCAGCAGCCACTTTGCAGTTAAGCGGCATCCAATAGCGGCGCGTCTATATTAGAATTCTGTATAAATTAGAGCAAGAAACGGCGCACAACAATCCAATGACTGAAACTGGTCTATACTGTTACTGTGGACATTGCATTGCATTAATGCAACTAGTGGTTCTGTGTGGATACGATACGTTACATATTCAATTGAGTGAATTCATTGCAGCTAACGCCAAGGAGCAATGTGCTAGCAACATAAAACAATATCGTATACAGTAAATATCAAAGTGATGAGCAACATGCAACGCGTAGCTTCTGTTGCATGCAGCAAAACAATCTAAACCAGCTCAAGCTTAAAGACTCACTGATGCGACATTTCTACAATATACAAAAAGATATTTTCTTCGATTTCGTTTCGTTACTTATTGGCAATGCTTGATGCGTTGCAGCAATAAGTTAATTTGAAATTATTAAGGTCCTAAATTATTCATTATTAACGATTATTTTTATTTTAGCCACTAGAAAATTGCTGCACTTAAATGGAAGATTTGTAATTGCAATTCTTTATGCTAGATATGGTCCAGTATGTATTTAAAATGATATCTGAATAAATATGAAAAACTACAAAACATGTTATGTCACAGTCAAAATAAAAAGATTCTAAATAAAAAAGATATACGAAAAATGTCGTATATTGTGGAAACATCTTTCGTACATAGAACGAAATTATGAAAACCAAAAATTCCACACTCAAAATAAAATCATTCTTAATAAAAAAGATGTACGAAATATTTCGTACATTGTACAATAGAAACAGATTTCGTACACAGTACGAAATTATGAAAATTATAAAAACCATCGAAATTATGAAAACCATCGAATTCGACACTCAAAATAAAATCATTCTTAATAAAAAAGATGTGCGAAATATTTCGTACATAGTAAAAACTTGTTTTGTTACATAGTACAAATTATAAATTATGAAAATCATCGAATTTATGAAAACCATCAAATTCCACACTCAAATTAAATCATTTTTAATAAAAAAGCTATACGAAATACTTCGTATATTTTAGAAAAAATTTCGTACATAGTACGAAATTATAAAAACCATGGTGAAATATTTTGTATCTGCTTTTAACAAACAATTTTCGTTAAACTAAGACAATTTGTAAGCAACAATGTATTTTAAATTGATTTTAAATTGTCAAGTAAAGTTAATTAAAATTTATAATTGAATAATCGCCAAGCAGGTTTGGCACGCATCAATTAAGTGCAAATTCCTTTATGTTTAGAATAGCTTTATATAAAATGTTATTTTAATAAGCAAAATAGATCATTTATTGAAAATAATAACAATAATCGTACAGCAAAACCATTAACACAATGCTTTCCATAACATAAACACCTAAAACAAAAATGAACAAGAAAGAGGCAAAGCAACTTTTATGCTGCATAGTATAGCTGACATGTAGCTATTTTATAACTAAAGTATTAAATTTTATGTAATAGCCAAACTATCTATCTATATAGAACAACGTTTAACTAATTTGCATACACAATAGCAAGTATGGAGCGCACACGCTTTACCTAAGGCGGCGTAATTCAGCTGAGCAGCACATGCCAATAAAATAATATACGAGACGGGCGTACATGCGCTCGCTAAGGATAACAATCAGCAGCAACAAAAGCAGCGGCAGCAGCGGTGGCGCACTTATGCAACAAATTGCAACCACGCGAGTGTTGCAACAAACAACGCCTGCACAACAACAGCAACAACGCATTAGCTTACATGGAACACAATGGAGCTATGAAATCAGGCAAAAATAAAGAGCATTGAACCAGTTTTTATGTTAGCGATATGCAACACACAACACAACACAAAAAAAAAATTTTATGCCTGTTAAAAGTATTCAATGAGAAAATTTTGCGAAACAAAAAATTAAATTTCATTTTCCTTGATTATATGGCGAGCGTTTGGTAAAAGCATATTAACAATTTTATATGCAAAATCAAAAATTCTGCTTGGCAATCGGGAAGTAAACTATTTTTTTTATTATAAATTTGTAATTATTGCAAGCAAATTGCTTAGAAATGCAACAGCAACATGTGGCAACAGGTTGTGCTGCAATGCAACGCCAGTTTGACAAGCTGTTGCTCTATTCTAACTACCGTTCGATCAATGTTAGCGATATATTGGGTGTCACAATAGTCAGTCAGACTTTTGCGTCTGATAGCCTGTCAGCCGCTTAGTTGATGTTGCGATCAATCCATTCAGCAACAGCAACAACAGCAAAATCGAAGGAATTTCTTAACTTGTTACAATTACCGGTGTCGTCTTGGACTTGGCGTTGCAGCAAAAATAATAGCAACTTATTTTTATACACTTTAAATATATAAAGTTTGTTTAGTATATTAATTTTGTCTTAGAGTTGGTTACACGTTTATAGAGTTCAACATTGACTTGGCCAACAAGCTAATTGGATTTAAATCAATACTGCACAATACGCTATTTGTAAACACTCTTTCCAATTCAATAACAGCGTTATACAATAACAGCGTTATAAGTTAACAGCGCTATGCATTAACAGTCTGATATATTAACAGCGTAAACAGTGCAACGTTTTAAAGTTTTGTTTCTACTAAACTTAACATCTTCTGCCATTTTTTTTTTAATGACAACGATAATGACGCAGCATGTTTGCATTTCGTTCAGTATAGTACGAATGTATCTAAATAAGATAAGCAACAAGAAGACGAACACAGACAAGCAGATATACATGGTACAAGCTGCTTTATAAAAAAAAACTAAAAAAAATCTATAGTAACATATTTTCTTCAATGCAGCGTAATAATTTGCAAGTTGCACAAAGTTAAGTCATTCGATTAAACTGAACGCCATTAAATTTTATGTGCTTACATGAACAAGTTGAGAAACGAAGCTTAAAACAACACAAACACATACACACACTCAGTGATCATGCAGCACATCCTTTAAATGCGTTAAGTATGTGTGTCTGTCTGTCTTTTTGTCTGTGTGTGCAACATATAAAAAGATTTAAAAGACGTAAACGTACTGTACCCTATCAAATACAAGGCAAGGCACCATAAATGGAGCAATTTTTGTAACAAGCTAATACACTCTGCATATACAAACATATATGCGAGGGTGGTTTAAAAAACTAATTAATTAAATATTCTAGCAGATTTTATAGAGTTTTAATGAAAAAAAACATTCTTAAAATATTTTTTATAAACTTTTTAAACTGCCCACACACATCCATACATACGCAACCCAACTACACATTGCTTTTGACTTTAGAACATGATCCACTTGCATTTATAAATCTTAGAAACTGACACTGACATTCTGACTCGTTGCATATACTTCTATGTTGTTTGTTGTCTGAGTTGTCTGATGTCGCCGTGTTATGTTGTTGTGCTGTGTTGTTGGCATTAAGCATTAAAAATATTATGAAAATAAACTTAAAGACACGCGCCTTGTTGTGCCAACATGACTACAGGTGCCATTTGGAGTTTCAACATGAAACCGTAAAGAAAAATAGATTATCATATCTTCTAAGTCTTATGCGCCTTAAGCTACGAAAAAAAAAAAAAAAAATTGTTTGGTTTTTTTAAATAAAATAATTATTATGATGCACTCTTTTCGATACAGTAGCACAATATTGCCAACAACAATTTTATCGAATATTGTTTATTGATTTTTTACCTAAAAAATAATAAAAAGAAAAATTGTTGCAACATAATGATCACCTATCAGTCACGAACTACAAAACTGTTGGCAACAATGGCGCTTAAAATTTCATGTTAAGCAAACATTTACTTTGCTAACCGAAGTGGCAGCAGCAGCACGTCAACATTTAATGTTGTTGCAAGTAATGGCGCAATCAATAAAGTTCATTGCCAATCGATTACGTATAAATTTATAAATATATATCGCAACAACTTTATTTAATAATAGAATTCATTATATTTTAATCATTTTCAATTATGTATTATGAAGTGTGCAGATAAACAAATTAAATAATTAAATAGTAAAAAATTATGCATTTAAAATAACAGCAACATAAATGGCAATGACATAAAATACGGTAAAACGGTAAATAAATTTTATAATTCATGAACTTTTGGTAGCGATGCCAGACTAGAGATATGAAAAAGTAAAAAAAAATTTGTTGTATAATTTAAGATTTTGATAACTAAGCCAAATATGCCAAAAAGTATTTTTATGCAAATTATATACTTTATTTTTTTGTGAAATAGTTTAAATAATTTCAGCCACTATCATTATTGACACACATCTAAAATCGGTGGCAATGCTGCCCGCAGCGAATTGAACTGATCACATCTTAGCGTAGAACTCAGAAGGCTTTAAGGAGCACACACACAGCATGTAGAAGCAACTTAAAGTGCAGCTGCAATACTTTTTTTTAGTGGGTAGATAACCTTAGCAAACTGTTGTATTAGCTTGGCCAACAGGTTTATTGGAATTAAATCAATACTGGTATTAATAAATGTATATGTATATATTTGTAGTGCTAAATTAAACAGCTGCATAAGACACAGTTTCTTAATACGCTTCACATTTTGAAATTATATTTGTAATGTAACTTTTAAGCGATTTCGTTAACAGCGTAATGTGTTATAAATTAACAGTGTCATGCATTAACAGAGTTATGCATTAACAGTGATCAAAACTAATAGTGTTAGGCATAAACAGTATTATGAGTTAACAGTGTCATGCGTGAACAGTGTCATGCGTTAACAGTGTTATGCATTAGCAATGTTATGCGTTAACAGCCTAATACATTAACAGCGTCTGTAAAGGGTATTCAAGTTTATAATTTACTCATTTCAATATTTGTAATTTTTTTTCCATAGATTTAAGAGTTTCAATATTTCAAACAATGTACAGGAAACTACAGGAATCCATGGCGTGGGCTATCTGTAAAACTGTTTTTGCTAAGAGAAAATCTCTGCCTGTCACATTGTAATGAAAGCTCAACAATACGCTTAAGTTATTTTTTATAAAAAAAAAATATAAAATGCCACATTGACAGCGCTGCTGTGCTGACCTTCAACTATAAAGAAGAGGCGTTTTCATGACAGGCGCATGAACAGTAGACTTAGAACAAAGACAAGGCAATCTACTCTCAGTAGCAAATCGACTAGCATGGTGACACGCGTATAGCTCAACTGTCTACGCGAAGATTACTTGACAACGATTATGCTGTCCATCAGTGTAATTCTCTGGAGAACAGCAGCAGAAGACGTTTGGCTAACTGAATAACTGACTGACAACAAAATGTACCCGAAACATTAAGATTAACCAACAAAGCCAGACAAAATAAAAAAAGGTACTTAGTTGTGCATTAATAAAAAATTCGTGGGTAGTAAGTTTATTGTTTATACATATGTATGCATATATATGATAGAATGCATTTATTTACACCTACTATTAAGTTATTATAGCGGAAATCTTTTAGAAGGAATTGAGTTGTTAAAAAAAAATTTTTCAAAGATTTCAACGATTTACGAGTTTAACACTCTTGCTAGCAGAATTATGGCATAGTTCGCATGGAGTGTGTGTTTTCAGATATTATTCAATGGTCATTTACATTATTTATGCAAGTTTTATCGGCAATTTTTCAAAAGCGGCGGCTTTGTTTTTGCACATTAGAACCACGAACTAGCAATATGAAAAAAAAAGGAGCATTCTATGCTGCACATGCGCGCCGCACAGCACTTTTAAATTACGCAGTTACACTTGAGCGCGCTTCGAAACGTGTTTTTATCTATGAATTTATTGCAATGGTAAATTTTGGTAACATATACTTTGATACCATAACCAATGTGCTCAACTGTGTCTTTGGAGTTTGGAGTCAGTTTGCAGTCGTTTGGGTTTCAAATAAAATAAAATAAAATAAAGTTCAATTTAAAGACTCAATATATGTGAGACTTTAAAAAATATCTTGTATCTAGGACAATATTAACTTTATTTACTACATATTTTATCTTAAGTTGAATAGTTAACAAAATAGTGTTACATTATAGTGTTAACAATTAGGGTGCCTCACATAGAGTAAATGAGATTTATGAGTAGTCAATAAGTATCATGAATTCTATTACTATATTACTATACAGGGTGTCCCCAAACTTTTGACAAACGTCGTCAGGGATAGATGGAGTCAAGACAAACACTGTTTGTTCTAGCGCAATCGCCCATCTTATACCGTTTTCAGTTATTCGAGTTCTAAAAAATCATTTTGAATGCATTTGAGAAATAATTTAAACTACTTTTCCAAATTTAAAAAAATTTCATTGAAAATTACTTCAAAAAATTTTTTTTATTATTTAAAAGTGCGATTTCTTGTGTTTGAAGTTGTTTTCCAATTAAGTGGCCAGCAAGATCGCCGGACCAACCCGTCGACTTTATGTTTGGGGGCGAGCGAAAGTGGTGTACAATGAAGAAATAAGGGACCGCGACCAGCTTAAAAAAAAATAGAGTTTGCATTCAACACAATGAGGCAAGAAATGATATGGCAAACAGTCACAACCGAGGTTGAGAGTCGGTTTTGAAATGTACTAATGAGCAAGGGTCTCATTTTGAAAATTTGTAAAGAGATTTTTATAAAGAAAAAGAAATATTTTTCTTTGACAAATTTGTTTAAGAAATTATTTGAAATCAAACAAGTAGATTTTTAAAAATGCATTCAAAATGCATTTTTGTAGCTCGAATAACTCAAATACGGTATGCAATAGGCAATTGGTGCAAGAACAAACGTTGTTTGTCTTGACTTCCTCTATCTCTTGACGAAGTTTGTCAAAAGTTTTGGGACACCCTGTATATATAATATATGCTTGATCAGCTCGACGAGACGATTCGATGTAGCCATATCCATCAACTGTTCTGTCTATCTATTTGTTCATCCGTTCGTCAATCTGCACATCTGTTGCTATAATTTTCATACGCTTAGTCTACAAGATACTTTCCCAAAATTAGAAATTTAGGCTATTCTTCGTTTCACGAATGCGAAAACTAAAATGCGAAGCTTACTAGGAAAAAGTTTTTATTTATGAATATATTCTGCACCCAATGCACAGTTTTTCCTCTCATAGGCCAAAAATATAAAGGTCAAAGTTAAAATTTGGACTTTAAATGTGTCGACACTGCTAGACCAATTGAGCTATTAAACTGTATTCTTGTTTTTGTTTTGTTCTAACGGTCCTCTTCAAGAATACCATCAAAAGAGACAGCATGATATTATTTTGGTATTGCAGCGTGAGCAACTTTCATGTAGACCTGTTAATTCAAAAATTCAAAAAAGTATTTAAAAAAAAGTTAATTTGCGATAGAAGGGATTAATATTATAAATAAAGGTATTTATTTTTCTGCTATGTTATGTGTAAATCGGTATTGTGCTAAGTACTTTATTTTGGACGTTCTGTGTATGTCTTTGCTGTATTTCGTTAAAGGTTTCGTTATGAAGTTCTCCTCATGTCTTAATAAATCTTTTCGTATATTATTAATTAACGTTTCAAGATTAGGAGGTGTTAAATTCAAGTGCCGATAGGCGCCCAGGCTCTTGCTATATACATAAAGGTAACCTAACCTAAACTTTAAAAAAGCACATGTATTTGGCGAATACCCGACTGACGCCGCCGAAAAGATACAAGATGCGTTGTTTGTTGTTGTTTTTTGTTGTAGTTGTCTTTTGTTGTTGTTGTCTTTTGTTGTTGTTGTGTTTTGTTGTTGTTGCTTTTTATCAATCGGTTCATAAGGTATTACTACATGGTCCTGATATCATACAAAGTTGCTTAGTGTCGATTGGACAGCATTCTGAAGAAGCTGCAGAAGCAAAAAACAAAGATATAAAACTGTTTAGGCTGAAGCATATGCGCAAAATTTTTAGAATCCTGACGAATACAGATTTATTTAAAAGATTGCTTTTAAGCTCTGATCCTTTTATTACGGGTCAAAGAAAACTTCCATGTAAACCAAAGACGAAGCTATTAAAATCAGCTATTGGTTTACTGGAACAATCCATATAAATAACTTATTATTTCCTATGATCAGGCTGATTTTTATACATCATCTTACTATAAATTTATAAAAATTTTATGTTAAGTTTCAAGCCTCTACCTCAACTAGAAGTATTTAAGGCCGCCCCTCCCCATACAACATGAACCAGTGTGCAATGTCTGCAATATTACCTATGCCAATGATGATTATAAGAAAGCAATAAGAAGTTATGTGTGAAGTGTATTTGAAGTTAATGTTCTTATTTGTCGTTTATTTAGTTATTTATTTTTTTTTTTTTGCTACTCCACCGTGCACACATTTTCTGTGTTGGATCATTGATACTCTCTATCTACATCACTGTTCCAAATTTCGCTTGCAAATGTTTTTATATTATTAATTTTTTTTTTTTTTTTTTAATAACTTTTTTTACTCAATAGAATCTTTTAATACAGCTATAATTGTATAGCATTGTTTGAGTATCTGTAAAAATGTCTTTATTAAAAAATTTCGAAAAAAAAATATTTTAACTGACTTACTTCACCGTATGTGGCCAAAATTAATGGTTTAAATGGTTTTGCAATACAAAACATGGGCTTTTGGGCACGTAATATAATAAACATAATATCTCTTTGTATATCTTTCGATTTTGTATGCCAGTCGAGTATATCATATGCAGCATGCGCCACTTCATGAGACTGAAATGTTAAGCTATGCATTTAAACTGAAATACTTTAAAATTATGAATTTTATTTTTTCTTACCTCTCTAAGCACCATATCTCCAACAATGCACCAATAGGACAATTGTATAAATGATATAACCAATATGAATACAAATTTAAATGCAACTGTTGGATTACTTTTGCTGACAAGTATTAAAAAACAATTCAAGGATATCAAACCAAAACTGCAAATTTGTTGCATTAAAATAACGAAATAAAATGTTTTATTGATTTTTTCCATAGCTCTGCAGAGAATTTTTTTAAAAATTAAAAAAAAAATATTAAACACAAAGCTTAAAGCTGCCACTTACCTTATTAATTGTTGATGAAATATAATAATTTCATTTAATTCACAACGAAATTGTTTTTCATCATTAGAAGTTCGTCCCAATTTACGCAGTTCAATGCATAAAATTCGCATATTTAAAGCAGTTTGTGTCATAAAATGCACACAGATGACATCGACCGATAAAATTGATGTTAAATTGAAATTTGAGACCAAATATTGACATAGAAAAATAATTTTATTTGCCAATGGATGCTTTGCAGCAATATGCCACTCAAACGGATATATCGAATGATATGGTAAGTCCTTGTCGGTAAAAAATGGCAAAATACAAATATCGAAACTAACAACCATAAGCAAAATGGTTATTACTGTCGATAGACCACATTCATATATGAAATATGTACGCTGTAATTTATTTATATTCGCATCTGACTTGAGATGCCCAAATTTATAATTAAAATATTCATAATCCTCGAGCACTGCATCGACATCGTCCGCTTTAAAGTGCATGAAATATGTTTGCGAGGTGATTAGGAAAATCTAAAATTTATAGGAAAAAATTTAAAAATATTAAAAAAAAACCAAAGAAGTTATTCGCACTGACACCAATAATAAATATAAAATCTTCGCCTATTTCAACAACACTTTTTGATTCGATAACGCTGCAGACAATCGATAAATAGAATAATGTCGTTATTATCAGCATAGAATAATGTTTAATGCGATATGCAGTGCTGGACATATTATCTCTATTTGCATAGATGTAAAGTAAGCTGAAAAAAAATGAAAACCATCACGAATGACTTTAAAATTTAATTTTAAATTATTATTTACGCCATTAAAGCAGCATGGTAATATGAGGCAATGTGTTTCGGTTGCTTTTGAAAACGATAAACAGCCCAAAATTCATCGAAAAATTCTCGATATTTTTGATAACGCGTTTGTTTAGTATTTAGCATAGTCACTGTAGTTTTTGTATGCGCCATGTTCACTATATTTCTTTACGTTTTAAAACTGAACACAAATGAGCCTAGTATGATCTTTTATAGTAAAATAAAATTATATAATGTTGGGAACTTAGCAGTTGGCCTATAATAATTCTTAAATGCTGCATTAAAAAAAATGTTTTCAAAGTTATCAATATGCGCAGTAGAAGCAGCATACTAAGTATAAAACTTTCTCAAAATGTGTTATGCATACTACATCCGAGAAAACTTGGATTTTTTTATACCCATTACACATTGCATTTTTCCTTGTCACCCTGACATTGTCACCGATGACTGAATGCTGACAGATCACCGTTTGCTTTGCCATTGACTTACATTGTAATGCACAATCTAATCCTGCACTTATTTCATAATGCGAAGGATCATATGAAATACACACCCATGTCACACTCATGACATCATGCAAGACATGTCATGTACGTCATATACTATATACAGGGTGTCCCCAAAACTTTTTGACAAACGTCGTCAGGAGATAGATGGAGTCAAGACAAACACTGTTTGTTCTAGCGCCAATCGCCCATCTTATACCGTTTTTCAGTTATTCGAGTTCTAAAAAATGCATTTTTGAATGCATTTTGAGAAATAATTTAAACTACTTTTCGAAATTTAAAAAATTTCATTGAAAATTACTTCAAAAAATTTTTTTATTATTTAAAAAGTGCGATTTCTTTGTGTTTTGAAGTTGTTTTTCCAATTAAGTGGCCAGCAAGATCGCCGGACCTAACTCCTGTCGACTTTTATGTTTGGGGGCGAGCGAAAGAATTGGTGTACAATGAAGAAATAAGGGACCGCGACCAGCTTAAAGAAAAATAGAGTTTGCATTCAACACAATGAGGCAAGAAATGATATGGCAAACAGTCACAACCGAGGTTGAGAGTCGGTTTTTGAAATGTACTAATGAGCAAGGGTCTCATTTTGAAAATTTGTAAAGAGATTTTTATAAAGAAAAAAGAAATATTTTTTCTTTGACAAATTTGTTTAAGAAATTATTTGAAATCAAACAAGTAGATTTTTAAAAATGCATTCAAAATGCATTTTTTTGTAGCTCGAATAACTCAAATACGGTATGCAATAGGCAATTGGTGCAAGAACAAACGTTGTTTGTCTTGACTTCCTCTATCTCTTGACGAAGTTTGTCAAAAAGTTTTGGGGACACCCTGTATAAATAATTCTGCAACAACTTGTAAGCAGCAAAAGCGTATTAAAGCTTTGGTTTTACTGTAAAAAATAATAAATATGGTTTTTAAAGCAAAACAATCATAAATGCGTAAAACATATTTAATTATACCCATACATTTAATTGCGTTTTATAACAGCAAAATAAATTATTTGCAATTTACATAAATTGCAGTAAACACGCCCAATCAATTAGGACCCTTGTTATAAATAAAGCATAACAAATTAGACTACAACTTAATCTAAGATTATATTTATATAATTATAGTTCAATAAATACTTTGAAACTTTTCAAGGTTGAAGTGAAGTTCAATTGTTGGCTAAACTTCAAAGGAAGGACAATGTGTACAATACTCGATTCAAACATAATACCACATAAATCTTTATAAATAAATATGCGAGTAAATTACAGGTTACCGCTCGACTTTTACTCTTAGTCATGGTTGAATTATACGAGGTTATGTTAAGCGCTCTATCTCTCTCAGTGTATTTCGTACCAACGTCTGTGAAAAGAAACAAAAACAGAAAACAACAAATTTTCTATCTCCTTCACACAAAACTGTGTAGAAATCAAAAGAAAGCTATATATATTTTGCTCTCATATGATCGCTTTGCATGTTACCAACTGCAACATGCTGTTAGTGAGTCCGTTATTTTTTTCGCTCACTTTTTCGTCGTTTTACTCTTTTCTTATCTCAGTGTACTGGGTTATTTTGCAATCGTACCATTTTTATTTCATCCAAAAACCATGTTCCATATAATTAAAAAAAACTAAATTTTGTCTCGCCTCTCTCCATTCTTAAAGTTACAAAAATGCTGAATTAGAACCAGCATAACACATATATTTCCCATACAATATTAACCCTTAATTTGGAATTTTTATGATAAAATTTGCGAAGTGATAACCTTTTCGAAAATATAATAAACAAAACGAAATAACGATACTTTCTTTCTTTATATACACTGTACCCAAAGGGAAGAAGGGTATATTTTGTTTTTGGGAATGTAAGGAAAAAAAAAAAAAAAGGTAGATATATCTATTCCCTATAAAATATATTTATTCTTGATCAGCATTGGAAGGGGAGTCGAACTAGCTATGTCTGTGCTGCAGTATTAGAGAGATTATCTCGGAGACTATAAGAGATAGGGCCCCCATATTTGAAACTTAGACTCTCCTAAGCCGTCAAGTGTGCACTTTTTTTCTGTAGACCCTTTTTAAGGGATTACCCCACACAAATCTACCCCAAAATTTTGATTTTTCATTAAAACTACATGGTTTCTTATTCTTGGAAGTCTTAATTTAGTATAAATTATGTCTATGATAGTCAAAATAAAATATCTCATTATGGGTAGGACCAACAAAATTTGAGGTAAAATACAAATATAACCCATTTTTTAAGATTTTGTATAAAAATCACAATACAATGAGATATGGTAGTATGATAAAACTTAACTTATGGTACATAAAAATTGGGATCAGCCTTATCGACTTCAGCGTTCTTTCATGGTTTTTATACCCGTTACACATAGTGTAAACGGGTATATTTAGTTTGTCCAAAAGTTTGTAACGCATTAAATGAGGCATCGGAGACCCCATAAAGTATATATATTCCTGATTAGCTCGATGAGAAGAATCGATCTAGCCATGTCCGTCTGTCCGTCTGTTTGTTTATTTCAAAGCGATTTACTCGGAGGCTACTTAGAGGTATTTATCTGAAATTTGAAACTTAAGTTTTTCTCGGCAACGACCAGGTCAAGTTTGAACATGAAAGTGCCACGCCCATTTTTAGGCATTGCCCCCATACAAACTTGTTGCCCATTTTCGAATTTTTGTATGAAAATGGTTATTATTTAGGAATGTATTCACTCCAAATGACTTAAAAACACATCTAATATCATCCAATATCAAAAGCAAGGCGCCTCTCCCATTTTTAGCTAAAGTCCTCATACAAACTTACCGACCATTTTCGAATTTTTGTATGAAAATGGTTATTTTTTAGTAATGTATTGACTCCAAATTGGGTAAAAGCATTTTTAATATCATCCAATATCAAATCCAAGGTGCCACGCCCATTTTTGGCATAGGTCCCACACAACGTGAGTTGCATCAGACCATTGACCCCGTCCCACAGTGGTGAATCACGAATCTAGCTGGACAAAAGTTAATAAATTTTGGATCTCCAAATTACTTAAATACTATAATATATTTCAATGCGCAGTAGGTACACTTTATAGTTACTACATCGATAAACATACGAGTTATATAGAAAATGAAATTCTCACCACCGTAAAATGACTTTATTTTTACAAAGTAAATTTAACTTAATAAATAACTAATCTCACTAGAATTATTAATGTAATGACAAATGACTTTGTACAAAAACACAGTTATTTCTCTATATATTTCAGGGATCATCGCTGTTTATATGTCCTTACAAAGTGATAGAAACTTAGATTAAAAATTCGTTTTTGACTTCTTTAAAAAATAAAGAACAGATCAGAAAAGTAAGGGCCGAAAAGGCCGTTATAAAACCATTTTTAAAATTCTTTTGCACCTTTACAAATGTTCAGTTGAAGTTTAATAACCATATCCAACCATTTGGCCTCGTTATAAACATTTTTTAATAACCTTTTAACCTTGAAAACCCTTAAATACCAATTTTTATCAAAATCCGCTAATATTTTCAATTTTCGACAGCTATATTAAATATCGGCTGCCATATTGGATCCGCCATTTTAAATTTTTAAAAATTGTTGTCATATTTATAATATTATCTAATATTATTATTAATAGCTAATATTATCAATTTTCAACAGCCATATTGAATCCGCCATTTTGAATTTTTGAAATTTGTCTTCGATTCGTAATCAGCGATCACAAAACCCTTAGACACCAATTTTTATTCAAATCCGCTAATATTTTCAATGTTTCGGCAGCCATGTTGGATCCGCCATTTGAATTTTGAAATCTGTCTTCAGATTCGTAATCAGAACCACAAAAACCCTAGATACGAAGGTATGTAAAAATCTGTTAAAGAGAATTTGCTAAAATAGTTTTGTCCACAGATTTACGATTCGGACCACTGCACAGTGGTCCGGACTGATGGAAAGGGCGGACAAAAGTCAGAAACTCATCGAATTAGGCGAAAACGTACACTCACGGGTTTTGATGACGCGATTACGAATCGACCTCGTTTTATGAAATCAAAATGGCGGATCCAATATGGCGGACTAATTTATAAAAATGATGGATTTTCGTAAAACTTTATTTAGGAGTTTTGGGGTCGCGATTACGATTCGACATTAGTTTTATGAAATTCAAATGGCGGATCCAATAGGCGGACTATTTTACAAAAATTTCTAAAACTTGTATCAGTTTGTGGTGAGTCTGACGTCGTTTCACAAAATTTAAATGTCGTGCAATATGGCGGAAGAATTCTTTAAAAGTTTGGACTTCGAAACTTGTACCGGTCTTTTTGTGGTCGAGGTTACGTGTTTGAATTTAGTTTACAAAAGGCAGAAGGATGGATGAATTATGGAGCCAAAATTCATAAGTTATAACAGCGAACTCAAATTGAAAATTTTTAAATTATAGTAGGTAATAATTATAACAGGTAATATGTAATAAATTACATATTTGGTACTTCCGTATAGCTGGTGAATATGTTTTATATTTCACGACCCCAGAGCACCCGTGGAGGTTTACGGTAAGATTGTCTCCTTTTTTTTATAACTTTTCATTTTTTATTTTTTAATTTTAAAATTTTTTTTTATTTTTAATTTAAATTTTTTTTTAATTTTTGAAAATTTTTATTAGACTCTTAAAAATAGAGAAACAGAACATTTGAACAAAGCATTTAAATGTTAAAATTCAAATCGAACTTAAAAAAAACCTTTCCTTAGCGGTAGCTTTATTAATGAAATTTCGAATTTTCTTTAGCAATCACTTTCAGTTCGAAGAACTGTTCTCATTTTCTGAGGTGTGAAGTGATTGATTATCTGGTATTATCAGTAGAGCCATTACTTCTCGATAGAGGCTGTAAGGGTTTTAGCAATTGCCGTTTTCATAGGATCACGGATCAGATGAAACTAGTAAAACATTTATTAAATCAGTCATGGTATCCTTCTTGAAGTCTTTCGAGTATTATTTTCTCTAAATTTTTCAAGTCTTTATTACGCGACTCTTGAGCCTCTTCAGAAAGTTGTCCAATGGTAACAAAGCAGATTCTATTATAGCTGCCCAGAATCAATATCTTATGGACGGAAGCTGGCATATAATACCAGTTATATAATTCAACATAGAGTCTGGCAGTATCGAGGGCATATGTTTCAAATTTTTGACATTAATTTCCAAACTAGAAGATAGAGCTTGTAAAATTGTGGCAAAGCGTTTTATTAAACGTATATCAATGCCGGTTATTTCGGATGATGTAACTGGATCACGAAAATCTACGTGCTGTGTTACCATCGTTCGTTGTTCCGCTACCTTGGCCTTAGGAATATCTACTAGCAAACCCATCTTTTCTTAAAATCTTTTAAAAATGATTTTTTAAAAAATAGCTCATTTCAGAAAAAACCTTCCCATTTTCAGTTGCAAACGTTTGCGCTCGCAATTCCTGTTTTATATTGAAGAAGAGGGTTCTACTAGTAACATGCAAATGGAGTTTGGATGGAAGCTGGTGGAAGGGCCAAAATAATCAAGTTTAAAATTATTATTATTAATGAACGTCTGATTTTCATAATCAAACGATAATTTCATTCAGCATAATGGGGCAGAATGATCAAAATTTTTTTAAATGTAATTTATAATTATTCTGAAATATTAGATAGACAATTCAATCCAAAAATTAGTTAGAAACAAAAATATCCGTTATCTTTATTACATAGGTTTTGCACGAATTTTCATTTTCAACCTTAAGAACTTCGTAAATATGCTTAAAATTATTTAATAATTTTAGAAAATATAGCTCAAATAGCGAAGAACTCATGTAAAAGAAAATTTTAATTTAAAAATTGTTGCAAAATCGGACTTTTGTCCGCGCACTGGACCACTGTGCACTGTGCGTCCTATCCCATCTAAATGTTCTATTTAAGCCAAAGATGCTAACACATAAACAATTTAAAAGTACGTGTGACGGGTATATAAGCTTCGGTTCCACCGAAGTTAACGCTTTTCCTTGTTTTTTGTTAAACTTGTGGATTAAAATAGGCTCATATTTGACCCATTAAAATTCTACATTTATCTCTTTGAATAAGAAAAAAAAATTCAAAATGTGTTTTAAATATTTTTGTTTTATTCAAAAAAATTCTTCAAAACAGCTATAATTGTATAGCATTGTTTGAGTATCTGTAAAAATTTTCTTTTTTAAATATATCGAAAATAATTAATATTAATCTGTACACTTACTTCAGCATATGTGGCCAATATGAATGGTTTAAACGGCTTTGCAATACAAAACATGGGCTTTTGGGCACGTAATATAATAAACATAATATCTCTTTGTATAGCTTTCGATTTTGTGTGCCAGTCGAGTATATCATATGCAGCATGCGCCACTTCATGAGACTGAAATGCTAAGCTATGCATTTAAACTGAATTACATTAAAATTATAGCTTTTTTACCTCTCTTAGCACCATATCTCCAACAATGCACCAAAGAAACAATTGTATAAATGAAATAACCAATATAAATAAAAACTTTAATGCCATTTTTGGATTATTTTTACTGACAAGCAGTAAAAAACTACTCAAGGAAATCAAACCAAAACTGCAAATTTGTTGCGTCAAAATAACGAAATAGAAAGTCTTATTGAATTTTTCCAAAGCACTACAAATTAAATTTTTTTTAAATTTAAAACAAAAATGCATTCAACTGCTACTTACCTAATTATTTGTTGATGAAATATAATAGCTTCATTCAATTCACGACGAAATTGAAGTTCATCATTTGAAGTTCGTCCCAATTTACGCAGTTCAACGCATAAAATTCGCATATTTAGAGCAGTTTGTGTCAGAGAGTGCACACAGACGAAATCGACCAAACTAATTGAAATTAGATTAAAATTCGAAATCAAATATTGAAGAAAAAAAATAATTTTAATTGCCAATGGATGCTTGGCAGCATTATGCCATTCAAATGGATAAATCGAATGAAATGGTAAATCCTTATCGCTCACAATAAAAGGTGAAATGCAAATATCAATATTAACAATGGAGACCAAAATGCATAGGCCTGTGGAAACAAGAAATTCATATATGAAATATGTACGCTGCAATTTATTTATATTTGCATCAGGCTTGAGATGCACAAATTTATAATTGAAATATTCAAAATCCTCGAGCACAGCATCGACATCGTCCGATTTAAAATGCATAAAATACGTGAGCAATGTAATTAGTAAAAACTAAAAATTTCAAAAACAATTAAATATGTATTAAATATAAGTTTGTCAAATATCTCCCTACCAGTTTTTAGCTCTTAATTCAATGCTTTATAAAAAGTGTTACAGTGATCGGATTTATATCAAATATGCGCCGTTTTGTTCGATAATCTGTTTCCATCTAGACGACAACTTCATAATACCCCTGGTAGAACCCCCTCCTTATTTGCGAAAAACTCGGACAGCCATCTTTCACAAGCCTCTTTTGAGGCCAACTTTATACCACCAAGGGCGTTCGCCATGGACAGGAACAGGTGGTAATCACTTGGCGCTATGTCCGGGCTATATGGTGGATGCGATAAAACCTCCCATCTGAGCTCCCAGCTTCAAACGCACAGAAAAACTTCTTAACCGTCAATCACGGCTTGGTCACTGTTTGGGACGATTCACCGGCAAAACTTCGACAACGACCGTTTTCGATTGATATTGTCGTATGTGATCCGGCTGGCTTTTTTATGGTGTCGTTTTCACCGGCTCTGAATCGTCGTAACCATTCCTCCGCGGTTCGAAGTGATAGACTACAACACCTTTAATCTCACGGAACGTTTCTCTAGCGGATTAACCTTTAACGAAGGAAAACTTCAAAATAGCGCGAATTTCGGCGTTAGTGAACTCTATGTTTATAACTAATATATAAGTATCCAAACTAATCACGCATAACGCCGTTTTGTACTTTACGAGTATGTCAAGATGTATAGTATTTCGATACGAGCTCTGTTGCACTTTGTACATAGCCGCGAAATTCAAAAACCAAAAAGGCGGAAGGGAGATATTTGACAACCTTATAAGAAGTTATTTGTACTGACACCAAAAATAAATATAAAATCTTCGCCTTTTTCAATAACACTTTTCGATTCGATAACGCTGCAGACAATCGATAAATAGAATAATGTCGTTATTATTAGCATAAAATAATGTTTAATGCGATATGCAGTACTGGACATATTATCCTTATTTGCGTAGATATAAAGAAAGCTGGAAGAAAAAAAAATTTTTTTTCACATTTTAAATATTTGTATTATGTTTAATTTAAAATTATTATTTACGCCATCCATGCTCTATGATAGTAAGAAGCAATGTGTTTCGGTTGCTTTTGAAAACGATAAACAGCACAAAATTCTTCAAAAAATTCTCTAAATTTTTGATAACGCGTTTGTTTAGGCTTTAAAATAGTCACTGCATTTGTCGTAATCGATGCCATCTTGCATAAACTGTTTTGTTTATTAAACAAAACACAAATGTTTAAAAATTGCAAAAATTAGCTTCTTTTATACCTGATAAAATTGAGTTTTATTGGGAATTAAACAGTTGGCACTTAATAATTCTTAAATAATGCATTTAATAAAATGTTTACATTGTTTTTATTTTGTTGTAATTAATTAATAAACAAGCCCTATCAATTTGTGCCCTAGTTATCAGGGCCGTGTGTGGGGTGGTGGGGGTTGGGGGCTGGGTTTGTTTGATTTATATATATTTATAAAAAAATATATATATATACAAAAAAATGAACTTGTAAAAAATAATTGATTGTTGATGATTGGACAAATAAATTGATTCTTGCTGATTCATCATGATTAGCAAATAATATTTTTTAAAACAACTTTTTGTAAGTAAGAAGCAAAAAAAAAAAAAACAAAACCAAAAAAAAAGGGTCCTCACTATTTATATTTTTTTAATTAATCCAAGAAGTACTATATAATTATATTACATAATTTTTTTTTTTTTTTTTTTTTTTTTTTTGGCTTCTCATTACATTTCTCTCAAACATTTCCGCATTTATTTTTGTATTCCGAGTAAGAAAACAAAACTTCGAGTGAACTATTCTTTCGCCCGTAAAAGGTTCAAAACCTCCGCACGGGCCTGCTTGTTATAAATAAAGCATAACAAATTAAACTACAATGAAATCTAAGGATATAATTATAGTTCAATTGATACTTTGATACTTTTCAAAGTTAAAGTAAAGTTCAATTGTTGGCTAAACTTCAAAGGAAGGACAATGTGTACAATACTCGATTCAAACATAATACCACATCAATCTTAATAAATAAATATGCGAGTAAATTTCAGGTCACCGCTGGACTGTTACACGTCACTGTTTTTTCTGAACTTTTACTCTAAATATTGAATATTTCGGTTGACTCTAGTCATGGTTGAATTGTACAAGGTTATGTTAAGCGCTCTATCTCTCTCAATGTATTTCGTACCAGCGTCTGTGAAAAGAAACAAAAACAGTAAACCACAAATTTTCTATCTCCTTCTCCACACTTGCAAATCTGAGTAGAAATTAAAAGAAAGCTATATATATATTGGGTTGTTCAATAAGTAGTGTCGTATCTGTGGTCGAATATTGACGCTTTATTTTATCCGATTTATCAACTATGCACCGTTTTGTTCGCAAACTTATTGCACTTTAGAAGACAACTTCATTATGCCCCCCTTATAAATCCCATCTTTTGCAAATGGTTCCAAATGGTTATATGTCTTATACCCAGTTCCTGGGCTATTTTATCGGTTTCTATGAGGATTGGCCCACCAGTACGGGGTACATCTATGACATCCACTACACCAGAACGAAATCGATTGTGCTGTGCGAATCGTTACAGCATCGAGACCATAAACTTCACAAATTTTTTCAGCCGCCTTTGTTGTATTTTTACCACTCAGGTAGTAAAAACGTAAAATATGGCGAATTTCTTGCTTGGTGGACTCCATCTTTGGCGCGCTATAATTTGAAACTGAAAGATATGATCGCAACACAGTCTGGGTGTCCTCTTTAAATCGCCGTACAGGATGACCCGATGCGATTAGTACAACCTAAGATATGTTAAAGAGTCGCCATATATTGAAAAAATACGACATTATTTATTGAACAACCCAATATATATTTTGTTCTCATATGATCGCTTTGCATGTTAACATATTTATGTATTTTTCAATCGTACCATATTTAATTCATTCAAAACCATGTTTCTTATAATCGAAAAACTAAGTTTGGTCTTGCCTATATCCTTGCTTAAAGTAACAAAATTGCTAAATTGAAACCAGCATAAATATATCTCCAATACCATGATACAATTACTAAAGGTAGTAGCAAGCGGTCTACATCGACGATATTGTGAAACGATATGAGTAAGAAAGAGATGGAGAGATGAAGAGATTTTCTCTATTTACTCAGTTTCGTATGTTGTTTTGCAAGTGTAAAGAAGACAGAATAATTTTTGTTTTCCTCTGGTAATGTTTCTTTTTCACTTCGACAAACGCAGCACGACTAAGCAATCGACGAAATCTGAGAGAAACAGTTTCTCTTTATATGTTATTACCTGGTGTAATTGTATCATGTCCCATAAAATATTGTAGTAAACCTAAATTTGAAATTTTCATGAGAACTTTACGAAGTTATATTCTTGTTTGAAATATAATATACAATATGAAAAATTCCGAAATATGTTTTAGATTTTTTTATTTTATTCAATTGAATCCTTCAAAACAGCTATAATTGTATAGCATTGTTTGAGTATCTGTAAAAATTTTCTTTTTTAAATATATCGAAATCAATTAATATTAATCTGTACACTTACTTCAGCATATGTGGCCAATATGAATGGTTTAAATGGTGCTGCAACACAAAACATGGGCTTTTGGGCACGTAATATAATAAACATAATATCTCTTTGTATAGCTTTCGATTTTGTGTGCCAGTCGTGTATATCGAATGCAGCATGCGCGACTTCATAAGACTGAAATGCGAAGATTTGTTAAAACTGAAGTGTAACATTATTTAAGTTTATTTACCTCTCTTAGCACCATATCTCCAATAATGCACCAAAGAGACAATTGTATAAATGAAATAGTCAAAATAAATAAAAACTTTGATGCCAATTTTGGATTATTTTTGCTGACAAGCAGTAAAAAACTATTCAAGGAAATCAGACCAAAACTGCAAATTTGTTGCATTAAAATAACGAAATAGAATGCCTTATTGAATTTTTCCATAGCTCTGCAGAGAATATTTTTTTAAAAATAAAAATAGGTAAATACACAGTATGTTCAATAAATAAGGGGGCTTTTTGTTTAAATCATGGAACACGTAACGCCATCCATGAACCGTGATAACATTAGAAAGGTACAGGTCTCCACTTTCAAATTGTATGTTTTGTACTTGTGACACGGCTGCTTGAATGGATGGAATATCATCGTAAAACGCTCCTTTTATTGCAGTTTACAGTTAAGGGAACAGATAATAGTCCCATGGTAATAGATCAGGAAAATACGAAGTGTGGTCGATGACACAAATCTGTTTTTTCATCAAAAATTCACGAAAATTCACGAAAAAGTTACGAAAAATTTAATCAAAAATTCACGTATTTTTACGACACAAGCACTAAACCTACTGTCATTAAAAAGCTAGTAAGGTGAGACCTGCACATTTCTAATATTATCAACGTTCAAAAGATGGCGTTACGTGTTCCATGATTTAAACAAAAAGTCCCCTTATTTATTGAACATACTGTGTATAACGAATTAAGCTGTCACTTACCTAATTATTTGTTGATGAAATATAATAGCTTCATTCAATTCACGACGAAATTTTAGTTCATCATTTGAAGTTCGTCCCAATTTACGCAGTTCAATGCACAAAATTCGCATATTTAAAGCAGTTTGTGTCAGAGAATGCACACAGATGACATCAACCAAACTAATTGAAATTAGATTAAAACCCGAAATTAAATATTGAAGAAAAAAAATAATTTTAATTGCCAATGGATGCTTGGCAGCATTATGCCATTCAAATGGATAAATCGAATGAAATGGTAAATCCTTATCGCTCACAATAAAAGGTAAAATACAAATATCAAGATTAACAATGGAGACCAAAATGCATAGGCCTGTGGAAACAAGAAATTCATATATGAAATATGTACGCTGCAATTTATTTATATTCGCATCAGGCTTGAGATGCACAAATTTATAATTAAAATATTCATAATCCTCGAGCACTGCATCGACATCGTCCGATTTAAAGTGCATAAAATACGTGAGCAATGTAATTAGTAAAATCTAAAAAATTTTAAAAACATAAAAAAAAAAAAAAAAATGATATTATAAAATATTAAATAAGAAGTTATTTGTGTACTGACACCAATAATAAATATAAAATCTTCGCCTATTTCAATAACACCTCGCGATTCTATAACGCTGCAGACAATCGATAAATAGAATAATGTCGTTATTATTAGCATAAAATAATGTTTAATGCGATATGCAGTACTGGACATGTTATCCTTATTTGCGTAGATATAAAGAAAGCTGGAAGAAAAAAAATTTTTTTTTTTTTCACATTTTAAATATTTTTATTAAGTTTAATTTAAAATATCGAAATTATTTACGCCATCCATGCTCTATGATAGTAAGAAGCAATGTGTTTCGGTTGCTTTTGAAAACGATAAACAGCCCAAAATTCTTCAAAAAATTCTCGAAATGTTTGATAACGCGTTTGTTTGGGCTTTAAAATAGTCACTGCATTTGTCGTAATCGATGCCATTTTGAGTAAACTGTTTTGAATATCAAACTAAATATAAAGTAACACAAAGTAGCATCTTTTATACCTGATGAAATTGTATAATGTTGAGAATAAAACAGTTGGTCTATATTAATTCTTAAATAATGAAATAAATAAATAAAATAATAAAATAATAAAATTGAATATTTTTACAACAATTGTAGAAAACACGCCCAATCAATTAGTTTCGTTCTAATGGATAAAGCATAACAATTTATACATATTATTTAATTATATAAAATAATACTTAAGAAACAAAATAATTGTATAATTTTTCTACGTTTTCCAGGTTAAAATTATTAAGAAATCAATTTTAGACAAGGAAACAGATACTTTTAGTCTTTGACCTTTTCAATAAATATAATAACAAACTCGTCGGGTAACACGTAAAGTTCATCGTTCATGTCATAGCATTGCCAACTCTAAAATATTTCAAAATATGCAAATGAATAACAAGTATGTTTCGCCTGAGCTACCTTAACGGCTAGAACTAATACACGCCACTGTTTTCTATATTTTTTAAACATTTCTTAATAGATCATTTAAAAAACACTAAAAATCAAATCTATAATTCTTACAAAACTGAATTCAAGATCAGTTAATGAATGAATGAACACTATAAAATTTTTATATGATAGTAAAAATTTTAACGATTTTCCACAGCAGTTATCTAATCTTCGAGTTACTCATAAAATTTTGTAAGTTCTGTGTCTGAGTTTTAAAATTTGCATCGTTGATATGCAGCAACCTGTTCTATGTTAGTATTAAATTTTTTTCCAATAAACATTGTAATAATGATTGTTTTAGCATTAAAAGTTAATTGAAGTTGAAGTATTTCTTTCAAGAACATTATTGAATGATTGTGCTGGTTATTGTACCTTCTCTGGAATTATAAGCTTCCGGAAAAAAAGATTCCAATTTTTTTTTATACATTAGCGCAATCTGAGGAATTTCTGGCTTTCATGTTGTTGTTATTTGATACGAAAAGAAGCAAACAAATCTACCTAACAACGATAAATCTCGAATTCGGCTTTAATTAAACCTTGAACCGAAAAAGGCCGACATATATTTAACAGAACATTACGTTTGGTTCCTCAACCATTTTGATGAAATGATGAATTGCATCAGAAAATATAAAGACATATTTATGACGCTTAATATTTTCTACAAAGACAAATGGGGGTTTTTCAGAAAAAAAAAAAAATAAGGGGGAGGGGGGGGGAAGGGGGAAGGGGAGGAAGGTTTTTTTCTTCCCCCCGTGTTTTTTTTTTGAGAGAAAATTATTTTTTTGTGGGTGGAAAAAAAAACAACTCCATGGGGGCGGGGGAAAAAAGCGACAAAAAAAAACCAGGGAGAAAAAAAAAAGAAGAATCCCTTTTTCTAACCGGTGTTCGTTGGTCTCGGTAAGCATATGCGAAGTAGAGTTCTGTCCAGAGAAACAAAAATTAAACTCTACAAGATGCTGATAATGACTGACCTGATGTATGGCTCAGAAACATGGGTCATGACAGTATCGAAAAAGTCGGCGTTGGGCGTGCTTAAGAAGAAGATACTTCGGAAAATCTTGGGTCCGGTTTTTTTTTTATGTTTTTTTTTTTTTTTTTTTTTTGAAAACGCGCATTTTACAATTTGTATGGAGTAAAACGTTTTTTAATATACTCGTTTTACCTTGCGTTTTGAAAAATTACAATATTTTTTTTATACCCGCCACACATAGTGTGAAGGGTATATTCAGTTTGTCGGAAAGTTTGTAACGCATTTAAGAGGCCATCAGAGACCCCATAAAGTATATATATTATTGATCAGCTCGACGAGACGAATCGATCTAGCCATGTCCGTCTGTCTGTCCGTCTGTCTGTCTGTCTGTCCGTCTGTCTGCCTGTCTGTTTATTTCTACGCATTTTTTCGGTGAAGATATTAAGATATTGAGCTGAAATTTGAAACTTAAGGTTTTCTGGGGAACGACTACTTTGTATGTTAAAACCAAGGTCCATTTCTGGGTATAGCCCCATACGAACTTACCACTTTTTTTAGATTTTTTAGGTAATAGTTATTATTTAGAATGAATTCACTCAAATAAAAGAAAAAAAATTTTTAAATTTTTTTTTTTAAAAAAAAAGGGTGCCTCGCCCATTTCTGGGTATAGCTCCCATACGAACTTACCACTTTTTTTTCGATTTTTTTATGAAAATAGTTATTATTTAGGAATGTATTTGCTACGAATTGATTAAAAACACTTGCTATATTATCCAATATCAATACCAAGATGCCACGCCCATTTATGGGTATAGTCCCCATACAAATATACCGTCCATTTTTGTAAGAAAATAGTTCTTATTTATGAAGATATTCACTCCAATCTGGGTAAAATCACTCCTACTGTCATCCTTTGAATGTACTACCGATATGACAAGGATCGGGTCGCTATAACATACAGACCCTATACAAACTTACCTTCTACTTTTTTTATTTGTTCAAGAAAATTTTTCTTATGTTATGTATAATTTTACATATATACTTCTAATATAAGCCCTAACTTGAGATGTCCCCACCCAACCTCTTTGCGGAAAATAATGTAACGTCACTGATGGTCATACAAGAACTAATTAAAATTTTGTGTGGTAGGTATTTGAGCTTCGGTTCTACCGAAGCTAACGCTTTTTCTTGTTTTTTGTTTTATCAGTGCACTACAGTGTAAAAAATATATACTTTTAATCGTAGTAATGGTTTTAAGGAATAAAGTTAGGGTTTCTTTTACATACGAATTTTTGAAATTCAATTAAAATGATTGACATAAAAATATTTTTTAATATTCAAAACCACGTGTTAAGATTTTAATAGCTACAAAACGAACGAAAATAATTTTTTTTGGTTTAAACATGGCTTTTAATTTTGAACAACACAACTACGCTGTAGAATAATGCAACAAATTTATAGGTGCAGTATTTTATGCAAATGCAACAAATTAACCATGACATGACATGACATTTATTCTATTCTATTCTATTCTATTTCATTAACTAACTGTTCTTTACAAGTTAAAATTAGTTTCATTTATTTTATTGTAACAAAAGTTGTGCATGCACACACACACACACACACCTTGTAACTTTTATATTTGTGCAAATAGCGCAAAACAGAAATCAATGTTTGTGCCTCGTTTGAGGGCAACGTACACAACAATCTAAACGATAAAAAGTATCTTTTGTGAAGCGCATAATTTATGAGTGTTCTATATAAAATATGTATGTAACTAATGATAAGTCACAGTGATTTGTTAAGCTTATCGTAACATGAATTTGTATCGTATAACTGCATTTGAAGTTTAAAAAAAAAAAAAAACTTGTTAGTTGCCTTTGCCCATGCGCGCTGCAAATAGTCGCAGTTTCCTGATTAAGAAATAAATCATGGACTACAAAATTAAAACATAAAACTTGTTAAATATTCAAACAATCCTATCAATTAGTCAAATGTATGAAATACCATAGAGATTTACGTTTATAACTGCAACTTAGTGACGCCTTCGGGCCAATAAACTATAACTAGAAGAGCCAAGCAGCGCAACTGCAACATGAGTAAAAATTTAAAGTTTGCAACATTTGCTTTATTGGAGCAATGAACGTTTATACTTACTTATGAATACATAGTAAGCAGCATACTCGTAGATAGATTGTTATGTTTAGTATGTAGCTACGTAGGAAGGCAGGCAGGCAGGCATCATGAAAACCAGAGTTAACGCATTGCGCATACGCCCCGTTGTCACTTGGTCACTAAACTACTACTGGCGACTTCTTGTTTGCATTTGGAAGCTGAACAACGAGACTTATAAATCATTATTGACGTTTTATTTTTTTTTTTTTTAACGGCATTAAGTTTCCTGACAAAGATCGCACGGCACGTGACAAGAAATATTGTTGTAGCTTTAAAGTGGTTTTTTGAATCTATGAATATTTAAACAAAAAACTCATTAAATTGACTATTAATTTGAAAAATTACTTGTAATCCTGTAAAATTCATTAAAAAAACATACAAAACACATTTGTATATGTGTGCATTCAGAGTATTATTATCAAACAACTTCTTTAAACATTTTCTTCTTTGCTGCATTCCCATTAGTTGGTAACAATTACTTTAAACAGTAGAATTAATTATGCAACTCAAAACACAAACATACAACTCATTTGTATATGTGTGCATTCATGAGTATTATTATCAAACAACTTCTTTAAACATTTTTCTTCTTTGTTGCAATCCAATTAGTTGATAAAAAATACTTTAAACAGTAAAATTAATTATGCAACTCAAAACACAAACATACAACTCATTTGTATATGTGTGCATTCATGAGTATTAACAACTAACTTCTTTGTACATATTTCTTCTTCTTCTTTAAACATTAAAATTAATTATGCAACTCAAAACACAAACATACTCATATTCATTTGTATATGTGTGCATTCATGAGTATTATTATCAAACAACTCCTTTAAACATATTTATGTTATTCTTTGTTGCATTCCAATTAGTTGGCAAAACAAATAATTCTAGAAGCATCAATGACAACAGAATGAACACATAAAATAACAAACTTTACAACTCATTGTGTATGCTTATGCTGCAAAAATAAAGGCGATCATAGTAATCAGCTTCGTAGCTAGTTTGCTTAACTTCAACGATTTTCACAAGTTGTAACATATTTTTGCGTACACATAAAACTTTATCGCTTATTTCCTGTTTGTAATTCACTATTTAGCGATCTTATCGTGTAAAATTGCAAAACAGGTTCGGTTCGGTTCGGTTCAGTTTGGTTTTGGTACGTTTCAGATAAATGCTGTCAACTCATCTTTGCCTCCTGCCTGGTAGATTGCACAAAATCGGTCAATGCGCTCGTTTAATTAACTGTAAAGCGTAAAATAACAACATTGCTAGTGCAAAAATTAAAAAAATAAAAATAAAAAAAAAAAAAGCTGGAATTTCACATTTGCGGTAAATAGAAATGTCAACCTGACTTGATATGAATTATATAAAGAAAAATATAACAAGTTGTAATTATCTTTTACTATAAAAGACATCAATGCGCTGTGATAATTTAATTTTATTGACAAGCAAGCCAAGTGAGAAAAAAACAAAATGAAATCTTTAAAAGAATCTTGTATTTACCAAGTCAGCACCAATGGCAACCACTCAATTGTTACGAAAAAAAAAAAATTTATCGCTTGATGTTTGGTTAATTGCGTCTCGTTGGTGTTAAATGTTTGCAACAGGCAACTTCAGCAACAACAACAAAGACGCCTCCCCTTTGCAATTAAGCAACAACAACAACAATAAGTGTTGCAAGTTGTATAGATTGGCTTAATGCCTAAACTATAGCAACAACAACAAACAACATCATCAACATCAACATCAAAAACATCAGATAGTGTTTGTATCTCAAATGATTACTTCCCGCATGCGTGTTGTGAATTTCGCTTAAGGATTTACATTAAAAGAACATTTAACGGCTTTGTACAATTGCTGTAGCTACTTTCTTTAACATATTTAAATTCAGATTGATTGTTTCTGATTTTATCTTAAAAATTGTCTAGATATTTGCGGATATACTAAATTTAATACAACAAATCGTTATCTATTGTCACATAATCCCAGCTAAAATATTGCCTTTTGTAAAAATACAAAACAAATTCTAGAGTATTTGAGATGTTGGCGCGTCCTGTGTTTACAGTTAATTTAAAAATAGTGTTGTAAGAAATGGAGATAGCGCGTACCAAACAAATTGTTGCGAGATAGAGATGTTTAGAGCGTCGATTAATCAATCACAGTGATCACAGTTACTGTGATTTTAAAACTACTGTGATTCTTGGAAAGTGATTTAGATTAGCCAATCTGCACTGCAGTGAGTAACTATAAAGTGGAGACTAGTATACGTCAGCTCTGAGTTCGTTGGAGCCTCGATTCCGTAGATGCCGTAGTTAATTTTATGCCTTGGGAAAAAAGTTTTAGTGTTTCACTGCAGTGCAAACTTAGAGAAGAAGGTCCAAAAGGCCAGTGTTGCTATGGAAAACTTGACTTGAAAGACTGTGGTCCAAGCACATATTGCAACATAGCTCCTGTAGTTGAAAGTTGTGATTTAATCACAGTTTCTCTCATTCATTGTATGTAAGTGTATGAATGATTTTAGAGTTATCTGTGATTTTAGAGCTAACTGCGATTTAATCACAGTTTCTCTCATTCATTTTATGTAAGTGTATGAATGATTTTAGAGTTATCTGTGATTTTAGAGCTAACTGCGATTTAATCACAGTTTCTCTCATTCATTGTATGTAAGTGTATGAATGATTTTAGAGTTATCTGTGATTTTAGAGCTAACTGCGATTTAATCACAGTTTCTCTCATTCATTGTATGTAAGTGTATGAATTATTTTAGAGTTATCTGTGATTCAATCGCTGTTTGCTCATTCACTGAAGTAAGTAAGTGATTTTAAAGCAAATAGTGATTCAAACGTTTTTTGCTCTTTCACGCGGTCTAAGTAAATACGTGATTTTAGTGCTAACTGCTCAAACACAAACAGCGATTCAAACGCTATTGTAACTCTGTTATGCTGTCACAGTGGAACGTTGTGATTTATAAATCGATTTGAAAAACATCGCAGAAATCAATTTTTTGCTCATCATTACTAGCGAGAGCTGTCTAATAACTATTTAAAAAGCAGTTAATGATCGTTTAAATTTTTAAAGTCGCTTTGAAGCATAGATTGTCGTGAACTATGATAAGAACAGCTGATTCTAATAAAAATATATTTAAAAACAAGAAAAAACGTTAACTTCGGTGGAACCGAAGCTGAAATACCCGTTACACAACACTTTTAATAGTTTATATGTTCACCAGGTGCTTAGATTAAATTTCACGATGAATTTGGTCAAATTTGTATGGAGGCTTTATGTTATATTTGCCCGATCCTTACCACATAGAAAGTGTTCACTTAGGTGGACATTGGAATTGATTTTACCAAATTTAATTGAATTCATTCAGAAATAGTAAATGTTTTGATATAAAAACTCAAAAATGGGCGGTAAGTTTGTATGGAGGCTATACATAAAAATGGGCGTGGCGCCTTAGATTTAACATTGGATGATATAAAAAATGTTCTTACCGTATTTGGATTAAATATATTCATAAATAATACGTATTTTCATACAAAAATCGAAAAAGCGGTAAGTTTGTATGGGGGCTATATCTAAAAATGGGCGTGGCAACATTCTTTTGATATTGGATGCCATTAGAAGTGTTTTTACCCTATTTTGTAGTAAAAGCATTTATAAATAATAACTTTTTCATACAAAAAGTCGAAAAAAGTGGTAAGTTTGTATGGGGGCTATATCTAAAAATGGGCGTGGCACCTTGGTTCCGGTATACAAACTAACTAGGAGCACAAAAAGCTTAAGTTTCGAATTTCAGGTCAATATCTTTAAAACTTTCCGAGTAACAGCCATCGCAACAGACAGACGGACAAAAAAAAAATGGCTAAATCGATTCGTCTCATCGAGCTGATTAATAATATATATACTTTATGGGGTCTCCGATGTCTCCTTTAATGCGTTGCAAACTTTCGGACAAACTGAATATACCCGTTTACACTTTGTATAACGGGTATAATAACATTTTAAATGACACTAAAAAACTTTAAAACATATCGTTCAGCTCTCGTTGTAAGCATTTGTAGCACGCAAAGAAAAGAACTTATCAAGCAACGCAAATATAGCGCGCACATTGAACATTGCCACAAAATTGAACATCGATCGCATAAACTGGACATGCACGCGCTGCATGTGGATGAGATCAATTTCTTTTACGTTTTCCTGTTGCTGCTTCACATAAATTTCACGATTTGCATAATGCCACAATCCAAGTTCATACTATATACCGCTGTGTTGCTCCATTTACTCGAGTGCAGCTCCCGACATATCTTTTGGTTTTAGTCTTGCTGCTTTTTTTGTAACTATTTCCCGCTGTAATTTTATGTAAATCGGCAGCAAACAAAATTATATTGCAACATTTAAAATGGGCTCTATTTTTTTTTTTTTTTTTTGTTGCCTTTGTACAAATATTTGTGGGCTACATTGAGTGGGTATTTTTTGTTTTTTTTTTTTTTTTTGTTTCGTATTTCGCTGCACTTCTAAATTATACAAACCAATTTGAAATTGGGCGTTCAATGCAGGCTACTGCAATTTTTGTAAGAAACAAAACGAGTCAATATTTGTAGGTCGTCGGCATCTAATCAAATAAATGCCAATAAAAAAATTGTTACAGGAAACTCGAACTTAAAATATATTGACAACTTAAACGAATTGCCATTTAGAAAATATGATATACGCATATTAAGTATACGCCCCCCGTCAGGCGTACGAACATACGCCGTAGGAAGTTTACGGTGCGATTGCAATAATTTTTTATTTTCTTTTTTTTTTTTTTTTTTTTTTTCGTTTGCTTGCTACCAATTTCCATTTGCAATTTATCTGATTGAGCATAATTCAAGACTCCGTTGCAACGAGTCCAACGGCAATCAACGACGAACAATGCAGTCAGGCACTTTGCTGCTACAATTTTATCGCATACGTTCGAAATCGATCGTTTGGTTTAGTTGCTTAGTTGATTAGTTGATCGTTACATTATTGTTTGATCGTTATATGATAGCCTTAAGCACTTCACACACACACACACACACACAAACACACATGTTGCCTTGGTGTTGCTGAAGTAAGTAAATAGAAACTCATAATGCGGCGCCCATGCAACTACCGCAAATATTTTTTTTTGTTTCTGATTAATTCGCATCTAAAGCCTCTAAGTGCTTTTTGGAACATCACTCTTAAGTTGTGTTGTGCTTACATGAATATAGTGGTTTAATGTATTATAAATATCTAATGTCTATAATGATTGCACGCTTTTAAATTGGCTTTTAAATTTATGCTTGCGCATTGGGACTAATGCAGATAATTTGTTAATATTAATGTAAACGTGTGATTAAACGTTTTTGTTGTTGAAAAAACATGCTTAATTAGTGCAAGTATAACAGAATATTAAGGTTTAATAATACAAAAACAATTATATGAATACACGATTCAAATAACTCAAGTGTACTGCAACTTAACTCGACTCATTATATTTCGGTACAAATCGACTCGAGTGTTTTGTTTTAAATCGAGTTGGGTACACAATTGAATTAATCGTATACTCGGTAAAGTTAATCGGATACCAGGTTAAGTTGAACGGATACTCGGTTACTTTAATCAGATAATCGGTTAAGTATTTCGGGTAATCGGCTAAGTTGATCGGATACTCAGTTAAGTTAATCGGAAACACGGTTTAGTTAATCACTCGGTTAAATTAATCGGTTACTCGGTTAAGTTAATCGGAATCTCGGTTAAATACTTCGGATAATCGGCTAAGTTGATCGGTTACACGGTTAAGTTGATCGGATACTCGGTGAAGTTAATCGTAAATTCGGTTAACTTGATCAGATGCTCGGTTTTGCTATTCGATACTCGGTTAAACTTCGGATAATCGGCTCAGTTAATCGGAATCTCGGTTAATTACTTCGGATAATCGGTGAAGTTGATCGGAAACTCGATTATGTTGATCGGATGCTCGGTGAAGTTAATCGGATACTCAGTTAAGCTAATTGGACACTCTTTTATGTTAATCGGATACTCGGTTAAGTACATCGGATAATTGGTTAAGTTAATCGGAATGTCGGTTAAGTACTTCGGATAATCGGTTAAGTTAATCGAAAACTGAGTTAAGTTTTTCGGATACTCGATTAAGTTAATCGTGTACTCGGTTAAGTTAATCAGATACTCGGTTTAGTTAAACAGATTCTCGGTAAAGATAATCAGATACTCTGTTAAGTTAATCGGGTGCTCCTTTTATTTAGATCGAATTACAGTTTAAGGTGATCGAATACTCGACTAAGTTAATCGGATACTCGGCTAAGCGGCTTGAGTTTATTATGACTCGATTATAATCACACTATTATGCATATTGATAACTTAGAATATTTACAAAGTAAACTTGCGAAAAATGGAATTGAAATGAAATTGAATTAAGTTTTTTAAGCTTATAAGTCAAATTTTTTTTTGCCAATAAAATTTTTCCAAATTTCACAAAAAAAAAATCTATAAAAACTACACGCAATGTGTGTGGTTCTCACTACTAAAAGATTAAATTTGCATTACCTTAAGTTAAAAAAAAATATTGAATTTTTATAAAAGTGCATCTTAAATCTAAAAATATAGTTCTAAGGCGTGTTTATTACATAACAAGTGTGAACATTATTCTTTTGCATTCAAACAATTTAAAAACAACAAAAAAAAAAAAAAAATAGATACCAACAAACCCAAACGCAGCACTTTAATATCGATTTTGTAACGCCTCAATTTTATTGCTATAAGTGCAAAAATAATTATAGTGCAACAAGAAACCGCAAACATAATAAATGATTTTTATGAATGCCAAATTACTAAAGCTATTATTATGCATACAATACGAGTAATGTAATGCCAACGGCCAGATTCACATGCAATGAAAATAATTTAAAAATCTTTATAGTTCGTATAGATAGATTAGCTATAGATACAAATGTATCTACAGTTGTATTGTATTGTGCTGCAAAAAGAGGAACGAACAGATAAATAGAATATTATAGATGAGTTTATGGCATGCGGTTTATTTAGTTTTATTTAACAAAAATAGTTATTTTAATGACTGCCTAAAAAAGTGTATATGAAGAGTTCATTGAACTATTTTAAAATAAAAATATATAACAAAAAAAAAAATTTTTTTTTTTTTTTTTTTTTTTTTTTTTTATATTAATTTTTTTTTTTTTTTTTTTTTTTTTTTTTTTTTTTCCTTTTTTTTTTTCTTCTCCTGTTTTTATTATTTTTTTTTTTTTTCTCCCTCTTTTTTCTTTCCCAAATTTTCCCCTTTTTCCCCTTGCTTATAAAAATTAGCTTAACATAATTTTTGCGTGACAATATTAGATCATCAGAAGGTTTTTTTTTTTTTTTTTTTTTTTTTACAATGAACACATGCAATAAAAATATCATTAAATGTAATTTAAAGTTATTATGAAATTTTGTTGAAGCGTAGAGAATTGTAATTTTATTTATTTAATTTTTTTTTTAAAGTAGCTACTAAATGATTATTTTTTCTTATTTAAAAAAAAAAAAAAATATTAAGGTGTATTGTAACTTTTTCTCAAAATCGAACTCCTATTTTCAAAAAGCATTTTTTCTATGAAAGGTTCTGGCATGCTTAAAATAATGAGCTATAACATCCATAAAGTTGTCTCCTGCTTCTCTAAATTCAAGACACTTATATTCTATACCTTGTCCTGGTCATTGGTAGATAGTTTGAATGGACCAATCTTGTTTAATTTTAAGCTGAAAGTAAAAAAACACAACGCCAAAAACAAAGTTGTCGCTATGGGGCATACAAAAGTATTGTTGCTTCGTAGACAAAGAAGAAAAATATGAAAGAAATGATGCAAAATTTACACAAATAATTTTTTCTTTTCATTTTTTCTTCCTTGTCTACAAAGTAACAACACTTTTGTATGATACGTATGACAAGAATAAAATAACATTATTAGCATAGGACTGCTCTATACACCATATCTATAAATAATTCACCGTTTATTCTGATCTGAATGCAATTAATTAGCTTCTAAGTAAATTACCTTTGCAACACCGACAATAACAACAATTAAATACCAATTATAGTTGCGTAATTAGTTTTAAACTACTGCTTGGGCGTGTTAGAATACATAATTAAGTAGTTTTAATTACTACTTTTGCAAGACTGTTTCGAACTAAAAAAAAAAATTCACAATTTTTTTTTTTTAACTATAAAAGACATTTAAAAGCAGCTAAAATTGCAAAGCAGATAGTATTATCCTTTACAGCGAAGATGTCTAGAGCGGAAAAAATTTTTGTGCAACCAAAAAACGCAAATATGCAAACTGCATATTTTGGTAACTTTTGGCCATTTTTAGAAGATTTTTGGCCGGTATTTCGCGAGCGTAGACAACCGCAACATTGTACGCCGTATTATTGTCGTTATCATTTAAAGTAGGACTTTTTTTGAATTTTATTTTTTACAAAATTTTATACAAATTTTAAATATTTTAGTCAAATTTGGAGTTATCCCAATAAAAAAGCATGGAAGAGCATGCAGTATCGCTGTATACATTATTTCTTATTGATCAATCAGTGCATAATGTTACTAACATTAATATTCGGCATACAGGAATCGACAACATTTGTGGATATTGGCGATGATATGGTTTGGATAATTGGTGTAAGTTTTTTTTTTTTTAAATATATTTGTGCTGTTCACGATGTCTAGCATGAGTGCATAAAAGAATAAGTGCAAACGATTGCAACAACAATTAACATAAAAGAATATTTGCAATATTTTTTATGCACGCATGCTAGACCTCGTGAGTAGCACAATTATATTTTTTATTAAAAAAAAAATAATTTATTTATACACAGATTGCATTGATTGCATCAAAAAACTGGTATACACATTTTCGTGCTGATCACATCGATGAAGTAATCGATGATTTTGAACGTTTTTTTCATTACTATGGACATTTGCGCGATGATGTTGAAATTCATGATTTACAGCGTCAATTTTTTATGGCTGGTTTTGGCATACAATGCAATGTTGGTGGTTTACTACTACTACTCAATCTGGCCATTTGTTCACAGCCACTGTGGACACATCAGTTTTTGCCCTTTCATTCCGTTTATCCCTTTGAATGGCATAATTCGCATAAGAATCCATTAAGTCATTTATTGCTTTATATAATGCAATGCATTATGTCTTTATATAATTTGAGCATCATACTTGAAATCGATCTTTTGGGAGTGGCTGCATTTGCGCAGACTGCTTTAAATTTGAAAATACTTTGCATTGAATTGCGTAAACTAAGTAAGCCGCATGAAAATGATGCAATATTTCGTAAAAAATTATACGAAGTGGTGCAATTTCATCAGCAGATAATATGGTAAAAAATTATTATATTAAAAAAAAAAAAAAATTTAAAAAGTTACTACTTTGCAGCATTGTTGAAAAAACGAATAGAGTATTCTATGGTTCTTTTATTATACAATTAGTTGCCAGTTTTCTAATGGTCTCATTATCAGCTTTCGAAGCAATTGCTGCTAAGGATGATCTACAAATTGCTGCAAAATTTGTAGTTTTTATGTTAGCCGTATTTGTACAACTATCACTTTGGTGCGTAGCCGGCGATATGGTCTTTAATCAGGTGCGTACTTAAATTTTAATTAAAAAAATTTTATTACTTGGATATTTTTTTTTTTTTTTTTTTTTTGATCATTGTAGTCGCTTGAAGTTGCACAAGCTGCTTTTGAAATTACTGATTGGCATACAAAATCTGCGGTTTTGCAACGCGATATAATGTTTGTCATACAACGTTCGCAGAAACCATTATTCTATGTCGCTAAACCATTTCTACCATTTACATTGGCCACATATACAGTGGTAAGTAGCAAATAACCCAAAAGTATCTTGTATCTAACATCTAATGCAAACAAAAAATATTAATTTTTATTTTATTGTAGATACTTAAACAGTGCTATACGATTCTAGCACTTTTACGAGAATCAATTGATTGAAAATTTTTATTGCAGCATAAAATATTGAAAATTAATTTTAGAATATTTCTTACAAAAGTTTTTTGTTACACTCGGCACAAATACGCTTAGTGTTAATAGGTATAATCGGGTATTATCAGTTTGTCGTAAAGTTTGTAACGCTTTAAAAAAAGCCTTGTAGACGCCTCTCATTTTATATATGTTATGTACCTTATATATCACTTATATATTCACGTCAAATTGGACAAAAACACTTCTTATTTCAACCCATATACTTTAGCTCCCATACAAACTTATCTCCAATTTCTGACTTCTTGTCAAAAAAAAAAAAAAAATGCTGTGTTGAAAGAAGGTTCAATCGAGCTATGTCTGTCCCACCGTCCGTCCGTCTTGCACGTTTGAAACGTATTAACTTAAAGACTATACGAGGTGTGTTCAAAAAGTATCGCATATTTTGTGTTTTTTTTTTTTTTAAATTATTTATTTATTCATGAATATTTATTTTGTCCCCTTCAAAGTAATCCCCTCCCGATAAAATACACCTATGCCAACGTTTTTTCCAATCCTCGAAACATGCCAAATAGTCCCTTTCCGGTATAACCATCAGCGCCTTCTTCGATTTAGCTTTTATCTCCTCAATCGACTCGAAACGCGTTCCCCGGAGTGGTCTCTTGAGTTTTGGGAATAGCCAGAAGTCACACGGTGACAAATCAAGTGAATACGGTGGTTGTGAAACGATATTGGTTGGATTTTTGGCAAAAAAAGTAACGAAAAATCAGTACAGTTCTTAAACAAAAAATCATCATTTTCGTACCAACCGCGACTTGACACTTTTGAGGCCCAAAACATCCTTCAAAATTGTATTAATTGATCCTTTCGATACGCTACTTTCATCAGCAATGTCTCTCATAGTTAATCGACGGTGTGCAAGCACTAATTCTTTTACTTTTTGGATGTGAGCATCGTCCGTTGAGGTCGATGGTTGATCAGGGAGCTCTTCGTCTTCAACACGTTCGCAACCTTCTTTCGACAATTTATACCAATCAAATGTTGTTGATTTTGGTAGAGCTCGGTCCCCATAAGCCTTCTTCAACATTTTTATTCCATTTATTCCATTCAGAAAAAAATTTGATACAGGTTCTTTGATCCATTTTTTTGAATAGATAAAAATCGAAGACGATCCAAAACACTGAACATTCAAAATGTCCGAGCTTGTCGGCATAAGTGAGAGATATGAGTACCAACATAACGCCACAAAAAAATCGAAATTCGAACGTAACCTGCGAAAATTCAAAATTAGCGATAATGTTTGAACACAACTCGTATAGAAATTTAGACTTTAGAGCCGTCAAGAGATCACTTACAACCTGTTTTTTTAGGGTATATTAAGTTTGTGCAAATGTATGTAACAGTTTGAAGAAGGCTTGACCCTATAAAGTATAACATATAAATTCGTGATTAGCATTCGAATCGATATAGCACTGTCTGTCTGTCTGTCTATGACATATGAAAACGATTAACTCGGAGTCTATAAGAGATCCAGCATATTTAGAACTTTGACTCTCCTAGGCCGTCAAGTGATCACTTACAAACGGGTTCTATCTACGCTCAATTTATGGGGTACCCCCTATTATTATTATTATTGAAAACCCAAGTTTAGTCTGAACACTATTTATTCTGTATACTACTAAATTGCTAAATTTGGCTCATTATATGGTTCCAAAATATGGCACCAGATTGGAACCAAGTTACTCGTAGTCGAACCTACTCAACTGTAATATTCTTTCTTGTTATTTCGATATTTTTAGCATAGAAACATATGCTAACTATATGAACCTCAACTTGTTGTCTAAACCTGGGCTGTATCAGGCCATTGACCACAATCCCAAAAGAAAATATCTTCGCTCATTTAAAATTTGATGTGTCGGGTATTTGAGCTTTAGTAAAGTTTATTTTTTTGTTTTTATTATTATTTTTTTTTTTTTTTTTATAGAGAATATCTGAACAGCACTCATTTTACTTAACGCTTACACCAAACTAATTTTTAATGATTAGAATTTTATAGAATTGTAAAATTTTCTAATGAAGAGTTTATTTAAAATAAAATTAACCATTCTCATGGCATTCCATAACGCAACTAGCATGTGAATTTTTACGAATTGATTATATACTTTCTTTTAGCTAGAAATTATATAAGATCCAGTATGTGCCGAAGTAGTAAAACGACAAAAGCGTTACAAGCTTCATATAATTATCTAATGCATACTTAATAAGTGCATTGCATTGCTTTCCTGTGTGGCCAGAACTAGTTAGCATTGAACTTCAGCTAACAAGATATGTGGTAAGTACAAATGGAACATGTTCTCACACATCATAAATTCAGCTACAATGTTATGGAATAGCAATGGAATTTTTTTTTTTTCTTTAAATACAAAAACAAAATTCACTTCCTTCCTGCAGTCGCAAAGCAGCTACTTATTCAATCAAACTCTTTGAATGCATCAAATCATTAAGACTGAAGATACACATAATAAAGTGTATTTTAAGTGCAATAAATACGAGTTACATGTCGTTGAACACTTCATCGATCGTTCAGTTTCTGAGTATTATAAAAAAAAGAGAAAAAACGCTAAGCCAACAACGAGGCGCTAGGGTTATCGATGAGTGCACTTGACTGTTTATGCGGCATGCAATAACAAAATCTTAAGCACACTAACAATCCAAATGAAACGCCTGCGAACAACAATTCGCTAGTCACGATATTTTTTTTTTTTTTACGTTCTTCATCTTGATCTTGACCACTTGAAGGCTAGTGGTAGTAGTACGCTGCTAATGTGAAGGAGTAACTGGTTAACCAATAAACAAGCCGGCACAGTGCGGCACAGCACAATCTGTGGCCACATGAGTGCGGGTGCATATTTTGCGCTTAACATTTTTGAAGATGTGTACTCGTATGCAGACTCAAACGGAGGTTGTCTTCACTTTGACTAATGTTTGTTTTATTTGTTAATCTTTAGCCAGAAGCTAAGAGTTTCCTTTTCTTTTTTCTTTTTTTTTTTTTGTATAAATATTTACAATCGTGCACTTATGTCGCTAAAGTTAAGGCGCGAAACATTTACGTTTATCTTAACAATAAAATCTTGCTGAAAATTTGTTGGCGCTTGCTTTTCTTGTTTTGGGATTTTCTTTTGAATTGCATCGTGATTTTTTTTTGGCCAAGTTTAAAGGTTAAATGATTTTACATGCATAAATATTTGCTTGGAATTATGTTGAACTATTGACAAGATATTGACTTCAATGGTTTAAATTGAGAAAGTATTAAATAGCTTGTTTGATGTTATAAAAATATGTAATACTGGCAGCCTTACGCCTCTTAACAAAAATGTCTGAGCTTCATGCCTACAAAATGGTTATGGTTCAAATTTGCAAACTCACTCACTCACTTGAAAGACGTGTCTGGGGTTCGAAAATGTAATACTGGAAATGTTTTTAACTTTTTTCGTTGCTAAGATCTGAAAAGAAAGTCTTATGAAAATTCGAAATCTACACCGTTACTAAGAAATAAAATTCGAAATTTAATAAATCTCAACACTCAATAAAAATCGGAACAATTTCGTACTATGTACAAAACCTATTCGTACAATGTACGAAATCTTTAGAGGCACCTTTTAACGTACGATTTTGTGAAATACATATTTAGGCTCCTAGCCCAAATTGTTTCTAAGAAATACAATTGGGAATAAAAAAAAAACCTGAACAGTTTCGTACTGTGTACAAAACCTATTCGTAAAATGTACAAAATATTTAGTATAGCCGCATGATTTTGTGTCATACATATTAAAGCTTCTAGCGCACGTTGTTACTGAGAAATACAATTGGGAATTACATACATAGGTCTCTATACTTAAAAAAATTCGAATCACTTATGTACTATATAGAAAACAAATTCGTACAATGTACGAAATATTTATTTTTTGTTTTAAACAAAATGGAATTGAGCCTTAAAATAATTTTTTTGAACGCTAAGACTTCGCATAATTATGAATTAAAAAAGATCCACAGACAATTGAAATATTTTATTACTAGTAGGTACCCGCGGCTTTGCCCGCGTTTTTTTTTTTTTTGCTTCTATTTGGTGGCTAAATATAAATTGTTCAAAAAATTTCGTATCAAATTTTGGAATTTCACTAAACACGACTAATCATCTTTCAAATGCGCCCAGTTTCAAGTCTCTACATCTATTCAATCCAAATGTATGACTTTTTCTTCAAGGCTCTCATTTTCTAAAATCCTGTCTAAGTGCTCACCTGTAATAAAAAAAAAAATTGGTCAAAAAATCTATATTGGGTCCACATATGGGTAACAGGTCCAAATTCCGGAAATCCCTTTAATACCTTGAAAGCCAAAAATGTTTTTAGCCATCTTTCAAATGAGCCCTGTTTCAAGTCTCTGCGTCTATTCACTCCAAAGATACGGCTTTTTCGGTTTTAAGGCCCCCATTAGGCGCAGGATCAAAATGTTTCAAAATCCCGTCTTATTACTCACATGAATAGTGATGTGTCCTAAAGAATTGTAATACATCATTTTGTTCTATTATTAATAGTTCTCGCAGCGCACGCGATTGAAGGAATTTTTTTGTTTATTTTTTAACAACTTGGGTTAGATTATTCAAGTTTTAGTAAGCATCCCTAATTTTTTTGAAAATAAAACATAGCCTATGTCACTCGGGAATAGTGTAGCTTGCCAACGGTGAAAGAATTTTTTAAATGAGTGCAGTAGTTTCGGAGCCTATTCATTTCAAACAAACAAACAAACAAAAAATCAAACATTTCCTCTTTATAATATTAGTATAGATAATATCTTGCAACATGTGAAAATTTAATTACGTGGTTCTGTTCATTACGGAGGTATTTCAATGAGCTCTACATTTCAAAAAACTCTAAACCATGGCAAAAATATTTATAATATTCCGGGCTTCACACACTTCAAGATGTTGCCAAAATTCTTTTTTTTTTTCATATTATTTCTCAAAATGCTCTAGCTCTAAATTTTTAGAAATTCGCCAATACTAATTATATTCGATTATAGAATTTATTTACCCAAAAAATAAACATAATTTAGTTCGTTATGCTCTCAATTTCAATATAATTAGTATTTAATTCATTTACAAAACACTAAAATCATTAAAAAATCAAAAGAAATATTTTCGGTTTAAAATAATAAAGAAGGTCAACATTAAAATATTTGCTTTGTATGCTATGAAGTTCATTACTGCCGGACATCAATGTATTAATTTATATTATTATATTAATTTTTCACTCAATATTTTTTGACGGAAAATTGACCTCAACAAAGGCCAAACTTAGTGATATGTAGCTGAAAAAATTTTGAAAACAAAAAAAAAAATTATTTATTTAAAAATTTTTGCAAAACTATTTTTTTTTTTTTTTTTTTTAGATACTTCCGGTATGCATATTAGTAACTAGAATTTTTTTTTTTTTTTTAAATATTTTTGAATAAAAGTTCTCTAGTTCCGCTTAGTTTAGTTTGCCTAGATTAACACGAATTGTTGATAATTTCAGGGGTGCATAAAATTATGCGCATTCTAGGGTTAGGCATATACTATATAGTATGTATGTATGGTAACAGTTGATATGTATACCCAACCTTCAGCAAACAGCATCTGCTACAATGGCATTTAAGAATGATTAAAGCTTTTTTTCTCTATTTTTTTATTGACGTTTTGTACATTATGACCACAATAGTGGTAGACAAATAGCCTCGGATTCATTCAAACGTAAACAGCAGCAGCAGCAAAAAGATACACACATGTAGCGGCTGGTCAACAACTTCAAAAAAAAAAAATTTAACTCTGCTCATTTATCGCATACAAACGTAAGCGCAAACTACACCCACATCATAGGCGCGCGTAGTACGCTCTTCTAAAAAACAAAAAAAAAAAACTCCGGGTATTTCCAACTAAAAATATGTACATACGTTCGTGCACAGATCGAATCTGACAATAAAAAAAAAAAAAAAAAAGATACATTTGTCGGGGCGTAACCGGCTCATACAATTATTACACCTGCAAACACACACAGCAAAACGCGCACTCCCAACTTTGGCGCTCAGTTTCACATACATCGCAACGGTTTGGAGTGAGTTGTTGTTGGTGGTGAAGTTTTTTGTGCTTTATGCTCGAACTGATTTACATTTGAATTTAAAAAAAAAAAATAAAAAAAAAAAAAAAAGTTCGAATTTTTTATTGTGTATGAAGTTTTGCTTTTGTCTGCGCATCTAATTAATTTTTATTCTGTCATAGTATTTACTCTAAAATATATCGTTAAATTCTTTTGTTTGCCATTGCAGATGGTAATCGCTGTTGCTGCTGCTGCTGCTAAATGCTGCTACTGCGTTTAATTTTTCAAAAATGTACAATTTTCCATTAAAACTATTAACATTTTCAGTTTGTCGCGAAAATTTCTAACGATCGGTCGAGTTTACTGCTGCATTAGATGCGTAGAAATTCTATTTAAAAAAAAAAAGAAATATATCCTTGAGATACATAAAATTAATACAATTAATTATTAAACAAAAAATAAAATAAAGTGGCTTAATTTAAAATAAAATAAAATAATTTGGAAAACAAAAAAAATCTAACATAAATATTTTTCAAAATAATTAAAAACCATTTAAAATAGTAAAAAGTATAAAATCTACATAAATATATATTTTTTCGAATTCTAAAAGTACGTCAAAGTGTCACTGAAGTATAAGCGATTTTTTTAGTGTATACTATAAAATAAATAATAATTAAGTAAACAATTTATATTTACATAATTAACATAAAATATAATATATATAAAATAATTAGAATACATTAAAAAAAATTAATTATTTAAAAATTTGTTTAACATTACAAAAACATTAACAAACGATTTCAAATTGGTTAAACATCAAAAACAAAATTTACAAACGGTTTCGATTTTCACTTTCAGTGAAATTCTTACGAAGTGCATGCGTACAAAACTTTTAAGAACTTTTAGTTATTCATTTTTAAGCTAATTCGTAAAAAAATTAACAAAAAGTAACAGTGAGTAAAATACACTTTTATAAAATCTTACAAAAGCGAATACCAGAACACAAATAATTTTCAGAAAAAAAAAAAAACAAATTTTAATTTTATTTATTTAAAAATTAAAACAAAAACAAGTTATTAAAGAGTTTGCTACTGGTTAGCAATTGATATTTTGTGTTAATATTACGAAACATAGACATATTTTAGCGAAAAAATTCTCATTATTTTAGAAATTTACAAAAAAATAATAATTTCTTATATAACCTTTTTAGCGATCAGTCAAATAGTTCGTAGTCATATGCATTTAACGATATTCTGTCTGTCTGTCCTTTCGCACCCCATCAGAAGTAACAACAAACGCAATACTATCAACACATTTAATAAACGAAAAAAATATATTCCAAACTGGCCTAAATCTAACACTTATTATATATGACCGCCATATAGTCGCTATTCTAAATTTCAAAAACATTTTTTGAAGATTATAATTAATAGTTTTAGAGAAGCTTCTAAACCAGGAAAGCGCAACTTCAACTGCTTCAACTATTTGTATTCAAAAATTTTGAAAACAAACTTAAATACTAAACTGTGTACAGGGTGTCTCAAAGTCAAGCATACTCGACTACAGCATACATATATCTTTTTTTCTATTGTTCAGTAATTTATTGTCATATTGACTTGATCCTGTGAATTATACTTTTATAGTTCGTTTTCAATGTCTTTTGCGTTCGCGTTAGCGTTGATTTCGATAGCAACAGGTTAACGCGAACGCAAAAGCCAGTGAAAATGTACTAATAAAATAATAGCTTAGAACAGCTCAAATATTTTAATCTATTTTTATTTAATTTATATTTTTTTAGTGCTAGTCTATAAGCTAATATTTTGATATTCTATGCATGTAGCTACTATGAATAACTAAAATTTGTGATCTCTATAAAAGAAAATATTTCATTAGGTATGAAATATAACATATCAGGAATGTCATACACATCACTTTCGATCATATTTTTGCTAGAGATTTGGTTAAAAAAAAAAGTAGATGAAATGGACATTCTGTTTCTTTTAATATGTTAAATGTGTCTGTAAAAAAAAATGTTTTTTTTCAAGAATGTACGAGGTGTGTTCAAAAAGTATCGCATATTTTGTGTTTTTTTTTTTAATTATTTATTTATTCATGAATATCTATTTTGTCCCCTTTAAAGTAATCTCCTCCCCATAAAATACACCTTTGCCAACGTTTTTCCAATCCTCGAAACATGCCAAATATCTCCTCAATCGACTCGAAATGCGTTCCCTGGAGTGGTCTCTTGAGTTTTGGGAATAGCCAGAAGTCACACGGTGCCAAATGAAGCGAATACGGTGGTTGCGGAACGATATTGATTGGATTTTTGGCAAAAAAGTCACGAAAAATCAGTACAGTTCTTAAAAAAAATCATCATTTTTGGTACCAACCGAGACTTGACACTTTTGAGGCCCAAAATTGTATTGATCCTTTCGATACGCCAATTTCATCAGCAATGTCTCTCATAGTTAATCGACGGTGTGCAAGCACTAATTCGTACTTTTTGGAGCTCTTCGTCTTCAACACGTTCGCAACCTTCTTTCAACAATTTACACCAATCAAATTTTGTTGATTTTGGTAGAGCTCGGTCCCCATAAGCCTTCTTCAACATTTTTATTCCATTTATTCCATTCAGAAAAAAAAAATTTGATACAGGTTCTTTGATCCATTTTTTTGAATAGGTAAAAATCGAAATCAAGCAAAGCAGCTGTCAACAATTTAGTGAACATTCAAAATGGCCGAGCTTGTCGGCATAAGTGAGAGACATGAGTACCAACATAACGCCACAAAAAAATCGAAATTGAAATATACATAACCCGCGAAAATTCAAAATTCGCGATAATGTTTGAACACACCTCGTAACGTCATATCTCTTTACGTTTTTTACCAAATATCCAGCAAAACTCGTAGCGATTTGATATCAGTCAAAACAGAATTATAACACTACTGATAGAATGCATTTTATCTATAAGAAAGTTCTACTCTAAGAATTTTACTTATTCCTTCGAAACTTAATTTGAATAATTTTCATAAAAAAGGCAACTATAGTACATATTTGAGGGACTATAGTATTATTTTTTTTCAAATAATTTATACAATTTAGCCGAAGTTTTTTTTTTTTTATTTTAATTTATTTAAGTATTTTTTAATTTATTTTTTTTATTTATTTTTATTTGGTTTTTTATTAAAATATTTACATTCAAAAAGAAACATTGGATCTCATAAACATCAAGTTCACAACCGCAACTCAATATTGTCTGCCCGACAAAATAACGGTGTACTCATTTTGGAAAATAGCATCATAAAATTAAAAAAAAAATAGAAAATGAGCACAGAAAGCCCACCTATTTTACTACAACAAAAATATATAAAAAGCTGCATTCTAATTATTTGAATTAAAAGAAACACCTTCTTTTTATTTATTTATTTTTTTTTTTGAAAAGAACAAAGAAATTTTAGTAGCTTTATGTCGAGGCAAATGCCAATGCCGCATGCAGTAAAAGTTGAAAGCCAACCAGTCTGTCAGTCATTTTGATACAGAATAAAGTGAGTGAAATGTCAAATAGTGACAGTTGACATTTCGACAATAAATAAATAAATTTTTTTTTTTTTTTTTTTTTTTTTTTTTTTGTTAAAATGCGCCACTCTTTTTTTCCCTTTTCGATTTATTTTTCTTTTTTTTTTTTATGTTTTTCGAAGCCTTCATTTGTAATACGCAATACAATAGAACACCGGAAATAACATCCGGTGTTATACTAAAACTTATATAGGATCGATTCGGTCGATTCCATTATTAATGTTGAGCTGAATATAGATAATCGCGCAGTCAACATTACGTTACGCATAGTGCACATTATAAACCATCAAAAAAAAGAGTTTGGTTTGGTTTGAATTCTAGCTTCAATTTGAGTTTAATTTCGAAATCATTTGCTGTATAATTTTGATTGATATTGAGGTCGTTGAGTGTGTACATGAATGTACATATGTGCCAATATTTTAGAAATAGTTTTAAACTTATTATTTATAATTAAGCACGCATCATTTTTTTTTTTTTAAATATTATATTTAATGTTTTTTAATATTTTTTTTCCAGTTTAATTTAAATTATAAAATTAGACCAATGACAATATAATGCGTCCTAAACTGAAATTCTAAACGTTAAAAAAACTATCTTTAAAAAAAAAAAAATATTATTTTTATATTGATTGCTCATGCATTAATCGAGCAAAATGTTAACTTCAAAACGGCAAATTAGTTATATAATTTTATTGGCTTTATTAAGCCTAAACTTCAAAGGAATTTATGGTAAGTTTGATTTTATATAAATTAAATTTTAATTAAATATTAGACCACAACAGTAAAAAATTAATTTGAATACAGAGTTTATTCGATTTAAATTCGAAATAAATTAAATTCGGCTAATTTTCAAACGACTCGAACAATTCAATTATTTTTTTTAAATAACCCGAATTGATACGATTAATTCATTTTAACGACTTGATTAAAAAATTCCTAAATAACTCAAAACGATACGATTCATTTTTTTAACGGCTCAAAACATTTCGACGCATTTTTTAAACGACTCCAAATGACTCCATTTTTAAAATACTCAAAATTATTCAACTCATTTCTTAGCGAACTTGGCACCATTAGATTTATTTTTATTACGATTTGAAACGATACTACTCATTTTTAAACCGACTCAAAACAATACGATTTGCCTTTTTTTACGACTCAAAACAATTCATTCACTTCATTTCGTAGACGACTCGAAACTTCAAATCATTTATTAGCCGACTTGAAAGGATAAGAGTCAGATTTTTTAACGGCTCGAAGCGATTCAACTTATTTTGTAAAAGACTCGAAATGATTTCACTCATTTTTATGGCAATTTGAATTTTGATTTATTTTTTAACGACTGAAAACAATTTACTCATTTCTAAAGCTGATCTCTCTCTCTCTCTCATTTTAAGCTGACTCGAGTCGATACGATTCACACATTTAAAACAATAGAAACGATACGATTCACCTTTTTGAACAACTCGAAACGATTTGACTTATTTTTTAAAAGACTCGAAACGATTCAACTTAATTTTTAATTTTAAATGATTCGACTCATTTTTTACGATTTCATTTATTTTTTTTAACGACTCAAAATGATTCAATTATTTTTTAAACGATTCGGCACATTTCTGAGCCAACTCGAATTTTTGCAGATCATTTGAGATTTGTTAACCGGGGCAGTGGTCAAATAAATACTTTTTCTTTAAATTATTAATTTTCTGTTTTTCTCTAATTTTATAACTTAAGCTCAAACAACCTGTAAAAATGGACTCGGACGCGTTCTATATGAACGCCTGCCAAATCAACAGCTTCAGGGCTATGACGATGATGTGGTACGTGATACTGCGCCACCATTTCGTGTTCTCGAGAAATGTCAGGATCTTTGTTTACGCGATCGTACTGGCACAAATAATCTAGTGCGCACATGCACCAGTTTTGACTTTCAACCAGGCAGTCGCATTACATCATTCGGTGGCAATTCCGAGTATGAAGAGTCACTTTGTTATTTGACATCAGAACAGGCGGGACCCGAGGGCATTGGCAGTTTAATGCTTGTGCCGAATAGTGTGCATTTTAATGAGATCTGTTTGACATGTAAGTTGGTACTTTCGTAGTCATTACAAAACATAAAAATTGCATGCTGTAATACCAACTTTTGCTTTGCAGCTAGTCGACCAGAAAGAGAATGTCCTAGTCGTCGTTATGTATTCGAGCGGCATCCACGTAAAAAACTTAAATTGCCCATATCGGATATTAAAGAGGTTTAATGAAAAATATTTAACTGTTCATCTGTTCAATTTATAACATAGTGCTTTTTTTTTTTTTTTTTTTCGTATTGCATTTCATGTCAAGATCACCGCCGCCAATCGCTCTGATTGTGAAGACAAGTGCCTGAACGAGTTTTCATTCGTTTGCCGTTCAGCAAATTTTGATTCTACAATGCGTTCATGTACGCTAAGTCGTTTTACGCGTCGCACACATCCCGAACTAATGGAGGATGATCCGAATTCTGATTATTTGGAGAATACATGTTTAAATGGTAAAATATGCTGCTGCGGCTGCTGCAAATTCAAAATTTACATACAAGTTGGCTGCTACTAATTATCATTTTTTTTTTTTAGCTGAACGTCGTTGCGATGGTCTTGCTGTCTTCGTTAAGGAAGAAAACAAACGTCTTGGTGGTCCATTTGAAGTCGATATATTCAACAACATGACTCTCGAGGAATGCCAGACAATGTGTATGCGCGCTGAGAAGTAATTGCCTGCAGTGGAATTTCTGTTATTTAAAGATTTGTCTAAAATTAAGCAATTACAAACATACCAATACTTTCAGATACTTTTGCCGTTCGGTTGAATTTGATGAACAAACGAAACAATGTATACTATCTGAAGAAGATTCGATATCGCAAAAAGATGATATTAGCATCAGTTCAAGTCCAACGCATCATTTCTATGATCTTGTGTGCTTAGATAATCGTAAGTATCTCTCTTAACACCTGCCACCATTCAGTTTACTCGTATTTCGATGAGTCTACTCCATGCATGCAATGATGCAATGATTGTGTTACTGTAGTATCGAAGTGTCTAATTGCAAAAGCAAAAAAGCAAAAAGAACGCAGCACTCATGTTGTCTTGTCTTCCATTCTCTTCACTTGCAGAGCGCGCCACTGATTATCCAGATAACTCTGTCACGTCGCATCTCTTTTCAAGCGGCCGGCGGCCAGATACAGCATTCCAACGTTACCGCAATTCGCGTCTAGGCGGTGAATTTCACTCAGAGATCACTGGCCGTTCGTTGAGCGAATGTTTGGACGAATGTCTGCGCCAGACAAGCTTCCAATGCAGGTGCGCATGCGCTATCGATTCTATTTTTCTACTTCTGCTGTGTTGCTGCTTATTATTTCGTTTTTAAACGGTTACTTTTTTTTTTTTTTTTTTTTTTCTTTGTACCACAAATTACAGATCGGCTGTGTATAGCGATCGTTTTCGTACTTGTCGCCTTAGTCGCTATAATCAAAAGGATGGCATGCGCATTATTTATGATGCCGATTACGATTACTATGAGAATCTAATGTGTAAGTTGGTTTTTGGTTGAAGGTGTTGATGACAAACTGATTGTAAGTTGATAACTTAATTTCACAGTAAACGTTGTGGGCGGCGGCAGCAGTGGTACTAGTAGTGGCAGCAGCGATAGTGATGCACATGGCGGCACAGATGCTGGTGCTGGTGGTGGCAGACGACCTGGTGATCATGGTAGCAGCAACTGGCGTCAGCCGGGTAAGCATGATGATCGTTATGGAGGAGCAACAGGAGGAGGACGTTATCCGGGTAGCGGCAGCAGCGCAGATGGCATTGATTACAATCGCCCATATGATCGTTATCCAGATGCAGCGGGACCAAATGATTATGGTAAACAAATAAAAACTCTTTGCATGCATTACAAAATAATATCACATTTCTAACTAAAATAAAAGTTTAAAGTTTATACAAATTTTGTTTGATTAATAATCCTCACGCCTTTACTGACCTCTAACTTACTAACCAAACGCTTTAACACTTTCATAGACCGTTATCCTGGCGGTGAACGTTATCCGGGCGATCGTTATGGTGATAGAGATCGTGAACGTTATCCACAAGGTTTTCCATATGAGGATGAGCGCTATCCATTAGACAGAGATCGTAATCGTTATCCAGGTGATCGTGAACGTTATCCCGGTGATCGCGATCGTGATCGTTTTCCTGATACAGAGGATGAACGTTATACACCACTTAGAGATCGTTATCCGGATCATTATGATGATCGTTATGGTGCTGGTGCTGATCGAGAACGCTTTCCCGATAGATTTGCGCAACATGAACGTTATCCGGACAGATATGCAGATCGTGGACGTTTCCCTGGCGACAATCGCTATCCACCACCACCACCACTACAGCCACCACGTGATCGTTATACACCATATCGCCCATTGCGTCCAGGAATAAATGATAATTCATTGCCAAGTGATTTACCGCATACACGTCCGTTACCCAGTGACGATGATGCACCATATTCACCATATGGACCTGGTGGACGTTTTCCAGAAGATCGTTATGCCAGTCGCTATCCAGCACGTTATCCAGCGACACGTGATCCTGTTGGTGGTTATACAGGACGTGATGCACCGGAAAGCATTTTCCCCGATAGACGTTTCCGTCCCTCATCTTTTGAGCATCGCTATCCAATGTTACCAGATACACGTGTACCACCACCACCGCCACCAGGACGCTATGGACCACCAAGTGGACGCTATCCCGATGATATAGTTCATAGCGCTAGACGTCCAGAACCAGAATCAGCTAAACGTTATCCACCAGCGCCGCTGGCACCAACTGCACTCGGAAATAAGTATCCAACAACGCCAAATCGTTTTCCGGTAGGTACGGAACGCTTTCCAATCGATATATACAAATATGGTAATCGTTTTGCGGGTAGTAGCAGTATGCGGCGTCCGGGTAAGTTATGCAAAGCTAACTAATTACTAAAGTATCTAATAACTTACAAATTATAACACCGAAAAAAAAAAACTTTAAATACTGAAAATTTTAATCAAATCATTTTATTAGGCTACGATCGTCCACCGCCATACTATGACTTAGATTATGAAGATCGCTACGGTGATCGCTATGCACCAGGTCCATATGATAGAGAATACGATGCACCAATAGGACGACGCCCTATAGGTAGCGGTGGCTATGGCTATGAAAGTCCATTTAATCGTCCACCTTATGGTGCTGTTGGCGGTGGTGTTGGTGGTGGTCTAAACTCTTTAGCAGATGAACGTCCCGTACCTGGACTAGGACCACCACATCCACCAACACCGTATGGTGCTGGTCTCGGTGGTGGACCACCACGTCCACAAGTAACACGTTGCGAGGAGAGCGATAATTTTAAGCAAATTGCAGCACGGCATAAAATGAGACATCATTTTGTACGGCGTGCACTGGTGGTGCCAACGCTGATACAATGCGAACGCGAATGTATTGAAAGCAGAGATTTTGTGTGTCGTAGCTTTAATTATAGGTAAAAATTCTAAGGATTTATTCATAGAATTATGATTCTTAAATTTTTTAATGCTTTTAAAGGGATGCAATTGCCTCGAAATACGATGATCGTGAAGCGCCAAATTGTGAGCTAAGTGATCGTGATTCACGTGAATTGGATGTACATGATCCGAATGTATTCGATGCTTCCAATTATGATTTCTATGAGCGCAGTCTGGGGCGTAGCGGCGATGGCGAATGCATGGATGGTTTGTATTATTTTGGAGCACTACGTTTATAAAGAAAGTTTTTTTAGCTTCAAATAATTTTTTTTTTTTTTTTAGTGACACAAACTTGCAATGAGGAAGGCATGGAATTTACTATACGCACACCTGAGGGATTTGTTGGACGCATTTATACGTATGGCTTTTATGATAGATGTTTCTTCCGTGGCAATGGTGGCACTGTTAATGTTTTACGCATAAGTGGGCCACAGGGTTATCCGGATTGTGGTACACAGCGCGTAAGTTACATATTTCTGGAAAAACAAATTTTATACTGAAATTTTATTTTTTTCCCCTTTTAGTATGGCGATACTTTGACCAATATTGTTGTTGTACAATTCTCCGATAATGTACAAACGAGCCGTGATAAGCGTTACAATCTTACTTGCGTTTTTCGTGGTCCAGGCGAGGCCGTTGTAACTTCTGGTTATATTGGAGCTGGGTATGATGACAAGTGAAAACAAATATTTAATATTTAAAACATTTTTAGTAGCATACTTTTAGGCAACATACTCTAGAATCTCTACTTTAGCGTAGACAACAATCTTTTTGTTAGCTTGATATGAACAAAAGCCACTTAGTCTGTAGTTAGTTGCTCCTATTATGTAGCGAACTCTCTTTGTGTTTTGAAGTATAATTTGGCGCTTTTACACCAACAAAAAAAAATAATTTTAAGTAGTACCAAAACTAATACAAAAAAAAAAACATTTTCATTTGCAGTACAAAATGTAACTAAAAAAAAATTTATTAGCATTCAGAAAAAAAATGCTATTCATTTTTTTTTATAAATATTTTGCTGCAAGCAACTTAAATCACTGCTTTAAAAAGTCTTATTGAATCCGACAGATCTGGCAGTCCCATACCAATTGAATATCTGCCCGCCGAGAATACACTTAGCTCCAAGGTGCGTCTTAGCATACTCTATCAGGGTAGACCGACAACCACAATAGCTGTTGGTGATCCATTAACATTCCGATTGGAAGCACAAGATGGCTATAATCATATAACGGATATATTTGCCACAAATGTTGTGGCACGTGATCCATACTCAGGACGCAGCATACAATTAATAGATCGCTTCGGTTGTCCTGTAGATCCATATGTTTTCCCCGAATTGGATAAGTTACGTGATGGTGATACGTTGGAGGCACGTTTTAATGCATTTAAAATACCAGAATCGAATTTCTTAGTATTCGAGGCAACTGTACGCACTTGTCGCGATGGTTGTCAACCGGCATATTGTCCTGGACCAGCGGGACGTCAAGAGCCTTCGTTTGGCAGAAAACGACGCTCATTAAATGAGACTGAAGTTATAACGAACGAAACGAGCAGTGAGGAAACACCACAAGCGGAACGTTTAATTGGTGGCGATGAAATTATCGAAGTAAATAGCACCACAGTAACTGCGACGCTGGGTGAATTTAATAAAACACAAAATGGTGAGAAAACTACGTCGTCGTCATCGTCGTCAACGACTGAGGTTGAGGAACCAGAGCAAGTGCGTGAAATGATTGAGGTAATTTGTACGAAATAAAAATTTTCAAAAAGTTCCATTAAAATTTAGAACTAAAATTTCTTAAAAAACAAAATTTCAGGTCTTTGAGACACGCGAAGAAATCGAAAAAGAATCATATCCACGTAAATTGGTGGCACCAGTCGAAAGCGTTTGCATGACACCATCCGAATATCATGGCCTAATAACAGCTATAATACTTTTGATGATATTACTTTTTAGCATAACTTTAGTCTCGGGTTTAGCCTATAGGTGCGTACTTTTACTCTAACTAATAAATTCTATATTAATTTTTTAAACTTTCGCCACAGACGTTATTGGAAGACTATGTCTAAGAATCGTATAGCCGATCGTCATTCACCCATACACTCGTTGGGACACTCTTCAATGCATACACATGAACGTTTTACCGAAATTGGTAATATGCCCAGCGGTAATACACAGACTACACCAAATCGTACTGCTAATGGATTTCGTACAAATGTTTCCATGTTTGGCGGCACCTTACATAAGACCTTCGCCACTGGGTGGGTAAATGTGTAGTAGTATTTTTTTTTGTTTCTAACTAATAAAATTAAAATTTTTTATAGAAATTTAGCACGCATGTGTCAATTGCCGGTCATGAATCCAATACGTAGCAGCAGCGGTGGCAATAATGCCAGTCATCAATTTGAAGATCCTAGTGAGCCTATATATACTGATCCTTCGTTATTTGAACGTTCAAGGTATAGAAATTTTATTTAAATTTTTATTCTTTGGTGTTTTTATTTCATATTTCATTTTCTTAATGCATTCAAAAAAAAATTATTTATATATTCTTTGGAGCAGGCAATCTACGCAGCATATGAATTGTAAATATTTTCTTTATTATTTTATAATTTTTTTTTTATAATGGTTGACAAATGCACAGACGCACCTTATTGCAGATACCATCGCGTGCACCTGCGATTTGACATTTTGTTGTACACCAATCACCTTGCAAATCACAAACGCCCGTAAAAGTGGGCAGTTCATCGGTCACTGTAATTTAAATTTTTATAAATAATTTTGAATTAAATTTTATAATAAAACACACTCTCACTCACCGCAATTTACGCCAAGGAACACCCACAATAGTAATATGAAAAATATTAAAGAATTTATTTTATGCATTTTTTAGTTTGCAATTCTTCTTTTAGACACGTAGAAATATTTTAGATATTTCTTTTATTTTTATATAAATAAACAGAATGCGTTCTACATGCAATCTAGTATTTAACTAAAAATATTTTTTAAAAGTAAACCAAACTAATCTCATTAAGCAAAGCTTTGTCTTATCAGCTTAAATTCTTAAAGTCTAAACAGCTTTGAAGTAGCTCAAAATATTAAAATTCACTCATAATATTAAAAAAAAAAAACTCATATTTATGTTAGATAATTTAAAAATAATTTGACAAAAAAAATTTCCAAAATTAAAATATATTTTTTTTACAGATCATTGCGAAGTCTAACTATGGAAGGTGAACCGGATGAACATCACAATATTTAAAAGTTTTTCCATAACACATTCGAACTGTATATAGGCAATAAATACAGCTAAAAGTAACTTATATCCTACGAAAAAAAAATTTAAAAAATAATAAAGCCACAAATAGCAGCAAACCAAAAAAAAAAAAAATGAAACGCATCAAACAAATCCAAAAAATATAAATAATTTTATAAAAATATTTTAAGGTTTAAGTTAAGTTTTAATAACTTTTATAGGCTACTAATAATGAAAAGCAATAAACACATAATTCTACAATATATTTATTTAGTTTAATAAAAAGTTAGTAATTAAATAAAATATATAAATGGAACAATACTACCAGTCAAACCATTTTCGGAGCGACACTCAAAAGATTATCAAGAAATCTGTTGGCATTTATCTTATGTTGTCTCCTCAATAAATGTCTTTTGAAATCTCAAAAAGTTCTTAAAAAACACTCCATGGTTTGCAAACATTTTTAAAAGAGAGAAAAAAAATCCAAAATAAATAAATTTAAAAATACATAGAAAAAGCTCATACAGTTTGCAACTGTGATTTTTTTTAAAAACAATGCTTAAAAATGTTTATTATAAATCATAACAATTAAACTTAATTTCTTTTTTTTAAGGTAAAAAAAAAACAACCATTTAATTTGAAACAGCACACATTTTATTCTGTATTTCAAGTTTTATATTTCATTTATTAAAACAAAAAATAATATATAACTACATTTATTAATGTTTACTGTACATAAATATTAATCTATGTACTTACTTACAATTTTCTATTCGACTAAAATAAATTTACTGATTTAAAAATAAACTTTGATGTAATTTTATTTACAAATTTTATAGCGGCTGTCATATTAAAGATGGCTGTGGCACGGATTCCAGCCATTCCGATACAAAATTCTTTAGTTTCAACTCCGTGCATTCCAAGTTTCAAAAAAATTGTTACGTTGCTACTGTGAAATCCGAACGCTTTCTAAAAACAGGCAGAAATAGGCAAGACAGACTCAAGCAGATATATACAAGGTGTGTTCAAAAAGTATCGCATATTTTGTGTTTTTTTTTTTTAATTATTTATTTATTCATGAATATCTATTTTGTCCCCTTTAAAGTAATCCCCTCCCGATAAAATACACTTATGCCAACGTTTTTTCAATCCTCGAAACATGCCAAATAGTCCCTTTCCGGTATAGCCATCAGCGCCTTCGGCGATTCAGCTTTTATCTCCTCAATCGACTCGAAACGCGTTCCACGGAGTAGTCTCTTGAGTTTTGGGAATAGCCAGAAGTCACACGGAGCCAAATCAGGCGAATACGGTGGTTGCGGAACGATATTGATTGGATTTTTGGCAAAAAAAGTCACAAAAAATCAGTGCAGTTTAAAAAAAAAAAATCAGAATTTTTGGTACCAATCGAGACTTTGCACGTTTGAGGCCCAAAACATCCTTCAAAATTGAATTAATTGATCCTTTCGATACGCTAATTTCTTATTTAAAATTTCTTATCGTATAATCATTATTATTTAGGTCCAAAGATTGCTTATCTTGACCTAAATATAGGCCAATCCAGTTAACGTAAGAGTTCTTACAGAGACTTCACTGTGCTTTCCTTTTGCACAACAGTTTAATGCGTGACATTTCTTCAAATTCGTTGACATATAAAAAATATAGAATACTGCTAAATAATATATTATACCACTTTAGAATAAACATATTATTATGTATGACATTACTTAACTTTTTGAAATTATTTAATTCAAAAATGTACACAGTAGCACGTTTAAGCTTGCTAAAAATGTTGTATAATAACCTAAATAATTTGACAACGTTTAATTGAGCTTTTATTAATAAATAAATATAAATTAATTGCATTGTAGGTCGCGTGACAATTTTTTTTTTTATTAAAATCCAATTATGAAAGAACAAAAAAAAAAAATTATACTAACAAACAAAAAATTTGAGCACGTTTCTATGATACGAAACTTACTCATCTGCAAAAGATGTCTGCGCATTTGTTGTAGCGGAAGTTAGAAATCAAATAAAGCGGGTAGTGTTCACCTTATGAATTTTGGTTTAAAAAAAGTCTAACACTTATCAATACCAAAAAAAAAAAAAAATATTATGTTTTTTATTGCACTTCTCTACGGTTCGACCACTTGCAAAATTGCTATTTTAATCACGCGTCACTTGGTTAAGTATGCACTGCAAAAAGTTGACGCGTTTCAATTGGTTCATTATGTAACATATGGCACGCTCGTTTAGCAAAAAAAAATGCATTTAAAGCGCTTGCAGCACAAGTAAAATTATAATTTTTAATTAGCAGGCGAACGCAACGGTACTTGTAACGGTTTAAAACGAAAGGAATAAACAAACGGGAAAAGCAAACGAAACGAATGAAAAACGAAACGAGTGATCAACGAAACGAATGAAAAAAGAAACGGATACTGCCAAAAGTTTAGAAAACAGAAACGGAAATTAACAACAAAGAATAAGGATCATAGTGCTTAATTTTTTTTTTTTTTTTTTTAATACAGTGAAGTGCAAAAAAATATGCTAATTCAAATAAAAAAATCATAAAAAATTAATTAAAATTAGTAGAAAAAAAATTATAATTATTAAAAAAAAAAAAATTGTATAAAAAAATGTTTCGGAACATTTTAAAAATGTGTATAATACAAACATTTATTATTTTAATATTAACGAACATAATTACTGCACGTTCTATTGGACACCCGGCACCTATTTACTCATCCGTGCGATCAGTGTATCAACCAATTTACGGAGCTACTTATTATGATCCCTATCAACCACAAATTGCTTACGGCTATCAGGTTGTTTAGAAGCGAACCAAATATTAAAAAATTTAATATTAAATCTAAAATTTGTTTCGCAGCCGTCTTCATCTCCGCTTTACACAGCACCTGGCGCCTATTATGATATAAAACAAGGCGCTTATAAAGCCTTTCCTGGCGGTGGTATACCTGTGCGCATCGATTATGTAAGTTTACTACAAAATTAATTAATTACTTTATTTAAAAAAAAAAAAAAATTATAATAATCCTCTTTAAATGTATAAAGCAACGTCGTTGTGCGGGCAATTATGAGGGTATTCAACCGCATCCGCAACAACAAGCATATTACTATGTCTGTCGACCGAATTGTGTCATATTTAGCAGATGCCAAAATCCTCTGGTAAATAAATTTTACTACTCCGCATTACAAGTCACTTTATAAAGTTTTTTTTTTTTTTTTAGATTTTCAACAGCTACAACGGACATTGTGTTTCCCAGCCCAGCTACAATACTCCAGCCGCTATTTGCAGCGCACCAGGACGATTTCCTGATTTTTATAATTGTAAAGCATATTACACATGTGATGCATATCTTAATGCAATATATTATCACTGTCCAAACGATACAATATACTCTGCCTCGCAAGGCAAATGTATCGCTGGCAAAGAATGCCCACCGACAAAAATATCGGACAAGGGTTCTTTTATTCCGGAGAATTGTGAACAAAAGTTTTTACCTTGCATACAAAATGGTACATTCCGTTCACATTTGGATTGCTCGTTATATTATACGTGTGAGCAACAAGCGAATGGCATATATTTACAAACACGTTACAAGTAAGTGGAATTTTGTATTAAAATCAGTGGTGGGCATAGGTACATTTTTTAAATTTCTTTTTTAGATGTGCTCCTGGCAGCTACTTTAATATTACTTCCAACTCTTGTTCGTCGTCAGCCGATGATAACTGCGCATTTGTTCAAGTAGCTGAGCAAGTATATCCTGGACAAGCAGTAGCGCCTTATAGCAAACTCCAATCTTATGCACATACTTTAGAGTATAAAAAACCTAACTGTTCACCTTCAGATCCTAATTGCAACAGTAAATCTGAATCAAATTCTTCTGATGAAAATGAAGACGATGAAGTTGGAATTGCTAGTCATTTACTTGACATACCAGAAAAAGGGTATCCTTATTCAAATTATAATAAATACCCACCTTATGGACACATTAGATACACAACAAAAAGACCGAAGACTACGACAACACATTGTGTAACTGAGAGTCCGAGCACTACAACAACAGTAACAACAGAGAGTTCCTCATCTACAAAATCTATTTCAACAACACAACCAACAATTGTTATATCGGATGCACCGGAGGACGGTTCAATTGGCACATCGACAACAGATAGTTCTATAACGACGCCTTCAATAACTTCTGAAATAACGACTGTTGACTCATCAACAAGCACTTTACCCACTTCGACAGTAAGTCCAGTTCAAAAAAAAACCCAGAAACTACAACAGGAACAACAGAAAGATCGACAACGACTGTTACCACTTCAGCTAACACTTTACCCAGCTCAACAGTAAACACAAACAACCCAGAAACTTCAACTCGAACTACAGATGATTCGACAACGACTGGTGACTCTTCAACTAATACTTTACCCAGCTCGACAGTAAGCCCAAGCAACCCAGACACTACAACTGAAACGACACAAGCTTCGACAACGCCTGGTGACCCTTCAACAAATGCATTACCCAGATCGACAGTAAGCCCAAGCGATCCAGACACTACAAGCGGAACTACACAAGCTTCTACAACGACTGGAGACATTTCAACTAATACTTTACCCAGCTCGACAGTAAGCCCAAGCAACCCAGACACTACAACTGGAACGACACAAGCTTCGACAACGACTGGTGACTTTTCAACAAATGCATTACCCAGCTCGACAATAACCCCAAGCAACCCAGAGACTACAACTGGAGCGACACAAGCTTCGACAACGACAGGTGACTCTTCAACAAATGCATTACCCAGCTCGACAGTAAGCACAAGCAACCCAGACACTACAACTGGAACGACACAAGCTTCGACAACGCCTGGTGACACTTCAACAAATACATTACCCAGCTCGACAGTAAGCACAAGCAACCCAGACACTACAACTGAAACGACTCAAGCTTCGACAACGACATGGCGACTCTCCAACAAATGCATTACCCAGCTCGACAGTAACCCCAAGCAACCCAGAGACTACAACCGGAACGACACAAGCTTCGACAACGACAGGTGACTCTTCAACAAATGCATTACCCAGCTCGACAGTAAGCCCAAGCAACCCAGACACTACAACTGGAACGACACAAGCTTCGACTACGCCTGGTGACACTTCCACTAATACTTTACCCAGCTCGACAGTAAGCCAAAGCGACCCAGAAACTACAACTCGAACGACACAAGCTTCGACAACGACTGGTGACTCTTCAACAAATGCATTACCCAGCTCGACAGTAAGCCCAAGCAACCCAGACACTACAACTGGAACGACACAAGCTTCGACAACGCCTGGTGACACTTCAACTAATACGTTACCCAGCTCGACAGTAAGCACAAGCAACCCAGAGACTACAACTGGAACGACACAAGCATCGACAACGCCTGGTGACACTTCAACTAATACATTACCCAGCTCGACAGTAAGCCCAAGCAACCCAGAAACTACAACTCGAACGACACAAGCTTCGACAACGACTGGTGACTCTTCAACAAATGCATTACCCAGCTCGACAGTAAGCCCAAGCAACCCAGACACTACAACTGGAACGACACAAGCTTCGACAACGACTGGTGACTCTTCAACAAATGCATTACCCAGCTCGACAGTAAGCCCAAGCAACCCAGACACTACAACTGGAACGACACAAGCTTCGACTACGCCTGGTGACACTTCAACAAATACTTTACCCAGCTCGACAGTAAGCCCAAAGCGACCCAGAAACTACAACTCGAACGACACAAAGATTCGACAACGACTGGTGACTCTTCAACAAATGCATTACCCAGCTCGACAGTAACCCCAAGCAACCCAGAGACTACAACTCGAACGACACAAGCTTCGACAACGACAGGTGACTCTTCAACAAATGCATTACCCAGCTCGACAGTAAGCCCAAGCAACCCAGACACTACAACTGAAACGACACAAGCTTCGACTACGCCTGGTGACACTTCCACAAATACTTTACCCAGCTCGACAGTAAGCCCAAGCGACCCAGAAACTACAACTGGAACGACACAAGCTTCTACAACGACTGGTGACTTTTCAACAAATGCTTTACCCAGCTCGACAGTAAGCCCAAGCAACCCAGACACTACAACTGGAACGACACAAGCTTCGACAACGCCTGGTGACACTTCAACTAATACGTTACCCAGCTCGACAGTAAGCACAAGCAACCCAGAGACTACAACTGGAACGACACAAGCATCGACAACGCCTGGTGACACTTCAACTAATACATTACCCAGCTCGACAGTAAGCCCAAGCAACCCAGAAACTACAACTCGAACGACACAAGCTTCGACAACGACTGGTGACTCTTCAACAAATGCATTACCCAGCTCGACAGTAAGCCCAAGCAACCCAGACACTACAACTGGAACGACACAAGCTTCGACAACGACTGGTGACACTTCAACTAATACGTTACCCAGCTCGACAGTAAGCACAAGCAACCCAGAGACTACAACTGGAACGACACAAGCTTCGACAACGCCTGGTGACACTTCAACTAATACATTACCCAGCTCGACAGCAAGCCCAAGCAACCCAGAAACTACAACTGGAACGACACAAGCTTCGACAACGACTGGTGACTCTTCAACAAATGCATTAACCAGCTCGACAGTAAGCCCAAGCAACCCAGACACTACAACTGGAACGACACAAGCTTCGACAACGACTGGTGACTCTTCAACAAATGCATCACACAGCTCGACAGTAAGCACAAGCAACCCAGAAACTACAACTGGAACGACACAAGCTTCGACAACTCCTGGTGACTCTTCAACTAATACGTTACCCAGCTCGACAGTAAGCTCGAGCAACCCAGACAATACAACTGGAACGACACAAGCTTCGACAACTCCTGGTGACTCTTCAACAAATGCATTACCCAGCTCGACAGTAAGCCCAAGCAACCCAGACACTACAACTGGAACGACACAAACGACTGGTGACTCCTCAACTAATACATTACCCAGCTCGACAGTAAGCCCAAGCAACCCAGAAACTACAATTAGAACGACCACATCCTCTGATCCTATAACGACTATTGAGCCGTCTACATCGACAATAGCACCAACACCTAATCATACTACATCGCTGGATGATATTTCAACAATTGTTCCAACAGCTTCAACAACACCGAATGAGAGTTCCCAGTCGCCAGTCGACCATTCAACAACAGCAACAGAGACTTCTTCATCGACTAGTAATTCACCAATAACTTCAACTAGTGGATCACCTGAAAGTACTCAAACATCGACGACTGCAAGACCTAGTGGATCTACAGCTGCAGCAGATATTTCAACACCTGTCGATGATTCGACAACGACAGTTGAAACTTCAGTAATAACAACGATTAGCTCAATATCAACAACAACCACCGAGAAAACCACTTCGACTCAGGAACTTTCAACAACAACTTCGTGTCCTGAGAACGTGACAACAACGCCTAAACCGGGTAATTAATTACAATTGCTAAACAACATATTTTATTTACAGACTAAAAAATTAACTTTAAACAATTAACACAATCCACATCCTCAAAAACAATGAAAATAATCGAACAAATCAAAATTTCTTTGACTAATACAAACAATTCATTGACAGCTACAACAACTACACCAACATGTGAGCATCAAGTGGTGCCCGAATTGGTGGTAAAAGTATTTAAACCCATCGATTTGCGTCTAATTTTCTGCCCGCCGAAGTGTTATAAGGATCATGAACACAAACGAGGTTAGTTGAAAACAACTAATAAAGATATTTAACTTTATTTATAATTTTTTTTTTTTTTTGTTTAGATCCACATGAAAGCTGCGAACTGGGTAGTAAAAAATGTGATCACACGCATAATCGTACCGTCGACATTGAATTTATACCAAAACGTTTAAGTGATACAGCGCAATTTCAAATTGGAGAATCGAAAGCCAACAACAGTACGGAATAGTCAATGGCAAATACATCACAAAACTAGTGTAAATATTAAACAAAAAAAAACTATTTCTAAAATTAGCTAAAAGTTAAATAGTCATTAACGCTAGATATAATTTTTAAATAGGAAAAATATATATAAAATAAAAACTTGATTTGTTTAAGAAATATTACAAATATTTTTCAAGCACTAAAGTGAATCTAAACATTTGCTTGGGGCATAGCAGTGATGGACACACACATTCAAATAGTGACTTCCGCTATGTAATCGTTTAAAATATACATTAAAAATATTTATTAAAATTATTTTAAAATACAAATGTAAATTGTATTTAGTTTTTAAAACTTTTTTTACAAGTTATTACAGACATTAGTATAAGATATATATTACATATGCGACTTAAATTATTTTTAAAACAATTTTGAAACACAAAATAAGTGACTAGACGCGGAAATGAAAGGCAAATTGAATTGTTTAAACATAAAAAATATAAAAATATTGAGTTTAAATAATTGGTGGGATCGTAGTTAGTAGTTATAATACTAATAATATATTTTTAAATATGTTTAAAGTCATGTGCCAATAAACGTTAACGATTTGCGATTTCTATTTAGTAATCGATTTTATAAATTCTTTAACACAAGAATTTAGCATTTTCAAACGTTGTTTTTTATTTTAAAAAAAAAATTCCCACAGGAACTAAAAGCAAAACGTTCAAAATCGCAAATTCTTGTTATTTATAATTTATAAAATGAATTATCAAATCGAAATCGCATAAATCTAGCGTATACGATTATTAGAACATGCCTGTTATTTTATATATTGCATAGATTAAAGTAAAAATTATTTTTAAATTAGCCAAAAAGAAACTTAATACACTTAAATAGCTGGAATGCTTCACTTTTTTCTTTCTTAAATTAATCATCGAAAAATAAAATTTCCAAAATACGCTTTTGAGCGTTTTTTCTACGCTCTTTTGGCATTTTCAAAAGCTCGGTGGTCACAAGTTCTCCCAGTAAATGTTCCGAGCATCGTTGTGGCGCTGATAATGCATGCGTATTATGTGGTGTTTGGAATTTATTAACATTTGATTGTTGTTGCGTTGTGGAAGTCGCTTGTGGCAATTGTTGATAAAGTTGAAATAAAAAGTCTGCATTTGAAGGAAACATGCCTTGTGACTGCTGCTGCTGCTGTTGCTGACCGATGCTGTTGTTGCTGTTATTGACATTATTGTTGCTGCTGTTGTTGTTGTTGCTGACATTGTTGCCGCCATTTCCATTCATATTTAATGCTGAACGTTGTAAACTTAGCGAATTATTAAAATGATTGTCATGTTGCAATAAAGTTTGTGGCTGCAGTTTCAGCATGCCGTGACTATTGTCATCCGAATCATCATCGGTATCATCTAGAAAAGTACTACTATGGTTATTGTTGTTATTATTGTTAGCGCCAACGTGTGACAAGTTGTTATTGCTGTGGTTACAGTTAGCATTATTCGTATGATTCGCACCATTACTGGAGTTAAGCTGTAAACGCGGTCTTTTTACATTATAATTACTGCTGGCAGATGAGTCGAGATCATCATGATTATTATCATTGTATGCATGCGTCGCTGACAATGGATTATTACCATTATTGCCGCCTGAGGAAGAATGCGCTGCTGCCTGTAGTGGCGTTGAAGTTGATTGGCTTGGATTACTGCCACCTACACCACAAGCAAGTGGCGATGATAATGGTGATTTCATAGATGATGACGATGAAGTTATACCACCACTGCTGACGGTGCCACCATTCTGTGTTACATTTACGCTTGCATCGGCATCACCACTTTCACGAAATTGTTGCTGATAGCTTTGTGATGAGTCTGCTATGGCTGCAGCAACAACTGCTGCTTGTTGCTGTTGCATTTGGCTCTGTGAGATATGTTGTAATTGTTGTGATGCTACGGCTGCTGCAAAGTCACGAAACACTTGATCAGCTTCAATCTTTACCTGCCCGTTGGCGCTTTCGAGCGCTGCCGCTGCAGCGCTACTTAAAGCGTTCATTGCATGTTGCGGATCTTGCTGCTGCGAATGTTGTTGATATGCATGTTGCGCTGCTGCAGCATTGCCAAAAGGCGACATATTCTTAAGCGAGCTATTCGATTTTGAATCCATATTATATTCACCATAATTGGAACTATTTGCCGAGTGCGGAGATGTTAGGAAGTTTGTTACATTGCGATATGATTTGCGCGGCTGTATATGCTGATCAAGAAATTTCATTTTCTCCAAATATGGGCGCGAAAGATGTTCATAAACTGGCGGATCACCTTGCTTACGCTGTGAAACATAACGTTCGCGTAGATATTTCCAACGTTTCTTACAGGTGTCCACTGTGTGTATGTAGAGTAGAAGAATGCATAAGTTTACAATATAAAAATTTCTTTAGAAGCACACTTACCATCTGTGCGCAACTTCATTGCAATCACCTGCCAGGCCTCATCTTTTGTTTCGTATTTACCGCCGGAACCGCCGCTACCGTTGAGATAATACTTTTGACGATTAAAAATGACTCCATGCTGTTCCACCTCTTCGATGAGTGCCTCGTCCATCATTCTTGTAAAGATTTGTCCGTTAGTATTTATCGAATTATCGTTGTTCGCCATACGAAGCAGCGCATACACTCTCGCGACATACGCAGACACATATACACAAACACACACACAATTACGCAGTAAAGCCTGCGACTTTAATTATCGCTTTAATTAATTAAATTAGCAGCAACAACAGCGCAGCCAGACAGAATGCGCAACATAAGACATACTTGTAATACATAAAACAAATGTGCATACATAAAATATTCACTTAGCATAAGCACTTAGGTTTTAATTTTTTACATTACATTTAATATTTAATTAAAAGACTTAATTTTAATTTGCACTTAACAAGAATTTTTTGCTGCTTGAAGCCAGCGTAGAAATCGGGTGTTTCATTGAGTGTGTTGAATATTTTTTATGGCATTGTGTTGACTTTATTTTTCTCACGACACCCTGTGCAAAACTGGCTTTATTGTTAAACAGAATAGATGCATGCAATGAACGCGTTGCTCAGTAAAACAATTTTATTTTTTCTAATTGGTATATAATCACTTAAATATTTTCTTATAGCTTCTACTAAAATTTAGAAACATTTATTATTTTATTTTCATATTTTCACTTCACAGCAGATGCGTAGCATTTCATATCATGTTGCCGAGCTTTTTTTTTGTGTGTTTCCTACTTTACGTTGTCTGATTTGATTTTAACTCTCTCGCTCGCAACTTAGATTCATTTGAGAAACGTAACTGAACGAGTGAAGTTGTGAAAAGCGCATAGAAATTAAAAAAAAAAAGAAAGAAATTGAAAAATAAATAAAACTATCAGATATTTTGTTTTTGTTTGTTTATTTTTTATATTAAATATTGACAAATAACGACAACATGTTTTCTCTAATGCGTAAATTACCACAAATGCAACAACAATTTGTGCGCTGCGCTGCAAATCCAGCAGTTATCAATTGCAGCAACAACAAGAATAACAACAACAACCATAAGGATAACATCGCCGGCTCCATTTTTTATCGTCAAATCTCGACCAGCGATGGCGTTAAACACTCTGAACAATTGACTAAATCTGTCGATAAGATTGGTGGTTTGCCCAGTGAACTAGTAAATGAGCAAAAACTGCGAAAGACAAGCCGGTGAGTAGAAAATTTTGTTTATCAAAGATTTCAGCATAAACTTTATGGCGTCAGGAGAGTTTACTTTGGGTGTGAGAGGCAGACAAATTTTTTTTTGTGTTTTTTGTTTCTATGTTTGAATTTGATCACGTACGCCAGTTTTTTTTTTTTTTTTTTTTCAATCTTGTTTTTGTTTTCATTTAACTTGATACTTTCTACCTGTTTTCACATATGTTTCTAGTTTATATATGTACATTTGTATTTATTTAAAGAAAAACTATGTACATATGTATATAGCTATATTATTTAATTTAATCCTCTTAATATATATTCCTTACTTTGCCCTTTGTTACAAAATGCTCCTCATTGTTCATCACTCTATTATGCATCACTGCGTCTCTTTGCTTTGTTCTGAGTTTGGTGTAGTTTATTCTAGGCACAATTTCTTCTTTTATGGCATTGATAAAAACGCAAAAGAAACCGGTTCACTTTGTGTTCTTGCTGTATACAATTAATTTTTTTATTTTTTTATTTTTAATTAATTCTTTGCGCAATTTTGAAGTACTTCAGTTACTATAGAAGAGGTTTCTATTTATAGTTTCTGTAGTACTTTTTATGCAATAATTGAAATTGTGTGCCTCTTTATAGACTTTCATGTACACTATAGTATTTTTTATTCTAGTTAAAAATTTCCATGATTTCATACAACTCATGTTACTAATTGAACATTTAGTCACGCCAGATTATAAAATTTTTAAGTATTTGTTTTTCTATATATTAAATATTATTTATACAATAAACACTTGTGTGTATATAAATTCATAGTTATGTACCCAAATACAATATTAAATAAAAGCACATATGTATCTTAAGTTTCAAGAAAGACAAAAAAAATCACTACTTGAAATTACTCACGGTAAACCTAATGCGTTATACAGCAATTTTTTCAGCTGTTCTGTTTAAAATGTAAACAAATACTTGCAAATTGTTATTCTAAAATTTTCTGAATTATTTTACGTGTCTTTTCGTCGATTTCTAATTGTTTTAGTACACTGCTTCATAATTTATTTAATAGAGTATATCAGTCTTTATAGAAAATACTATACAATTCAAATTTTTTAAGCAGTAGCATTGTAACATATGCTACAATGTATCGAATAGTTCTGGATTAGAGATTTAAGTGGTACAAATTGTTAGTTTCTAATACCGCTAAACCTCCCCAAGATATAATTTATATATTTTATGCTCATTTTATGGAGTAGCTCCATACAAGCCTACCAAAAACACAGAATCACAGTTTCGGTGTGATTTTTAACTAAAATTATATAAATAAATATCATAATTGCTGTTGAATCAACATATAATTCTTTTATACGGCTTACGCCCATTCCGGAATGTTTAACAAGTTTCCTGTGGATACTTCGTAGTGTACATCATTTTCGTACTTTCTACTTGTCTCTTAATTTAAAGTGAGATTAAATTTATAAGGGTATTAAATTAAAGGTTGACCCAAATATTAGGTTTTTTTTTTCATATAAACAAATTGTTTTCTTTTTTTTTTCAAGTGGGTACTACTTAAAAAGCTAAAAATAAATATTGATATAAGTCATTTTGTTTATATGCTTATTACCTGATTGTTTACAATCTTTGCCGGTTTTTATTTTTTTATCAGCAATGCGCAATGTACGGAATAATACGGGAAGCTAATATAAGATATTGATCATAAAAAATGCAAAACAGTAAAAATTTATTTGTTATTTTTTTTTCTTAAATTTATGAAAAAAAAAAAATTAAAATATTTCTTATCTCTTACAGAACACTTTCGACGCTACAGAATCATTCGGTGCCAATAGCAGCGCGTGTAACAGTCTCCAAAGATGAAAGTCGCGATTTTATGTCTGTATTTCCAGGTGTGTATAATAGTTTTCTATTTTTAAATAGAACAACAGAAAGAAGCGAGCTATTATTATGCAAATATTTACTTGTATTCAAAAAAAAAAAAAAGGTGTCAAACTTATAGGAGTAAACAAATTTAGCATAGATAGCACATATACTATATATCTAAAACAAAAAGCCGGTTTTATTTTAGCAGCTGAAAGTTGTTTTTTTTTTTTTTTTTTTTCATTTTGTTGACTTTTGCACTTATAAATTTTCTATTTTCAGATCTGGTACGCGATTTGACTGCAAATGCAAACAAATATAATAGCAATGATGCCGCTAAATGGTTTGCTAAAGCTTTGCAATATAATGTACCACGCGGTAAAAAGAATCGTGGTTTGCTTACTGTGCTCACCTATAAAAATCTAGCCAAACTGGAGGAACAAACTCCGGAGAATATTAAACTTGCACAATATTTGGGCTGGTGTGTGGAAATGGTGAGTGTTGTAATTAAAATATTGTTTTTAAATATTGACTAAAACTAAAATTAACTACTTACAGCTGCAATGTTTCTTTATTGTTGCTGATGATATTATGGATAATAGTACAACACGACGTGGTCAGCCTTGCTGGCATAAAATGGAAGATGTCGGCCTAATTGCTATTAACGATGCGCTTATGATTGAAAGCGCTATATATGCAATATTGAAGCAGCATTTTAGACATTTAGATTGCTATACTGAACTATTGGAACTATTCCATGAAATAACATTTATAACGACTTGTGGTCAATCGTTGGATTTGCTAAATTCCAATAAAACTGTAAATCAGTTTACTATGGAAAACTATAAATCGATTGTAGCCAATAAAACTGCCTATTATACATTCTATTTGCCATTTGCATTGGCAATGCATTTAGCTGGGTAGGTTTTCTTTTATAATAATACTAGCAAAAATAATAATAATAAATTTTTTCATTTTAGTTTAAATGATCCAGAAGTCTTTCGTCAATCGAAAATAATACTACTCGAAATGGGACATTTCTTTCAAGTGCAAGATGATTTTCTTGATTGCTTTGGTAATCCAGAAATTACTGGCAAAATTGGTACTGATATACAGGATAATAAATGTTCCTGGTTAGCTGTAGTCGCTATGCAGCGCGCCAATGCAGCGCAGCAAGAGATTATGAGTGAATGTTATGGACAGAATGGTATGCATTGTGAATTTGTTTAAAGTGTTTTTTCATTTTGCTTTAATAATTTGTTTTTTTACAGATCCCGCTAAAGTTGCACGTGTTAAGGAACTTTATAAGGAACTTGGACTACCAAATACATATGCCACATATGAAGAGGAATCATATAATATGATTAAAATACACATACAGCAAACATCACGCGGTGTGCCACATCAAATATTTTTGCAAATTTTAAACAAAATTTATCAACGTGATTCATAAATCGTATTCAGATAGTTTGTGGCGGCAATTTAATTATAATAGTCTGTGTACTTCCAGTAATTGTAAAATAGACTTTTTAGTTTGTATTTTAGTCTGTAATTCATCATTGCACGTTTTTAATATATCGTATATGTATATGTTATTCAAAGCAATTTCGATAAAAATGTATGCTCGATTTTGTTTGCAATTTTATAATTGTTTATTAAAAATATTTTAACGAATGTGATTATTTAATATGAATAAAATTGGACAGTTTTAAAACTGATTTTATTAATTTAGTCATCAGTAAAATCAAACGGCGCAAATTGTGTACGAAATGTTTCTACTAGCGCCAATTCTTCCTCTTTGTCCAGTAAACATTCTTTCCAGTTTACTTTTTCATCGCAATTGAGTAGATTTTCCGAACAAAATACATCTCGCGCATAGTGCAATGGAAAATTCTTCATTTGACGCGTAATCAGTGTCGTCTCGTCGGGCAATTCGGCAACAAAATATGGACCTTGTTGTGGCAACATTTGACTTGAAGTCAGCGGCGGTAAAGTTTCAAATTGTAAATTAAATTCTTCAGCCTTATCCTCAAAACTATGTTTAATCTTCCAGGCATAGCCCTCATCTATACCGAGCGCATTTAATTGTAGATGTGAAGTTTTATAATGTCGCTCTGTAAAGCATACGACTTGACCTTTTGATTTGAAGAATTTTCGTAAAGCAAGCTTAAATTTAGTCAACTCCTGCCAATCATCTTCCGTAAGCAATGCTGTAGCGGATATGTGCGTTGTGGACATAATTAATACATGATAATCATTGATAGGACCTTTTGCTAAAGCCAAATAAAAATTGTCACCAATCGTTATAATTAAATGCTTATCAACATCAGGCGATGAGAGACAAAACCAGCATTTTTCTGAAAGCAAAAATATTAAAATAAGTATATGATATCTACATATTTAAAGCATAAACTTACCCTGCTCAATGTGCATTACTTTCGAGCGTCTTTGTTGCTTATCACCGCCATGACGTTTTCTACCTCGTGATTCCATGTCGTAAAAGTACTGCCTGCTTTCACTGCTTTCATTTTTAAACGCATTCAAGCCAAGCTCTAAGCCGTTATAAGGACATGCTACTTCATCGGTGGTCTTTTGTACTAATTCCAGTACGCGTGTCTTTTCCACAGGTGTCAAACTAAGCGCATAAATATATTTGGATTTTTGAGTATTACCCACATCCGCTAGAGATATAAAACGCGTTGAAAGCGAAAGCGGCGTTACTTCATCGGGGAGTATACGAAACGGTGGCGACTCAAAATGTTTGCTATGTAAAGCACAAAAATGGTAGCGTGGCTTAATCTCGCGGCAAAGAAATGATATAAATTTCGATGCGTTTTCCTAAAAGTAATTAAATGATAAAACAAAATCAGAAATAAGTTATGTATGTAGCAATTTACATTTGCGTCCTCTGTTATGCCATATGGCCATTGCGAAGTTAGCAAAATATCAATGCCACGATAATTGCAGGCATTTGATTTTTTGACTAAACAGGAATTGCGTACTGCTATAACATCATCTTTAGAAAAGTTATAATCTTCAACGGCTGCTGCAGCGGCTTCCACACCACTCAAATAGGCAATCTTTACGCCGGAACTAAGTGTATACAAGCCGCGCTTGCCTAGATTAGAGTTATTAGCATACATGAATAACTGTAAAATAAATATTAAAAACTACGCACCTAAATAAGTTAAATTGCTGCATATTTCGCCGTCCTCAAAATCCTTGTAGTATTTAACATGTTCCTTACAATTTGGACCAAGTATATAAGTGGGCACTGAAACTACAAAGCCGCAATAATAATAAAATTTAATAAATAATAGTTTTATAAGTATACTTACTATGTTTAAAACCATTTTTGTATGCTATTAGTTCGTCATTTTGCGCTTCGCCACCAAAGAAATCACCAACGCACAACAGAATCTCAAATGGGCCCGCTTTTTTGTTAATAGCCTCAACACGTTGAAAAAGTTGTTTAAAGCGTCCACGCACATCGCCGGCAACCAAACTACGTTAAAATAATCCATATAATTAGATAAATATAACGCAAAATAAATAAATTAATAAATAGATAAAACCTACATTTTAAGTTTTGCGTCCATTTTGCGCGGCAGTATATAAACAGCTGATTGATGCGCCACATGTAATGTACGCGACAACCATGGCAAAGAGTACAAAGAAGAAGTGAGAGAGCATTGTTGTTTAAATTTTGTTATTGTTTTGCAGTGAGAGCAAAAATTTAGAGGAGCGGTAAATTAAAGATTTTAAATTTATTTTGCAACATTGTGCTTTAATTATTATTTTATTCACTTTGATAATAAATAATAACAGTTTAATAAATATATAAACATATCCCAGATGTGAAAACAGCAAATGTTAAAGCCAAAATAAGTGTATATGTATATATATAAATATGGAACGTTTTACATCGACTGCACTAACAAAAGCAAATCTTCCTTCAAAAAATTTGAATCGGCGACGGCAGCCAAAGGTAATCCGGGTATAGTGAAGAGTAATAAAACATTTGGAATGAGTCTGTAATTAAAAGAAAGTTAAACAATATCATTTTATTTACAAACAAACAAACCTTGCATCGTAAAGCGTCTTTTCCATGTCTTCATCATTAAATTTTCCTTCACTTGTGGCAATCAAATTAAATTCCAGCGTTTCATCCATTAAGCAAGATTGTACAAATTCAAAGATATCACTAATCTTTTCGTAGACATTGAAAGTACCCTACAAAAATAGTAGTAATTTATGTTACTTCAAATAGATTTCAACAATTTAAACTCAGTTTACTTGTATATAAAGGCCGTTAGGAAATTTAACGCGTATTAGGGAATAACGATAAATTCGTAAATTACGTTGTTCTTCGCGATCACGCATGGCTTTTGTCTTCAATACTTGTGCACTTTCAATTGCCTCGGCACGTAATTGTTGCTCACGTTTAATCTCCTCCGGCGATATGCGATAGAAATCATCTGGTAAGACTACGCGCCTCGCTTGTGATGGCAACAAAACTTTTATGTTACGATCCAATTCCAAGTGTATTGGTTCAGCATTTTTTAGCGCTTCCATAAGGCTAGCCAAATCGAGTCCACTCTCTATATTCTCTTCCGACCATAGCAAAAATGGTTCTTCGTCCAATTGGACTTCGTTAAATCCAGCAGCAGTGAGAAAATCTAAAGCGCCTTCGACATAGCGCACTTTTTCGCTGAAAATTCTACAAAAAAAAAAAAAAAAAAGACCAGGATTATTAAAGCCAGCTTAAATATAACACAAAAAGCAAATCTATACAAACCTGTTGCTCATGCGTATTTTACAATACTTCTCCTCATTTGGATTATTTATAATATTTTCAAGATATTTTATTAGCGTTGCTATACAATCGTCCGCCTTCTCCTTTACATTACAATTATGTATAATCAGACACGCTGTCAAACCACGATCGTGTTCCAGTTGTTGATATAGAAACTCCTTAATACGCTGCTTCCAGTCTTTTTTAGATAAGATTTCTTCGCTTATAAGCGGGCAGGTAAAGTAAACGCCTTGACATGCCAGATTCTTATTTTCCACAGAGGATGTTGTGCTTGTCGAACTTGCCGCTGCTAGCAGTTCTTCTTTCTGTTTACGCTCAGCTTCAAGTTCACGTTTTGCACGTGCTTTAATGGCTGCCAACGATGTATTAAACTCACTAGAGGAACCTTTTTTGTCAATACGCGAGAGTGCAGCTGCAGCTATAAGTACAAATATTAATTTCAAATTAAACCTCTTTATAAAGATTTGTTATTTTGTTACTTACCAGCAGCACGAGCTTCTGAGCTAAGCTCCTTGCGTTTCGGCGGTACATATGCTTCATAATTCTTGCTGCCACTGCCACGCGAAGTTGACGCTTCAGGTTTTGGTGCATTCAGTGCACGTCCCTCACCCATAGCGCCACCGAGTTTCAGCTGTTTAAATAAATCAATATGAGTCATATACTTTTTTTATGGCGCAAGCAATAAACCGCAAACCTTAAAAGCAGCTTCCTCCTTCTTCTTTGAAAAGAATCGTTTAATTTTCGACATATTGCCTTTAAAATAATATTATTAGTAAACTAGATGCGCGGCGAGTGTTCCTTTGGTAATTTTAACTTGGCCACAGATAACTTAAGCTCTTCGATTTCTTTGAGTGTACCTGCATACGAGTATATTGTATTAATTTAAGACACCATTTGACATTAATTTCTCTTCAATTTAAACAAAATATTGATATTTCGTTTAACTTACTTGGCTTGACAAATTTCTCCGTAATCACTTCACCGTAAGTGTTCCAATAATATGCAATTAGCGCTCCAGTGCCCAACAAAAGTGCAAGCAGCACTTTAAATAACGTTGCCTGCAATGGTGTAAATTCGATTGGACTACTCCACTCGCGCGTGACTGCTTCAAAATTACTTTTTACTTTAATTAACAGATTCAGTATTACGCCGCAGATTTGTTCCAATTGTTGGGCAAAGGCTTCAAGGGTTGTATTGAAGGACGTTTGATAGGACTCGTAAGTCATTGGCGTATTTGTTTATCCCCTTCGCTTTATTGTTGTTGAATCTGTTGTTAGTAGTTAATGATTTATATTGAATGCTGATCAAGAATATATAGGGTCTATCTAGCCTCCTGCTGCCTGTTACATTCGCTCTGCTTGAACTTATTGCGTACGTATCTGCTCAATTCAAGCTGTACGGTGCGAAGTACGGTGTAAGTGCGAACGTGACGCTAGATAATTACATATATCTAACTCTGTTACCCTTACACATAAGATACACACAGGTGAAGGGTATCATAGCTTCGATTCTACCGAAGTTAAAGTTGTTACCTTGTTTTTACATATAAAGCAAGGAATTGGTCCGACATTTGAACATTGTAAAGAATATCGGCCAAAAAAAACACATGCGTGTTGAGTACTATTGTTTAGGTGAACTGTACAACAAATATAGATGTAAATAATATTCGTAATAATAATATCAATAATAATAAAATATTGAATTTAATTTCATGATCATTAAATTAATCAAAAAATTAAAATAAAGTCAATTTATTTAAATTAAATTTAAAATTTAACCAACTCAGTCAGTTATTTAAATATTATTTATTTATAATTTATTGTTGTCTTATTATTATTATTTATAGTGAAAGACCATTTGGTCCACGTACTTAGCGAACGTATGCATTGAATATGAGTTATAGTAGTAATTTAATTTTAATATATATAATTGTTAAGTGTAATAATTAATAGTATTAATTTATAATTTATAGGTCTAATTATTATTGTTTATTATTATTATTATTATTGTTTTTTATTATTTATAGTGAAAGACCATTTGGTCCACGTACTTAGCGAACATATAAATAACAATGGTCTACAACAATAACAATGGTCTACAATATGAGTTATAGTATAGTAATTTAATTTTAATATATATAATTGTTAAGTTTAATAATTCCGAGACGTGTTATTTAAATAGTATTAATTTATAGGTCTTATTATTATTTTTATAGTGAAAGACCATTTGGTCCACGTACTTAGCGAACGTATAAATAACAATGGTCTACAACAATAACAATGGTCTACAAGTGTACGCAAGTAAGTGTAAACGCGAGGCAAGATCTATCTAACTCTGTTCCACTTACGAGCAGACCAGGCAGAACAATGGTCTACAAATGGTCTACATTGTAGACCATTCTGTGGACCATCCGTAGACCAATGTTCTTGCTTGCTCGCACCTATATAAGCTATATATGTCTCGTCTATATGTCTAGCTCGTTCTTTTATCGTAGAGTATCTAACTGGTGCTAGATGGCGCACAACGGAACGTTCTTATCGGTTATAACCGTTCGGTCCTATCGGGTAATCCGATTTGAAAGTGCAGTTATTACCGATTGTTATGTTGTTATTGTTGTGTCTCGCTCGCACACTTACTGCTTTCTTGCTTGCACTTACGTGGCTGTACAACAAGATTAAGCTACGCAGCTGTTAATTTTTCAATGTGACCGATTGCAAGAAATACTGAAGTAAAAAAAATTGACTGTAAAAAAAACGCACGCATGGGCTATTCCAATGAATAAAGCAAAGTTTATCAGATATTATTAAGAAAATCATTATATCATATTAAAAAATATGGTAAAAACATATCTTTATAAATCTAAAAACGTAAATAACTTAATTTTATTTCTTTTTTAATTTTACTTTTTTCTATATAATATTTGACACAGTTTTTTATACTTACATGTCACATATTTGTCGATATGCTATTGTGAAAATTTTAAAATAAACTGCTTTAAATATTTAAAATTAAATCTCTAATGAAATCTTGCATGCATGACATATTTTTTAAACTCTATTTCCAAAGGCAAAAGGGTATATTAAGTTTGTGAAATGTATGTAACAGGCTGAAGGAGGCTTGATGTCCCCTTAAAAATATATTTTTGATCAGCATTGAAAGGCGAATCGATATAGATATGCCTGTCTGTCCGTCCTGACGTATGCCGTATAAAAACTCTCGGAGACAAGATAAGGCTACCATATTCGAAACTTAGACTCTCTTAAGAGATCACTTACAAACGGTTTTTCTTTAACCCCTTATTATGCGGTACTCCCCATACAAACCTATGCACAACTTTCTGTTGTTTCATGCATACTTCTGTGTTATGTAATCTTTGTACTCTAAATTTAATATGGATTATGCTTAAAATAGTCCAATTGAAATATCGCAATATGGCTTAGCCCCTATACAAATGTAACAATATTCAGTTTTAAAAAAATATAAAAATTGGGAACAGGGTATCTTGGAGTCGACTTCAGCGTTCTTTCTTGTTTATTACTGTGTCTGATTTGTAAATTATAATAAATCAGACGAAAACAGAATTGTATAGGATGCTCCATATAATATTTTCAATTTAATGTTGTTATTTGAGAGTCTTCCCAAATAAATATTAATCAACAATTTCAATGCTGTTAACCTAATTTTTCAAAATATTTCCATTTTGTCCGACCACTTTTCGGATTTAGGGTTAAATGCAACTGAAGGCATTTTAGGAGCTCTATTTCGGAAACAACTAATTTACTTTTAAGTTCACCTAAAACTCTGCCGTTTTGAAATCAGAAACATTTTGAGATTTACGTTTGTCGAAGCATTAAAATTTGAGATTGCTGCAACATTACTTTTTACGAAATTTTCGAAAGCAAGGATTTTTAATGCTTTTCAAACTGTGAAAATATTTTTTTTCCACACAAACACATTAACGAAATTTGCATGTTTATTTGAGCTCATAAATCTTTTAATTTGACCTAAATATTGTTGAATTATGGCTTTGCTTTGCATATGTGTACTACCTTGAACTCTTTTTTTTTTTTTTTTTTTTTTTTTGCGAAATGAAGTTTATCTGCTTTAAAATATTGCATTTCCTGCCATTTACAAAATTGAGGACGCAAGTGCGTCATCTGTTGCAATTCAAGATTTTTAAAGCTTATAGTTCCCTTTTGACTGAAATATAAAAAAAAAAAAAATTGCATGACTTGTTGCGTAATTATTATTTGTTGATATATTTTATGGCACTTATAGTTCAAAATGTTTTCTTATTTTTTTTTTTTTTTTTTATTTAGGCCTCTTGGACAACATCTGTTGCAATTTTTATATGGCAACAACTTCCTTTGCGTGCGTGCGCATGATATCCTTTCTTTTTAATTCTTTGCTATATCATTTCCTTGTTGTAAACATAATTGAATGATTTTTTTTTTTTTTTTTTTTACTTTTTTTTAAAGTTTTATGCAACTTTGTAGCACGAATTAAAAAAGCATAAAATAGTTAAAATATAAATCAATAATAACGCTCAAATTTGGAACATGTTTTAATTATACAAAGTCATGTTAAGCGCTCTTGCTCTCTCAATGTGCAGCGTACCAACGTCAGTCGTATTTCATTGTTATGAAAATACACAAAAACAAAAAAGAAAAGAAAAAGTTTTTATCTCATTCACTCTTGAAAAACGTAGTAAAAATAATTAGTAAGCTATTTCTTTCACACTCTTAAGTATTAATATGCATAGTACCATCGTTTCGCTTGATACCACCTTTATAATTTCACCATGATTTGGAAATTTTAAGCTAACAGACATTTCAACGCTATAACAACTCCAATTTTTTTTTTTTTTAGAAAGAAATTCGAATTTTATTTCGATAAGAAAAATTTCTGCATGCTTGCATTTAAAAGTTCAGCAACCTTTTTTTTCTCCCTCCTTTTTTTTTTTTACTTCAAGTTCAGTCAAGAGCAATGAAAGCAAAGTCACTGGTCTATGAAGCAGCAAACTAGTCAAGTCATAGAAGCTACTTATAGCTTTCATTGAGGATTTATCTTTAATACAACATTTATGGCTTTTTTCTTTACGCTGTTGCGACTTAACGATGTCGACGACATTTAATACGCTATTTTGTGGTGTTAGAAAAAAATGTCTCTAATAGTTCAAAGAAAAAAGCATATCATAATTAAAGTATCTACAAGTATGTTTGTATTTATATCGGTGTTCAAGGTGGCAAACTCTTTATATACTGTGAATATTATAGGCATCAGTAGTAAGGTTCTTCATAACGAATTAATCTGACTGTCTGTCTTGGCACTCTTTTTTTATTTCGATGCAATTAACATTCCTGAAATGTCTTAAGTTGCATCGAAGTGAAACGAATTGCAATGAAATCGTGTAAAAAGTGTACGGAAAGAGTGTCTGCTGCTACTGCTGCTGCTGTACTTAGGCTTTCAAGTAAAAATGCGGCAGACCAAGGAGAAAAAATGCATTGCGCATGCGCCAAAGTAGTCGCCAAGCGGCTGTCAATCTTGTTGTTTTTTTTTTTTTTTGTCGTTGGCGTCGTCGTCGTCGTCCATGCTGAACCTGAAAAACTAGTTTGTTGCAATTTTACAAGCCTACTTTTTTTTATCTCTTTCAAATATTTTATACCCTTTGCGCATAGAAGTGATAAGGATATTATTAGCTGAAATGTAAAGTTTGTAACGCAATAGGAATGTGAATTTATCTATAATTTTTCTCGAAATTTTTTTTCAATGGAAGATTCCCTTTCTCCAGAAAATGGTTTGAAGCTGAAATTTAAAATAAGGCTTAAATTTAAGGTAATAATATCTAGTTTCGAAAGATGGCGGTTTCCAATGACGGAAAATTAAATAAAAATCGCTCAAATTAAGTAAAACAAAAAATTATTTTTTGCTGATCTAGTGTCTGACCATGTTTACCATATGATTTTAAAATCTCTGAATTACAATCTGGTATCCATATTATTCCATCTACCCAGATATTAGAAAAAAATCAACTATGTCCGTCTGTCCGCTTTAGTCATGTCTGTCTGTCTGGAAAATTCCTCTGCTCAGTTTTACAGATTTTGAGCTAAAATTAGAAACTTAGAAACTTAGAAACACTGATCCCAAAAGCATATCTTATTCATGATCAGATCTCCAGGTCAGACTCAAAATTTGTTGACAGACAGGAGGACCTTCTTCCGTACCAGGTTTGCCATGTGAAAATCCGGGCCAGGAAAATATTTATAAAAATAATATTTTTTCATAGAATTCTCTACAAATGACTTTCTTTTGCAAAGTGAAGAAAGAAATGGGAGATTTTATGAAAAATTACAAACCTTCGAGTCTAACCACCTTCCCTTGTTCTTCTCTACGATCCTGAATTAAATCCTTTTCAATGTAATTGTTGGCTAAAAACCCCATTCTAAATTTTTGAGGACTTAATTGTCCCGGAAAAGTCCACTGTTTCGACTATTTCTTGGGTTACTTTCTTCAGAAAGAGGACAGTGAAAAAGAATCTCGTATTATTATTTATTAAGCATATATGATGTCCCTTCTAGGCTAAGCTCAGGCACCCCATTTTTATTAAATACAAAATCATACAAAACATTATTTTATTTTAAATTTTGTTTTTTTTTTTTTTCAAATGGAAAGGGTATAAAAGATTCGCATTAGCTGCCATATTTTTTTTTTTTGCCAAGTGAAACTATTGCAATTTTGTAGCTGCATTTACTGCGCATGCGTGCAACTTTTAAAGCATTTTTTTGTTGTTGTTTTTTTTTTGTTGTTGTTGTTTTTTTGTCTTCGATTTCTTTGTTGGTTTTTCCAGCTTTGGCATGTAGTGAAAAGCTGAGTCATATTGCTGTGTTTTATAGTTAGCGTTGTTTTCTTTAACATTTTCTTGCGAAAAGGAAAAAGTTTGGAAAATGTCTGTGCTCACTTCTGCTGTTACTTCTTCTTTTACATATTTATAAAAAAAAAAAAGAAAAATTATACATATTTTCTTTGAATTTTTTTCTTTTTTTAAGTCGTTTGTAGATACAACAAAAACTGGTTGTGCTAATTTAGTACGCTGCCGTGACTGAGTGTAGTGTTTTTTTTTTTATTTTTATTATTATTTCGTAGTTGTTGCTAGTTTTTACTATTTGAATTGTTGTTGTCTACAAATGTATTTTGAAAGTCAAGGCTGCAAAAAAAAAAAAAAAAAAAAATTGAATACTACATACAATATATAACTTACTCATTTGCTGACTTTGAAAATTAATGAAGGGTTTTTGTATCGATTTTTTATTTATTTTTATTTTATTTATATATTATAAATGCAAATAGTTGTACATATTATTAATTATTAAATTTAACGCTATAATTTATTATAATTTGTAGTTTATAGTTTTTAGCACATAACTTTTTTATTTATATATAAAAATTGTTTAGTTTTTATAGCAAAATATTTAGTTGCATTAAATTATTTTGTAGATGTATACATCTTCTGCAAATGTCGTTGATCTTCGTCGCAGTCATAGCACAATAAAGTGTCATTGTCCATTGAAATTTATGCGCAGGAAACGGAAATCAGGCAGACACTTGCATAGACATACGCTAGCGCATGCGCAACAGAAACTTCCTTCATTTCTTTGACCATTTTCTAAAAGAAAAAAAAATTAAATTACAGAAAAATAAAAGAAATTATTTTAAATGATGCTTATGACGCCTACGAAAATTCAACACTTAATGAAACAAAAACAAGAAAAAACGTTAACTTCGGTGGAACCGAAGCTGAAATACCCGTTACACAACACTTTTAATAGTTTATATGTTCACCAGGTGCTTAGATTAAATTTCACGATGAATTTGGTCAAATTTGTATGGAGGCTTTATGTTATATTTTCCCGATCCTTACCATATAGAAAGTGTTCACTTAGGTGGACATTGGAATTGATTTTACCAAATTTAATTGAATTCATTCAGAAATAGTAAATGTTTTGATATAAAAACTCGAAAATGGGCGGTAAATTTGTATGGAGGCTATACATAAAAATGGGCGTGGCGCCTTAGATTTAACATTGGATGACGTAATAAGTGTTCTTACCTTATTTGGATTAAATATATTCATAAATAATACGTATTTTCATACAAAAAATCGAAAAAACCGTTAAGTTTGTATGGGGGCTATATCTGAAAATGGGCGTGGCAACATTCTTTTGATATTGGATGTCATTAGAAGTGTTTTTACCCTATATTGTGGTAAAAGCATTTATAAATAATAACTTTTTCATACAAAAAGTCGAAAAAAGTGGTTAGTTTGTATGGGGGCTATATCTAAAAATGGGCGTGGCACCTTGGTTCTGGTATACAAACTAACTAGGAACAAAAAAAAGCTTAAGTTTCGAATTTCAGGTCAATATCTTTAAAACTTTCCGAGTAACAGCCATCACAACAGACAGAGACGGACAGACAGACAGACGGACAGACAGACGGACATGGCTAAATCGATTCCTCTCATCGAGCTGATCAAGAATATATATACTTTATGGGGTCTCCGATGTCTCCTTCAATGCGTTGCAAACTTTCGGACAAACTGAATATACCCGTTTACACTTTGTGTAACGGGTATAAAAAAAATATGTAGCATTGCATATGCAAACATTTTTAATAAGTTTATTGCACAAAATAAAATCAAGTAATTCAAAAAAATATTTCGTAAAAAAATTTTTAATAAACATTTCACTATTTCAAGTAATTATTTTAAATAGTGCAATCAATTAAGCTTTAATGAATAATTAACAATTTAAATAATGTAATATTTTTTCTTTATAATGAAACTTAAATAAATGATATATTAGGTTGCGATATCAAAGACCGAATAGAAATCTCTTTGACTATTAACTGTGTTTATGAAGAAAATTATATTTTATTTTGGAACAAATCACTCACAATCAGACATCGACAAATATTTCAAATCAATATTTCAGTATGGCACAAAACCTAGGCGATGATCCATTTTAAGTTGTTTGAAGGAATAACTTACCGTAAAGGCATTATTAGTTTTTTTTTACATAGCACATCCAAGATCCGAAACCATGGGGAACTTCTTTAAAATTACTCGAACTAAACATAAGTTATCATCCGACAAATAACACAGGTCGACAAAAAATTAACTATTTTTATTCAAGGATCGGACTAAGCTTATTTTATATATTTTTCATCGCTGAATGTGAGTCATCTGGTCTTAACAATTTACCATCACTTCGAGATTTTGACGTGTGTTAAAAAATTCAAAAACCAATGTTTTTGATTAGTTTAAATCATATACGAGGTGTGTTCAAACATTATCGCGAATTTTGAATTTTCGCGGGTTACGTATATTCGAATTTCGATTTTTTTATGGCGTTATGTTGGTACTCATGTCTCTCACTTATGCCGACAAGCTCGGCCTTTTTGAATGTTCACTTAATTGTTGACAGCTGCTTTGCTTGCACGTGTTTCGGATCGTCTTCCGTTTTTACCTATTCAAAAAAATGGATCAAAGAACCTGCATCAAATTTTTTTTTTTGTCTGAATGGAATAAATGGAATAAAAATGTTGAAGAAGGCTAATGGGGACCGAGCTCTACCAAAATCAACAACATTTGATTGGTATAAATTGTTCATAGAAGGTTGCGAACGTGTTGAAGACGATGAGCTCCCTGATCAACCATCGACCTCAACGGACGATGCTCACATCGAAAAAGTAAAAGAATTTGTGCTTGCACACCGTCGATTAACTATAAAAGACATTGCTGATGAAATTGGCGTATCGAAAGGATCAATTAATACAATTTTGAAGGATGTTTTGGGCCTTAAACGTGTCAAGTCTCGGTTGGTACCAAAAATGATGATTTTTTTTTAAAAACTGTACTGATTTTTCGTGACTTTTTTTGCCAAAAATCCAACCAATATCGTTCCGCAACCACCGTATTCGCTTGATTTGGCACCGTGTGACTTCTGGCTATTGCCAAAACTCAAGAGACCACTCCGGGGAACGCAGTTCGAGTCGATTGAGGAGATAAAAGCTAAATCGAAGAAGGCGCTGATGGCTATACCGGAAAGGGACTATTTGGCATGTTTCGAGGGATTACTTTAAGGGGACAAAATAGATATTCATGAATAAATAAATAATTAAAAAAAAAAAACACAAAATATGCGATACTTTTTGAACAAACCTCGCAGATCTCTGAATTTACTTTCACAACTAACATTTTCGAGCAATTCATAAGGTTGGCGCCATCTTTTGTAAAAACTTAATAATTAATTAAACAAGAAGGTGTAGTATTTCGCCTCTGTTTGCTAACATAATATTAACATAGTTAATTGCATGCAAGAGAGAGTGAGAATTAGAGAGAGCTAAATATATATTTTGTACTCTTTACAACATACTAAACAAATCTCAATAAAATATGCAAGCAAATAAGAAAGAGATAGATGCAAAATAGTGCAACAAAATAGTTAAACGACGCTTGATTGTATCTATTTTTATACCCGCCACACATAGTGTGAAGGGTATATTCAGTTTGTCGGAAAGTTTGTAACGCATTGAAGGAGACGTCGTAGACCCATAAAGTATATATATTCTTGATCAGCTCGATGAGACGAATCGATTTAGCCATGTCCGTCTGTCTGTCCGTCTGTCTGTCCGTCTGTCCGTCTGTCTGTCTGTCTGTCTGTTTACTTCTACGCACTTTTTTTGATGAAGATACATAGATATTACGCCGAAATTTGGAACTTAAGCTTTTCTCGGCAACGACTACCTTGTATGTTAAAACCAAGTTGCCACGCCCATTTTTAGGTGTAGCCCCCATACAAACTTACCAAAAATTTTCAAATTTTTGTATTAAAATAGGTATTGTTTATGCATGTATTCACTCCAAATTGGGTAAAAACTCTTCTTATGTCATTTAAAGTCGAATCCAAGGTGCCACGCCTATTCCTAGGTATAGCCCCCATACAAATTTACCGCACAATTTCGAATTTTTGTATGAAATTAGGTATTATTTATGAACATATTCACTCAAAATTGAATAAAAACACTTCTAACGAAATGCGATATAAAAAACAAAGTACCACGCCCATTTTTAGGTGTAGCCCCCATACAAATTTACCGCCCATTTTCGAATTTTTGAATAAAAATTGGTATTATTTATGAATTTATTTACTCCAAATTGGGTAAAAACACTTCTTATATCATCCAATTCCAAAACCAAGATGCCACTCCCATTTTTATGTATAACCCCCATACAAACTCACCGATTTTTTTGCACTTTTGTATGAAAAATTAATTTTTTCGTCTATATATTTATAAATGTATATAAGCCACTGATGATCCCACATAAACTATTCAAAGATTCGTGTGGCGGGTATTTATGCTTCGGTTCCACAGAAGTAAACGTTTTCCTTGTTAGTTTTCATTTTACCATCTAAAATAGTCTATTCTAGTTTCAAAAGGGTTTATATATTCTTCGACTTTTTTATGTATTTATTAATTCAGTTAGTTTATCTACAAAATACATGAAATTTTAAATTTCATAAGGATACTTCTTCTATTACATGTTGTAATTCCCATTAATTGACCTCGCTTGACTGCCTCTCCTGTAGTTCAGACAAAAAACAAAAAATCGTACATGTCGTCACTTGTGCTGCATTTTAAAATATATCTTTAATGCATTCTTTTTCATACATCTTAACGCTCTGTTAGCTATACTCGAGCAGACAAAGAATTCCACTATTTACACTTGACTGCATTGCTGCGACTTAATATGAAAGCGTTGTCATTCTCATGAACTTCATTCAGAGCAGAGGCAGCGAAGAGTTCATGCCACCCATTATATGTACTATGTTATGCATAGATAGTTGGATGGATGGATGGATGGATGGTTGACATAGTGCTTCCCAAGCGGCTATGCTTTTGTTTTTATTTTATCATAGTTTTTTCAAACATTTTTATGCTTCTGTAAATTTTTCTCTCATGGGAAAGTCAAAATAGCGTGGGTGTGAGAGTTTTAAATCAAAAAACTGAGTGACTGACTTGAAGTGTGCACTTGAAAATGTTTTCTTTTTTTTTTTTTGCAGAATTAGAGAAAATTTGAAAAAACGCAGCAGCTTATATTAAATATTTATATAATTTCAACACATTTGGGGGGCTCTTAATTTGGTTAGTTCTTTTTTTTTTTTTAATTGTTGCTGTAATTTAAAGCTAGATAATTAATTTTTGTTTAATTTTTTTCTTTGTGCTATAAAAAACCCAGGAAAAAAATCTTAAAGTCAAGCTGTGCTGCTGCTGCTTTTTTGAAACCGCAGGTTGGGACTGGACCACCTGAAGTTTATTGATTTAATGAATGAAAATAGTTTTTTATCTTAACTTAAACTAAAAAGGCATATTTTCAGCCAAGCTAAATATGTCTTAAATTTGTTTCTGATATTCGTTCCCTTAGTGATGTATTGTGATGCTTTCTAAATGTTAAGCTGCTTTCAATTTTTTTTTGGTGATATTTTATTTTTCTTATCTTCTAAATGCATTTTTATGCTAATACAATAAAAAACAAAAAAAACGTTAACTTCGGTGGAACCGAAGCTTAAATACCCGTCACACGAATCTTTGAATAGTTTATGTGTGATCATCAGTGGCTTATATACTTTTATAAAGATATATTGGAAAATAATTACCTTTTCATACATTTGTTCGAAAATAATCGATAAGTTTGTATGGGGACTATAACTAAAAATAGGCGAGCACCTTGGTTTTGTTATTGGATGTCATTAGAAGTGTTTTTACATAAATTTGAGTCAATAGTCTCATAAATAATACCGATTTTTATACAAAAATCGAAAACGGGCGTTAAATTTGTATGTGGGCTATAGCTAAAAATGGGCGTGGCAGCTTGGATTTGACATTGGATGACATTAGAAGTATTTTTACCCAACTTGGAGTGACTACATTCATAAATAATTGCTATTTTCATACAAAAATCCGAAAAAAACGGTAAGTTTATATGGGGGCTACCCCTTAAAATGGGCGTGGCACTTTGATTTTAACACTTGAACTGCTTAGGACTGAGAAAAGCTTAAGTTCCGAGTTTCAGGTCAATATCTTTAAAACTGAGCGAATGAAACGCATACATACAGACTAACGGACAGACAGACAGACAAACAGACGGACATGGCTAGATCGACTCGTCTCGTCGAGCTGATCAAGAATATATATACTTCATAGGGTCTAAGATGTCTTCTTTAATGCGTTACAAACTTTCTGACAAAATGATAATACCCTCCACACTGTGTGTGACGGGTATAAAAAGGTCTTCACAAAATATTTTGCAGCAACAAGTGGCTGCGTGTAAGCAAACAAAAATCAGAAATACGGTTTAAATTATGAGTTTGTGTTTGGCTTTACATAAAAATATAAATATTTGTTGATTTATTTGGCTTTTGTTTATTTTACATACTTTTCAAAAATGTATAAATCTCTTTAAATATTTTTCATATAACCCGTGAGAAATTTAACACTCCACAACATCTTTATGCGCCTTTTAATGCATTTGCTGCCAATGAACTAATTAAATCTTTTCCCGTCACTATAGAAAGGAAATGAAAAAAAAAAAGAGTTCAAGACATGTGTACCACTTGAATTTTTTATATACATAAAAATAAATCAATTTAATTAACAAATAAATGTAACACTTGAACTCATTTTTAGTTAAGTCATTTCCTATTTTTGTATATCGTTTTGGTTTAAATAGAAAATTAAATTATTTTTTATTTTTTTTATTTTTTTTTTATGAAATCAAAACGGAAACACTTAAGTAAAATTGAAAAAAGCTGCTTAAAATTAAAAAAGTACAAATTGGCAAAGATACTTTTTGATCTTTAGATCTGTGGCTGTTACGAGTAAACATACACTGACGAGCAAAACTGTAACACAATTTCATTTTTTTTTTCCCAAAAATCACTCCAGTCGGCATGACCCCATATTTCGCAAGCTACGATTTAACATTTATATGGCTATTTCAGCTTGTTATAAGTCTGGGCATCATGTAGGGTATTCACATAGCTGGTATGGTCCAATGCTATTCGATACCAATTTCGGATCCCAATCTTGCTAATGTTTTTTAAGATCTGGTCCTTCCAACGTAACGTTTAAATACCCGTTACACGAATTTTTATATAGTTTATGTGTGATCAGTGACTCTTTGATAAAACTTCGAGTTGGGATGTGTGTGTATCAGTGGTCTGGTACAAGGTAAGTTTGTACACAATATTGGTATAAAATTTTAAACTAAAAGAAAAAACAGATATAATAACAATTTTCTTGAAAATATCAGAAAATGAGAGGTAAGTTTGTTTTATGTACTAGATTTGTGTGATATTAGATTTGTTTTTTTACCCAATTCGAAGTGAAAACATGCATAAATAATACCTTCTTTCTTTTAAAAATGGGCGGTAAATTTGTATAATAGCTACTCCTTAGATTGGGCGTAGCATTCTAATTTTAACCTAGGACCGAAAAATCTTAAGTTTAAAAATTCATGTCAATATCTTAAAAACTGAGCGAATGAATCACCTCGAACAGACAGACGGACATGGCTAGATCGACTCGTCTCATCGAGCTGAACAAGAATATATATACTTTATGGGGTCTACAACCAAAGGGTATAAAAAAAATTTTAGGTTTTGTAACTAAAGCCACTCTCCTCAAAAATTTAGCTAGCTCTACGAGAACGTTGTGACAAATCTGAAAAATTTTTAGGTACACCAGATCAAGCGAAATATTTTTTGTGTATAGCTTTCTGATTGATTAAAGAAAGTGATCGTGTGGGAGCTACGGCAACGATGAGAAGACATTAAAAAAGACATAAAAAAAGGAACACAAAAAAACCTAAGTCGATAGGGCTACAAAAAATAGTTTCGCACGGAAAATTGGGTTTGACTCCATAATAATCTTGAAGCACAGTTTGCAATCCTTTTTATAAGTTTTGAATGAAATAAAGACACTGTTTAAAGAACCACTTGGAAAATATAATTAACATAGCTCATAGCTCAAAATCTAAAATGGATATGAAGTTTTGGTTATCAAGAGATAAGTATCTTGATATGTATCGCTTCTAGATTTGATAAGAAGCTGTTTTTTTTTACAATTGAAGAAAGCTAATGCTGCATAAATATTTTCCAGCAGCTTTGTTATTATAACACATTTAGGAAGTGACATATGTCAGCTAAGAGAAAATACAATAGCAACAACAACACAACAAATAACATCTGTTTTGTATTATACACACACACTTAATACATATTAAGATACAAATGTATCTAAATGTCTATTTGTCGCACTTCCTGCACCTTTTGTAATATAGTAACACTTGTTGTACATAATTGTTGCTGTCTCTTTCTCTATTACTGTTGAACTTTCCACAAAACACAACATCCCGGATGCGCTGCTATGTCTAGTATAGAAGTACTTATAAAAAAATTAAAAAAAAAAAAAAAAAAAACAAATGTCGTCACATAGAGCGAGAATTAAAAAAGAGAAAAGTATCTATACACATATTTAAAAAAAAAAAAAAAAACTGCACTAAATGCAAAGTTCCAAAAAAAAAAAAAAAAATTAAAAACGACAATGAAGAAACCATTGTAGAGGAAATAGTACTATAAAGGAAGTGCCATTTTATACATTTGTTTGTTTCGTTTATTCATTCATTCATGGAAGCACAGAACGGATGCACGGGCGGATGGATCATTTGAATGTTTTTTCTATTTGATGCTATGCGCTATGCTGTTATTATTATAATCTATATATCGTGAGTATTTGCTCTACCTGAAATTAGAATAGCAAAAAAATATATATGAAAAATTTTTTTTTATTTAATTTGAATCATTATCTTTTTATTTATTTATTTACTTATTTATTTTTTTAATTTAATTACTTTCAGCAACATTTTTATTTGTACCATTAGCTTTGTATCTTTTTTATGTTATTTTTTTTCTCCTAATTTCATTACTCAATCATTGCGTGGCACATAAATCAGCTACTTTTCAATACTTTTGTCTATATATAGCGTCCACACAATAACGAAACATTTGTATCTATCGTTTCAAAACAAAAGTATCTAAACTAAACAAGAAGTTTATTGCACTTTTTTGTCTACTACAACAATTTATATTTCAACACACACACACACACACACTGCAGTGATGTTTTATTTTAACGAAGTGTTAATTGAGCAACGTACACTTCATGTCAATTAGACACAACACGAAAAGCAAAGTCTTAAATAAAACCTAAAACATTAACAGTTTTAAAATGAATGAACATAAATCAGCGTGAAATAAAACATAAAAGATACTTTTTTTTTTTTTATAAAATTTGATTTTATTTTTAATTAATTTTTTTTTTTTTTTAAGATATTTTTCTTTTTTCTAAAAAAAATTTAACTTAAAATTAAATAGTGCATTGGTTTTAGAATATTTTAAAAACTAATAGGACAGCAACTGCAATGTTTTACAGTATTTTTTTTTTTTTTTTTTTTTGAATTAGGCTAAACTTAAAATAAACTCAGCTAATAACTAATTTATTTACAAAATGCAAAGTATCTTTTATGTAAATTAATATTACTCATGATAATAGCGCCATAGCACGCGCTAGACGTACCCGAAAATCACGATAGAGCATTTTACCGCCAACAGGAACACGACACAGATACATATCGAGACTCATAAGACATAAGGCTTTGCCATTCATAGGAAATTTTTGCGGCAGTTCAGGCGTTACTTCAAGTCCCTCGGAAACAGCCATATTTATGAGCCATTTCCAAACATCGGCGCGTGTCCAATCGCGTGGATCCAAGGGTAGACCATCAGAACCAAGCGTATGTTTTGTGTGTGCGAAGGAGTGTGTGTGTGACATTGTTTCACTATAATTATTATTATTGGAATCACTACGCAGCGTTGTTGTTGTTGTTGTTGTACTAAGTTTATCACTGTGCTGCTGCAGATATGGATGATGCAATGCTGCACGTTTTAATGCTGCTGCTGTTGTTGTATTTACCAATTCAGATTTTGCTGTCGTCCATAAATGTTGTATATCCTCAGCGCGACAATTGCTGCTAGCGGTATTCACCTGCGATAGATCGAGCGGTGGTACGCGACCAGCATATTTGGGATAACTAGCTTCGACCTGCATGTTGTGTGTGTGTAGCTGTAATGAAAAAAGAAATAAAGAATATAATTGATTAATTTTGTTGGAAATGAAACATTAACTGATTTAAACTATGAGATACATTTGTATCTGTTTTAAAAAAAAGATACAAAAAAAAATCTCTCGTGTCAATGAGTTTTGTAATTTATATTTTTATGTGACCTTGTTGCTATACACATACAACACGAAAGGAAGCGCATTTATATTAACTACAGCAATGATTATTGCAATGATTATAATAATAATGATAATAATTGTGGCACACATATTGAATAATTATTAAAACAAATTTTGTTGACATAGAAACTTAAACCGGAATTGTATATAATCAAAATCAAATCAAACTAAGTACACACAGATACACACACACACACACAAACACGAGCGGAAATAATTACAACAACGCCATTTAGCTGCGATTTAATCGCAACGAATCTGCTGAACAAAACAAAAACCAATCAAAGCGCAAAACAAAAATAAAATGAAAAAAAAAAAAAATAAGCAAGCAAATGAAAGCGGATGAACAAATGCGGCAAACTAAAGAAATCTAGTGGAATAAAAAAAAAAAAAAAAAACAAAGCGGAAGAGACGTAAGCAAGGGAACATAATTAAAAGCAACCTTAGTGCTCCCGACTTTGTCGTATGTAGTCGTAGTAGTTTTGGCTTATGTAAAGTAGAATATCCGCTGCGCGCCGGCGCAATAAAGCAATTGAATCGAGAAATGAATTTGTACAAACGGAAGACAAGGTGCGAAAACAATAAAAAAAAAAAAAACCAAACGGAAGCCGATTATATATATTATGACGGATGACAACACCGGCACAATAGGAGTACGGATCGGACGGAATGGAATCTCTAATCTAAATTTATTGTGTGTTGTATTTTACTTTTACCTTTTGCTAATTTGTCAATTTTAATTTTTATTTAAGATGTTTTTCCGTTTTTTTTTTTTTAATGCATCCGTTTTAGTTCAAAGTTCAATAAAATTTATTTTAGAACGAGAGTAACTCTAATTTTGTTTATACCCTGTAGCTGATAGGTTTGTTTAAAGGTACGTAACAGACAGAAGGAGGCTAAGTAGACCCTATAAATGATATTCTTGTTCAGCATTGAAACGGGTTTCGAACTAGCTGTGTTTGTCTGTCCGTCCGTCTATTATGCTGTCTGCCATATGAAAATGATTATCTCGGAGACTATTAGAGACTCTGCTAAGCCGTCATGTGTGCACTTACAAACGGTTTTTCTCTAGACCCTTTTTAAGGGGTTCTCCCCATATAAATTTATCCCAAAGTTTTATGTTTTTGAAAAAAAATTTCCCCTTTTAAGTTTTATGAATCCATTACAACGTATGGTATATGGTAGTTATGACTTAGCTTAAGGCACCTAAAGATTTGGTACGGAATATCTTGCAGTCGGACATACTCGACTTCAGCGTTCTTTCTTGATTTAATATAGATGAATGAGTTTTTGGACAAAAATTTTGTGGGTTCTGATTAATTTGGATTCAAAAATTCAAGCACAAGTTTTTCTTTAGATAATTAAAGATTTTAGTTTACGCTACACACCAGAAACCGTGGAAGTATCCCGTCGTTTAGCTCAGTTTGAATCTCAGCTTTTCTAGGTCCTGTGTACTTTCTATGTTAAAATAAATGTGCCACGCCCACTTTTAGATATTGCTCCCATAGAAAAGAATAACATTTTCTCAAGTTCTTATAAGCAAATGGCTTCAAATATGGTACAAATGCTTCGTATATTAAGCCAAATCTTCAGTTTAAAATTGGTCCAAATCGGACCGCGAATTCCTAAATTTTTAAGAATATATTTAATTTTTTTAGTATTTTGAAATAAAATTTAATACAAATGCTGCACACGAAGGTCAAATTTTAGTTTTTAACAGCTTTGTAAACTTTATACGTAACCGTCGCTCAAAATAAAATAGAAAAGAAAATTAAATGCATAGGAAATGACTTAACTAAAAATAATAAGTTCAAGTGTTGGCTTTTCTTGTTAATTAAATATTTATTCATTATGTTTTTTTTTTTTTTTTTTTATTCCTGAACTACATCATTTGAAGTGTTTGTGGTACATGATTCAGAGATGATCGAAGAACTACTTATAAACAGACAGCAAATATACATAATACTGGTTGCTCATTTCCTCTGCTAATGTGAATAATTGAAACATTCAACGGAAAAAGGTTTAATTAAGTTCATTGGCAGCAACCGCAGCAACGCTGATGAGTGTAAATATTTCCCATGAATTGTTTTTTTATTTGAAATGCAAAGAAATTTAAAAAAAAAAAGCTTACATAAAATAAAAAAAAAAAAAGGAAGGAATGGAATCAAAAATGAATCAACAAATATTTAAATATGCCCACGCCACACACACACACTGTGTGTTACTTTTAAAATTTATTTCTGTTTGCTTATGTGGGTACTCCAAATCACTTGTTTACTGGCGGTATTTGATTAGCATAAGAATGCTGCATGGTCAAGATAAGAAACCATTAACAAAATGTAAATGTCTTAAGAATGCATTAAAAAAAAAAACAAAAAAAAAAATAAAAAAACCACAGCTTGAAAATGTATCTTACAGATACATTTCTATGAGTCATGGACAACGGATACCATAATTTATAGTCTAAATCTTATTAAACACAATTTGTGTTCAATAAAGCTGCACAATATGTAAATTTTTTTGTAAAAAGTGATAAATATATTTTCATATACAGGTGGTCTGCTGTCTTTTTATAATGCAGCTAGCGCAGCAGGCATTTAGTTGTTTATGGTTTTCTAAAAAGCAGCTAAGCTGCAGCGAAGAAGCATCTAGATGTGTTTTATTAATTTTTATGCTGCACAATTTAAGCTTGTCTCCAGAAAAAAAAATTAAATAGTTCAAGTACATTAGTAAATATTGTTGAAGACTCTCACGCCCACGGTTTTGTGTTTCCCATGGGAGAAAATTTTTGAAAACAAAAAAAAAACATAAAATGTTTGAGAAAATTCAAAGCGCTGTCATTGTACTCGATTTAAGCTGTTTATGCAGGCATAAAGAAAAAAAAAAAAAAACAAAAAAGGGTGAATTCTACAAAATTAAAAGCAGAAGAACTAAAAGCAAACAGACAACGCTAGGTCATGAGAGAATTTAAAGCCGCAAGTAACTATAAAAGTCGTTTGTGCAGTCAGGCGTGAATGAAGCATGTCTTCTTTTTTTTTTTTTTTTGTTAATAAAATTTATTATACCAAAGCGTGCAATTAGTGCTAAATGTATCTTATAGATACTTTTCTAGTCTAAACAAAGCAATTGCTTGTTTGTCTATAAATTTTTTTTATGCAGCGTTTGTACAAATTAAAAACACTTTAAAGCGTTATAAAAGATACTTTTCTTTTTATGACTAATTAGCTACATTTCAAAAGTTGACACAACATAAAGTGAAAATATCAAATGAAATTAAAATTAAATTTCAAATATATCCTGTATTTTTCTTTATGTTTGTTTGTTTGTTTCCTTTGCAGCACCTTGAGATTGTTGCTGCTGCTCATGCGTCTAGTACATTTCCGGCAACATATTGTATGACTTGACTGTTTGACTCACTGATCGATTAAATACGAAAAAAAAAAAAAAAAAAAAAAAACAGAAGTAAAATTTGTCACGCGCAGCGCACGCGTCAAAGGCAGACACAAACGAAAAGCAGGAAAACGCAACTAAAATGTATATTTCCTTTGCTGCTGCTGCTGCTGCTGTTGCTGTTGGTGACAACATATGCAGCAGCAAATTCAATGACAGGAAGCGCACATATCCGCCCGCGCACAGGATGCGTTGCTGCTGCTGTGCGTAAAAGTAAAAATGGATAAATTTTTTTTTTTTTTTTTTTCGAAATTTTAAAAACTAATAAAAACGCAAGCATTTTCAAATTAAGCGAAAATGTATCTCAAACTTGCAATAAAATGTATCAGCAGCGACATATATATATTTTTTTTTTTCAATGGCAACTTCCCGTCTTGGCTTCTTTACTTCTTTTGTATTTATTTTTGAAATAGTTTTGTACTTGAAATATAGTATTTACATTGAAAGAAATATAATAAAAAATATCGTTTTTTTTTTTTTTTTTTGTTTTTTTTTTTAAGTACGAAAAATCGTAATTTGAAGTTCATAAAAATGACGCGTTTCCTGTCATTTGGCGAGTACTTTAAGTGCGTAATTTGTTGACTTGAAACATATAAACAAGAAACATACTTATACGTTTGTATATCTGAATGCCGGCTGTCAGCTTCCGTTTCGTTATAGATTTGGTCGTACAAATATCTGACGCATGCAGCTAAATACTTTGGCATTTCTTTATTACAGTTTAAATACAATATTTCTTTCTTTTTTTTTATATTTTTGGCGTATCTTGGCGTCATTTTTGCTGCCGCTACATGTTTATTTAATAATTACATTTATGCATGCATGTATCGCAAAAGATACAACCAGTCTGGTTGAGTGTATCAGAATATGTGTTTATGCACATAAGTAAAAATTGTGTACTTCCTGCAAGCGATAAATTTTTTTGTACGTACTCGTACATACATGCTGACGCTTGTATATTTATGCATTTTCGCTTGGGCCACTACTTTGTTGCTAATTTAAGATACATTTTTGAATTTTTCAAAATATTCAAAGAAAATTTTATGCATTTTTTAAATAGTATCTTTATGGCAAAGCTTATAGATACAAATAAAAATTGAAATCTTTTTAGCAGATGCTGCAATGCTAATGTATCTAATATAACAAATTTAAGATACATATTCTAAAAGATACATTTAACCTTTTTCTAACTATTTATCATTTTATTACAATTAGTGCCTTTTAGAATAATCTGAATCAAAACAAAATTATTTGCACTATTAAACAAAAAAAAAAAAAAAAAAAAAAAAAAACAAACAAAAAAAGTTGAGATACATTTTACTTGTTTCACATCACATAGCATTTTGCAACGCGTGGCTTGTCTGCCAATATACAGACTACATATATTCTAGTATTCCCCCTCTTGTGATATGATTATACAAAACATACATCATTTTTACGCTACCAGACGTGCCACAATTGATGTTGATGTGCCGCAGACGGATGTGATTTTGTCGTCAGCTATTTTAATGCGTATTTTCTACTTTATTTTTTTGCATTTGCGCTACTAAATTAATTTATTTTTAGCAACAACAACAAAGTGCATTGGAATTTGTCTACGACGACAGCAGCGTTCAAAATAAATAAATATATAAATATAAATGGCGCCAAATGCACTCAGCACACACAGACACACACTCAATATGTATGACGTATGCAGCTACTTAAACTGCAAAAGGAAATTATTTCCTTGCGAGATTTGTTTTAAACAGTTCTGTAAATCTGGTGCTAAGCAGCACCTTGAGTGATTATTTCACAGTGATTTGAAAATCGCAATGACGCACAGCGACTGAAAATAGTGATTTGCGATTTTCTAGTTCCTCAATAAACATTGGTGTCCTCAAGTTCAGTAATCGGTGTATGTTTTCGAGAACAGTGATTTTAACACGTTTGCAGTCACTGTGATTTTCAAGAAGCAGTCGCTATTCATAAAGCGACTCAAAAATCACAACTTAAATAGCAAAGGAAATTATTTCCTTGCGAGGTTTATTTAAAACAATCACTTTGCGTGATTATTTCACAGTGATTTAACAACACAAGACGCACTGCGACTGAAAGTAGTGATTTGCGATTTTCTTCTTCCTCAATGAACTTTACAGTTATCGGTGAACACTGAAACTGTTCAGTAATCGCTTTTTGTTTTGCGCGAACTGCGATTTTATCACTTCAAGCAGTCACTGTGATTTTTAAGACGCAGTCACTAATCACACTGCGACTCAAAAATCACAGCTACGGTGAATTTGAAAGTGACATTTTTGAAGAAAACTTCACACAGAATTTTATTAAGATTCTGTACTATTTTCAAAGTGATTTATTTCATTAGTTTGACTTTAGAGATGTGCGGCACACCGAGTAGCTAAAAGCTACATGCAAGCTACTCAAATATTTCTTAAACAAACCTCGCATATTTATAGCATTTCAATGAAATGCATTCGATATTTTTTTTTTTTTTCAATAAACATTTTTGATGCTTGCAGCAGTAGCAGTAGCAGCTTTTGATTTAATGTCTTTTACGCCTCACACGTGTCAAAATTACTGAAGCGTACTAAATGTATGACGCCAGTAGTTATTCCTGCTTGCAGACAGACAGCAATTTAGTGTATAAGATGCTGCCGCCGCTGCTGTCTTTGTCAGCATCATGACACGCGCCATAAATAAGCGCAAAGATCAACAACAACAACATCAACAGCAGCATACAGCTCATTAGTTACGTACTAAGATTTCCTAGAAATCTAAAAGGAATTTAAAAAAAAAAAATCTACTTTAGCTATTCTCAACGAATGCGTTTTATTTACAAAATTGATAAGTATGTCAATAAGCGCGAAAACGTAAATATTTGATTAATCAATGTGAATGATAATAAATCAAAATAGAATACAACAACAAAAAGATGATGTACCTAATATAAAAATAATTATATTTATTTTTTTTTTTTTTTTTTTGTATTTGAAATTTTGTATCTTTTATAAAATAATTTCCGGTTTACATACCTAAATGTTTGTGTATTGCATTCGTTTTTTTTTGTTTTTTTGTGTCGCATTTAAAGTACATATTTATCGCAAGAAATCAAAGTAGATACATAAAGATACATTTCCGTAAAATGTCGCTACAAACAAAAAAAAAAAAAAAAAAAGATATTGTATCTATTGCGCGTTTGACTCACTGATTGTCAAATTCAATTCTTAAATTTGTAATTTTAATTTAGCTTTTTGCATGCTGCAGCTAACGCCAGGTGCAAATGCCAAAAAAAAAAAAAAAATTACCGAACTCAGCAGATGCATAAAATACTAACATAAGAATTTAAGCAACAGCAGCTGCGTTTTTTGTATATATTCTGTAAATGCGCTTAGCCTTCTCAAAAGAAAATAATAATAGGAATAATAATAATGCGTTTTTTTTTTTTTTTTGGGTTTTGCGCATGCGCGCGCATTTACGCTGTTAACATTTGGCGCGTCATTGATGCGGGTCCTTTGACGCATTTATTTCTTCAATTCCTTTTTATTTCTTTTCATGAAAAGATACATTTTTATCTTTTTCTTTGGTTACTGCTTGAGTTAACGAAATGCATTTAAATTGTTGTTGTTGACGTTCTTTTTTTTTTTTGTTGCGGTTACACAAGAACTATTTTTTTTGCAGCTGCTGTCTGCGTATTTTAAGTATTGCATTTGTATCTTTTTTATTTTTTTTTTTTTAGCTATGTCTCTTAATTTTTTTTTTTTTTTGTATGTTGTGGCCGGTCATGGTTTTTTTGCACATTTAGCTTAGATACTTTTGGCAAAATTTTTTTCAATTTGTATTTTGAAATACTTTAAAAAATAGATTTTTTAAAGCTTAACATTTTTTTTTTTTTTATTTTACTTTTTTTTTTTTTTTAATTAGTCATTCTCTGAGTCACATTTTAAATGACTCAATTCAAACTTACAGGAAATGAAATATGTTTTTTTAGTTTGATAAACTTTAACTGCGAAGCGTTGAACTGCAAAAAGTAGCTGCAATATTGAAAAACTTTCGTTTGAAGTTCTTTTATACGTTCGTGTTCAAATGTATCTAGATACAAATAGTTAAATTCTATTTAAAACTGAAGATATGCCTGCTTCATAATAAAAAAAAAAAAAAAGACTTTTCATAAAAAATATATGCACACATCACATTAAGTATTCAATACAACAAACAAACAAACAACTGAAAAATGACTCAAAAATGCCGAAGGTGAAACTTCACACATATTTTTGTGTATTTAATTAAAAATACAAACTTTCAGTTTTAATGCGTGTTTAGCGCGCAAAATTTCGTATGTATTTTTTTTTTTTTCATTATTTGCACTTTTATTTATGTTAATTAATTAAATAAAAAAAATATATACTAAAAGGTCAAAATGTATTTATAAATTAAGTAGCTAAACTAAATAAACTTTAGAGGCATTAGAAGCAAAAACAAATGCTTCAAATTTTAAACTTTACACTCTACAAAAAAAAAAAAAAACGCATAGCTACAAATGTATCTGACAGTCAAAGTAGTACAATATAATTTTAAAGTTATAAACGATCTCTTACTGACAAGCAACAATAATATATTTTATACAATGACTTATAAAATGTTAATGAAACCTTCAGATTTTTTTTTTTTTTTTTTTTTTTTGGTTTATTTTTTTGAAGACCTTCGTTTAATATTTTTGTATCTTTTTTTTTTGTATCTTTTTTTATTTTGTTAACAATCATTAAGATTAACGATAAATGAGTTGCATTTACGAGTTTTTATGCATAACATAAATCAATGTGAGAATTATTTCGGTTTTTTCTTTTTCTTAACTTACCTATTAAATGTGTATATATTCCAATATGCGTGTAACACAGTTATAGATACTTTTTAAAGTAACTTTGGTTTTCCGGCAATAAACAGCAACAACGAAAAAAGTTTATTTACAATAAATCGCGCATGAAAAAATCGACACACAACAATGTTGTCAGCCAAACGTGCGGGAAATGTGCGGCGTCAACCAAATAAACAAAAAAAAAAAAGACAACAACAACAAAAAAGATACGACGTGCAGCTACTATATATGAACTTCCGTTGAAATGTTTTTTTTGCGCTTAATTCAAATATTGTGGTTTTGTGGGTGGTGTTCAATTTTATTTGTATTTTGTATTTATTTTTTATTTATGCACTTTCGCTTGAGAGATTATCTTACTGATTTTCTTGTTTATTTCAAAAAATAAATAAGTCTTCTTTTCAAATTTTTGTTTAGATTTCACAATTTCACAAATGTTATGCCTTGTTTAGTTTTTTGTTATAGAAGTATCGTCACTAATACAACTTGACTATATTTGTAACGTTGAGCTACTTTTTCGAAAAAAAAAAAACGTATTTCGAAAGTCTTGTTGTATTTTGTTGCAATTGGTTACGTTTCAAAAGAATTCTCTGCAATTTTTTTTTTTTTTTTTTACTTGTAATTCCAGTTTACAATTTTTTATTGCATTTGTATTTTATTTATTTATTTTTTTTTAGTTACATATATATAGTTTTTAACGCGCACGTAACGTAAAAGTATCTGTTAGATACAATATAGATTTTTTTGTATCTTAATTTTTGTTTTTTTTTACGTTTGGTTTCGTTTCGTACATTCGTTTCGTACGCGCAATAGACGACTGATTGTGATCGTGTTGCTGCAGCGAGTTTTGTTGCCGTTGTATGAGAGAGTTATTCTGAGCGTTATTTGTATTTCTCTTGCACACAGTTACGCTCACTCTCTTGCTCTCTGTTGCAGCTGTTTGATTGTGTGCTTTGAAAACAGGGTTCACAAAATATCAAAAAATGAAAACAAGAAAAATAGAAAAAATTTTATACGAAGACTTTTTTTCTCTGGATCGAATCGTTTATAAGGATAATTTGCATTTGAAGAAAATGTTTGTCAAAAGAGATAAGGCAACTATATATAATTAAAAAAGGTATTATATTTATCGTAAAAGTACAAGGTTTGTAAAATATTTGAACGGTTTTAATGGTGAGACTTTCTTAATTTTCGGTGCTTCCTTGTACGCGTTCGGTCAAGTCTGTAAAGAGGGGTGGAAGAATCCACGAACACGGATATGTTCTAGGATTCTCAAGATTATATTGTACGCGTTCGGTCAAGTCTGTAAAGAGGTGTGAAAGAATCCAACGGGATCGTATCTGTTCTAGGATTCTTAAGATTATATTGATTCTGCGCCTCGGTAAGTTTTTATATTTGGTTCGAAAAATATTTTATTTATGATTTGATAATAGTACTCGTATATCTTACTAGTTTTGATTGTTTTAAAAGAACGCATAAAGCTCATTTAAAGCTTGTGAGATATTCTTTCGTAGCGGAAGACACTCTCTATTTTGAAGTTGAAAGTTCAAAAATCTCTCAAATTTTAGGTAATTACATACACTTTCTAAAGCACTTTATGAAATTTTGTATAACGAAAATTCGAAATTCGAGATTCAAAATAGCCTCAGAATAAAAAAATTGATCACATAAGCTTGAAAATAAAAAAAAAAAAAAATCATTTCTTTTTAAGCTATCCTAGAGGTCTGTTTATTTTTAATCGTATACTTTTGGGATCGCAGAATTCAAATCTGGTATTCATTTTATGCCATCACTTCAGGTCTTAGATCAAATAAACTATGTCCGTCTGTTCACAAAAAATTTTATTTTTTGCTGACCATGTTTGTTTTATATTTTTGAGGTTCAAGACTTAAGAATTTTGGACGTTTTATTTATATCTGTCTGTCTGCACAATTCTCAGATATTGAGCTGAAATTAGTAAGTTCAGCTTTCACAGGCCCAAAAACAGGGACAAGCCTACAGGTCAGAGTAAATTTTTTTTGTATAGACCTAAAGTGATGTTATGAATTGGATACCAGATATGTACGTATTCAGCATATTAGGCATATAAAAAATGGGGAATTATATACAATAAAAAAGTTTGCTACGTCATGCTAGCACTGTCGATAATAAATATTGTAATATTTACTAAATATATTGTATAAATTAAATATTCAAATAAATCATGTAAAATTATTAAATGTCAAATAAATTGGTAAATCACAACACTTACTAGACTTACTACATTTTTTTTCTTACCGAATTTACAAAAACAATAAAAATAAAACCTAATATAAATCAAAATCCTATTAAAACCACAGTCAGCAATAAATACAATTTCGTGATCGATAAGCAATCAGCCTATTTATACAGACACATACATATGTAAGTATTGACGTTACGGCGACCTTTAATTATACAATTTAACCTAACAGATTGGTGATGCATAATCTCTCTCCAAGTGTGTTACTGCTACGTTTTAAATAAATAAAAAGTCTGTAAAAATTTTACCTATTTAGCTACGACGAAGCATCTTTGTAATTGTCGAGAATGTCGGCTTGTTTATTAATAATCGAATTGTCTATAAAAAAAAAAATTATCATTATTAAAATATATTTATTATTTTTTAATTGCATTTAATAAATGTAAGCGTGTATTTATGTATGTAAAAGTGTTTGCGATAATCCGGCTCGAGGTTGCCTATTACAAATCTATAAAAGACAACGGATTTTCTATGAAGGCAATCAGTTAAGTTTGTTCTAAGTGCACAATGAATCGTTATTGGGTAAGGCAAAATCAAAGTAAACTAAAGGGAAAAAGTTTTATTTTAATGGAAATTAATTACAGTTACTCGTCTGTGGCTTGGCTTTGGCCAGTGTAGCGGTAAATGGTTACGGCATACCAAAGCATGATACTGGATCCCATGGAGGAAGCGCTGGACAGTTCGGCGGTGGTGGTGGACAAAGCTGGCAAGGAGGTGGCGGCGGCGGAGGTCATGGTGGCGGATTCGGTGGTGGTTCTAGCTCCGGAGGTGGAGGTGGTGGTCCTGGATTTGGTGGCGGTTCTGGTCTAGGTCATGGCGGTGGTGGTCATAGTGGCGGCGGACTTGGAGGCGGTTCTGGCTCCGGAGTTGGCGGCGGTCCTGGTTTTGGAGGAGGTGGTGGTCATAGTGGAGGCGGACTTGGAGGCGGTTCTGGCCATGGTGTTGGCGGTGGTCCTGGATATGGCGGAGGTTCAAGCCATTTAGGCGGCGGTGGTGGTGGTCTTGGAGGTGGTTCTGGTTTTGGTCAAGGTGGCGGTGGCGGTGGCGGTCATGGTGGAGGTAGCGGTGGTGGTTTTGGAGGTGGCTCTGGTGGTGGTTTCGGAGGCGGTAGTGGCGGTGGATTTGGTGGTGGTGGTCGCGGACAAGGTAATGATCTTGGATCAGGGGAGGACATGGCGGCTACAAGAAGCATGGCTATTAAATCACAAACGTTGAGTAGTTGTCCATTACTCATTTGTATTTTAAATTGTTTTAAATAAACGCTTAGCGATATGATGCTCAAAAATCGAATTACAACAAATTTTTACTCCCAAATGTCATTTGGATTTTTTGTGTAAATTAATTACAATTCCAATGCACGTTCCGTTGACAGTTGCCAACTAATTACTCATTTAACATTAGTTTTCTTTTTTCGACTGTCTAAAAATTGTTTTTGAGTGATTGTGTCTCAACTGTAATTACAGGAAATCCTTTTCCTGTTCTCAGCACTGGCACATTTGATTGTTTCCAATTAATGGCAGCAATACACTCGACCAAACAGGATAATTGCCTTAAAATTTACTCACATATGCATGCATATACGTGCGCTTCATGTAGCGAAACAGATTTAATTTCAAAAACTTCGATATTTTCAACAATTTGCGGTGAAATTTTAGTTCTGCGTATTTTTTTTTTTTTTTTTTCGAGCAAACATTTGGAAATTTTAGTAGAATGTAAATAGATACAACGTGTTAGAATCCTTTTACAGTTTTTCAACGCTATTGACATGCGTGAAGCTAACTCAAATTACAGCATGCCAAATGTTATGCGTAGAGACCTACAGGAGTGAGTGTGTCTCGCCTCGTCTCCTGTTCATTCTGCTCATACTGCTGTCCTTTAACGTGTTGTAGGCACGCGTAACCTATGCAGCACCTTTATGCCGCCATTCGCTCAGATTCGGCATCAAATGCATTCATGCAGCTGTCACATTCAAGTGTTTCGTCGAATTATCTACGCAATAATGTATCGTGCAACAGCAGCAGTAATTATTGGTTTTTCATTTAAGGTTGCATCCTTTTGTATACGCATTTTAGTTTTATCCTGTCTGTCTGTCTGTCTTTTTTGGTCGTTCTGTCCTGTCTGCCTGCCTCCGCTTTACTTATCTCTTGCTCTTAATCGACATGTGCATTTCAAGTGTCGTATTCGTTGTGGCATCCTTCAAAATCTGCTTGATTACCTTTCACTATTGAGCAGTATCCTTTGGTACAATATGTACGTACAACATAAAGGTATGTCTGTGGTTTATCTGTATTTGGCATCTTTTAAATAAATAAAATTAAGTCTCTTTAATTGTTGCTCTAATTGATTTGTGATCTTGATTAATCGTTGTTTGATTTATTGATTTTATTGCATATATCTTATTGAATCTATTTATTTCTATCATTAATCCTGCTCCTGCTAAATGGTTGCTTTATATAAAGAGTCGAGTCTATGTTGCTATGTATGTACAAACGTCCGTCCGTCTGTCATTTACAATCAATCAATCTCGAGGACTATAAAAAATATAAACAAAAATATCATTGCCATTTCATACATAAATGTGGAATGTATTTGCGCTTACTTTAACACTCAGTGCGCTTTTTATAGTATGAAGCAAATAAAAATAGTTTTTTTTTTTTCAAAAGAAGGTTCATCAACAAAATAATGAGCCGATATAAATTTCATTGATTCAACAAATTATGTTCCACACAATCCAAATAATTTAAAATGGCAATGCTTTGCCGATTTTTAATCTATCGAAATAAGCTATTAAGCTTTTATCTAGTAACAAAAAAATCTACTCAGGTTTTTCCATACAAAAAGCGAAAAATCACACAATAAAATAATGCCGTAAAACCAAACCCTGCATATGTACTTCATTTTTAAGTTAATCCATGCATTTTTAATGCCAACTGCATACATCCTGTCAAGATTAAACCAAATTTCGTCATTAAAAATTCAAGTAAAATTTTGTGTCAGTTCTCGATTGTAGCCCAACCCAGATAAACAAAATATTGCAAACATCCTTTTATTCCACAAAACAACAAAAATCGAAATTGAATTTTCAATTTCAATGCGCCACAAGCAGCTGAAAACGCATAATTTATACAGTAAATGCAAACAATTTTAATACTTTTCAAAACAAATGTAAATTTTTTGTCCTTTCGATAATTTTCATTTTCACTTTCAGCTCAGAATGATAATCATCTAAAGCAGGAAACACCCGCATTGTATGAATTTTGTTTACAGCTGTCTAAAATTCAAAGAGTAGTAGATAAATAGATGTGGTATTGTCTCTTTCTAACAAATATTTATAGTAGCACAAAATGTGCGCATGCGCAAATTGCCAAAAAAAAAAAAAAAAAAAAATGAAAAGGATGTTTGCTTAGGATTTTCAAAGTGAAGTCGTCGTCGTTTATGAATGTGACATTGCGCATATCCGGATTTGTACGCTACAATTTGTTACGCACAAAAAGGTTTAAAGATTATAAACAATAATTTTTTCTTGTTTTTTTTTTTTCATGGGTTAAGACGTGACGCTGTATAAATAGTTTTCATTATTTATTCGAAAATATAAAAATATAAAAATATTGATTTTGACTGTTTACTTTTAATTACGTGAAAATTTTCTTATCCATTTTATTAAATTGTGGTTACGCATAAATTAAGGATCCTCACAATGTTGGTGTTCTTCGCAATTACCTTTTAAAGCGGAAATATTTTTGTTAAGCGTACGCATACATTTATTTTGAAAATCCTCGAACCTTCAAAAACAGCTGCCAAAGCACTTAGAATTCTTAAATTCTTTTTTACTTTTTCCTTTTTTTTTTTATTGATTTAAGTATTTCAGCATTGATGCAACAGTTCCTCCCCAATTTCTCCATTTAAAAATAGTTTTGATACCAAATGTTTTTCCTAACGTTTCCTAACTGCATAAATGTTTTATTTAGCAATAAAATTTTATTTCGCTTTAGTTGCGCATATGTGCCCCTCTTTTTCAAATTTTCAATTTTGCTTTGGTTTTTGTATTATTGAAAATTATTACTGTGTGGCCCTTTTGGACGTCTGGATTTCTCTAACATTTACAGAAAAGTCATTAAAGTTGCTAAAAATAGACAAAAAAAAAATACTCGTATAAACGTTTTAAACTATAGATTTATGTATTTTTTGGGGGAAATATAAGCTAAACGTGTGCTGCTCTTATAAAGAGGCTGCCATATAATCCAGTTATTTTTGTGCTCCAATAGACTAGGCAAGCAGACACGCTTAATGTTTTATTGACACTTTCGAAGGCAATAAATCAATAAACAGAATGTGTGGCATTATTGCATTATAAACTTTTCAACGTTTTGTTTAATTGGGGGAGATTTTTTTTTATCCATAAAGTTTATAAAATGAAGATTAACACGCTACGAGAGATGAGTCTATGCAAGTTTATAGATTTCTCTATTCAAACTGTTGTTCAACTGATCTTGAAGCGGATTCAACATTAGAATTTATATTCTCCGTTATTTTACTAGTCCCATTTAAACGGGAAGCCCCATATACAAAACTATTCAACAATATTATATCCTATAGCTGATGAGTAAAAATGTATGCCTTATGGTTTTTTTTTTTAAATGTATGTAACAGGCAGTTGAAGGCAAACCAGAACCCATCTAAACTATATACATAGTTTTGGAAAAACGGACAGTGGGCTGGGCCCCAAATAATCAGTACATTCAAAAATTCATACAAATTCGTCATTTTTTTGTAAGTTATTGAACTAGATAAAAATATTCGGCATACACATCTCTAGGACCAGGAAAGGTAAAATATAAATACATGTAAGTTTCATCATTCCACCTATGTTTTTATGTCCGTCCAGCCTTCTGTCTGTCTGTCTGTCTGCAGTACGAGCTCAGTTATTTCGGAGAGATAATTTTAGAACGCTTCGAATATATTTGATACTCTTTCCGTTCCCATATTAAGCAAAAGCACCCACATATTTTGATTTCCTATAAAAGTATTTTTGTTACTTAACCTAGAAATATCAAGTTATTTAGTTAGAATCACTGATCTAAAAAAGAAGATGATACTATTTTAAAATACAATTGTAGACTGGATACATAGTATCTCGAAGTCAGTGCTCTTTCTAGGTCATCATTGTTGGTATCACAGCCCTGCAAATTTCCATTTTTCGGTTGCGAATAAAATGGGACCTAGTGTTTCAGAAGGGAATTTTCGTGCTAAACACGAATCTGGGCTCAAAAATTTCACGTCACGTTTTCGAGAAAAAGACGGTTGAAACCATTAAAATAGCCATTTTTAAAAAAATTGTAGAGTAAAACCCTGACGTGCTACGATCTCCGTTATTGTCTGTAATTGAAAGTTGAACTTTGCTCTTTGAAATGAGCCCTATCCCAAATTATTTGCACGCACCCTTAGAGTAGGGGGTCCACTTATGTAAAGGGGGGTTGGAAAAAATTAACATAGTAACTTATTTACACCCAAAGTTAAGAGATACTGGAAGAAGCAATGTTCCTAGGGGTATTCAATGTCGCTGATTACAAATCTGCAATCAGATTCAAAAATTCAAAATGGCGGATCCAATATGGCGGACGAAAATGTTAAAAATTTATCAGATTTACTTGAAACTTGATATTCGGGGGTTTTTGATGACGCCATTTTAAAAATGGCCAAAAACGATATTTTTAGGGTTTTCAACTCTCTTTTTCTCGAAAACCTGACGCGATGGACAATTCGTGTTCAGCACAAAAATTCCCTTCGGAAACACTAGGTCCCATCTTATTCGCAAAACTGATGCAGGGCTGTGTATTTAATTTAGAAATCATCAAATGAATTGATACAACTATCAAGTTTAATCTTTCGATCTATCTTTCGCACAGAAATATATAATACTTTCCAAACTATGAATAAAATTTTACCGTTATACTTTTTTTTTATAAATTTATATAATTTTATAAGTTACAATTTTATTCAATTGAATTACCACCAACGCATTTCATTTAATTTTTTTTTTTTTAATCAAGTTTAATCCGGAACATAAAGATTCTTAGGAAGTTTGTTGCACAACAACAGCAAAGCAAATAAACTAAACTGCCGTTGCTTTATTTGTATTAAGAACTTATTTTATTGTCTCTCGGTACTGCCTGTTTCCCCTCAGTTATTCTTGGTTTTGTTTGTTTTGTTTGGTTTTTTTTTTTTTGTTATTTAAGATATACAGATTTTCTTAATCAGATTGTGTACTTACAGAATACACAGATACGCACACACACACATAAATGAACTTATGAAAAGATTTTAATACGAATTTATGAATGAAATGTTCGTTCATAAGAGTAAAAACGGAAGTTAAGGCGTTTGTAACTGCGGCTTGTACCATGCATTGTATGCGTTCTTTAATATAATAAATACATACGTAAATATCTACCTCAATTTCTATGTTATTTTATGTCGTTGTGTTGGTGTATCTGTGTAAACGCGTAAATTCACACATTTTTTTTACGATTTTATTTATTTCTTTTTTTTTTTTTTTTTTAATTCTCTGCAGCTTTACGCATTTTTTGCTGCTGCTGTGTGGTATTTTATTGTACGCACGTTTCTCTCAAATCTGTTAAAAGTTTTTTATGAGTGTACTTCAAGTTTTTAGTTGCATTATCTTTTCATAAAATTTTATGGATTTAAAAAATTTCAAAGCAAAGAGATTTTTGAAGAAGAGATGCCACGTTTTGCTTGTAAGTTGAAGTGCTGCGTCTTTATAAAATAATAACGAATATGAAATGTATCCGATTAAAAATCGTAATCGTTTTGAATTTAATCGGTTGGCTTCTTAAACTACATGAATCGACACGAATCAAAATGTAGGTAAACAACGCGCGACAGATAAATAATAACGAATATGAAATGTATCCGATTAAAAATCGTAATCGTTTTGAATTTACTCGGTTGGCTTCTTAAACGACATGAATCGACTCGAATCAAAAAGTAGGTAATCAATGCTGCACATATACCTAATATCGAATATAAAATGTATCCGATTAAAAATCGTAAACGATTTAAATTGACTCGGTTGGCTTCCTTAACGACTTGAATTAACTTTAATCAAAAAAATAGGTAAATCGTAACCGAATCGATTGATTTATTTAAACTGTTAAATAATACCGAATACAAAATAAATCCGATTAATAATCGTAATCGACTTGAATTGATTAAGTTGATTCTTTGAACGATTTGAATTCACTCGAGTCAAAAAAGTAGTTAAATAACGCTGCACATTTAAATAATGACGAATAAAAAATTTATACGATTAAAAACTGTAAACGATTCGAACTTAATCGATGAATTTCTTAAGCGATTTGAATCATAACAAAAAAAAAAATTATGCAAAACCAAGTCTTAACATATTTAGTAATCTTCTTTTTTACAAAATTATTACAAAAAAAAAACTGCAAAAATTTAACTTCCTGCAAATGCACACATCCTGCAATAATAAAGTAGTCAGCTGTAGTCAACAAAAATAGCTGACAAAGGAATCGAATACTGAAATCTGTGTATTGAATTGTGCTAAGCGGCTGTTGCTGTAGCGGAAATGAACGGTAGGCGCGTACTTTACACACAAACAAAGACGGCGGCGGCAAAAATAACAATGTATAACAAAAAGAAGGAAAAGGATGTCCTGCTCAGTGGTAATAGGGAGCAAAAGAAAATTACAACAAAAAAACAAGAAAGAAACCTAAAAATAAAAATAGAAATTCAAAAATAAATTCTAGTTAGCCACAAAAGGATACGTGCCTTAAATAAATTTTTCTGAACGTGTAAATACGCACAGCGGGCATAAGCAATTAGTTGCTGATCAGCGCAAGAGTGAGAAAGCAAACGATAACAAAAAAAAACAACAAAAAAGCAAAGACCTCAATAGGTCAAAGTGCATATCCTGCGCAAAAGGTGCACCGCCGTTAACATGGCATTGTTTAGCTCACGTCCTGCCTTTGTGCATAGGCAGGACAGGTACATATGTGTGTATTTATTTTAATTTAATGCTGCGTCGCAATATTTTTGTTAATTACTGTTCCGGTTCGTAAGGATTCCCGCCCTCATGCCGTGTAATTGTAAGTATTCCTCGTTTGATTTAAGCCGTCACAGCAAATTGTTTTAATATTTCTAAACCGGAAATCTCTCTCTCTCTCTGTGCGTAGAGCGGAAACGAAAATTTTTTGTTGTGGGCGTTAGGCTTTAAGGTTTAATTATAATTCGCAATTAGTTTTGTTTTTGCTGTTTTAATGAATTTATGCCTTTATCTTTCGCTTAAAAATGGTTTTCTTAAAAATTATAAACCATTACAACTAATTCTTGATCAAATTAAGCATTATAAATTCAAAAGATCACTGTTTGACACTATAATGCTTAATTCGCGTGTTTAAGACACTCATTTTTGCACGGAACTAGATCTATATCTATAATTATCACAATTACGTAATGGATATTCTGATAGTTTACGTCGCAATTGATTTGGTGGCAAGCTGTCCTCTATAATTGTATCATCATATAGTTTCTCATAAGTGGTTACGCCAGCTGCGGTACGCACAAGCGTACGTCGCGAAGCATTGCCGGCTAGCAAATAGTGTTCCTGTGAGCGTAATACTCCCGGTCTATAGTGTGCCACAGGACTGAGTATTTTCGATTTCGGTGACGCATTGGTGTGTAATGTTGTTAGTCGAGAATTTGATGCACACGACTGACCACCTTGACGTCTGATATTCATTGGTGTCGGTTGACAGCCACAACCTCGTGGTTGACTACATTTACCATCGTCCACATGTGTCATGCTATAGTGTCTTGTAGCTTTTTTAAAATCTTTTGTTGGTTGCTTAATATCACTTACACTTGGTTTTAGCAAATCGGAATTATTATTACCGGAGCCACTTGTACCATAAGTATTATTAAGACCAACATTTTGATTTTGCATTTGCTGTTGTCGTCGTTGTTGTTCATAATAATATTGTCTACTGCGACTCGTGCAAGATGCATCACAATGTCCGGCGTGTTGTGCATACGAACGTTTAGCACGATCGCCAATACGATCTGCAACCACGGAGCCTGACGGCGCACCTCTGGCTGTGACTACTGACAATTTCTTGTGTGCTTCTTTTTCTTTGCGTTCCTTGCGTTCTTTCGTTTTGCCATATAATGTACGTGGCTGCAATGCTCTATAATTTGGTTGTGCTTTCAGCAGTATACTGGGTGCTCTTGTGCTCGGCGCTTGTGTCGGCATGAATGCTCGAAATGGTACAAATGCAGGCTTAAGACATGCATTTGAGAAACAACACTTGTGTCTGGCATTAACGGGACGCACATCGTACTCATTGTTTTCAGTTACTTCGAATGCGTCTTCTCTCGAATGTGTTTTCAATACTTTTCTCGATTTTTTACGTGCAACTTCGTGCCCTCCATTTTTTCCACCTTTGCCGCGTGATTTGTTGCCCGAATTATTGCTGCCTTTGCTCTTTTTACTACATTTCTCCTTACCTGCTGCAGGCACATCACAGCAAGAACAATTACCACCACCACTGGACTCACGTTTATTTTTTGCTTTAAGCTTTGACGTTCTACTGGAAAAAGTCGAGTTCGAGCGTGGCGGAGGTTCAGTTTGTATTGATTGTTGCACGTTTTCTCTGTGCTGCGTTTCTGCATTTGAAGCACGCCGTAAGTTTGTTTGAGTTTGATTTGCTGCGGGTTTTGCGTTTAACGAAGGCCCAGTGTTGTGTTGTCTACCCATTTGGTTTGCGCCTAAATAAGGACGACGTTGTTTAGGATTCGGCGGCGGTGCATGTTTCTCAATGAACAACTTTAAAGCTTGCATTAGTAAATCCGTGATTTCGGTGGCATTTTCCAAACTTATTGTACATTTCTTATGCTCAGTCTCAATATTTATTTCTTCTTCGTCGTTTTTTGTGTCATTTTCTTCAACTGGATTTTCCACAGTTTTTGATTTCTTTTTGGGACATGTTTTGGCAGTACACAAAGCTTGCGAAGATGCATAATATGGTCCTGGTGGTAGTGGTGGACCCATACCCATTCCCATTCCCCAATTTTGTTGTTGATTGTACATTTCATGCTGTGCGCCGACTGAAGCACCACGATGATTGTAACCAGTTCCATCAACCATTTTTAAGTACTGTCCATTATCATAGCGATTGCCCATTCTGCCAAAACCACCAGCAGCACCACTATTTCCTCTATTTCGTGGACAGCAGCCACCGCAAGCACCGCCCCCCATACCTTGTCCTGGTCCCTGATAATCTCTTGCACCGACACCAGCACAGCCACTTGGACAAGTACGTCCGTCTGCTTGTCGTCCCATTGGCGGCGCTTGACGTCCATAATATGGCATTTGTGAACTTCTACGCATTGGCGTAGCACGTGGCACTGTGTTATAACCCATGGCTGCGGGCGTAGTCGTCGCGTATTTGCCATAAAAACCACTTCTTGTTCTATCCGCACGTATGCAAGGTTCACAATTCGGCTGCTGTAAATTTGTTTGACTTTTATTAATGGCATGCGCCAAATGCTCTAGAATACTTGCATTATCCTGATCCTGCAGCACAATAACACTAAACGATGGCACTTTATCAATGTCATTCGTCGTATTTCTATTATACGATCTTGAATAATTATCCTGCGGTAGTGCCGTTGATGCTGTGTTCCTATCATATTGTGTATTTCGCTGCTGATTTGGTTTGGCATCCATATAATTAAAAACAACATCGCGTATCTTTAAACCGCATGGAGTGCATACGCCACTCTTATCGCTGCCCATATCTCTGCCGCACAACTGACAAGCATTGTTCATATAATCATCCACAGCACCGCCAAGTTTTCGCTGTTTCGCGCGTTGCTCATAGCGTCCACTTTTTGCTTTTGCACGTTGTTCAAAGCGTTTTTCTTCCATTTGTTCCTTCATCTTGCGCCGTTTAATGGCTTCCAATATAGCCGGCGGTACTGGATTAAGATCTGTTCTTGGATCACATGGGCATAACTCATAATCGTGACATGTATTACAATTGCGCAACACAATTATATTTGCATTCTGCTGCGCATGATTGTGGCAACAATTGGGCTCATCAAACGCATTGCTATAACCACAGACACGAAAGCCACAATCTCTTTGCTGTTGCGGCTGATCTCTCATTTGCATAACAGTGGGCTCATTATTTTTGTCTAAATCCGCTTCCAAATGATCTAGGTTTATACCAAACTTTTTTTTGCCATGCTTGTGCGCACCATGTTCTGTTTTATCATGACCAGCATCAATGCGACACTTGCTATCGCTTTCCCAATTTTTAACATTGATATTATTGGCAATTTTTTCAGATTCTGCTCCGTTTTGTTCCACATTATTTTCTGGATCAATACGCCGCTGAGTATTATTAATGTAATGGTTTATAATTTTTGCGACACGTAAATTTGTCATTTTCGATTTTTGATCAGAAATTTTTAAAATGTTTCAATTTGTTCTCCATTTTTTTTTTTTTTTTTTTTTTTTTTGACAAATTTGATAAATTTTCCAGGAAAGTTTTTATTTAGCATAAAAAGGATTCCGTCCAGTCCAGCCCATGCTGCAAAGACAAAAATAGTTACGATTGATTATGTTGCCATGATCTTTTAGCTGCAAATCTCCCAAAAGTCCTCGCATTCTATCTTGAGTTGTGGTTATAATTGTGTTAGGAGTGTTTATGTCTTCGATAAAATTCGTCTCAACTGGCAAGCTTGTCGCACTTTTTGTATACGCTGCTTCCATAATGGGGCTTCTAATAATATCATGCGAAGAGGCTATCAATTTTGGTGTTCTATTTAAAATATTACTACGACTATCTTCGAAATACATAGTTCCGTTATATGGCGACGTATAACCACCAAAATGTCTTTTTACAATATCATCTTCCGAATCATTTACTGTTAGGGCATCTACGTCTGTTGCATTTAATTCGGCATTTGCCAAAGTTAAAGTTCTACGTCGATTTTCTTTGGCAGTTGTTGTTCTAAATTTTAATAACTTATCAGATTTTTGGATTTTATCTTTACGCTCATGCCCCGGGTACATATATTTGCCCCCGGCACAACGTGGCGCTCTTTGACAGGCATTTGATTTGCAAATCTTAGTTGTTCTGCACATTTGACTTTGTGGTTTCGAGTATTTTGACTGTACTCGATTATAGGAATTTCTGCGCTGTATTTAATTAATTGGAAATATTAAATTATATTCAAAGATCTTAAATAATAACTTACATTTACGGAACTGCTTCGTCTACGCCTCTGTGCTGCTGTTGTACTTGTTGTTGTTGTAGATTTAGCACCGTAACTATTCCGCGATTTAGTACCATAGCTGCTACGCTTATTAAACGCATTTTGCTGCCTATTAGCCTCTGCTTCACGTACACATAAACCACAAACCGGACATTTATTCGGTCGTCTTGGCTTTTGACACTGTTGGCAGATAGGTAGCTGTGGTCCGTGTGTCTGTGACATAGCATTGCAGCATACGGTTTTCGTATGTCTTGGACTAGATTGCGCATACTGATAACTCTGCACGGGAGATTCAACAAGCGTTTCACTCGATGCATTGGAATAGCGGCTTTTGCGTGTACCATCAAACGTTCTCGCTGCAACAGTATTGCTTCGCTTTACCGAAACGTAATACGGCACTGGATTTGGATTTTTTGCTGCACAAGAATATTGATATTGTCTAGATGATGATGATGTTGCTGCTGCTTCATCGTCCGTAAGATTTGTCTTTTTCTTTTTTTTCGAACCACATTTGCTTTTGGGCTGACATTCACACTTATAGGGATCTTGACTGCATGGACATGGTATAATGGATTTTTTACTCTTTTTACTCTTTTTACTTGTATCGGATTTTATGCTAACTACTGGCTTTATGCATTCACAGTTGTATGGATCGGGACCGCATGGGCATAATTCTTCCGATTTATTACGCTTCTTCTTGCTACTTTTACATTTTGATTTTTTCTTTTTAGTTTTACTCTGCTCATCTGTCGCATTATCTTTCGTTGTGTAACATATGCAATTGTACGGATCACCACAAGGACATAAGGGCTTTTCTCTAGTAGCTTCACTGCGTTGATAATAGCCATCGTTTGCCGGAATATTATATTGTGCATAAGGCTCTTCACCGGGGCAGGGTATATAATAATTTTGTGCGTTTTTGTTGTAACTTATAGCATGCATATTATTTTGGTTTCTCTGTTCTTCTGCGCCACAAACGCATTTATAAGGATCACAATCGCATTCAATTTGTTCCAGTTCCAAATTTTTATCACTTTTATCATCACGTTTATTTGCATTCGTATCATTTACCGTTATTCTCTTTTTCTTTTCGCCATCATAATAATTTGATCTAACCGTTTCTCTAGTTTTTAGGTTTACGAAAGAAGCACGACTCGATCTTTTTTGCACTGAATAACGTTTTTCCATTTCAAAATTTATGTTGCTAACGGTGTTACGTTTTTCACCACTAGCTGGCATATCATCATTTGCATCACGTACATTTTTGCGTACAATTGGATTTTTCAAAAAGTCGTGTACGGATAGTAACTTTGTGGTGTATCTCCGCCTTTGCTGCGCATTTCTTCGTTAAACATTTTATTGGTTTCGTTGTCATTCATTGTTTTGGTTTTAATTCGATCGGTTTTCAGATCAAAAAGAAAGCTTGACTGCTTCATGGTATTGTCCATTGTACCAAATATACGATCTTTGCTGCCATTATTCATTATCTTAAAAAAATGAACACAAACAGCAATCGTCACAAATCCTACCACTTAATATTGACTTTTTGGAACCATTTCTCAAAAAAATTTGTTTAAAAAAAAAATAAAATTTAATAGAAAAATAAATTTAACATTGTTTACTCTGTTATTAATTAAATAACAAGTTTGTCACAGATTTTCAGTAAGTTCGAACTAATAGTTTGAGAGCGATTCCAAGACGGACAGACAAACAAATTTATATCGATTCATATTTTATTCCTGATCAAAAATACATTTTATTTATGGATCTCAAACACGTTTATTTCCATTTTACACACGTTTATACATGTTTCCGTCTTTCCGTCCAACTGCTATTTAAACCTGATTTTATCGGAGTTTCAAAAAGCTAGAGCTCTCGCAATTTCGATTCTACTGAACCCAGCTCATATCTTTCGACTAGTTGTCTTTTTTTTTTTGTACTTTTTTACAGTTTGATAAGGAACTATTATACTTATTCAAACAAAATTATCATAATTTAGCTGACGTGGAACCATTATTAAATATGGATCCATACAAATATAGAACTAAAAAATTTAAATTATTTATTATCGTTTTTGGAAAAAATTCGTAAAAAATGAAAAGCATAAATTAAAAAAGTAATTGTCAAAAATAATATTCGTAAAAAAAATTTGAATAAAGCAAAAAATTTTAATAAGTACAAAGTTAACAAAAAACTTTTGACTCTTGCATAAAAATTTGTCAAAAATAAAAAAAATGGTCAAAAAGAAGGCGTTGGTTGACGGTTTAGTGCATCACTTTCCATATGCGGCAGCAACGTACAAGAATCACTTAACGAATGCCTTTAACAATGCAACAATTGGCCATTCTACAACTGCTGCTGCTGCTGCTGTTGGCACGGAAACAACAAATTTTATGCAAAACCGAACATATTTGCATAATATGTGCAATAAATTAGTGGGCGCCATACCACGTCTACCAATGCCACCGGAACCAGAAACAACGAGTAAAAAATTAACGAGACTGCGTAAACATCTAATGCAGCATCGAGCATCGTCACCGATGACTACGACGACACCAACTGCAACATCGGTATCGTCTCTATACAATGGCTACGGTTACGTTAATGGAAATAGAAATACCGTAATGAATACAGTAAACTATGCACAATTACAAAATGGCGTCAACTACAACCAGAATTTTAGCTATAACAACAATCAGCAGTATGGTAGATATAGCAACGTAATGCCAGCGCAGACATATAATCTTAATACGACACCTACGACACAAACGAAAACAATGCCACAAAAAATACGACAACAAACGACAACAACAACAAAACGTTCCGAGCAATATCGTCCTTTCAATTTCGGCACACTTGCAAATAATTATATAAGCTTTCAATTCGAAGATTCTAGTTCGTTAACATCCAGTACAACTAATTCCAATCAAAATGTCACGACGACTGCTGCTAATCCAGTTAGCATATTGAAGAAACGTACAACAACTAACGCCGAAATGGATGCACGGCTTATGCAAGATTTACAACGTTTAAAGCAGACGACAAATCTGCAACGCAAGCAACGCAGCCATGTTACATACAATGAGCCGTCTGCGTGTGCTAATAATTTGGGTAATGTACTAAGTTCATTTAAGCCACCAGTGCACCATTCAATAAAGAGATCACAAAAATTATCCGAGGCAAAAATAAATATGCGTCTGAATGAAAATATAGTATATGCAGCACCAACAGACTATAACACCAACAGCACAGTTTCAAGACAATGCAAAACCAACGAAAAGTTAGCAGAACAAAATTTATTGCAATATAAGATGTCTGAAAAGTTAAATGCAAAATGTTCAAATACCAAATTTATTGCTCGCGATTACAGTGAAGATGATGAAGATGAAGAAGAGCAACTGGCAGAGCCAAAGCGAAACTATCGTAAATATAATTCTACTGCGAATAATAATGATGCCGAGAAACCATGGTCAAATACGCCATCGATAGAGTCATCTGCAAAGCCCATAGTGTCAACAACAAAAACTACATCGAAGCGTATCAGTGCTGGCGACGAAGGTGATGCTAAGGCTGCGACAACATCAAATCATTCAAAATCACAGCGTAAGATCAATCTGAGTCAAATGTTTAAAGCAAATAAATTGCAGGACATAAAGACCAATCAATTATGGGACTCCCTAATGCAGCTCGTAGTGCACATGTTTGCGAATGATAAAGATTTAAAGCTCGATAATTTAAGTGATCGCATTAAAACTTCATCAAATCGCAAACGTTCTAATAGCACCGAAAAACGTTATGCCATCTATCTAGTGGTTACTTCTGATGATGAAACCGATGATGAGAATGCAGCTGCCAGAGGTGATGCACCGGCTGCTGTCGAAGAACGAGTGCACTTGGAATCAAAGGAAAATGCTGCATCAAATATGTATGAAAATCGCTCAAATGATTCCAAGGAAGATTTTGAGTCAACTTTTGGCCAGCGTTACCAGTATGAACATATGGGTATGCCACAACACACACAACACTCACAACATACACAACGAACGCACGTACGTTCACGCAGTGGCTCACGTACGCGAGAACATGGAGAAACGGAAGTAGTTTTGATACCAACGAAACTGACATCAAGAATATCATCTAGAATACAATCCAGAACATCTTCGCCACAAAATACACAAAAATTTCGTGCACCATTGCACTGGCCAAAAATGGATTACTCAAAATCGCAAACATCAACAAAATGGGATGGCAACAATACGACACGTAGTCATTCCAAATCCAGATCGCGTACTAAACGAAAATCTCAAGCACGAAATATGGGCATTGATATGGACAGTTTACGTTTGTCTTATGATTATCCGCTACAGTATACGAATGGAACGCGCGTCAGGCAACGTAGTGTATATAGCCGTCGGTGAGATGCTGAACTAAAGAAATATTTAGACAATTACTAAATTTGCAAGTCTCTTGGACGTGTTTCAAGATTAAGTACATCATATGAGTCAAAATGGTTACACTTTATTCATAATTTGTACTTATTCGTGAAACACACAAACATTTAAATTTTTGGTAAATTTAATTTGGGATGTAAACAAAATTATTGTTTTGTATAAAAAGAAAATCTATGTTTGAAGTTTGTCATTTGGAATATAAGAGCTTGGTCATTAAATGAAAATTAGTTGTGTTTGCTTGACTACGAGATACCCTGTGCCCAAAAAGTGGTATCACCATCATTCACATCAATACATACATATACGTATCTGTGTTATACATATGTTTATGTAGTAATATAGTTGTTATAAAAAGCCCACGCATTATACATACATATGAATGCGCACAATCGAACTTCATTTGACGTCACAAATACTAAATACAAATACAATCTAAAAACCAAGTTGCATAATTGTACATACTCTCATAAAAAAAAATAAAAAAATGTTGCTGGTCCTATTACCGTTATATACTTTTCTTGTTGCTATATGTCCAGCCTCCTCCAGTAGTTCTTTCATTCATAGCATCGTTATTCAAGGAAACGGGAGTACTATTTAAAACTTTCATTCAAGTATTTGACAAGGCTACGCGCATGGCATCTCTCTCATCTCATTCAAGCTACATTTCATTTATACACCTTTCCATACCGTGTCGCATTGATAAAATGTTTTTTTCTCACATTCCAGTTGCGTAGGAGTTACTGAGTACTAAACAGTACAACGCTTGCAGCTCATTTCCGACTAAAGAGAAGCAGAAATACGTAAAAAGGAAATACCGCATTCGGAAGTAGTTGAATTTTTAATTGCGAGGTGTGCTTAGTAAGTAAGTGGCCAGTTTAAATGTATAGTTTTCCACACTACCCAGCAGGTACTGCACAAAGGCGCATTGCGCGCTAGTTTACTAACACTACTTGGTTTTATGTATAAATCGTTTAGCAATTTCGGCTAAATTTGTGAACACTGTCAAACCAAAGCCAGCCGGCGCTTTCATTTCTGGCGTCTGCGGATTTATCAGGCACTATTCCTGTGTTCATTGCACACCGTAATTACATAGCTAGCACGAAATGCATAAACACATATGTATGCTTTGGCTTTGTGCTCCCACTGCATCACACCGATGGGCATTTTTGTGCCCAAACAAATTTGGTAACAGAGGATAGCAAAAACTGCGCGCTTCAAAATACTTTGAATTATTTAGTTTAAATGCTATTAAATACAAACAAAAATATACAAATTATGCGATTTTAAAATTTCTACGTTACTGAGCCAACCAATTACATTCGATAGTTTATTATTTTCATCGATTTGTGGCGTTATCATATGACCGATAGTATTAAATCGGTCTAATCGAACCATACCGATTGAGCCCGCTAATTATGTTCACATTTATCGGTCATGCGATAACATCAATCGATATGCTGATAAACAGTCTCAGTTCAGACGTCGTCGCGTTATGGTAGTACAATTTAATCAAGCGCGTTTAATATTATTATTATTTATAAAAGAAATACAAGCACTTTGTATTTTTAATAAAATGCATATAGTCATACAAAAAAGCAATGTAAATGTATAAAGTTAAAGACCTAAATTTAAAATCAACATCGAAATCTGTTGAAAAATTGCGGACGAGATAAAGAGAGAAAAAAAGAGAAATATTTGTTCGCGCTGGCTGGCTGTGTGTGAAAATTAAAAAATTCCAATAGTGAAAACAACAAATTAGTGCTAACCAAATCAATTTGGCTTACATTTAACAAGTGTGAAAAATTATATAAAAAAATATAATAGTAAAAAGCTACAAAAAAAAAAAATGTTCTATAAATTAAATGAAATACTTCAATTTAATGAAGAAAAAGTGTGTGCTAATTAATTATTGCTTTTTTTTTTTGTGTAAAGTGACTGACTGACTGGTTTCTCGTCTTGTTGGCTCTTCATTTTTTCTCAGTTTTTTATATATTTTTTTATACACTTTGAACTTACTACTTGTTTGCAAAGTGTTCGAGACAGACAGGCACATGCATGTAATTTTGCACGCGTTCATTTTATTCGTTCATCTTTAATTGTGATTGTCATTAATTGGCCACCCCAAAGTGATTGCACTCTAAAGAAATAGATGAAAGCAGCAAATTCATGAATGATTATATCTTATGTTGCTAAATAATTTATACACATATTTGTTGTTGTTCGTATTGTCTATTGTGACTCTACGGTGTGTACGTAACTATTTGTTGTTCCAATTGGAAGTGACGTCGTTTTTCCAATTGCATACATTTAGTGCATATATGTGTGTATGTATATGTGTGCCGCATTCAAGCATCTGATCTGCGCGTGTGTGTGCGTGCCGTGTGGGTGCCGCACATTGCAAAAACAAAAAGACTTCAAGCTTGCGAATCCAATTGGATTTCATTGATATTGCACGCTTTTCTCTATTTGTGACGTATTAGCAGCAATAATTTTTTTTAATTTAAATTATAGTTTTTTTTTTTTGTTAGGTACGCATGGTATATATGTACATATATGAACGTATACGTAATATGTATATAAAATATTATGTACATACATACGTGATATGAATTAGGAAATAATAAGTTTAGATAATAAAATTCTAAGAAATTAAAATATACTCAAAGATAAAGAATCGAAAGTTATATATTATTTTCACTATTGTAAAATAACATAAAATTTGAATTTTGTGGACAGTCACGTTTTCTCTAATATTATTTAACGTCAAAGAACCCAGACAACATTGATTCATTTTTTAATGGTCACAAAAATATAAATATGTATATAGTTCTAATTAAACATGATATTCCTTGTAAAATGTTTGAGTAAATAATTTAAAATCAGCTGTATTTATTAATTTTCTCGCAGTGTAATTGCACTGCTTTTGTTCTATTCTGTTTTGTTTTTCTTATTTTATTTTTTTCTGTTGATTTCCTTGACTCCTTGAACCCTGTACAAATACAAACAGACACATACATTTACATTAGAGTGGACATACATAAGTATAAAAAGTACATACCCTACTTTGAATTGTTTTGCAGCTGACAGCTTTCATTTTTTTTTTTCTATGCGGTTTATCGCTGCTGCTTTTATTCACACACACACACACAAATACTTGTGAATTTATTATTTCGCTCCCTCTCTCTTGTATAGTTGTGTAGGTGTATGTAGGAATGTTTTTTTTTTTTTTTGTTTTTTTTTTTTATATGTATTTCTACGCGCGCTTACCAAACCAGCCAGTTTACCTATCCTACAATGCTTCTTATCTGTTCCCTACGTCTATTCACAACTTACAAATACATTTAACACTACAGGCGAGTTCGAAGCGAACCTGTGCTCTTGCCCTTTTGCAAAAGTTTGCTGGAGCAGATTTTTGCTTCTCTCTCTCACTCTTATTTAATTTTATTATCTTTTGCTCCGTTTTATTATTTTTTTTTTTTTTGTTCATTTACTTGTTATTGCTAGCGATTATCATTGTTGTTGGTCTCGCGTATTTTGTTTTTTTTTTTTTTTTATTTTTTGTCGCTCTTTTAACGATGCATGACGGTGACTACAACAACAATAACAACAAAACAAAAGCAGTGTAATATGCATTATTGTTGTTTTTGTGTTTTCTTGTCGTCTGCTTGTTTTCGTTTTTATTAAACAAAAAAAAAGTTACAGCAATAATAATCAGCAGTCAGTGAGCACACATACACACACATTTCTATACATAACAATACGAAAAATTCATATGTACATACGTACACAGATATCTCTAAGAATTCCGTCCCTTTTACTCATCTCATACATAAGCGCTGCGTTTGGCTTGTGACGTCTTTATGTTGTCTGATTGGATTTTTCTTTTTGTTGTTTTTTTTTTTCTTTCAAATGCGTCGTACGTATGAGCAACAACTCCAACACACAGACTCATGCACTCGTATAAATTAATACGCTTCCATTTCTCTGTGACAAAAAACAAGCTGCCTTTCCAATTGGAAATTCATTCAGATTTTTGTTGCTTTTTATGTTTTTTTTTTTCATTGCTCTGATTTTTGTTGCGCTTTTGCTTGCGTATAAGTGATGTATGAAGATTTTTTTTTATTTGTTCTATTACTACGTTATATATACATATGTGTGTGTATGTATGTATGTATTTTGTATAAAAACAGATTCTCTTTTATTATTATTATTTTTCTTAATAGACTTCACTTTTCAGTTGAAAATTTATTTTGCAGCATTAAATTTTAAATAAATGTGTAACTAATTACTTAAATTTGCAATAAAACAATTTAAGCACAATAGTTTTTTTTTTAACAGCTGCTTTTGCTCTTTTCACACCATATATTTGTTTCTTTTTCATTTAGTATTAATCGCTTAAAGTGTATTTTAATTTCATATATGCATATGTATTTATACAATAAACATATATATGTATGTATATGTTTATATTATTAAAATACATAAGCGTATGTATGTGCTTTCTAATTGGACTATTAAAATCGTTATGCGTTCTTCTTCATATTTAAATTGATTTCAATAATATAGCACATTGCAATTGAAACACGCATACAAATACGTACTTGCCGATTTTATTTTTCTTTGCCTTTTTTTATATTTTGTATCCGGCCTTGTGCAATACATAAACCAATTTAACTAAACGCTTCAATTAACTTCGAAGTCTTGCCGCGAAACGTATTCTTCTTTTCTTTTTTACGTTCAACATTTATAGCGCCGAAACAACGAGTTCGGTTTGTCTCTCTCTCTCTACTTGCTCTCTCTGGCGATGCTCAATTTGTATGAGCCGACATTTTACTATTGTTGAACTGTCAAAATTATTTGTTCAATACCAAACCCATAAGCTTGATCAGCAACGAATTAGCTTTCATATTTTTATTTGAATGTTATCGTTAAAAGAAACCCAATATACCCTAATTATTTTAAATCAATGTAGGGTATAATACATGCTTTTTTTTATTTAATTTATTGTTGTTGTTGATATAATTTAAACGAGTTAACAGATAGCACGGACAACAATTCAGTTATTTGACAACGAATTCGAATACATACAATAATATTTTTAAAGTATTGATAACGAATTTTATCAATTGAAGGTCACGCACGAAGCTGTTTGTTTGTGTGTTTTTTTTTTTTTTTAATTGTATTTAATAAATATATTTATTTATTTTTTTTTTTTCTTATAACAGTTTGCAATGTAAAATTTGAAATAAATAAATTCCATAAAAAATGCGGAAAAGAGAAAGAAAAGTTTTTTAAAAACAAATAAAAAAAATATTATGGTGAATATTAAAGTGTTTAAAAAGTAAAGTAATAATTCAATAATGTTGTACTGCGCTAAACAACGAAATAAAATTTCATGTAAATAATTAAATACTTCCAAAAAAAAAAAAAACAAATCGTTTCTTCGTGTATGTAAAAAAAAAAAAAATAAGAACTCGCAACACACTAAACACATTCTTCACTTACATATTCAAATGAAATTATTTAATAAAGATTTTGTATATATTTATGAATTAATTTAACCGTAATAAACAACAAAATTATTGTGAATATCTTTTGTGCGACAATTTCGCAAAAAAAAAAAAAAAAAAAAATAAATTACAAATGAAGTAAAATGCAATTTAAGTGAACTTCCTGTATAACTCACTGTTCGTGTGTTTGTGTGTGTGTGTGTGAGTTGCTGTGTAGTGTTTATGGTGTTGTGCGCGTACGTCAATTTGCTGGCAGCAAATACGGCGGCTGCGGCGGTGACTCCATTTGACGTTTGTCGCTTCAACGGTGGCTGCTGCTGTTGTTGCTGCTGCTGCTGCTGCAATAAAAGCGCATCAAAACGTCGCAGCCAACAAGAAAAAGAAGAAGAAGAAGAAGTAAAACAACAACAACGTCTGAGGACAGTTATACAAACCAATATACATATTCATACACTATAGTCAGCTAAATTCGCAATGGCTTCAACACCACAAAATTATAAAGTACCTTCGACCAGCAAGATTTCAGTGGATAAACTTTTACGCGTTGGCTACTATGAACTGGAGAAGACAATTGGTAAAGGAAATTTTGCCGTTGTCAAGTTAGCCACGAATATTGTTACGAAATCGAAGGTAAGCATATAAAATATTTTACTTCTATTTTTTTCGAAAGGTCATTTAAATTAAATTTTATTAGATAAACAGAGTTTTAGTTCTATTTTATCTAATTGTAAGCTCGAAGTTTGTATTTTATGCTAAAATTTTGGTTTTCAGAATCTGAAACTGGGCATGAGCACTGATTCGTAAATAGTGCACCAAAATCCTCCGTGTATATTATGCCCAGCCTGTCGCTCTAATAAATGGCGGCCTGTAAAATCTTCAGAACCAGAATTTTTTGTTATTTGGTGTTCTCCTGAACAAGTGTGAAAGTTAAAGTCTGAATAAGCAAGCTCAAAAGAGGCTTATTTCCCCGCTAATTATTCCAAACCCTTTCCTTATCTTTCTCTTTAAATTTACAAAAACTCCCATTTTAAATTTTATAAAATAATCAAAAAACCATTTAATCATTCGAAAACTTTCCATTACAATAAACCGCAAAATATACCGCGTTCTATAGTGTAACTACAATTTTATATTTGTTGTACTTACATATTCTAATAATCGTTGAAAAACAACACATATCTCACAATGCCCTTACATATATATAACAAAATTAAATGTATGTACATCTGTATATATAGTTTATTTATATTTGTTTTTACGCTCCGGAAAGAAATGTTATACATGTTAACTTAATATATACTTATGCTAATTTATTTTGAGGGTTTCCCAAGAGTATTTCACGCATTTAATTTATAATAAAAAATATATTAACTTAAAAACAAAAATTATCTCCAGAGAATCAAATGAACTGCATTGGGACGACGCACACACACAAACAGACGACTGTAATTTACTTAAATATTTAGATATAGAAATACATTCGTTATGTATCTGTGAGATACATTTGTATTATGTATATAGTATTGTATCACCAGTCTTGAGCTTTATATTTTAATTTTTTTTTTTTTTTTTTTTTGTATTGGTTTAGTCCTAAACGATTTATTCTGTCTGTCTGTCCATGTTTCGATCTGTCTATCTGTTTGTCTGGCTTTATGTTCAGTTTGACTGTGTAAGTACTTAAGCAAAGAAAGAAAGAAAAAAAAAAAAACTTGTTTTTATTTTCTTATCTGTATTAGTCTGTAGTGTGTGTGTATATACCATATATGTATATATAAAACGTGTTTTTCGTTTATATATACAACAACGATGAAACACAATTAAAGTCAGCTGTGAGACACAAGATACTTTTGGTTAGTTAAGAGATAAAGCTCGTGCTCAGATACAGATACAAATACAGATAAATGTACAACAACAACATTCCACTGTCTGAGATGAGCGTATGAGGCACACTATATATTGATGATAATAATGAAGGCGATGATTGTTTGTGTTTAATTTATTTAATATTTTAGCTTACATACATATCATATATTATAGATGTATGTAGTTTCTTTTGCGAATATTGTTTAATCGTTTAATGCTGATGCTATCGCTGTCTGCTTTTAGTTCTGTGCATTGTTATGTTAGCTTATACAAATTTATTTACAATTCATTATCATTGTTTTCAAGATTACGTTGAAGTTCTGAGATATACATTGGAATTAGAAGTTTGAATACTCATCGCTCGCGCACACAAATGCCTTATCATAAACGTACGATTACGTTAGCCAACAATAATAATAAATTATTATCAGTAATAGCGACTGCAACACTAAACATTGTTTTTGAAAAAATAAACAATACTATACAATAATCGTATTTATGAAAATGTGTTTGTGTACAAGAATGAGTATGCATATTGTATCGAAATATATAGGAACGAACATAGTGTATCCGTGTATTTTATATGCACATATTTAACCTTGAGCAGACCGTAAACCTTATGTTTGGTGCATTGAACTATGAATTTAAAATTTGAAGTGTTTTTGATACATAATCTACAATTACAAATTCTCAATAAATATTTTTTATTGAGTTCAATAAAATAATTGAATTTGAAGTACTCACTATTTGATTTAATTTCAGGTTAAATATTAGTGTTTTGTTTTTTTTTTCAGATTACATATTGATTACATTTGATTATAAAGATTATAACTTCAAATTTTAGATTGACTAAAGACTAGAATAAGTCATAAACCTGCCTTGATGAAATTAAAGAGTATCCAAATTCTAATTCGCCAGATATTTGTAGTAGGTCAACCAAAAAAAAAAAGAATATTTCAAACTGAGCCGTATAGATTTTTTTCTTTCGACATTTTGTAACCGCAATCTTATTTTTAATTCAAAAAATAGACATCATTTGGGTTCTATTTGGAGCAAAGCTGTCTCCCGTAAGGAAAGAATGCATCTTAAAAATTTTGTTTCTTTTCAATTCTATCCTTGAAGAAACAGGGTTTATCTCCATCAAACGATGTAGCGTATTAATTTTTTTTCTTCTCTCTCCTTTTTGTTTTTCATATGTTATTGTATTTTTATTTTGATTTAATGCATGTTTACCATACACGCTGATAAACTATCGCATAATTGATAAGGCAACACAAACACACACATACGTAAGAGACTGCCTGCCACCCTCATACATGTATGACACATATACAATGCATACAACTACAAACACAAATATTATTATTATTTTTTTTATCTATCTCTTTCTCTCACAGTGTGTAAAATGTTAGTTTAAAAGCCTATAAGCGATTTTGGCGATTATTAAATCACGTGCATCATTATTTTTTTAAACTTTCATTTAATATAATTGTACTAACATAAAAATATAACAATTTATTTTATCTAGGTTGGTTTCTTTGCTTTTTTTTTTTTTTTTTTGACTTGACGAAAACAAACAAGCAAAAACCTTAACTTCGGTAGCACCGAAGCTCGAATACCCGCCACACGAAACTTTAAGCATTTTCTTGAAAAAACAAAAAAATGGAAGGTGAGTTTGTATGGGGTCTATATGTTATAGTGGCTCGATCCTTGAAATATCGGTAGCATATTTATAGTATAACAGTAGAAGTGATTTTACACAGATTGGAGTGAATATATCCATAAATTAGAACTATTTTCATACAAAATCTGAAAAATGGGTGCTATGTTTGTATGGGGGCCATATCAAAAAATGAGCGAGACACCTTTCTTCTGATATTGGATGCCATTTAAAGTGTTTTACCCATATTTGTAGTAAATACATTTACAAATAATAACAATTTTCATAAAAAAAAAAACGAAAAAAATGGTAAGTTTGTGTGGGGGCTATATCTACAAATGGGCGTGGCACGTTGATTCTGACATACAAACTGCCTAGGAGCACAAAAACTTAAGTTTAAAGTTTCAGATCAATATCTTTAAAACTTTCCGAGAAAAACGCATTGCAACAGACGGAAAGACAGACGGACATGGCTAAATCGATTCGTCTCGTCGAGCTGATCAATAATATATATACTTTATGGGTCTCCGATGCCTCCTTTAATGCGTTAAAAACTTTCCGACAAACTGATAATACCCTTCACAGTATGTGTGGCGGGTATAAAAACCAGTTCCCAAAGCCCATTTCCATGTTAGTTTCTTTTATATAATTTTAATGGATCTATTTAATGGAAATTTTAAATTCGATATGAAACAAACTCAAATTTATGCTAACTCGAATATCCTATATAAATTTAAACGAGTAGGTCTCACTTTGTTGTTAAGTTGCGATAAAATTGACAGTTCCAAAAATTATACAAATTATCGATTTTCCAGTTTATGCATAATTTTCAAAAAAATAAAATAAAAAAAATTGGCCTTCATTGAACCCAATTAAAGTTTAGTAACCTTTGACATAAATATTAAACAAAGTCAAATTGGTGTTAAACCGAAAATTTAAGCAACTAAAAACTCAATTAAAAGTCATTTACCAAAGAAAAATTTAAAAAGAAAAAAAAAATAAAACCTTAGAAGATTTCAGTTAGGCACGTTTTTTTTCTTCTTCTGAAAGGTGGGTGTGTTTCAAATTAACAATAACAACAATAATAGCACGTGTTATATTTCAAGCGCCTTTTGGCCTCAACAATAGGACTACGAAGCCAAGACAAACCTTCAAAAACTTACGGCAACGCTAACGTATCGGTAGCGGGCGGAGGTTGCAAGGCAACACACGAGACAAGGAGTATCGATTAAACACAGACAAACTACAATATATACGTATCGTATATATATATATATGTAAGAATATACACACACATCAGGACATAACAAAAGTGCGCCTGAATGTGTAAATGTGACGTTAGCTGGTTTACTGTTGAATTGGTTTCAGTGGCGACTGAGACTAGCAACACGTTTGATTACCTCAAGTAAATAACAGGCAACGTATAGAATAAGACTAATGAAACCGAGTAAGTTGCTACTATGCATGCAAAGAAGCGCTACAAAACAATTCCTCGTTTTCGCTTTTGTATAACATTGAAAAGTAGTCAATTGTTGTCGTCGTTGGTTGTCGTTAGAGGAAGGACAACAAGCTGTATGCCATATCAAATAAGTCACATGTTTTTTTCTTTTTCTTTTTTTTTTTTTGTAAGTAGTATTATGAAAGCAAATATCGAGCAAAAAAAGCAACTGCAACAGCAGCAGCAGCCGGTGAAACAAGATTTATCGCCAGCGGTGCCAACTGCTACTGCAACAGCAGCAACGAAACCAATTAAGAAAAGCAGCACAAGTTTATTGTGTGAACTCACACGACTAAAATCACAGCAAAAGTATCTTGAATGCAATCAAGTTAAATTAAATCCAAACAATTTTCTTGACTACAACAACAGCAACGACGACAGCAACATCAATGATAGCAACTGCAGAAGACTAACAAGCAGCAGGAGTGCAAGTGCCAATAGCAACAGTAGCAGCAAATCCAATACTTATACTACAACAGGCAATACGTATACAAAAAAAGGACAACAAACACAATCACAGTCTGTGACAAATCTAATCAATGAAATTGAATACTTAAAAGTGAATCTTAGTGAAAAATTGCAATTGTATCGTCAGGAAAAGCGTGATGAGTTACAGGATATGTGGCGCTGTATACACGCAATCAAGGATGATGTTTTCCGGCCAGAACGTCTTAATCAATTTTCGATGCAGACATTACGTGAGCGTATTATAAGCGTAAATAAGCAATTGGAACGTTTGGCGTTAAAAAATGCAAACGATTTGCAAAAATTGCAGCAGGAATACGAAGCAATGGAAAAGGATAATAAGATTATATGGAAATGATTGTACATGAATTCATAATATTGTTCTGAATAAAATTTACAATATTTATTGCATTTAAACAACTAAATAAACACTCGAAAATGATACTGTGAACACTGTGAAACTAGGCATGAGCATTCGTTACACTATCATTTCAATTTGATTTGATTGAATTGTTTTGGTTACACAATAAATCAAATTTAAGTGACAGTAATTGCTTTGTTAAGGAATTAAGCTATAACACTAACTCTTAAACATTCATAACTCATGAGTGTGTGAGAAAGCACACTGTTCGTTGAAGCGAGAGAGAGTGCGTTTTGATGTTAAGTATTGCTGTATTCTACTAGTTTTTATGCAAAACAACGCTAAGCTATAAAATAGTAGACCAGATCCTCTTTGCTATATATCATATATATATATAAAAAAAAGTCATGTCAATTATAAAATAAACATTTTACTTAATAAATAAATATTTTATGAAGCAATTGATTGTTAATAATACACGAAAATTGTGTAACAACTTACTTGTGTGTCTACACTAATGAATACGTCTGTCATTGTATCACTTAACCTAAAATCAAGACAATCAAATGGCTTTTACGATATGTGTGACATTAGTTTACATATCCTTCGAATAAACTATATGCGGCTATCTAATACATGCCTTGCGATAAATACTACGTATACGGCATTTGTCCTTTTTGAAGTATGAATATGAACTTTTTTGAATTTCATTTTTTTTTTTTTTTTTTAAGGTTTACGTAAAAAATTTTATATTTTTAGCATTGCTTAAAGAAATATTTAGATTCTGGTATTTGTGTGCATTTTTCTTTGGCAATTTTTGATTTGAAATGTGTAAAAAAGGAGAATACTCTATACTCATGCATAAACTGTCTGTTTACCTAAAGTTCCGAAAGGCTTGACCATTTATTATGAATATTTTAAAGAGCTTATATTGCTGATGTGACTTAGATGGACTTGGGTTTTATATCATTTCGATAAATTAAACGATATTGAAGGATATTAAGCTGGTATATATATTTTTTTAGAGGGAACTCTTCAGAATTAACATTTTTCAATTGAAATATTTTATTAGAATTTCAAAATCAATTAAATCCATTCTTCATAGTTGTGACTAGTGGACAGTCCTAACCAAGTATTTATGTACTATATTATTTTTTTTTGTATATTAATCTGTTGCTATGTTTGCTTATGACTTACTTTCCATGCTAATAGTTTAAATTCCATACTTGTTTGTATATTTCTTATTTTCGCAAAGGTTAAGCGTTTATCTTGCAATTGTAATTTACATCAATAACAAAAAGACAAAAGTAAAATGTCGTAAAGCATTTATGTAAGTATTCTAGGTACTTTCCTATAATATATATTCGTATACAATGTATTGTATATGTTCATACAAGGATAAATACATACAAAACTATTGCCGGTAAACGCGCGCTGTGTATAGTTTTTTTTTTTTTTTTTTTTTTTTTTTTCTTTTTTTGAGGTCATGCCGAACATATGACATTGACATTTTTTTCACCTTATAGCCTTTATTTAGACAGGCAAACAGACAGACACACACACAGATAGTATCGGTGAGGTGTAGCACTCATATTCGATAATATTTATGTGTATATAGCAAAAAATATCGTCAAATTCAATGCAATTGTATTGTAATTTTAAGTATTTCATATGATAGTATCTAGCAATTTTATGCTGCCTAACGGTAATATAGTCTTTTGTCTTATTTTATTATTTCTTGAATCATATTTTAGATAGCCGAAAGCGTTAAAATTTTGTTAAATAATTTTAAAAATGGTACTTCACATATTTATGACTCTTTAAGTTCCCGAAAATCATTAAAGTGAGCTGGAATATAATTTCCGTTACTCGAATTTCTAATTTGTCATCGCATTACTTTATTATTGTGGTTTAAAAACTGCCAAAAATTTGTTTAAAACTTTGACGCAAATTTACTCGAAATTGAGACGTGATAGATTCATAATCTTCGGAAAAATTCCTTTGCCAATTAGATGAACGCTATAATATAACAATTGAATTTTGTGGTGCTGTGTTTTCAAGGGTCTAATCCATAAAGAACTTAATGTTTCTATGTTAAGTAACTAAAACCCAAATATTTTTGCTAGGCTTGTATGGATGCTAAACGGTATCGTGTTCAAATAGTAAGTCTTGCGCCAATCTCTAATATGAAGTACGCTCCAAATTTTTGGAATATAGTATAAAACTCGTATCTCTTTTATAGTCATTAAGTTAGGACATATTTTTTTTTTTTTTTTTTTCAAAAAACCTTTATAAAAATATTGCATAATTATATTCATGTAGCCAACTAAATTACTTACACTATAATTTGTATTTTGTTGCCATTACAATCCTAAGAATTTAGACGCCCTCAGACAAGTGTCTATGCATGCATTCATTTAGTAGCCAAGAAATTTGTTGAACAAATACATATGTATGTATGTGTGTATATTTTTTTTTAACAATACAAATTCAAAGTCATGCAAGTTCAAAGTCCTGAGATATATTGTATCTGCGTGCATAAAACTCAAAATCTGAATAAGCGTATTATGCATATAACATACATTTGTATCTAATTGTATATAGTATATTGAAAAATAGTATTTTATTATAGTATTTATTGGCAAGCGCATTTAACAGAGTCGTCTAGTAAAAGCGTGCAAATAGCATTGAAAAAAAAATACTTTTATATTTTTTTTATTAAAATGAAACATTAACACAAAATAAAATCAGAAAATAATTTAACAAAAAAAAACCGGTGGTAAGCATTATATTCTTTTATAATACATATAAATTTTTGCGTTTTTCTATCTCACTCGCACACACAAGTCAGCGAACGCCGCCGCGTTTGCAAATTTTCTTAAAGTGTGCGTTCAATGCTTTCTTAATTATTGCAATTTTAACAAAATTAATAAAAATTTAATGTTCACAACAATATTTTATCAGCCATGTTCTTAATTTCACTTTCACAAAAGTTGTTCAAAAGTGGAATTAATGAAAATTGTTTTTTATTTTGTGTTTTTCGAATGCGAATTACGCAAAATGTTACTTTTTTAATTTGTTTATCTAGAAGCGCTACGAGTTAATAATGATTTTTATAATTTCTACTTTCTATTAACTTTTGTAGTAGTGAATCTGAGAACACGGCTGTGAATCTTTCGATTTTTCAGTATATTAAAAGTATTTATTATTTTGAATAAAATCCTAAAGAAGATAAATATCAAATTATTACATTCTGCAAGTTCATCACGCATGTTACAAAACTTTAAAAAATGTTCACATCTCCAAATGAATACATGTGTATGGTGTTAAAATTATCTATGGCAAAAGCATAATTAGCGGGTGTTTCAGGGGGAATATCGCCAACGGTGTCTCGTCAAAATAGCGCCGAAAGTGTCTGTATTTAGTATCTTTTTGTCTGTAATTTTTCACACTTGGCTTTAATTTCTTATTGATGTCAATATTATGCGACAACAATACAATAGATCGACCAGACAGACAACGAGCTGAAAACCTTAAATTATAGTACATATGTACGTTCGTTCACCTAAAATTATCTCGTGAAATTTTTATTATTTTGTATTTGTTTTTCTTGTTTACTTTTTACCAAAAGTAATTTGTCATTTACTAAATTAATTTAATCCTACAGAGCACAGACATGCTAACACAATTTATGTTTTTATTTTTTTTTTTACACAGGTTGCCATAAAAATAATCGACAAAACATGCCTGAACGAAGAATACCTAAGCAAAACATTTCGCGAAATTTCCATCTTGAAATCGCTACGTCATCCACACATAACACGTCTATACGAAGTTATGGAATCACAATCAATGATCTATTTAGTTACGGAATATGCTCCAAACGGTGAAATATTCGATCATCTGGTCACTAATGGTCGCATGAAGGAGCCCGAAGCAGCAAGAGTTTTCACACAACTTGTCTCCGCGGTACAATATTGTCATTCGAAGGGTGTAGTGCATCGTGATCTCAAGGCGGAAAATGTACTTCTCGACAAGGATATGAATATAAAGGTGCGTAGTGCGTATTTTTTTAAGTACAGTATAAAATTAAAATAATTACTTATGCTCTTTTTTTTATAGTTGACTGATTTTGGTTTTAGTAATCACTTTGAACAGGGTTCTCTACTACGCACATGGTGTGGTTCACCGCCTTATGCAGCACCTGAAGTATTTCAGGGTCTAGAATATGATGGGCCAAAGTCAGATATTTGGAGCTTAGGCGTTGTATTATATGCGCTTGTCTGTGGTGCACTACCATTCGATGGCAAGACCTTACTTGAGCTCAAAATTCGTGTAGTGTCGGGAAAGTTTCGCATACCGTTCTTTATGTCGCAGGGTAAATTATACATTCAATTCTTTTATTTATTTTTTAAGCTAATCTTAACGTATTATTGTAGACTGCGAACATCTTATACGCAACATGCTCGTTGTGGAACCCGATCGCCGCTATACACTGCGTCAGATTATTAAACATCGTTGGCTGAGTGAATGGGTCTCTGAGTTTGTAGAATCTGAAGTTAATTTTACACCGGTTGGTTTAGCTGCCGCCAATATTTCAAACATATCCGCCTCCACTTCGTCGCTGCCATTTACATCCGCACATTCCGGTGTTGCCACGCCTATTATGCGTAGTGGCAGCAGCAGTAGTTTCTGTGGTTTTAGTCAAAACCCAATAGCCAATTCCAGTGAGGCGGCGATGCCGACTAATCTTGATTCAGTAGTCATGACTCACATGCTTCAATTGCCTGGCCTAACCGCAGACATGATTGCTCAATCTGTACACGAGCAACGCTTTGATAATATTTATGCAATCTATAATTTGCTTTATGATAAATTGCAACAGAAGCGACGTGAAAACCAAAGACTGCAGCATCACGCTAACTTGGCTTACTCAAGGTAACATTCGATTGTCTTCTCGTATTAATCATTCAAAAAATTGTAACGGAATTTTTTTTTTTTTTTTTTAAATATGCAGGTCACGTAAGACAAGCATTACCACAGGCGTTGTGGATCGTTCGGAACCTGTAAAACAAGAATCTCTTGATCGTCTCAGCCCGCTTACAAATGCAAATGCTTCAAATTCGATTTTGGGGTTTCAATGGAGCGATGTTGCAATGGATTTGGAAAAATTTGGCGATATGGAGCTAGAGTGTTTAGCGCGATCTAACGAGGTGCGTACAGCATTTTTAAAATATAAAAAGTAAATAAAGTGAATAAAGTTTTCATTTTTTTTTTTTTTTTAGCATGCATCAAGCAATCAGCAACATTTGACTGCGAACACTGGTGGCGCCAATGGAACAAATACGCGACGGCACACAGTGGGCCCTGGCGATGTGGCACACGAGCAGGCTCTGGCTAATCCAAGCGTTGTGCCCATTGATTTTAAATGCACGCCACAGACGAATGCAACTCCAGCCACATATTTCCCAATGAACTTGCCAATGCTGCAGAATCAACCATTGCACAATCTTACTATAAAGGATCAACATTTATTAAAGCCGCCAATGGTTATGGGAGCGAGTAAGTATTCTAAAAAATATATATATTTTTTTAAGTAATTATTGTATTTTTTTTTTTTATCCAATCAGGTTCTTTTGGTCGTCGCGCATCCGATGGTGGCGCTAATTTGCACATATACTATCCAGCGTCCATCAGCAACATGCCTGCAACACAGCAACAAACACAACAAATGGATGCGTCTGCTGCGTACTATATGAATCCAAATATCAATGTAGCTACCAATATGGGAACAGACTCGTTGCACGATGCTACAAATCAACAAAATTTAGCTGTAATGCAAGGTAGTGAGAATCCCGGCAGCGAAGAGTGCAGTGAAGAAATACAAAGGTAAATTCACAATAAAATCATCGATTTCTTATTGTCTAATAAAATAATTTTTAATTTATGCTAGATACATGCAAATGCGCGGTTGCGTTAAGCGTCACACCGTTGGTTGCACTGATGATCTCTCAGTGACGCAACATTCCGGAGAACAAACTACACACATGACAAATGCAGTCGTCGGCGGTGGCAATGTTAATCAATTGCCGGTAAATTCACTTGGACCCGGTGCGACTGGAACTACGGGCGGCAATATGCGTACACGTCGTACTGGTCTATTAACTGTGACTGAACGACCGCCAGGTACTGTACTGATGTAAATTTTTATATGCAATCTTTAAAGACTCGCATACCCATTTAGAAGTAGAAATAAAAGACCGCTAAGCGAATACAAAACTGCACTAATTATTATTAAAACATTTAAATTATTTATTTATTATTTTTTTTAATATTTTTAATTTATTATAATATTTTTTTTTTTTCATTTTATGTTACGTATTGATTGATTTTTCGGTTTTTGCTTATGGATGTTGTTATCAACAAATGTTTTATAATTTAAAACTAACTAAAAAAAAAAAAAATAATAATAATAATAATGCTGACGACAACATTGCTACCGTTACCACACTACCAACAACAATGCTGCTGTTGCGCAAACTCAATAGTCTTTAGTCCTGAACTTATACGCGAAGTTGAATCTCGTATGAATCGTAATTATCTACCTCCCACGCTAAAATCACTTAGTCAGTCCCCACCAAATGGTACATTTGGTCCACTCTCGCTACCCAATTCTAATCATATCCAACACCATCAGCTCAACAATAATAATTTGTTGCAAAACCAAGTAGCCTCCATGCCATTGGTGGTCAATCCGCCGCCTAGCGGCGCCAATAATAGACGTGCCTATAAGGCACCATGTAAGCTGCCTACTGTTCAAGAAGGTGGTAAGTTGTTTTTTATATTATTATTTTGTTTATTTTAATTTTTGTGTTATATTATTTATATTGTTTACTTTTCGTTGTTTTGTAAAGCAAGAAACTTACAACTTGCAACTAAATCGAAATATAAATAAATAATATTTAACTAATTACTAATGAGCAAAGCTTCTTTTTTTTTTTTTTTGTATTAAACTATTTTTGTTAAGATTTGAATAACACTTTTTGTCTGCTCTTCTATTTTATGCTTTTATTTCATTTAGCGACAATAGGACGCTACAGTCCAGTACGACGTGCCTCGGAAGGTTCAAAAGCACAGTTTCAAGGACCTTTGCAAGAATATCAATCCTTACAAAAAGGTATCGCTCAACGTAATTTTTTGGTTGCACCTAGCCCGCCGCTTTTAGAAAATTCAAAAAGTTTACCTGGTAAGCATGGCACAAAAAACACACTCAAAGTTCAAAGCCCAACACTGCTTTATGCACTTACTTATCTCATTGTGGTTGGTTTAGTTGTTGTTATTGTATAATCTGTACACTTTTTATTAACGCAACATTTCTACACATGCAGGTTCTCCGATACATGGCAAACCATTGGCACTTCCATTGTCTATACGTCGTGGTCAGGATATCGAAATACCTCCAGATGCCATTAAAGCACTTATGCCAACACTTGATCGTTTGGTGAAAGAGCAACGCGTTAGTTTTGAAATTGCTAATAAGATCATATCTTCTGGGCTGGTACCAATTGACTTAGCCTCAAAACTAGGATTGGTTGCGCATGCAGCAAGTGCAGTGAGCGGTGGCCACCTCGATATGGCGGCACAGTTACCAGCACAACAAAGCTATAATATGTTAACATCGCCATTAGCACTACCAAATCATGTCAATGCAACGATAAGTAGTCCGCTTAATGTACCGCAAGCGGGTGGTAAACAAATATTTGGGCAAAATCCGTACGCTGGCACTGTCGCCTATCAGCAACAGCAACAACATCTAATCGGTGCTGGTCTTGTTGGTCAGTTTAGTAATATCAATCTCAGTACCGGCAGCAATGCAATGACAGCATTGGGCTCATACAATAATTCGAACAACAGCAGCGGTTGCCAGTCACCTGTGTACAATAGTTTTAGTGGCACTGCATCTCCTAATCCATATCTACCAGGCACTGGTCCATTCAATCCTTGCGCTGGTGGTGGCTCTTCTCCTTTGCATCAAATAACCAAAGGTATTTCTGTGTTGAGCACAAGCGGTGGTGGTGGTTCCATAACGCGTGGTACTTCTGCAGCAGGTGAAATGAATGCAACGTCTAATCAACCGTTGGACTTGTCAATGGACGTTGGCACTGAAGCAACAGATTATACTGTACAAGGTTCCGCTCAAAACTGGTATATGCCAGCCGCTTCTTATTATGATCTGAAGCCTTTAAATTTATCGCCAGCGCAACAGGTGCGTGTAGTAACAACACCGCCAGCATCACCAAATCTATGCATTATACAGGAAGAGTATGGCAACGGGCAAATGTGTCATACAATAACCACTGGTATGCCATACGCCGGTTGTTCCGGCGGTATTACACCCAGCAGCGATGATGCCACTTCGCCATGTCAACCATCGCATCCACAGATATGTCTGACAGATGTGCAAGGCAGTGAAATAACACTGGTTGCATTATCCTCTGAGAACAGCCACGATAGTGATGACTCACTGGAGCCGCCGCATACGCCAATAATGTCACTACAGGTATTTTCTATCGAATTCGACAATATTGGTTAAAAATATGTAATCTTGCAAATTCATCTACCATAGGGCATCATCATTTCCGAGCCCACGAGCGATATGCCATCCATTACACGTGGTATTGGACGTAAGCCTAGTTTAGAGTGTGAACAAAATGCTGCTGCACGTCTGGAACCAGATTATGTTAATATGAATACCGTCGCAGCAGCAAACACAATAGCTGCAAACGCAACATTTCAAACACACACGGCAGCCAGCGGTCCAACAGATGCACACAGACGCGGCAGTGATAAATCGCTTGGTTTTTCAGATGATTCGCTTAGTAACGACTCGAACAATTTGTCTCCATGTCAGGAGCCATCAGCCAGTTCTGGCTTCAAGTCTGATTCACACTCTGAAATTGGAGATCACACTGAATGCGGTCACTTGACGCCTGATTCAATGTGCGATTCGCGACGTATGTCCGATGAGATGTGCTTTGAAGTACCATTGCCGCATGAATGTTCCAATCTGGATACAACGCGTATACTTGAAATGGTAAAACAGACCATTGACTCAACAATGCCGCCAAAAGGATTTATACTGCACAGAGGTAGTATATGCTCTGAAGACAGCGGTGCAAGCGGTGGCAATGAATCACGATTAAGCAGTACTTCCTCAAATGCCACCAATACTACGGATACAATGAGCGCTTTATACGTGGATTCAGCAGCAACAACAGCTACCACAAATTTGAGTCTAGAATATTCTGGTGGTTTACAAATCGAACTACAAGTGTGCGAGGGACGCAGTCGAGATAATCAAAGTGCTAGCAAAGGTATTAAACTGCGACGCATCTCTGGTGATCAGTTTGAATATGGAAAATTATGTCAACAACTGATCAGCACAATAACTATGCAGCAAGTAGCTGGCTGAGCGGCGGCATAGAGATGTCTAATAAATTCGGTTGTAGTGTTAGTCAAGTGGTGGTTGCAATTTAACTGCATAAGACAGACTCATCATGATAATATGTAAAACACACACACACAAAAAAAAAAAAAAAAAGCTTGCCTTGCCTAATCTAAAAATATATTTATTCTAGCTGTGATCAACTGCAATAGCATATTTACAAGTGCGTCTCGTATGTAAAATAGTATTTCCGCATTTTCGAACAGCAAACTTTTAGCCGCTTGACGAACGACAATTGACAAACTATGTTTCTACAAATTATTATTGTATAATAAACTTGATACAACGATGACTCTACCTATACATAACGATATATATATGTAAATGGTATTGAAATCATAAAAGCAATCAAGTATTTTATTCGTAAAAATACAATTTTTTTTTTTGCAAACTTTCAAATCATTAATGAAAACAACGAAATAATTAAACGTTAGCTGTTCTAAACGCTAAAAGATGTTTATGAAAATAGTTATGCATGTTTCAAAATAACTTCGAAAAAAAATATATATAAAAGAAAATTATGTAATATGCAATGAAATATGTAATCTATTTCATTTTTCGAAACCCATTATAATTTTGTAAATATCTAAAAAAATTAATATTTTGTTTTATGGGTTTCATTTGTATATGTTGTGTCCTGACACAACATACGAATTTTTGTAAACAATTTTCTTAATACATTTATATAAATATGCAAATCAAAATTTTATTAAAATTTCAAATCGATGTATCTATTGGATTAAAATTGTAGCATATATTAAAATTTTTTCTTTTACTTCTCTGGCACAATTCATGTTATTAATTATTATTAAAGTAAAGTGCACAAAATTGTAATGTAAATATTTTTAATATGCATAACAAAGCGATTTTAAAAATCTTTTTCAGTCAATACTAAAATAATAACGATGCTCGAAATTATTTTAATGTATCTGAATATAAAAGAAAAACAAAATCGATCGATTTGTACTAAGTAGAAATCCTAAAAAAAAAAGAAGAAAAAAAATCACAACGTAGAAGAAAGCTAGTTTTAATGCAAGCAGTGTGAAATCGCGTAACTTTTTGGACTGTTTGAAAAATGTAAAACAAAAAACTCGTTATAAAAATCATTCCAATAGAAAAAATATATATAATAAAAATATATTTTTAAATATTAAATTAAACTTTTAAATTAACTATCCAATCGTATGTGCAATAAATGAGAGTTAGTTTGCAAATAAACTAAACAATGGCATACAAGATAAATATTAATTATTCTGTTAAAATTGTGTATTTTGTTATACGCCAGTATTGCTAAGATTATTTGTTAATTATTGTTCCATTTAAGTTTAATTTTATTCTAAAGCTTATTTTGTATGTTAATTCTACGACTTATTATGAATCAAACACAAATGAACATATATAATAGAGAGAGATCGCGTAGGAAATCGTTTAAAATTAGTATGGATAATTAAAAAAAAAAAAAAAAAGAAAAAAAAAAAGACTGCTGTGATTTAAAATATTTAAACTTATATAAATATATATATATATATAATTATTGTAGTTATTTTAATTCATTACAAATTTAAATCTACGTCTTAAATAAATAACAAATTTCTCAATTAGCATTATATATTTTTTTCATTTATTTATTTAAAAAAAAGGCGTGAGAAACAGAAGTATTTAAGCGTTTAAATTTAAACTGGGTGTTAACCTAACAGAAGGTATAGCAAATTTATTTACATGATGCACTTATGTTGTATCACGCCTCTTTTAGCTAACATAATTTTAGCATAGTAGTTTCCAATTAATGTCAATCCATTTCAAATGTTTTCTTCGGGTGCATGTCATAACTCAGTGTCATAAAGCCCACAGGCGCTAAGACACACATTTTTGCGTCAAAAAGCCCACGAAGGTAATGACACTTTTAAATGTGACATACCGGACTTTATTTCACTTTTTTATTGGCGTTATGACACATTAAAAGGGCTTTAAAAAAATAAGAAAAATATTTTATTGAAAAACTTTAATGTGATTCTGAACTATTTGTCTACAATATGGGCAGAGCAATAAAGAGTTAGCAGTTCGATTTTGTAAATTTGTGTGGCACTCAAAACATATATTGAAGTGGTTGCAAGGTAGAAGTACCACATCTCTCGGTTTGTCAAGACAAATGATGCATTTTGAAACATCAGTCATTTGATTGAAGTGCAAATTGCTGTCAAATTCCTCCTCTTCAGAATCTGAAGATAACTCTTCATTTTCGAAGCTGGTGTCCCACTTAATAAGGTCATTATTTTCGTTTAAGAGACAACTAAAAAATTCTATTACGGAAATGTTTTTGCTCTCCAAATCCTTGAGAAGGTCTTCAATTTTATTTTCTTTTGCTTTTTGCGCTTTGTGCTAAGAGCGGTTATATCGCCATCAATAGCACTGGCTAGTATAACGGACGAAGCATAGTCCTCATCTCGAATAACTTCGAGAAATTTGATAAATCGGCCATGCTTCTGTAATTTTCTCGATAATACCGCGTTGAAGGATCCGCATAATCTGTGAGCGCACAGAGAAAACATCAGGTGTAATCTGGAAAAATATAATATATTGTGTTGAATGATGAAAAACGTACGGAGGGTGATGAAACAAAGTTATTATTCTTACTTTTCATTCCATTTCATCCATTCCTTTTCAAAATATTTTAAAAACCGTTTGAGAATATCATGCTTAGTTTTTGGCAGTTCAAGCAATTGGTCTTTCAAAATGGTAAACATATCAAGTTTTTTAGAAATTTCGGGCGTTATGACACTCTTCAATTGTGTCGACGCCTATTCACTTGCCTAGTTCACATTTAAAAGTGTCATTACGCCCGTGGGCTTTTTGACGCAAAAATGTGTCTTAGCGCCTGTGGGGCCTTATGACACTGGGCGTTATGACATGCACCCGTTTTCTTCAGCCCTGTCTTTGTTTGTTTGGTATTTTCTAGTATATTTGTTGTGTAGATGTTTTTTATTTGTTGTTGTTTCTCATTCAGATACACAATAAACATATTTTAATTGAATTAATTATTAAGTTGGATTATACATTTATAAAGAAACTATGATTTGCCGTTTGTGCCTCAAGTCTGCCTCCGAAACTATTGATATATTCGATGCGGCAGGCGCAGCATTGAATATAGCCACAATACTGTGTAAATATTTTTGGTTTGAGGTACTTCAATGTACACACATATTGTGACTTTGTAAATATTAAATATAATTAAAATTTTTGTAGCCAAAAGATGACGATCCAATATCAACTGCAATATGCTGTAGTTGCTGGGCAAAAGTTTGTGATTTTCATGAGTTTTATCTATTTGTGGAAGAGGCACATCGCTTACTAACTGAACGATTCTCCTTCAAAAACATACCAACAGCAGCTACAGAACAAACAACAACAACCGAGATAGAACCATTGCATAAAATAGATGATTGGTCAAGTGAGACGCCGCAAAATGAAACATTATTTGAAGTTAAAGTCGATACAACCAATAATGATGATTTTTCATTTGATAATGAAGATTTCTTAAACAATACGTCCGCTCTAGATCCGGTAAAGGAGGACAATGAAACGAAATCGTCGTCGTCGTCGGAAAAATGCGAAATTTCAAAAACTCGCCGTGTAACACGCTCTACTACGCTTGTCAAGAAAACGAATGCCAAAGAAAAGTTATTGGAAAAACCCAGCTTAGTAAAAAAGCGACGTGGTCGACCTCCAAAAGATAAGAACGACACAAAAACTGTACAAGAAAAGAAGCCTGCGTCGGACATGAGTTACACTAATAAAATGCGTGAAATTGATGCGAAAATTGCGCGTCACATGAAACTAAGGTGTGACATTTGTGAAATTGTTGTTGACACCTTTTTTATGCTGCGCAAACATATGAGCAAAAGTCACGGAATAGCTGGCTATGCAGTTTGTTGCAACAGAAAGTTTCATAAACGTCATTTTCTAACGGATCACATTGACAGGCACAGTAATCCGAATAAATTTAAGTGAGTTGGTATTAGGAATAGAGCCGTTAAATTAATTAAATATGCATATACTTATATTTATGATCTTTATTGAATTTTTTACTGCAGATGTCAAGAATGCAACAAAACCTTTTCGGATAAACAATGTTTGCGCAATCATGAATTGCTAAAACATCAGCCTGAGGAGACCTTGATATATCAATGTGAACATTGTCTCAGAAAATTTTCTAGACTTTATTTACTTGATCAACATCGTGTAACGCATGATGAGCGAAATCTTCCATGCACTGAATGCGATAGACGGTAAGCTTTGCTTTCATTTAAGTGCATTTCTATGTTTCTAATTTAAAAAATAACAAATTTAAGCTTTCCAAATGCTTCGCTACTGGGCACACACATTAAAATGGTGCATTCCAATTATGGCGCAACAATGTGTGATATCTGTGCGAAAGTAATTCGAGGTCGCGCTGCATTTGAACAACATCAAAAGGAACACGAAGGGGTTACACCACCAAAAGTACAATGTAAAATATGCGGCTCTTTGCATAAGAATAAATACTTATTACAGCGTCATATTATGCGACATAATCTACAACAGAAGCAACACATTTGTAATTTTTGCGGTAAGGTTGCACCTAATCGTGGCGCATTGTTGAGTCATAAGCGGTATGTGCATACAAGCGAACGTAAATACAAATGCAGCGTATGTGAAAAAGCGTTTAAGAAACCCGTGGAATTAAAGGTATTTTTCTGACGTTAAAATTTACTGGCTTAAATATTCTTTTTTAATTTTTTTTTTTTTTTTTTTTTGTAGGAACATATGGCTTTACATACTGGTGAAGTGCTTTACAGTTGTCCATATTGCACAAGAACATTTAATTCAAATGCAAACATGCATTCGCATCGTAAAAAAATGCATCCTAAAGAATGGGAGGACACGCGTAAAGCACGAATGGCTGCAAACGAAAATATGAAATTGACAAAAGAAAGTGAAGCGGAAAAGTGTAAAAGTCTCGAAATTGGTTCAGAAATTATTACATTAAATGAAGATGGCACTACGAGCAGCATAATAGTTACAACTTCCGATTTTAATGAAGAAGTGGTTCAGACGGAACTAAATAATGGCGAGAGCATTGTATTTACGCTAAGTTAAAGCAATAATTTTATTAAATTTTTTTTTTATAATAGTTTATTACCGTAAATTCCTTAGGCTAGCAATAGAAATAATAAAGAATGTATATATTGATATAGTAGAATGTATTGCGTTCTTGTTTTTAAATTTAAAATTGTATATTTTGTAATACTAACCGCGCTCGCAAATTATTTCAACAGCATTTGGCTCCATTAGTATCGACTCCAGACAACGGTGCACAGCAGAACCAAGTATTTCATCCAATAGGAAATTGATTAAACTGTAAATATATGCATATGTATATATAATATAATATTTTATTAGTTCAATAAGATTTCTCACTTTTCATCGCTTACAAAGCGCCACAAATTCATTTGTAAATAGTGTGTATCAACTTGTATTTGCTGCAAACCAAATTTACTAAAAGTACGCAGACGCACGCATTCAAGAAGTGTCTGTATAAAATTAAAAAAAATACCTAGAATTATAGTTTGAAAACATTTTCACTACATTATTTACCTTTAAACCAATTTTAATAATGCCCATAACAATTGAGACTTTTGTAAACTCCACTGATGTAAAAATATCTATACGTTCCGAGAACAGACGGTGTATATTCGATACGTAATTGGATTCAAGCTGCGACGGAGTGTATGTTGACCAATTGGAACGATAATGCTGCTTGGAACCAGTTAAAGTGCTAAAGTGTGTTTTACGACTTGAATCACTACTTGCAGTTGTACGCAAGCCAGCGTTTCCAATATCATAGAGATTGGCCACGACCGTCTCAATGCTTGCCAACTCTTCAACAACACGTTTCATGACAGCACGCACTGAACGTGGTTCCAAACAGTTAAGCCAATCTCGTGCTTCAACACTTTTACGTAGCATTTGAGAAATGTTTGTGCTTTGTAGCCGCACGTATGAGTCCAAAAGCGCCTGTGCAGTTTCGCGCATTTCTGCACAAATTTCGGTTTCATGAGTTAACGTAGCACTGTTCTCCGAATCTATTTCATACAGATCATCAGCTAAAGTTATCTAAAAAAAAAGTAATTTTAGTTAGTTTTGGACATATTTTTTTTTTCGTTAAATTCAAAACTTACTAAAATATGCACACCGTGCTGCTCCAACTCAAGACATGTCTTCGAAAGTACTAGCAATAAATTTGGTGGACTTGAACTGGATACATCGGCAAAACTGCACATAACTTTCGATATATGCCGTAAGAAGCCAACTAGCAAATTTTCACGTATACCCTCTACACATAGGTTGCCTCTTTGCTCAGCTTTTATGTTAAATGACCAATCAGTTTGCAAAAACACAAGCAAATCTTGCAATACACCCTTAACCTTTTCGACCATTGCTACATAAAGATTAGTAATTAAGTCGTTGAGATTGACACCACCAGCTACATCACTTTTGGCTGAAACCAATGACAAACGCACCGCACTTAAACTATCGGCAAAGCTGTCCTTAAGACTTTTGCTGTGTGCCTCGCAAAGCTGATGTGCAGCTGTTATAATAATTTCAACCGTATTACGTTTAACATCGAGACCTGTATTAAATAATTAAATGATTACAAGTGTGATAATAAGCAGTACTTTAATTAATCACTTACCACAGCATATATTACGCATAGCCAGTAGCCGGCGATGTAAACGATCAAGCGCACGCAACATTATTTGTGTATCGCCATAACCAATATCGGACTCCACGCGATCTTGCACCAAAACAAGAAACTTATCAATGTGTTCGTTGAGAAAGATATTTAAATTAAGCAAAGCACTATCCTGAAAGTCATCACTGTAATATTTAGAAAATTATTATTCACGTCACTTAAATAGTAAGTGCATATGTAACTATAAACCTTTCATTTTCGTAGTGTTTTGCGACAAACATATCAAAGTATGACGTTACAACCAGCGTCAAATCGTTGAGAAATCCATCTATGCCCATATCCACGAATTCGATCATATCACGCTCAGTTTGATCCTGCAACATGACAATCTGTTCGTGCAGTCGTTTTGAGGCACATGTCAACATTTCCGTAGCCAAACTCGAAGCGCTTTCGTTCAATTGCAACAACAATTCGCCGATTTCCGTTAGCGATTGTGCTGTATTTCCAGCCATTTGGAAATCACGACGTAGCTGTTCCTTTAGACCAGCCATAATAACATCACAATCATGCTGTATACCATCGAATGATGGCTGTCGTCCATACTGCTCAAATACCTTTTGTGCGTGCAAATAATCTTGAATTGCCTGAGCATAGCTTTGCTCCTCAATTAGAGTTTTCAGCTTAGCCGGTAAAGTGGAAAGAAATTGTAAACGTTTCAACAATGAATGCTTCTCTGAAAGCCTACAGAGTTGGGAACGTGTACCTTGCAGTGTTCCTGTTATTTGTTCACTAAATGTTGTAATCGAATGCATTTTACTTTTCAATAAAATCATATCGGATTCCATCTGCTTGAAGTCGGTTTTCATTTTGCGGATGGTGTCTGTTGCAGAAATAAATTTGTTGTAGTTCTCATAAACTAATGTTTGCATATCGGAATGTAATGTTTGCGTATCCTTGACAACTGCAGCCTCAGTGTCCATGATTTGCTTGAGCGAACAATCCTACAGGAAAATTGTATTAGCCACGAAGCACGAAAATGTATTGTTAGTGCTTACCTTTAAAAGACGCTCCAAATATTTTTCAGCATCAAAGTTGGAGCTGTCCATATCAACTGCATTGACTTCATCACTGCTTTTCTCCTCCATTTCTTTTTATTTATTTATTTATTTAATTAATTTTATTAAACTATTTACTTTATTTTTTTATCAACAAGAAGAAATTTTCCAATTGGAATTAACGTCAGCTGTTTCTCACTAGTTTGTAGCCCTGACAATTTATGAATTTATGCAGACCTGCAAATTTATGAATGCTGTAGCCCTGCATATGTGAAAACAACAACAAATGTAAATAAACAAAGCAGGTGTCACCGTAAACCACGCCAAAGACGCTACACTGCACCATGGAAACCAGTTTTACTAAACAGAAACAGAACAAAACATACCACAAACTTATTCTTAGTAAAGGATATATTACATATTTTAAGCCATTTCGAGAGAAAAAAATGTTTGTCTATTTAAGTAAAAAGGTAAAAAAATAATGTTTTAAATGTATAAAAAATATATTTTTCATTGAAACTAAAAATTACAGATCGCAATACCTAACAATGTTAAACTTAATTGCATCGCTTGGAATAAGGAAGATGGCTACATTGCAGTTGCAGGAACCGAGGGTTTGCTCAAGGTTTTGAAATTAGATCAAGGTAAAGTATGGGACACAATACATACATTTATTTCACATTTGCCTAATTAATGCATAATATAATATTATTATTTACGATAGCTGCTAATGGCCCAAACAAAGGCGGTCTAGCGGCGGTGTCAAATCTTTCGATGAATCAAACTCTTGACGGACACAAGGATTCGGTAAAAGTGGTTTGCTGGAATGATACACAACAGAAGCTTACCTCATCCGATGTTGATGGCGTAATTATGGTTTGGATGTTGTACAAAGGATCTTGGTATGAGGAAATGACAAATGATCGGAAAAAATCAACGGTAACTGGTATGCACTGGACGTCCGATGGTGCAAAAATTTGCATTGTGTATGAGGATGGTGCTATTATAGTGGGTACGTACTTATATATTAAAAACTGCATTTCCATTTGTTTAAACTTTTATTTTTGTTTTAGGCTCCGTAGATGGAAATCGCATTTTCGGTAAAGAATTAAAGAATACACATCTCTCCGGCGTGCAATGGAGTCCTGATAATCGTCTCATATTATTTGCATTAGCCAACGGGGAATGTCATTTATATGATAGCCAAGGAAATTTTGCAGTACGTTGAGCATGATATATAGTATACCGACAGTATGATAATAATAATAATTTCTTTATACTCTAGATGAAACTTGTAATACAATGCGTTAATCTCAGTCCCAGTCCAACGAGATCCTTGCGTATTGCCAGTTTGGCTTGGTACAGTGGACGTGCTATAGCCAATCGTCCTGTGCTAGCAATTTGTTATGAAAATGCCAAAGTACAAATTATGCGCAACGAAAACGATGATGGTAATTGATTACGAAATGAAATATTTCTATTTTTAATTTTTCTATTTCATGATTTGTCATCCATAGCACCTACTATATTGGACACGTCGATGCGTAATGTAGACGCTAAATGGAATCATGATGGAAGTGTTTTAGCTATTTGCGGCACTGCTATGGAAACTACACCATTGCGCGATACAAATCAGGTTTGTTTCTACTCACCAGAAGGACGTCTATTTCGTACGCTTAAAGTACCTGGAAGTGATATAACTTCGGTAACTTGGGAGGGCAAGTCTTTACGTTGCGCCATGGCTGTTGACTCTTTCATATACTTTGCCAACATACGTCCCGATTATATTTGGTGTTACTTTGAGAAAACTGTTGTTTTTTTAAATAATGGCGTGCGCGATAGTCAGATGCATGTAATAACATTCTGGAACACTGTTTCAAATCAAAGTTTTCTAAAGGAGGTATATTTACTAAGCTTTTAGAACTAATTTAAGTAGTATTTAATAATTATTTAATCACATTCTGCAGGTCGAACCGACAATTTGCTTGACTGCATGCAATGAATATTGCGTATTGGGCGTTGAATGTGTAAGCACAAGTACAAAGGAAGCTGCATTAAGCGCAATGGAGCGAGATCGTAGCGTGGTAAATGATACAGAAAAAGTTTACCAATTATTGCTTTGCAATTCTATTGGCACCACAGTGGATTGTACGTATTTTTATAGTTATACAAATATTTTATTTTTATATTGAGGTTGTTTCATTACAGCCAAATACACTGATATGAAGCCGCGTTTTATTGGAATTAATTCGAATTATGTGGCAATAGCTTCTTATGAGGAAATTCTAATTTGGCACTATCACACACCTAAAGTAAGTAGTACATGTAATTTTTAAAAAATTTATAAAAATTTAATCTTTTTTTTACTTAGAGCACCTCTACCTTGCATAGTGTTAAAGCACGCAAAGAGCGACGTTTTCATATTGACGATACACCCACTGGTGTCGAAATGGCCAAGGATCTCATGTTAAATACAGCCAGCGGCAGCAGTAGCGATACCAAACGTGAGATAAACGATCCTATTTGTGCCTTGGCAATCTCTGAAAAGTTACTATTGGTAGCTCGTGAAGGTGGCATCATTAATGAATATAGCATACCAAATTTGGCTTTGCGTAATAGACACACAACTCACTCGAAAGTGTATAAAATGTCTATCAATTGTAATTCAACGTAAGTATTGCTATTCCATATAACTTAAGGTAAAATTCAAAAATTCTTTAATGTAGGCGTGTTGCTATTATCGATCAAATGGGTGTCATGACACTACTAGAGCTAGATGATAATCGAGAGACACAATTGAACTTTAGTCGTGTCGAACGCAAAGATGTCTGGGCTATTTGCTGGGCGAAGGATAATCCTTTGCTACTGGCATTAATGGAGAAAACACGCATGTATATATTTCGTGGTAATGATCCTGAAGAACCGATCTCGTCTTCTGGCTATATTTGTGCTTTTGAAGACTTGGAAGTTACAAGCGTATTGTTAGATGACATTATTAGTGTTGGTGAAACTCAAAATCCCTTGAGTCATATTATACAACTACGTGTTAAATCTTTACGTGACACTGATGATTTGCTGCAGCATGTTGGCCTCGAAGATGCAAAACAATTTATTGAAGACAATCCACATCCACGCTTGTGGCGTCTATTAGCAGAGGCAGCGTTGAAAAAGTTAGAATTAGACACAGCTGAAAATGCATTTGTACGTTGCGCTAACTATCCGGGCATTAAGTTAATTAAACGTCTACGCAACATTAACTCAGAGATATTGCAAAGAGCAGAAATTTCTGCTTTCTATGGCGAATATGAAGAGGCAGAAAAATTGTACATGGATGCAGATCGACGGTAAGATAACATCGCTGGCAGTTTTTATCTTTTTTTATTTGACTGTTGTGCTTTTGATTTTCAGAGATTTAGCTATCGATATGCGCGTTACGCTTTGCGACTGGTTTCGTGTGGTGCAACTTTACCGCATGGGTGGCTCTGGTGTATCAGATCAACAAATGGAAATTGCTTGGCGAGAAATTGGACATCACTTTGCAAATTTGAAATCGTGGGAAAGTGCAAGAGAGTATTATGAGAAATCTCACTATATAGAGGGTTTAATGGATGCTTTGTATCATTTAGAGCAATTCGACGAATTGGAAAAATGTATCGAAAAGTTACCGGATAAGAATCCATTGCTGTCAAAACTAGCAGAAATGCTGGCATCGGTTGGTGAGTGCAAGATAAGTTTTGTTTTTAGCAATATTTTAATTTAATTATTACATATGTACGTTTAGGCATGTGTTCCGAGTCTGTCGCTGCATACCTGAAACTTGGAGATCAAAAATCTGCTGTTGATACGTGTGTCAACCTGCGACAATGGGGTCAAGCAGTTGAGTTGGCACAACAATTCAAAATGCCTCAAGTTAATACGCTACTCACAAATCATGCAACGCAATTGTTAAAAGAGGGTCGTCTGCCCGAAGCAATTGAATTGCAACGTAAAGCTGGTCGTTGTTTAGATGCTGCACGACTCTTGACCAAACTAGCCGAGCGAGAGACTGAAAAGCACTCTAATCTAATGCGTATTAAAAAGATTTATATACTAGCTGCACTACTAGCAGAGGACCACGTCAAGTCGTTGAGCACGCCCGAGGCTGGTTATGGCGTTGATCGAAATACTTTGCTTGATTCAATGAATCCGGAGGATGCGACACTTGTTGAAAAATTTGGCGTTGTGCTGAAGCATATCACTTCATGTTACTTGCACAGCGCCAGCTAAGATTTGGTATTGTGCATAGTGCCGTGATAACAGCTCTGCGCTTGCGCGAATACGAAGACGTGCTTAACTTAGAGGATATTTATAGTTTACTTGCGCTGGCCAGCTGTGCAGATCGTTCGTTTGGTACCTGTTCGAAGGCATTTATTAAACTGGAATCATTGTCATTTTTGCCGGAAAAGAGTCTGCATGATTATGAGGAATTAGCTGTAAGCATATTTGCAAAAAATGAGCCTATGGACAATAAAGTGGACATGGTGCCTTGCTATGCTTGCAACGCTGCAGTGCCGGATTGGTAAAGAAATACATAATTTAACTTTATAAGAGCGCTTTATATTCGAAAATATTTATTCGCTTTCAGTTTACCATCTTGTTCAGAGTGTGGCGCTCGATTTCCAGCTTGCATTTCATCTGGCAAACCAATTACACAGCCTACGAGCAATATTTGGATTTGCTCAACATGTCACCACTGTGCCGCGCCCATGGAGATTACGCGACATCGCACTTGTCCTCTATGTCACAGCTTGATTGTTTCAATGACATTGGAAATTTAATATCTTTAGTACAATTCAAAATATTATACAAACATAAAAAATGTCTACACAGTATTTTAACTTTACAAGACAAACAAGGTTTTACTTACTATAAAAAAAGGTTTTAATCTGGTTTTTATTATCTGGAATGAAATTTACATCTGTTTCGGGTTAACGGCGTCAATTTGTGTTCGAAATGTTTGCGACATTTGTGCACTAGGTAGTACCGACTGCGCACTGCCTCGCTTAGTTTTACGCCAGTTATCCCATTCAATCGGATGCATTTTCTTTTTGTGTGAGTGCATATTTGCATTAGAGTTAAAGGTACGCGGGCAAAATGGACACTTATAAAGTGGCTCTCCAGTATGCTGCGCCATGTGTTCCTATAAAAATACAAAAATATATTTATTTTTTAAATGATGCAATAAATTATTTGAATGTATAAGCAAACTAACTTTTAAGCTGATGTCCTTTTTAAATGTTTTATTGCATTGCTCGCACGTAAAGACCGCATTTGAGTGAGAATATCGTATGTGACTAACCAACGCACGCCTATTCTTACAATTCCTACCGCACTCTTGGCATAAAAATTCTTTGCCTTCGTCGTTATGCCGTCGCAAATGTGCCTTAAGATTATCTTCATCTTTAAGCCATCGATCACAATTTGGACGCGGACATTTAACACGTGGACCACTGTCTTCAAAGTGTAAGCGCACATGTTTCTCAAATACAGCTTTATCTCTAATTTCCTTTCCACAAACGTGGCATATATTCGGCTCGCGTCGATGTTGCGTGCTAATATGAACTTGAAGGCTTGAATCAGTAGCAAAGCTATATATTTTTTTGAAAGAAACCAATAATTTTAAATCAATAAAAAGCTATTTATAACTGAAAACTTACGCATTGTGTTTGTTGCATAATGTGCAGACATATTTACGATCTTCAACTGGCACATGGGTAGCTTTATGTAATTCAAGATGATGAGGCCGTGAGAAGCGCTTGTCACATTCTGAGCACTTAAACTCACATTCATCAGCTGGTACATGATGCATAAGAAAATGTGAACGCAAAACACTAGAATTGGAAAACACTTTACCGCAAACTTCACATCTATAAAAAGAAAAATGAAATAATTACGGAACAGTTCATTTTTGCTAAGCATCAGAACAGTTAATACGTACTTAATATAATCAGGATTCTCGTGGCGTCGTGCATGTTCAACTAAAAGGCATCGCTTTCCCAATTTTCGTGTGCAGCACTTTACAAAAGGTCTTACATCGCTATGTGTCTCCTTAAAATGTTCTCTCAAGTCGTCAAAATTATCCGCAAGGTATAAGCAAAGATCACAAGCCATTGTTATATATTTCTTAATAAGTTCTTCATCTTGCTGACAGAACGGAGGTTGTTTTCTTAGTTTTGGTATTTTCTTTTTCTTTTTAACATTCGACTTGATGATCGGTTTGATAGCTTTTCTTCGGATTCTACTGTTTCTCGTTACGACCATATTGCTATTATCTTCGCTGCTGCTGCTGCTGCTGTTATTTGCTATTTCTGTTGCAACAATGTCCTCAAACTTATACTCTTCTTCATCTAAAGAATTAGAAGCAATGTCTACTTTCGTATTTTGTGGAAGCTCTATAAATTCTGCGTCTTCTTCCGGCTCCTTCTTTAAGTCTTCCTCAAAGCTTTCATTATGCTCTGCTTCTAAAGGGTTCTCTATATTCGCACTTTTTTCCAAAGTAAGCGATGTTGTTGGCAGCAAAATCTCTTCAAGCCACTGCTTTTTTGCATTTGTTGGCTCTACTTTATCCTCTGCTAGCAAGGGTTTTATCTCACTGTATCTCTGTTGTGCCTCCTCAATGGACATATAGAACTGATGAAACTCGGAAACTTGCATCCAACAAGTATGACAAATTACCGTTGAAATTTTATCGTTTGGTGAGAGCTAGTTTAAATAGAATACTTTTAAGTTAAAAGTTTATAACTAGGCAAAATTGACAAATTGTCTACCTCAAACCAGAAATGTTGTTGCAACACTTCCGCGATATTCGAGTTACTTTCATTAAATGAAAATATATTAATTATATTTTTCGAATCACGGAGACACAGACGGCACATTAATATATCCATTGTAATTGGTTTATTTTATAAAAATAATATATTTATTATTGTTTAATTAGAAAAGCGTCTTGCAAAATATTTTGTACGAGGGATGATACATAACATATGTTTATTCTGTAAATCACAATGTAACGGCATTCACAATGAAACGCATTTCTACTTCAAACCTGTTGCAGTTCATCTGTACAAAAATAATAATAAAAACAAATAAATAAACACACATACAGACATATGTGTGCACTAACAAAACAGATTTTTGTTGATAGAAAAATATAAACAATTATTTGATAAATAATTCTAATAAAAAAAAAATAATAAAAAACACAACAAATATGGATTCAAGCATAAACGAACTATCACAAGAAATATCCAACACGGGCAATGAAATAAAACGTTTAAAAAGTACGTATGTACATTTGTGCATTTATAGCAATCGCACACGGAGATTTATTTTTTTATAACTTCAAATAAACTAATTTCTATTCCACAGATTTGATAACAAACCAAAATAAAACGATTATTAACCTATTAGCTGAACAGCACGATATGCTGCAATTAATATTAAACAATAAAAGGTCAAAGTGCGGTTTGCCGGAAAAAACTGAACTGCAACAGACAGCTTCTCTATTTCCTATCACAACCCAAGAAGATTTGGACTATGTTGAGGCGACAATTACTGATGAAAATGAAATGTCCTTTGTAAGTATTTTGTTATTATTATAATGAATAAAATTATAATGAATAAATTGACTTTTAGGTTGCTGTCATCTCAAAGATTATACTGGTCGGTGGCTTGAGCAAGAATTTAACACGAATTTTATCAAAGGAACTCATACTCGGTTATAATATTGGAGGCAGTGCAACTAAAAAACGTTTGAGCTCTTATGAAAGACTATTACGAGTCATGCACAGTAAGTATAAGAGCAAATCTTCTGCGTATTTACTGTGTAACAATCTGTTAATATAACGTTTTAGAGGCTGTCGGAGTTGATCAAATGAACTACAAAGAATTTTTAAGTCAGATGCGATTGGCTTTTAAACGTACCAAAAATAATCACTTTAAATTAATACATATACAGCGCAAAAAATGCGTGAAGAAGACAACGATCTGCAGCAAAACGCCGAAGCAAAGGAGCCATCAGAAGATTATGAGCAAATATACTTTTAAAAAAAAATATTAACATAAAATATTGTATTTATTGCACATTTTCTAACTATAAAAAATAGTCTACAATTTACTGTTACTGGCAAGCATTTCACGCACCAACTTTGTTGCATAAATCGCTGTGCCAGGTGCAGTGGTGACACCATATCCACCATGGCCGTAATTATGTACAATTTTCAAACGGCGACCCTGATCATTGCAAATTATCTCTGGTTCAACACGTACAACTGCACGATGTGGCCGTAGTCCGACACATTCACGCGCCACTTCTGCTTTCTTTAGACTGGGCAACATATTGTAACAACGTTCCTTGATAGCCATGCTGTCGTATTTGCATAAATTTGTATTATAGCTATCATATTGACGACATCCTCCTAGTGTTACTGTTTCAAAACCGGGCAAAATGTACGTATCGTAATCTCCGTAGAAAGCTGTTTTTATCCATGGAGCGCGCACTTTTAGCACCTGGCCACGTATCGGTACTAAATGTTTGTCATCACATAATTCCTTTGCGCCTAAACCAGTGCAATTAACAATCACATCGAATTGCTGTTGTATGTCGAAAAAGTTGCTAATGTGCTGACGTACCACATGACCGCCACCAGCCAAAAATCTATTTTAATTTTAAGTTAAAATATATTTATATATTTGGAATTACAACACACTTACTTCTTAGTAGCATATGGCAAAAACAGTCTACTCTCCGTTAGACAGGTGGTGAAGAATGAACCGTATTTCCAATCTCCATGACACAAAAGCAATTCTTCATCTGTTGCTCGCCGGTAAACTGGCAACAGTTTTTCAATAAAATGATTCTAATAAGAAACCAATTGTTAAATGCAATTAAAGTGATTATCAATCGTAATATACATATGTATGTATGTATGTACATATGTACAATCAGCTTTAACGCTCATCTTATCGCGCTGTGTACTTACGCGGACAATGGAGGGCGAAGTGCTGGAAAATATGTAACCTGAGAGTTGACACACCCCAGCTATTGGTGCTTCTTTGGAGCGGCGTAAATTGTCCCAGTAATTGAATGCATCTGTCATCCATTGTCTAGTATAAATGTTTTAATAAGCAATTAATTTATTAATTAATTTAGTTTACTTACTGCGTTATTTCTTGGGTGGGGCCCATGAAACTAGTTCCCGGACGAAAGATGCCAGCAGCAACATAACTTACAGTGTCCTCGTTGAAACGATCTGCTATAACAGACACTTGAGCACTGGGAAATTGATTTTGAAGTTCAAGTGCGGTTGTCAAACCAATAATGCCACTTCCCAAGACACCAAAATGCATTTTTTTCTTTAGGTCTGTCTAGCTTAAGCGTTAGAATTAAACTAAGTTATTTCTTCCATGCATTTCCCCTTAAATTGTGCACCTTATCAACTTAACTTATAATCAAATCAGCTGATTGCTTTTCGTATAATCTCAAACGTAGTTTATTATTTTTTTAAAATAGATTTCTTACGCCTAAAAGTATAAGATTTAATTTTTTCCCCTCTCCACTAGGAAACGGTATCCTATGCTTCTTATATTAATAAAAGAACTAGAATATGTTTTTTTTTTTTGTTTTATTAAACTAAAACAATTTAAATACCATATATACAGTTTAAATCGGAACGGAAGTAAAATTATTGTTTATAAGTTAGTCAAACTTAACACTAAAATTAGAACAGAAACATCGTAATACTTATATTTAATTTACAAAGAGTGCTTTTCTTAGCTTAATCGTCGTCAGCATCATCATCTCGTCGTCGTCATCAAAGAAAATCTCCTCAAATTTTACTTTCGATTCAGGTTCAGGAGGTTTCTTGCCACGTTTTCGTACATCGTATTCGTATTTATGTAAACGATTTTTAGCCATTCTTAACGCAACTCGAAACTCATCCATGAAACCGCCAAATGACCATTGCTGTGTTGCAAGCGTAGCTTCTAGCATAACAAATAACATAAAATATTAAAAATTATTTCATATAAATAAAATATAAAATCAAAAAACTCACGGTAAACTGTGTCCATAAACTTTTTATAATCCAATAGAGACACTTTATTATTTGTACCACGTATATTAACCTCCATTACTAAGTATTTACCAAGTATTTCGTTAAGATGCTTACGCATGCCACCATTGTTCAACAGAATTCGTATTGTGTTAATCTGTAATGAAAGTTGTGCGTAATTATAACCGAGATAAATAAATGTAAAATTACAATGAACTTACATATTCATGTATATTGTCATCGTTTAAAAGACTTTCAAAAGCATTTAATTGCTCGAGTGAATCAAGCGGAAATGTTTGTGTTGTCTTTATCGTTGAAGGTGTTGTTCCATTTGTACTGCCATCTCCAATATGCTCGATCAACTGACGTTGTTCTTTTAACAATTTCAGTATAGTATTATTCTGTTGATTAATTGTAGCTGCAACAAAATAACGCTAATTAAACAAGTAAAAACAAGCAGCTAACTAGTAAAACATACCTTTCATAGATTCCACTTCTTGCTTTAAGGCTTTCAGTTCCGCCGTTAGCTCTGCTAGTTTTTTTGTCATTTTTGGTGTAGCCAAACCTTTCAATATTGCAACCTCTTCCTTAAGTTCTTCAACATCAGCTCGCAAATCCTCAATTTCTTTATTCATTTTTTAAATTCATTGAAATGAGGCAACAATCTGAATCGTTGAAAAATAATAATAAAAAGTAAACAATAAACAGTGTCCGTGAGTATAAATGCACAGCTGGCTTGCACTATTTTATTTTTTTTGTTGTTGCTGAACGGCAACACTACCAACAGCTGTTCAGTAATAAGCTATGGCAACTCTAGTTCTATTTGTGTAGTCTTTGTATAATAAAATAAAGTTTAAAATATAAAAATAAATAAAAATAAAAAAAAAGCATTGAGCATAGTTACATTTGAATAAATTATTAACAAAATTTTTAGTTTGTGCATAAGAATATCGTAAAAGTTGTTGTTTTATTACAGCAACATCAAAATAGATAAGAAAAAGAATATGTCCAACATGTCACCTAGCGAGGTAAGCACTTGATTCGTAATTTTTTTTTTTTTTTTGTAAATATTTATTTTGACAACAAAGCAAAATTATTAATCTTATTGATTTGATGAACTGCATGCGTACGTAACATCTGTAGAGCTGCACTTGCCGCTTAAGAACGTGGTTTGTCTTATAAAGCACTTGCATATGTGTGTGTGTGTGGACATAGTGACAAAGTGGTTCTGAATTTTATTTATTCTACGCAAACATCTTCCATCTCAACATTTACATTCGATTCGTCACGCCGGAGGTCAATGTCAGCATTGCTGTAAATATTTCTTATTAATCTTCAGGCGAAAATAATCAAAATGAAAAGTGCAACTTTTTTTCTGCTTATGTCGGTGGTAACTTTGACCGGCTTGTCCGGTGCTGCATTTAAAGCCAATTTTTGATTTATTCAATTTCACAGTCAAGTAAAACGTTTTCAAAAAAAAAAAAAAAAAAAAAAAAAATGCCATTGCATTTATTTTGCTAACCGGGAAATACAAAAAAATTGATAACATTCGTTTTTATTATAGCATAAAAATCGAAAGCCATGTCCAAGTATTTAAATTATGCAATAATCAAAGCAAAATGTTTACGGAAGGCATTTATTGTCTTATCACTCATCAGTAGTAAATTTAAGCATTTATGTAGCATCGGTGTATTTATTACGCTTAAATACAAAGCTTTTAAGTCCTATCAAATTAAGCTTGGCTTAAGTGTTAAATTTTTAAAAAATTTTAAAAACTCCAATATTGGATGAAACTTTGTTGGCATACCGTATTCGCAGGATCATGAATTACACTATTTACTGATGCAAATTTCGAAGTGTTTATAAATTTTACGCTTTACAAAATTCCAATTAAAACGATTTTAGAAGTCATTAATTAAAACACTTATTTTTTACTCTCATACAACAGGAAAAAAAGCGTAATAAGTATCTTTTAATATTTTAGAAAAGTTTTAAACAATTTTATTAACAGTCTTTAAAAACTTCTCGTGGATTGCATAAAAGAATAGAAAATTTGGTATAAGAAAGACTTAGCTAATCTTTAGAACAATTCAGAAGATGGTGTAACAGTCCAAATTAGCTTCATATATACTCCCTAAGTTTCGTTTAGATAACCTTTTGACCCACATTTTAGCAATATAAATGACTGAAAAAATGTTTTAAATATTTTCAACAAATTAAATCATATTTTTTTTTCATTGAAGAAACTTATTTTAAATTAATTTACAATTTTGCTATATAATATTGTATTTCGGGTTTTTCAAAATTTTTATAAAGTAGTTAACATTTCTTGGACATGGGCATGGACATCTTATTGATCAATCTCAGCTTACAAACCAAATTTTAAGCCGTCTTAAAAATCCACACGTGATTTCAAAACACATTCATAGTTCTTGTAAAAATATATATGTGTGCCTATTTGTTTTCACCATTCTCTCTGAACTTTTTACAATCTCTCGCATTCTCCGCTTTATATGTTTAGCAGCCATATATATATCGTACTATACATCGTCAAAAATTCGCACGGGTTTTGCAATCAGTCGATGTTGGCACGCGTCTTTGAAACGTTCTATTTGGTTCGGAAAAGTGTTTAAAAAGAAAATATTTAAAATAAAAAAATTTAAATAGAAAATAAATCACAACATACATTATTTTTTTTTTTACACTAAATAAAACATAAAAAAATATATAAGCTGTAAAATTGTTCTACAATATATTTTGAATTTTAGCTCATATTATATATATATTAATATATATTTTCTTGGGTAAACAATATAATAACTAAGCAAAATTATTTTTTTTTAATTTCTTATTTTTTGGCACTTTTTCAAAAATTAATTACTTTCGTGTATGGAACAATCATTCGTTTTTTTTTTTTTTTTTTTTTTTTGGACACCATTCTAGAATTTTTATTTCTGCCACACTTTTACTTTCAATTATATATTTAATTTATTTGGTTTTTTTTTAGAATTTGTATATTTAAAAAAATCGGGCGACTATTTCTTGAGTTCAGTTGGCAACAAAATTATTTTCGTTATTTGAAATTTTTTTCTGGATGATTTTTCTACGGAACCAGAAATTCTTTATCATATTGAAAAATTACAGTATTATATGATTTTTCCTCTTTGACATTTTGTAAGATATTACATTCAGCACAAGATACATTTTTCAGATGTACTCTTGAAGAAAAAAATAATTGTTTCCATTAAACATGATTTTTTTCTTTTAATTTATTTTTACACATTTTAAAAGAAATATACTTTGTATTCTGTATATGATCTACGAAATCGGTGCCAAAAACATTTTGTTTGTCGCAATTTGTAATTTATTTTTATTTATTTATAATATTTTACAAAATATCATGCACATGTCACGTGTATTTGTCGAGAGCTTCTAAAAACAAATTTATTGTAATTTTTTCTTCTTGTTTTTAAGTATTCTTTGTGAGTTTTTGTAACAAATAATAAAGTATTCATGAGCTAAAATATTCGAATCTATTCAAAGATTTTGTAAGTTTTGCGCTTACACAGTCTAAATAGTGCTTATTCAGATGTTCTCAGATTTTTCGTATTTATTTTTCTAAATTTCTCGAGACTTATCGTTTAAACTCAAAACGCTTTCTTATCTCAGAAATTGTTTTTTGGTCTTTAATTTATGTGAAATGTGATATTTTGAAATATGAAGATCATCTAGACAGATCGTTGGAGAAAATAGATTATACGATATTCTATCATACAATAATTCTTTTGTTCGCACATAAAACTAATTGAAAATCAACAATAGATTTAAAAGTCATAAGAAACACTCGAGCTTTTTTATGCATGCATATTCATTATTTTCTAATTGAAAACTGAAGCGCTGAATACGCGCGTTATTTCAGAGAAGTGTTGTATTGCGACGCCTGCTAAATCGAGTAAACTTGTTGTTGTTTGTCGGGAGCATCAGTCACTACAAACGTGATAGTTTTTATAGCAAATTAATTTTGATATTTTACATAATATTAATATTTGTTGTTGCTTTAAAATCAGTGACGTTGTCTGTCAACACAACAGAAACAATAAAAAACGCTGCAGTGTAGTATGCGCGACAACGAGATACTCTGTACCCAATCTTTTGTTTGGGGTATCACAGACATAAATTTGGAGTTTCTAAATTAAGAAACAAAGAAGTTTTTATGAAAAAGTTTTAAATGTTTGGGCTAGGCTTGTATAGGACTAGAGAAAAGGAGTTTGTAAGTGACCACTTGGCGTCTCAGGAGAGTCAAATATGGTGTTTCTAATAGACTCCGAGATAATCGAACTCGTAAGGCGGACAGCAGGACAGAAAGACAGACGGACAGACAGACGGACAGACAGACAGACATAACTAGATCGACTCTCCTTATAAGATGATATTTATTTACTCTATAGTGTCCATTAAGTATTATTTTGCCAGTTACATACATTTGCACGAACTTAATATACCGCTCGGGTATAGCGTATTAAAAGTCGTCAAGCAAATTGCAAGATGTGCATTGATTTATTTTATATTTTTTTTCATTTCCCTACAAGTTTGCATCGATTAAACAAAAGAGACTACCTATCTAACCCTCCCGTCCGTGCCATACCGAATTGCATTATGCATTGGTGGCAGCTGTCTTGTGGGGTCTGCAACAGATACGCGACAAGTTTAAGGTAGAGGTTGGGCATGTTGTGTAAAATGAATTCTTTGACAGTTTTTGCTTAGTTATTTCCCGGTCTACACATTCTTGTTTTTTTCGATTAATCCTAATGCGCTTAGGAGGTGCATTGTTTGGGTTTGGTGATTTTTCGTTGTAGTCTTTTTGTGCCCTTCACATCTATTGACAGAGGAAGTCTTTTGCTGCATTTTTTTGTTTATAAAAGCTTTTAAAGTGTTTCTCTTTCGATTTGTATAATATTTAAGCCTACAAATGTTATAGCATAATACTATGACATGCTATGTTGTGGTTTTTTTTTTTTTGTTCTTGTTTATTTTTTATATAATGTCTTAATTAAGTTTTACTTTCACTAAATAAACGTTGTAACCACATGAGTCATACGTTTCTCCAGCGAATATCGTATTGCGCATCGTTGACGTTTATAAATTTATTATTATTATTATTTTTTTTTATCACACCTGTTTGTTGACCGAATGACGTCCTTCGAAACCACCTACACAGATTTGGCGCTTAAATCGCACAATAATGATAAAAAAAAAAAAAAAAGTATTACGCATTTCGCTGGCGTGTTCAGTTTTACACAAAGGTTGCCTCGCAGTCTGTTGTAGAGAAATATTTCTTTAATTTCGGATGGCACGCTTCCAGTTAAAAAAATCTGAAAATTTTATTTAATGTTAATGTTTTTTTTTTTTTTTTTTATCAACAAAGAAAGTGTTTTGTACTTTTGTACTTTTAGGTTTGTTGTTTTCAACATTTGTACTGAGTGTTTATCTTTTTTCTAGCGCCTTGAACTTTTCTTAGTATTAAAAATATTTATTTTTCTATTTTTTGATTAATTGTCTTAAAGCTGTTGTACAGAGTTTCTTGAGTTTGTTATAATGGTAAAATATTCTTTCAATAAACTCTAAGAGTAACAGCATCAGAGTTCACATAGTATGTTTTCTTTTAAATTTCTTTTATTTTTATTTACTGCACTTGACAAAGACCTCGAAACGATTGCAGCTGAGTGTCAATGTGATAGGTTTCGTTGATTGTCTCTAATATATTTGTACTATATACTATAAAAAATATCGTTATGCTTTTGACATTGAAAATAAGTTTTATTTTCTTCATGACGATTCTCACTTTTAGCGATTTTCTATTCATCAATTTTAATTAAATTACTAGAACAAAAAATTTGCAAATAAAAGTATAGATCCACATACAAAAATTGAAAACAGTCTCTAAGAAAATTTAAGCATTTCTAATATATTGCCACAATATTAAATATATTAAATATTTGTTCAGTCTTATAAACTAACAATTCATTTTCAAAAAAATTTTTTTTTCGCTTTGTTAAAATGTTAAATTGCCAACGCTCATCAGAGTGTCTATTGAATAATTAAAAAAAAAAATCTAACGTTTAATTTATTACCATCAGACGCTCAGACAGAGAGCAATGTTATAAATTATTCATCGTAAATGTGCTACAATTATATTTGATCATTTAAATCTGTGCACATTTTTCACATCAATAGATCAAAAATCGTGCTAGACTATACCACTTATAAATAGAGTATTTACACATATAGCATATGTTTTTCATTTTATATATTTTTTTTGAAGAGCTTTCAGTTATCAGCACCTCTAATCTTATCACGTATAATTTTTTTAAGTGTGTAACAGTATAGAATTGCGATAAAGTAACAGTTATTTTTACACTTCTAACCTGAATAAAAATGGAGCTATAAAACAGTTCATCAAACAGTTTGTTATGTGTGAGACCTTTTGGGAAGTCATCATTTATACTAAAAAAATATACAATATATTATTTAAAATTTGAGCTGCGTTTGAGGGAAACATTTTTTAAATATTAAAAAATAAATTTCTTACCATTAAAGTATCTATTATATTTCAAAATCTTCTTTTTTTTCCAATTAAAATACAAAAAAAAAAAATAATATTAGATCCTTTTTTTTGATAGAGTTAATCTAAAAATTAAAAGTCTGAGCGATTTTCTATGTTTTTCGGGCTTCGTTTCCAGAAAATTAAATATATTTTTACGGTTAGTGTTTTGTATCACAGTTCTAAACTCGTCATTATGAAACAAGCTGCTTTTGCGAAAGTTAGAATATAAAATATTAACTCGAACCTAACTAAACTTAAATAAAAATTTATATTTTTCCAATAAAAAAGGGTACAAAAAATTCGAATCAACCGAATTAATTGTATTCTTTTGTTTTAGTTTTTCTTTTATATTCGCTGATACAACAAAAAAAAAAAATTAATATTGCAAACAAGACTTTTATATTTCGCATTGCGTTTCCTTTTTTAGCTTGCGTCAGTTTGCCTGGCATTTCTTTAAAACCAAGACACATACAAAAGCATCCTGTTTCCAGTGATACAAATACACACAGCAGACAGACAGACAGACAGACAGACAGACAGACGGGCAGGTTATCGTAACTTGCTATCACCAACTAGGCTCGACAAAGAAATTAACTTGTTTTAATTCAAACTTTGCCCATATTTACCTTTTGCAATACGGAACATTTATTTATGGTGGTTTATCGCGTCAACAATTTGTTTTTTTTTTTTTCTGTTTTCTTTTATTTTTTTTTTCTTTCAACCCGTTCTGGTATTCTGCTCGGTCGGTGCTTTCATTCGTTTTTATATTGTCGCAGCTGACAGACCAGTTCCATACACGAAGCGCTTTACACGCTACCTTAGCGTAGCTTCGAATTTTTTGTGCTGATGTAAAATTTGTTTACTTAAAAAAAAATATTAAAAAATGAAGTTATACAAGTTTATGCATTAAAATTTAAATTTAATTATTTATTTTAAAGTAAATAATCTATGCGTCAGTGTCTTTAAAAATAAAAACAAATTCATCACTCAGTTACACAGTTATTTTTTGTTATCAAATGAAAAAAAAAACTTTGAAAAAAAAATACTACCAGTGAAAAATAAATAAAATAAAACAACAAAAATCATGTTAAAATTATTTAAAAAAACTAAAGAAAAAATACCTAAATCTGAAATAATTATTGAACCGAAACCGCCAAAAGAACAAATATCAAAATGCGGTAAACCATTGGTTTTGGATTGTACACGCTGGGAGGCAAGTATATTTATCAAAAAAAAAAAACTTTTAAATAAAAATGTATCCATCTTCAATATTAAATATGTAATTTTTTCTACGTGATTCTCTTAATCGCTTATCTAATGTAATTGTACTTTATACTTTGCCGGTTAAGTCATAGTAAAAACCGGACTTGAACGACAAGTCTGTGTTGTGTGCTTTTTTTTTCTTACTTTCATAATAATATCTTAAGTAGTTTAAAACAGACTTACGTAACACACGCAATTGACAGATGTTTTGAAAAATTAATTATAGGACATTGCATTGAGGACAAGGTTTTTAACTCTATTTTATTGGATTTTATAACTACTTTTCGTATAAAATGAAAAAAAAAAAAGGCGCATTTACGAATGAAAAGTAATAATTTTCTATTAAACGATCAATAACACCGATAAGATTTATTTCGTTCTTCTTTTTTTTTTTTTTTTTTTTTAATATATTAGCCTCATATAACATATAACTTTTTATACGCTGCACACGTAAGTTACCAGAAGATGGTATATTTGGTTTGTGGCAATATTTGTAACAGTCAAAAACTTGTGCATTTTACTCATTTTTGCTCAACAAAAAACAAATCGATTTAGATACTTATCTCTGTAGAAGCATTCTTCTGTCTGAAGATATCTATTTTAGAGATGGGCACTGGGTAAGATACTTAATCCCGAACACGACGTACATTTCTTGTTTTTTTTTTATTCAAAATCGACCTATGGGTCCAGACTTTAATCTGTTATCACTGCACTGAGCAGGCAGAAAAGAACAAAACATAAAGTTTATTTAAAGTGAAGTAGATATATCTATGTCCGTCATTACGTTTGCCCATGTGACCCGAATTCACTTCGAAGAATGCAAGTGTTGTTCCTACCACAATAAAGTGAACATTCTCCAAATAATAGCTAGTTTTTATTTTTTTATTTTAATCTATATAGTGTATCCTGTGTTTCAGTTTAACTCATTGTAGCATGTTTCCATTATTTTCAACAAATATCAAAATAATGATAATAGGCTAAATACTTCTTCAATGGCGATAAATTAATTCCATATAAAGTCTGTCGCTAATAATCTTTAAAATAAAAAAAAAAAAAAACGTACAAAATATCAAAATATTATGGTCTTCTTATCTAATCTTCAGTGGTTCTATTGACGTTTGGCAATCAAAAATAAAAAATATCGCAAGTGGCAATACGAAATTTTTTATACCTTTTGTACTTCTTATTTACTTCTAACTGAAAAATGCAAAAAAATATTAGAAAGATTCATCAAGAGTTACTTCCGAAGGAATACCCAAAAAATTAAGATTCGTAATGAGATATTCTTGTAATTACTTCATTACTGTCTGCCTGTCTGTCTGTACCTTTAAAAGTGAAGAAATCATAACGTATTACAAATTTAAGATATTTGCTGTTCTTAAACTTTTTTGCTTTTAAGTGGTTGGTCAGCCTGGTTGTATGATAAGTGCATATGTACTATACATACCTACTATCCGTATTAAAAATATTCTTTATTGTTTCGTTGTTTAATTAAACAAAGTACAATGATTTATTAACATACTATAAACAGGTTTTGTAAAACCAGAAATATTTTAAGGCATACAATTAAGTCAGTAATTCGTCTGATTCCTTTATACTCGAATGCAAAATTCATTTACGTAGTTACTCTTACACACAGCACAGCACCACCAACCGCCAGAGTATTTTATCATATTAACCTGGTTCATTTACAACTGATAACATTTTGCGCATTTAAACCATTTTCATTTTTATTATTAATACCTACGCTACACAGATAAATTTTAATCAAGTAGGTAGGTATAACATGATAAGATATTGAAATCAATATAATTTCCAATAAGATTATATATCGGGGGAAAAAAACGGAAAAATATTTGTACTGTTATAAAAATTCCACTTTTAATTTAAATGTAATTTATTATAAAAATATTTTTTTTACATATTACAGCGAAGACTGCATAAGGAATTGATGTCTCTGATTAAGGAGCCACCACCAGGTGTAACAGTTGACACAGAAAGCGTACAGGATAATTTATCTGAGTAAGTGTAAAATAAAAACAAAAATATTTTTATGTGCCATTTGGTCTTATAATTTATTGTATATTTTTAGATGGAAAATCAAAATTAAAGGTTCCGAAGGCACTCTTTATGAAGGTGAAGAATTTCAGTTGCTCTTCAAATTTAACAATAAATATCCTTTTGATTCGCCTGAGGTATGTACCAGATGTGTATTATTTTATGCTCTTCCAAATAATTAATTTATTTTGTTTTGTAGGTAACATTTATTGGCAGTAATATACCCATACACCCGCATGTGTATTCCAACGGGCATATTTGTCTTTCGATACTCACTGAAGATTGGTCACCGGCACTATCAGTTCAATCGGTTTGCCTCAGTATTGCATCAATGTTGAGTAGCTGCCGCGAAAAGAAACGTCCTCCAGATAATACGCTTTACGTTAAAACATGCAATAAAAATCCGAAGAAAACTAAATGGTGGTACCATGGTAAGTTCATTTATTTAAGCTTTTTACAAACGAAAAATATGTTAAATATTATTTTCTTTATTTATAGATGATTCTGTTTAGTTAATGCTATACAAACTGCCTCGCTTCGCCGCCAAGAGTAGCAATTATATAGAAAACTGTGGCAATCTGTTGCAATGTTGATGCCCTAACAAAAAACAAAAATTTGTTCGGTGCTGTCTTCAAAAAAACAAAAAAAGATTTCATTATATTTTAATAATAATTTGTTTCTTGTGCATGAAAACTTTTTGCTTTGAGCTAAAAAAAAAAAAATATCAACGTCAGCATACAATTGAATCAAAATTTACTTAACGAAAAACGCAAATTGCGTTTAATAATTTATCTAAAATAATATAATTATACTTAAGCTATAATTTTACGTTTAAAAAATTTTATTTGCACTGAAAAAAAAAAGAAAATGTTTTGTGTATATTTAGTAGCAACTGCAAAAATATTAGTTTTTAGTTAAACCCAAATTGTTCTCGTATTCTCCACGTTGTTTTCGTACATAGCAACATTCCAAATTAAACTTCCGAGAGTACTCTGCTATATCTAGCTAAAATCGAGATCAGTTTTTCTTTTCATTTTAAGTTTACTTTATAATATGTATTGTATTATCCATTAGAAGTATCATTTTATAAATTTTGTTTTAATATAAAACATTAAGCGTACTTTTAGATCCCATATTATTGGTCTGTATTATTTGTGTCACATGTTCTTATATAAAATGTATTAATTATAATCGCGTAAAAATTCATCGTAGTACTTGGTTAACATAAAAAAAAATACATTGCCAAGAGTTTGTCATCTCTAAAATTCAAAAGAATTAATGAACTCATTTACCTCTCATTGTGAAGGGAAACGACGTGTGATCGTTTTCTTAATTATATATTTAATATACATATATGTATAACAACAAATTTTACTGTTAATATATAGTATATAATAAAATTAAAGTCTGTGAGCATTAAACATAAACTTGAGATGTAAATATTTTATTAATGTGTTATTCATTTATTTTTTTAAATGTTTGTAGGTAGTTTGTTTTCAACAGTAAACTTAAAGGCTAATTAAATATGTTTGAATACGCGCGTATATCAATTTAAAGATTTAATATATCCACTTTCTATTTGGCAGCTGCGCTATAATATAAAGAATGCATTTCTTCTTGTAAGGCACGCTGGCATGCATATACAGCGATATAGCCACCAGCACGTTCCTGTAACGTTTCGACGCGTATATGTGAAATGTAGCCTTTAGATTCAATATCTTCACTTGGCGGCGCTGCTGGTCCTTCCGTTGCCAATATAAGCGGTTCGTAGACATATAATGGGCCTTCTTCTGGTTTTGGCACCGGTAAAAATGATTGATCTGCACTACGTCCGAATTTGATGCCCGTTGAGAATTCTGAAACAGGTTTTGGTGGTGGCAATTGTTTCTCTTCTTCGCGCTGTTTTTCCGCCTTCTCAGCAAATTCGCTAACAATTTCTGTTGCACTCTTGCCGCTGCACATGAGTTCGTCAATGAGCGCTTCCTTGTCGCGTGCTTTTTTAATTTTGTGCTCAGTCTCAAGTTCCATTAACTCCTGTTTGCGTGCCTCCTCCTGTGCGCGTTCCAGCTCTAGTAATTCTTCTAGTTCGCATTCTTCACGTCCCAGACGCGTCTTATTGCGTTGTATTACTTCGCGATTTTCGCGTTTGTATGCCTCAATTCGTTTATTAGTTTCGATTATATCAATATTGTTGCAGAGATTAAAAATGAGTGTTTCGATTTCCTCCAAATAGTCATTGTATAGCGCCAGTGATTCAAAATCGTCCTCTTTCTTATTGTAGTCACGTAATATGCGACGTCGTATGTCCACCTCCTTTTCCACCATAGGATCTTCGAAAAGCTGCACACGAAAATTGTTGCGCCGCAGTGGTACCATGCATTCCGGGCATGAACCGGAGCCCTTCAAGAAGAGTAAATCGACACAAGATTCGCATAGTGTATGGCCGCAAACGTTAACCATAAGCTTGAGAGAAGGGTTGCGATATTTGGTAGTTTTGCAACGGGGACAAGCTTGGTCATCCATTTTGTAGAATTTCTTTCGATTTATATTTTATTATATGTATTATTTATATATTTATTTATTTTTGTTTTTGTGTAGTATCTGCTTGCCGGTTATAAGGTGATTGAGTGTGAATGAGACCGATTTGAAAATCGAAAACCGGTCGCACAATCGGTCACATAATCGGTCGCACGTCAAAGGATATTGGCGGTTAGTGGCGCCAATGAACGACGTGAAGTAAACAAAGTGGATAAAAAGTTTGCAATGTATTGTTATTTTATTGATATTAATTATATTACTTGCCTTGTTTAAAGTGCTATAAGTTATAAATGATTGAGTGATAGTGATTTGCTTTAAGGTTAAGTGTTTTCTTTCATATTTGCTTTAATTTATTTATTTTATACAATGAAGCGTCAATAGTGAGGCCGGTCGTTTCATAGGGAATACTTGTTGCAGGTCCACATGGCATTGGTTCATGGTGGCCAGCGACCAAAGTGCGGTCATACTTTTAACTCTAAATCTACATTTTATAAGCATAGGGCTAGTTGAAGTGGGACAATTTGCGACAGCCGCAAGTTGAGCAGCAGTGTGACCGAATAACAAGAACAATATCGTAGTGAACGCTGACAACTATCGGTTTTGCTATTGTTATCGATAATTAGAGAGCAGTTACCGCCAAATTTGATTTTAAATATTATTAAATCTTAATTTAATATTTAAAATATATCTTTATTGAATTTTAATAATCGTACACATATATATCTTTTAAAAAACATTTTATTATTTAAATGCTTCAAATAAAGTAAAATTCGTTTCGGTTATTTCAATAACAGAACTCCTCATAAGTTTCTTCATATTCACCTAAAAAATAATAATTATAAATATTAATAAACCATTTGCAAAAACATTTATTTTAAATACTTACATCACCCGCATTGAATGCTATTGAAGAGAAATAAATGCCAAGTTTATTGTATTGTCTTAAAGATTTTTGCGATTCAAGAGTTTTGATAATTCTACATGGAAAGTTATAACCAAAAGCTGCAAAATTATATTTTAAAAAACATAAACATTTATGATATGCAATATTTTTCAAAAAACTTTTAGCTGGAATCGGTTGATCTCCAATAACTGTTAAATATTCTAAGCACTTCAGTTCGCTAAGTTGATCAAAGCAATTTGGAATGCTCGGATAGAAAATTAGTTCCTTAAGCGTATGTATGCGACCAACACAAGTCGCTTCAAATAATGTTAGCTCACGTTCTGCAATACTTAAACTTTCTAACTGATTGCATTTCTTTTCCGCCAGATTTATGAATAATTCTTTTGGTATCATATCTCCGTCTATGCGTAATCTTTTGAGTTTTGGCAAATCAGCCAATAAATAAACTGCACCATTGTGTCGCTCACAAAACGTTAATTCTTCCAAATTGTGACAGGATTTTATCATAGCTCTGAGTATATCCTCCGACAGCATAAAATCCATTATACATAAAACTCGTAGATTTTTCAATTCAATACAGCAAAGTATTACATTTTTAAGTGTCAGATTCATGCAGTTGGTTAATACAAGACATTCAATACGTTTTAACTCATTTAAATTTTTACCTAATTGAAAATTAAATAGTTAAAAATAAGATAAAAAAATTTAATATTATTGTATATATGTATGTTTACCATTAAAATATTTGCCGCAATTTAGCTGTAATATTTTTAAATTTGTTAAACGTTTAGCGGCCTCAATTATTTTGGAAACCTCCTTCGGCGCATTATTTTGTTGCCAACGTAGAATTTTTAATGATTTTAATTTCACAATTTCTTTCAAATGTTTCTTATTGAATTCAGCTGGTAGCCATATTTCTTCAATCTGCTGACAATATTTACTAATATCAAGTTTATTTCCATCATCTTTCGAATATTGAAATCTTCGCACATTTTCGCCCACTGCTCCCAGCAATGCATTGAGGTCTTTTGCACTGTAATTTGCTTCGTCTAACGATTCGTATAAGCGATAATGACGCGCTCTATTTAAAAAGAATCTTCCAAATTGTTCACAAACCGAAGCAAAATTTATTTGATCTTTTTCATTTAAAAAATCAAAAATTCGCTCAATACAATCTTCATTTAAATATAAAATATTCATGCTGCACACATTTACACATTAACACGGAAAAACTTCATTGACGTTAACTGCGGAAATGTGAAAAACCGCGTTGCTTTGGGTTTTCTTTTTTTTTTTTTTTTGTTTTGTTTGATTTTATCTTATCACAATAAATAAATAATTACTGTATACGAAAAAAATTAAATGTTATATGCAAATTAAATTTCAAGCGAGCGTAATTTAATTATAGTCAATATTTGATTTTATTGCCCTTTTTATTATAAACTTTAAATCGTTTTGTTTGTATCTATTGCAAAATTATTTATTTTAATATGACGTGTTTCTGGTTTGTTGTTCTGAAGTCTTTTATTGTTTATGCCAAACAGCTGACAGCTGAATTGTAAATTCAAACAAATCGAAATAGCGCTGAATAGAGATGCTACAAAGTAAACGTACCGTTAATTTCAAATTTTTGAGCAAAGACAAAAAAAAAAAAAAAAAAAAAAAAAAAAAAAAAAAAAGTTACCTTTGGTTGGACCGAAGCTTATACTATATACCTGTTACACATCATTTGACGTTGATAGACCTTCGTGTGCAACATTTGTATAAAACTTTATCTTAAAATAGTAAACAAATTGAAAATATTTTTAAAAATTTAGAAATTCGCGGTCCGATTTGAACCAATTTTAAACTGAAGATTTGGCTTGATATAAGAACCATTTTTTACCATATTTGAAGCCATTCGCTTTATAAATATATTTTTTTTTTATAAGAACTTGACAAAATGTTGTACTTTTTGTATGAGAGCAATACCTAAAAGTGGGCGTGGCACATTGATTTTAAGATAGAAAGTACACAGGGCCTAGAAAAGCTTAAGTTTAAAATTTCAGCTTAATATCTTTAAAACTGACAGACGGATAGACAGACGGTCATGGCTAAATCGATTCGTCTCATCGAGCTGATCAATAATATATGTAATATACTTTATAGGGTCTACGATGCCTTCTTTAATGCATTACAAACTTTCCGACAAACTGAATATACCTGTTTACACTAGTGTAACAGGTATAAAAAAATTGTTTCAGTATATAGTAGATTATAAAAGTAGCACGACAACGTATCGCGCTGACTTAGGCCTCTCTTGGTTTCAAAGGGTTCGGACAGATTTTAACCAACCCCTGACAACGCTTTGGGTGTTTGTTAGCGTCAGGGATACCAAGTGCAGTCATTGCTTTGAAGAACTTTTATTTTATTGGCGTGCGGAAAGCGGCTTTGAAGTCGATTAGTTTTTCTTTGGTCTTCTCCAGGATCTGGCATAGTGTAAATAATGGGTCAATGGTTGATTTTTTCGGCCTGAACCACACTGGTACTGTCCAACTATACTTCCTATTACACAATAAGCCAGGTAGGAGATAAGCGATTTGCGCAGACTGAAATTCCAATTGAGCCTGGAGTTCTGATAATAGCTAATGATAAATTATGTTTTAAGCTTTATGTAGCACACCAGAAAGAGAGAGAGAGAGAGAAGGATAGAGGGAGAAATATATGCTATAATTTGTACTATTTTCACTGCAGCTTATATGCAAGCAAAATAGAAAGAGATAGATGGGGAATTCTACACCATATTATATTTGCAGTGGAATAATAGCTAAATTATTAAAAGAAATTTTCGTAAATATAAAAATAAAAGACAAGTATCAATATAATTTTTTTTTCAATAATACATATATTTATATATATTTTTTTATACATTCATGAATGAGACATTTAAAAATTTACATTTATATGAAATATATTTCCTTTAATTGAATATCAACCTTTCTCTAAATGGCTTAATCAATTTGTTCGCGCTTTTCTGAATACAAATTCTATTTTTTTTTAAATACATTTAATTTTAAATTTGATTTTTGTTACAATTTTTTGTATATATAATTATACTTATGACACTTATATATATATTTTTAGTTAATTACAATACAAAAAAAATGCTGAAACTATTTGGAAATACATTTAACATTAAGTAGATAATTTAATAATTTTTTTTTGTAAATGTAAATGTTTTTTTTTTTTTTAATAAATAAATAAATTAATGAATATTCGTACTCAGTTTGCATTGAATTAACGTTTGCTTTACACTGAGAGAAATGCATTATTAATAGTTAAATATTTAAATTCCATTGTGCTGCAATAAATCTGTTATAATTTATACAAATATGCATAACTTGTTTCTCATTCAAATGGTTTCTATATATGCAAATTATTCAAGTTCTTTTTTTTTTTTAATTACAAAATTACATTTATATGAATATATATTTTTAACATTAAGATTTAACACTGGAATTTTATATGTTTTATATTCATTTGTCGGTCGAAATCTTTACTTTGTTTTGATAACATTTACACTTTAGGTTCTATGACAAATAACATTTAAATATATTTATTTTTGTTTTTTTTTTTTTTTGTTTAATAATGAACTGAATTTTATTACTTTATATAAACTGCTTTTCCTAAATGGTCCCGACTAATGCAATGTTTTTTTTTTTTACAATTTCTTTGACAAAATAATTTCAATGTTTTTTTTATTTTATGTTTTTTTTTTTTTTTTTTTTTAATTTTGAAAAAATTGCTACCAGTTATGGAATTATGTAAAAAATTTAAATTTTTATTTTCATTTTATCCTTTTTTTTTAATAAAACGCTTTTTTATTACATAAATATTAACACTATTTTTTGTATAATATAAATTATTATTAATATAAATATTTTTTTCTTTTTTGTTTGGCTTTTTACTGACAAATGCCAAATTTCAAAAAAATCAGTACGAATTTTGTTTAAATTTTTAATTTAAAATTATTGCTTTTATAATTTTTTATTTATATTTAATGTTAAAATGTTGTTGTATAATTTTATTTTTAACGCTAAGCCTATAAGCCCTGTAAATAAATATATATGTATAGGTACCTAAATATTAATAAATAAAAATAATAACTTTGGTGTAACTGAAGTTTTATACTCTTCACGCTAAAAAAAAAAAAAAAAAAAAAAAAAGACGGACAGACCAAACAGTTTTAAATTGTGGTTCCGCTTTATAAAGGGAATTTAATGCCAAAATAAATAAAAAATCTTACAAATACATATATTTTTTTTATTGTGGAGAAAAATATCTGTTAAAAAAAAAAATTGGTTGAACTGAAGCCTTAATAAAATAAGTTATAGACCACAGAAACCGGTTGACGCCTTGGGCGATCGAATATATTTGTGAAGAGTATAAAAAAAATATATATATATTATTCGTATAAAACTAGTTTTTTTTTTAAACAACTTTTAATTTATTTGTTAACTTTAATTAAAAAAAAATTACATAATTGTACAACATTGATTAGTGAAAAATACAACAATAGAACATTGAAGACAATTGATTTTTGATTCAAATTGGGTTTGGTTTGTGTGTATACAAAAATATGTGCTTTTATATTTGACAAAATTTGTGCAAATTTATAAAATTATTTACGTTTTATAACTTTAGTACTAAGTTTTCAATAAAATTACGTAAGCGTTACTTAAATTATCGAACGCGAAAAAACTGCAAATCAAAAAGTCACTTCTATCGCAGGCATTGCTTACAATGACTCGATTAAACTTATTAGTTCGTTTATTTGAGCAGTCGTAAATTTGGTATTTTAACACTAACGCAAACATAATTGTAGTGAAAACGTAGTCTAAGAGCTAATTTCGCCGTAACATTTTGTTAAATCTTGTTGGTGCATTAAATATTTAGTTTCTTCGAAAGACATTAACTTTATTTTGTTGCTTTGATTTTTTTGGAAAAGACTTATATAAGAAAAACTAAATTTAACAGTACTGCTGCAGCTCAAAAAAAAAAAAAAAAAAAATTTAGCATAATGTAAAAAATTTAAAAAAATTTTATATGCCTTGTTCCTAATTTTACTTTCGCAGAATCTTTAAAAAATAATTTTGAAAAATGCTTGGTTTCTAAATGGGCAATGTAATCAATATGTATATGTTGGGTATTCATTGAACTCACAAAATACGATATAAATTTTTAAAACCACTAAGTTTTGTTCGAAAAACTAGCGAAAGTAGAGTTGAGAACATTACTGCATATATTTGATATACTTGCACATTTCTTTAGATTTAGCTTTTTCAATTTTATGAAATTTTTTTCGGGTTTATTCTACAATTTAATACGCTTTCGATCCTCGAATTCCAAGACATAACTAAATGACAGCAGAGACAAAAAAAAAATTCATTGCCGTAAAACTTGATGAGTACATTTCGATCTCATACTATGCCGAATGTTTTCAATTTTGATTTTTTTTAATATAAATAATATTAGCAGTACTGACTTTTTTTGTTAAGATTTTTATTATTTAAAAGCTGCGTAAAAACAAATTTAATTTACTATATATTTAAAAAAATATTGGATGCTAGAAAACTTAAAAAATATAAATAAAAAAAAAAATAATAATTTTTTTAAATAATATTTTTTATTTTATTTTTTATTTTAAATTTTAAACAATTTTTTCTTTATTATTTACCAATTATATGAAACCTATTTAATGTATATATAATTATATTTAATAATAATAATATAATTTACAATAATTTTATAAACTAATATTTACATTCAAATATGACTAAAATTAAAGCATTTAATAGATTTGGGAACTTTTGGTGTGTTTTGTTTTTTTTAAGTTTTTGCTTTTTAAAGCTTAAAACTTTAACTTAAAAATTAAAAAAAATTTATCGAAAAAAATTATGTTAAACTTAAATAATAATGCAGCTTTATATTTTATTATCATTTTACACATACATACATATATGGTACATATGTATGTGCTTATCATTGTTTGTATATAAATTCGCTTATTTATTTCGTTTTTTGTTTTTTTTTTATATTAGCTGCCTTAGAGTACATGTAAATTTTCACAGCTTTTCGATTTTGAATCACGCTGCCAAACACGTCCCAAAAGACCTTTAACCTTAAGGCTAGTCGAAGTGCGTGAACCGCGATATTTGCGTGGGCTAAATGAAACAAATAAATAAAATAAAATAAATAAATACAATTAAATAAAATAGATCAGTAAAATAAATAAAGATTTTTTTATGTATGTACCTGCTCTGTGCACTGCCCGGTGGCGTATTAATGTCCGTAAGTGCGCCGGCGCTGTTAACTGTACCCGGTGGAGTATTTGGATTTAGGCAACCAGCATTAAGTGGTGAACAAGCGCGACGTTTTGATTTGCGTATGGAGCGTTTGCGGAATAAATCTCTGTAAAAAAAAGAGAAAAAAGTCAATAAAAATTGGTATACCACTTAAAGTCAAGCATCAAGAGCAGCTAAAAGCTCATAAAAAAAGGATTTTCAATAAAATAAAGTTGATACACGATATACATAGGCCAATACAGTTATTTGTTTAGGTTTGTTGGTTTTTTTCTTTCTTTCTTTCTTTTTATTTTTTTTTTCCAAATAGAAGAAAAGAATATCCATTTGGCAAGTTTGCAAAGTTAAAGTGCAATGGCAGTACTCGTACTCTTTTCATCAAAAAAAGTTACTTAGCTTGTCTTAAATTATTCTTTTGATCCTCTTGAAACATAAAATTAAAGCATATATTAAATTTAAAGTAATTCTAGAAGAAATATAAAAGTATCGATATCATAACGATATTTTTAAACTTGGGTTTAGTGTATCGATTTATTTTGATAATAAAAAGTTTAATCAAAAAAGAAATATTAATGTATCGTTATCATATCGATATTTTTTTAATATTTGCTTTAGAGTATCGATATCCTAGACTGTCTGTGTGTATGTATGTCTCAGTTCGTAAACTACAGTAGATATAGTTATAAATATTAGAATAGTATCAAAGTATCGATTTGTATAATATTAGTTTTAGAGTATCCAAAAATATCGATATATTTTGAGAAGCTTAGTCCACTAGTTTTTTTTTTTTTTTATATAATTTTTCGGAAAGTTTGTAACGCATTAAAGGAGGCATCGGAAACCACATAAAGTATATATATTATTGATCAGCTCGACGAGACGAATCGATCTAGCCATGTCCGTCTGTCTGTCTGTCTGTCTGTCCGTCTGTCTGTCAGTTTATTTCTTCGCATTTTTTTCGGTGAAGATATTAAAATATTGAGCTGAAATTTGAAACTTAAGGTTTTTCTCGGGAACGGATACTTTGTATGTTAAAACCAAGATGCCACGCCCATTTTTAGGTATAGCCCCCATACAAACTTATAGCTATTTCGCCCATTTTTATATGAAAATAGTTTAATCTTATTTATTTCTACAACTGTCATTTTTCCTTTGAATTGTACTACCGATATGACAAGGATCGGGTCGCTTGATAAAACTTCCGACCCTAATGGTTATACCAAATGGATAAATTTCTAAGAAATTTTCTTATTTATTTCTCCTACGTCTTTGTACCGAATATTTTATTTTTTTTATATTCGAATATTTTTTTTTTTTTTTATTTTTTTTTTTTTATTTTTTTTTTTTTTTATTTATTTATTTTATTTTATTTTTTTTTTTTTTTTTTTGATATACACTTTCTCTGCATTCAAATTTTTCCAAAGTAAAAAATTTTGTTTTGTATTTATTTTTATAGAACACACAAATTCTTTTGAAATGCAAAACTTTTTGTTACGTTTTGATTTCTTTTTTTTCTTTTTTTTTTTTTTGAATATGAAAACAGTTTGAGCCATTTGCTACCTTTTAACTCAATTGTGCGTTTTTTGTTGTTGTAAATTTGCCCAAAACCAAAAAAAACTTTTATTTGTTTCTAATTAAAACTGTCCTCGACTGTTTTTCTTTTCTTTTTTCCTTTTAATAATAGAAAACGTTCATACAATTTAAATCAAATTGCTATATGCAAGTCGTTTTTTTTTATTTATTTATTTTTTTTTTTTGTCTTTTTCATTAATATGTAACAAAGGCGCCGTTCATTGCTTACCTTGATTTCTCGGGATTTTCCAATTTCAAACGTATTTGTGATAGCAAACCCACAAGTAACTCGTCAACATTGTGATTTATGCCAACTGATGTTTCAATGAATTTACAATCATAAGCGGTGGCCATTGCTTTGCCCTCTGTAATTAAAATGGAAAAAACGAAAATTGTTCGATTAATGAAAAATTCATTTTCAAATTGTATAAAAAAACTCTGGCTGGCATCCTAATGAACTTGTTCTCTAAAGGTGACTTAATCAGAATGGCGCAGTTAATAAACAACAACAAAGTTAAATACAAACAAAATAAACATAATAAAATCTTAATATACAAAATGATTCTACTCTATATTAAAAGCATTTGGTTGTGTTTTGCTTTTTCTCGGTTCGTAAAATATAAAATGTATACGAGAAGCTCTACACATTTTCCGTTGTATTTAAATTTATTACAATATTTTATGTGCTGCTCAGTTTTATTAATATTGTAACAAAAAAAAAAAAAAAAAAAAAAATTACATGGCTTGGACTTTTTATTGCTTTTTGATAGCACAGTTTTTGGGCTACTTAAATATGAAGTTGATCAATATTATGTATACGCCATGATATACGCATTGCTGCACACAAGCAAACAAGTAAATACCATTTCTTATGTTATTGATATATTATTATCATTTTCAATAAAGTAAAGTGCCTACATAAAGACTTATTTAATATTTAATAAACCAAAGAAAATTAACAACAAGTAAGTCAACTAAAGCAGCGCCTAAGCTTTAATACAATACTAAAATATATAGATGAAATGTCTGAAATTTATATAAGACTCAAATCTATTTCAAAAAAAAAAAAATAAAAAACCTATAGCGTTACAAGCTAAAAAAATTCAACTTTCTCCATTGTATCTTTAACAATTGTCGGGGCTTGTACTTTTGTCTTTTTTTCGGACTTTTTGAACCCACGGACATGCACAACATTAAATTTTTCAAACACGAAACCAAAATAAATGAACCGACGATGGGCCATGACAAAAGGTGAAAGTGAATCTGATCAGATTTCATATTTCTTGCTTGCCATATTGCATTCGCCATTTTGAAATTAAAAATTCTGGCATGAAATTAAGATTCAGTGATCCCGAAAACCTCCGAGTAATAAATTTCAAGCAAATATAAGAAGTTTCAAATATGTTTTATGATCCTTCCCCACATCCTCAAAGACTGTTTTCAACCCCTAAATTTGGACCTTTGCTGATATAAAAAAATAGCCATAGTTTCGTTAAGATCTGTGAGTATCACTTGGGTAGCTTTACTTGTTAGTATTTTTTTTTTTTTTTTTTTTGAAATTTGTGCCTTTATTAAATAAAATTTGACATTTAAAATAGAGATAGACGTCGGGACGACAATCCCGAGGGTCCCGCATGACTTTTAAATATAAAAACACAAATATTTGTTTGATTTATTAATCAAAAATTTTAAGTTTCGAACTTAAAAGTTCTTGAGACCCACGGGTTTCCTTGTGATTCCCATCCCGATGCCCATCTCTAATAACAAACTTAATATTGATACTTTCAACTATTTTAAAAACATTTTTTTAAAATAAAATTTGCCTAACAAGCGTATCGTATGTTTAAAAGTTAATTGTATACAAAAAAAGTTTAACATTTATTTTGAATTTAGTACGTGTATGTGTATGCTGTTTTCATATTATTTAGTAGAGCCCGAGTAAAAATGTGCCTAAAGTCAAAAAGTTTGTACCTTATTAAAATGAACTCTTAATTAAAAGTAAACAAACACATTCTACTGTAAACTGAGGCGGCTGAGTGCTGTTGGCCGTCTGTAGACAATACAAAAAAAAAAAAAAAAAGGACAAAAAAAAAACAGTTTTGAAGTACACAAACGACAACAAAAGTACAAAAGTTACATACACACATACATATGTATGTATATATTTATGTAGGTGTACATATTTAAATAATTACACAAACAGTTGCAAAACAGCAGCGACATTCTACAATAGATTGTGAACAGCTTAAAAAAAAAAAAAAACAACCCTTTTCATAATCTAATTCACCCTACAGCTTATATTGAAGTATAAAAAGTATTTCGATTTGAAATAAGGTTGAAATAAACAAACGTTTTTTTTTTTTCACACCCTAATGCTAACTCAAAATCAATAAGAAGTGCCAATCTAAGTAATCGTCGTTAGGGCTGTGTTTATAAGAATTGGAGAGATACATTCTTTAAAATAAGTACCCGTGGTGTGGTTCACCCTGAGAGGATGGCCAAACGGTTTTAAAGGATTTATATTTACCCGTTTTTAGGCGAGAACGAATATTCCGAGTTCGCCAAATTTGGCCTGCCCCCCAAAAAAAACCCTTGGAAAAGCGTTTTGAGTCGATCGAAGACATGAAAAAAAATTCGCCGAAAGAGCTGAAGCCCATACCTGTGGCGGCCTTTGAGGAGACCATGGAAGATTTGGTCACTTGCTAAAATCATTGTGTTGGCTCAATAGGAGCCTATTTTAAAGGCGACACAATAAATTTTGATGATTTAAATTGAAAAAAATTGTGTTTTTTTAAATAATTTTCGTGTACTTATTATAAAAATTATGTAAAATTTTTTATAAAATTTATCGCTAATAGCTCTGCAAATCATTTTATATTTTGAGTTAGACATTAGGCTTAAAATAAAATTTATTTAAAAATATATTTTTCGAATTTTTACATTTTAATTTGGTGGGAATGTTTTGACAAATTATAAATTAAATTTCAAATGATTTTTAAATTCTAATCTAGTCACAAACGATTTCGATGGTTTAAAATTTCCAAAAATTTCCCGAATATATTTTTTTAATATTTAACAAAAAAATTAAAAACACTTTACTCTTTTTGTTTCATATGCTCGAGCGCATCTAAGGTTCTTAGAAATTGTCAAATGCAATACTTGTGATGTGTATACAAATTTTAATGCTTTTTAAATGAATACTAAGGCTTTCCCAAGAGATTTCAACATAAAAAAAATAAAAAAATAAAGAAACGATTACAAAAGAAAACATGAAACTGTAAAGTGTTTCGCAGCAGTTGTATTAAGTAAAACAAAATGAAAATAACTTTATTTTTTTATAAAAGCAAACAGCTTATGGCAGACCTTTTCTTACGAATAACCTAGTTTTTTTCTTTTTATTGTTTATATTTAAAAGAAACTTAAGTCCTTATTTATTTTTAAATAAAAAGCTACGGCTTCGCATTGAATTTTTATGTAAAAACTTGTGTTTTATTATGGCATAAAAAAATATAACTAAAAATAGAAAGGGTTTTTGCGGTCATAGTGTGTAACTTGTAAAGCGCGTAATAAAATATTCTATAAATAAAAAAAAATTTTATTATTTCATTTATTTGTTGTAGTTGTAGTAGCTACATTGTAATAATTCTATTACAATACAATTTGTTGTTATTGTTGGCAATAACAGTGCGTATGAGTAATACGATTTGTTAACATTGGCAACGCTAAGAAGAGTACAATTTTAATTTTGATTTTTGGAATATAATGTAAAGTGGAATTATATTAAAAGGTTATGTCTGTGGGCGGTAGCTATTATAAATAAAGTATCTATAAAAAGTATCTATATAAAGTATCTATTTAAACGCACAACTAACTAAATTTTTTAAACTTCACTAAACAAATTTTGTTTTAAAAAAAGCCAATATTAAATAAAAAAAACCATTTAATATATTTTCTATTTACCATCTGATGTTACGGAGCGACTTCTTGCTAAATCTGCTTTATTGGCAACCAATATAACAGCTTTTGTGCAATATTCTGATTGGTCCATAAAACTTGTAGTACATGTTCAGCGACATTAAAACTACTGCGGTCTGCTGCTGAATATATGACACAATAGCCATGTGGATCATAGCTGGTCAGGCAATCATCCGGCTGTAAATAGAATGTTAAAAAAAAAAAAAAAAAAACGTAAATGTAATTAATATTTGTTTGCATTTTTAACTGGAAAAATAATTAATGTGGCTTTTACAATAATTTAATTTTTTATTTATTTATTTTTTACAAATTAAATTTCCGAAATAATACTTAAAATTTAATTTAATTTATTTATTAAAATACTTACCAACATTTCAGTATATGCATGATCGATAAATATTAATTCGGATTCCTCGCCACTTAATAATACTGATACGGTTTTTCGCCAGATTCATCATCTGCATGGAGAAATCATAGAAAAGGGGGTTAAAATTAATATGCAATTTAATAAGCTTAGTGAAAGAATGATTTAAGTAATTAATAAATTTGACAAAAAATTTATGCATTTCATTAAAATACAGCAGCAAAAAAACAGTAATACATTTGGGTGTTAGGTTAGCGTGGGTTGGTGGGTGGGTGCGTTGGCTGGTGATGGGTAGTGTATTTGGTGTGTGTGAGTATGCAAATTAATGTGCGTGCTTTTGTGGTTTTTATTTGCATGAACTGTTTTTTTAATTAACTATCTATAACAATGTACGTGTATATTATATTATATTATATGACAATGGTATGGAAAATATAAAAAAAAAAAAAAATTCAAAATCATTTGGCCTGGCTGCTTAAATGCGTGTTTTTTTTTTTTTTTTTTTTTAATTTAATATTTATGAAAATATGCTTTGGCAATTTGTATTACATTTATGAAAATATTCTTTTTTTTTTTTAAAATACCATTCGCCTTTTGTGTTTAGCAACTTAAGTATAATTGTTTTTTTTCAATTGTTAAATTATTAAATGTTTGGGGTATGCAATTTTTTTGCTACTTAAGATTTTTAAAGAAAAAAAATAATTGTCGAAATTTAATTGTATGAAATTAAGTTAATTTAGTTTGGACAGTAAAGTAACATTTATGCCCCGTTTCCATTAGGCCGCGTTCCGCGTTAGCGTTAAAATTTGACAAACTCGCGTTAAATCGTATACAAAAAAGATAGGCAGTTAGGTATGGTAAAAAGTCGCGTTCAATTTGAACGCGACTTTTGATAACACGCGTTCAAACCGATTTCACACCGATTTCAAACCGATTTCTCTTATCGGTTCGATTAATTTAATAATCGTAAGTTGTTCCTATTTATGAAAACAGCTGACAAAGTAACCGCAAAAATTATACATTTACCCAGACGCTTCGGCTGCATACATGTATGATCCAAAAGACGGCTTACCTTTTCATGCTCGTATTGGACAGCAGTTACTAAAGCAACAACACAAGCATTCATTCATTTGATTAAAAAAACTATATTTCAAAAAAAAATTTTTTTTTAGCGCTGTACAATTTGTTTACTACGTAACGAACAAAATCAGCTGTTTGAACTCGAACGCTAACGCTAAAACGCAATGGAAACACTGTTTCGCGTTTTTCGTTAAATTGTTAACGCGATAACAAAACGCGGCTCAGTGGAAACGGGCCATTACATTACAATTACATTCGCACGTTAAAAACCGATTTACGTTGCCAAAGTTGCAAAATTATTCGATAACTTGATTTTTGTTATCGGCTTATCCGATCCATCTCTAATAAATATTATCGAAATATTCGTTGTTATATTGTTGTCAAACTGCTATGTCTAGCTTTCCTCTTTCACACTACTTATTCATAATAAATTTTGTACTTTATAACACTGAATACGGATATATTGATACTCATCCTAAACTAATACCGCATTTACACTATGCTGGGTTTGGGTTACTACGCAAGGGTTTAATCTGTTAAAATTTCATAGACTATAGCAGATTTGGAACAACCAAACTTAAACCTAAGTCAATGTAAACGTTCTGTGTTATCTAGGCATGTTTTGTCCATAGCCTTTATAGTGAAACAGGGCATAAAGCCATACATGGTATATCGCAAAATGTTTTCGTAAATTTTTTTTGTTATTTTTGCACTTTTTTGTTTGATAAATTTTTCAATTAAATGAAATGATTCAATTAATATTTTTTTCGTTGATGAATAAATTTATAAATCTGTTTAAAATTATTGAAGTTTAATATTTCAAGTATTTTCGTTTAGTTTAGTTTTGAACAGTGCCGTCGAGCGATGGGGTAAAATCCTTACGGTACGTGGTATTTTTAAGAGCTTACTGAAAACGATTCCGGCGCCTACATCTACCATATAGCCAATATCATCGAATATGAAAAACTTAAATGCAGTTGATATTTAATTGGAATTAAATAAATATGTTTCTTTTATGGTTTCAATTTCTTTCTAAAATCATTCCAAACGTGCTCATGTTAAACGTAAAAAAAAGTAGGGACAATTACAAAAGTGCCTATGAATCTAATTAAATGCTTTGCTGTATTCTAATTTATTCGATTAATTTTTTGTTTTTCTATAATTTTTCGTTCTATAATTGTATTTTAAAAATTGTGTGCGTGTCTACTTTGTATTCTGTGTTCTTTAATAAGTTAAATTAAAAAGCCAATTAATAATTTTTTTTTTTTTTTTTTTTTTTTTTTTGTTTGGCTTAAATTCTCATTTAAAAAGTTTCAATTCAAAATATTTAATAAAAAAAGAAATGTAATTTTATTGAAATTTAATAAAACAGAGAGAAAGAGAAGCATTGCAATTGAATTGAATATAAAAAAAAGGAGAATTATGTAAAATATTTATTTATTTTTACCGTCCGGGGCTTTTTCAATATGTATGCGTATATCACAGTTGCCTATAAATGTCCAATAAAGTTTGTTATTGTTTTTTTTTATTTGTGTGGTTTGGTATTTAATTATTTATTTATTTTTTATTTAATTTTTTTTTTTGCGAAGCATTGTAATGAATTATTTAAACATATTATTTATTCATGAAAATGATTGTTTTGTTATGACAAAAAAAAAAAAAAATAAACAAGGAAGAGAAATGAAATAGTTAATACAATATTTTTGTAATTATATATTTAAAATGTTTTTAGACATTTTATATAATTGAATGCATAAACAGATAAAAATTTGCTAACTTTTTTCCATAAAATGAAATTTAAAAAAAAAAAACGGCGCAACGAAATGGTTTAATGTTTTTTTTTTTAATTTATTTTTTTTAATTTAAATGGCAAATAAAAAATTATTTTTATGGCATTTAATTCTTTTGATGCTTTTTAGCATATGTTTTTTTGGGTAGTCAATAAATAAGTAAATAAATTTATTTATTTTTCTTTTATTTTTTATTGAATATTACAAATTGTTTGAAATCAAAAAATGATTTGAAATTTTTCCATGCCGATTTTTTTGCCAATATTTTTCTTGTTTTTTTTTTTATGGATTTTAAATGCAACAAAAAAATGCAAAAAAAAAAAAAGATAAAAACTTGCTTCGGATTGGTACACACACAGACACATACATATGCACAGTTTTACACAAACAGACACATGGGTATATACTTATAACAAATTTAAAAAAAAAAAAATATGGATACTACTAAATAAAATTTTTTTCAAATTTTCCAGCGTAGCATTTTACAAAAGCATAACACAAAAGTAAAAGCCAAAAAAAAAAAAAAAAAATTAAAAAATATTTCAAAACGTAAAGCAAAACAGTTTAGATTCTTAACTTTTTTTTTTTTTAGTATTAATTTCAATTCAATTTTTGCTGCACCTACCTATGCTGGTATCATATGCATGCAGATACTCCGAGGTCATAAATTGTGAGACCAATGAACTTTTGCCCACTGCTGGCCCACCAAGCATAAGTACTCTAGAAAGAAGAAGAAAATATATACATAGAATTTTATATTTTTTGTTAAAAAGAAAAAGAAAATATTTTAATAATTTATAAACGATAAAATGCAAATCTTTTAACATATTTGCATAACATTGAATAAATTGAAAAGCAAATTTATCTTTGTATATATTTGCATAAGAATATACACAAATATTTTAAAGATAATTTAACTTGAATGCATAACGAGCTTTTGAATATGTTTCATATTAAATTTTAAAGCAATAAGCCAGCTCAATGTCATAACTCACCTATATGGACCGCTGCCTGGATTTGATGTGCTACTTTCACGACTTGAGGCCAAACTGCAGGTGGCTGATGTGCGCGCTGAATTTGGTGCGGGTAACTGTGTTGCAGTTAAATGTTCAGTGCTGCAAAATGCGTGAAAAATAAAAGCAAAAAAAAAAAAAAAAAATAAATAAATTTTTAAGCAAAGAAACCTTAAAATAAATTATTTGTGCTGTTCACGAGGTCTAGCAAGAGTGCATAAAAGCATAAGTGCAAATAATTGCAACAACAAGTAACATAAAACAAAAAAAAAAAAAATTTGCTGAGTTAGTTGTTGTTGTTGCAATCGTTTGCACTTATTCTTTTATGCACTCATGCTAGACCTCATGAACAGCACAATTTCAATGTACCTTGAATTAGAGCTGGCAACACTATTATTTGAGCGACTGCGTCGACTTTTAAGTGAATCACCACGATTGACGACACCTTTGCCCGTTATCGAAAAATGTCTCAGTCTATAGTATTCCTCCTCAACGCCTGTATTTGGCATAGATGCAACGCTAAAATGGGATGGGTATCATAACGTATTAATATCATTGCCAGCAAACAGAAAGATTTAAAACGTAAGATTAAACGCAATAATTTCCGTTTTGTATTTTTTTTTTTTTCAGAAAACTTACCGTGAACGCTGTTGTGGTAGACATAATTGATTTGGCCGACCGGAAGCACGACTGCCGGGTGTTTTTACCGATTGTGAACGACTGTGATGTGGTGAGCCATAACTAAAAGTAGCAAAAAAAAAAAAAAAACAACAAAAAAATCAATGTTACTTCTAAAAGCCGCCATTTAACTTAAACATTAAATTACGCTCTATGTTGTAGTTCAACGCGATATCTTTATACTCATTGACCTAGGTACAAAAGTATATATTGTATCTATTACACAAAATAACCATTTAATATACATTTCTGTATTGATTTGTTGCGCAAAATTTAGCTCATGACCAAGAACAACAACAACAACAATAATAATAATACTAAAACTTAACGACATTCAATGTCCTTAGGTGTAAAAACGTGCAAATTGTTTTCAACTCGCCTAATGAACCTTGAGGCAAGTTGAATTAGATTTACTAGAATACAAAAGAAAACTATACTTGTTGTGTTAGGTTTTTCCCAGCTTATTACGCTACATAGGTAATGTGTATAGTTTTATAAATTAAATACATAGTTTGTAACACATTAAAAGCAGCTTTCAATTTGTCAGTTAGACTTCATACACACCACATGAAAAGTGTATTAAAACTTTGATTCTGCCAATGCTAAAGTTTTTCGCCACACTCTCTTTAATTAGCTTTCTTTCAAATATTTTTGCAGTAAAGTGCTAAAATTGCTGCTAGCCAAATAAATGTGTACAGCACACGCAAACGTCTCGAATAATTGAAGCTTTTTTTTTTTGGTTTTTTTTTTGTTTTTTGTTTTTTGCAGTAATTTTTATGAAGAAAATGATTGAGATCTACGTTTCACCCTTGGAAGTTTAAATTGTTTAGAAATTAGCACAGTTTATAAAGTAGTAGCAGCTCAATTTGCTGTAAACTTAATAGTAGAAGCCCTTATTTAATAATATTTTTACTTCAAAAAAGAAGATTGTTATATGAACATGATACAAATTTACTTTGAGCTATTTAATTTTAAAGTAAATATGGAGTTTTTTATAGTTTTATAAAACAGAACTATATACTATATACATAGAATATAACCTATATTCTATAAAAAATTGAATCACATTTTGCGTGGTCACTCCATAACTTGAAAATGTCATCGCCAAAGAAAAATTAATTAAAATAAAGAAATAAGAGAAAATTTCTGAGCCGTAAAGAAATAATCCGGAGAATAATCCACAATAAACCCAAGATTTCAAAATACCTGGTGGCTAAAATGCCTTGACAGGAAAATGTTAAGGGCCTTACTAATACAAATCAAAAAATAAAGTCGACTCTAGTTAGTGTTGACTCTAAATTCGTTTTGTAATAATAAATATATTCGAACAACTACTTATAAGCTTGGGGATTCAAGTCAAATTGGAGCCCGTTACCAAAATGTCATTATAAATATCTCTCGTTTCTAGTGAATTTCAAAAATCAAGAAGAAGTTTGATCATTGTTTTTAAAAGTTTATTTTCTATTTTTTACAATTTTCAGATATTATAAAATAACGCACAAAATTAATACCATTTTTTTTAATTACAGAAAATCGGTTTGAAATGGGTAGAAGCGGTTTGAACGCGATATTAAATCGTTAAAAGTATCGCACTTTTATTAAAAAGTTGATACTAGATCGATTTAACCAACTATCGAACTACCAAGTTAGTGTCGACTTATTGAAAGAACTAAATGTTTATTAGTAGTGCTGTTATTTTAAGTTTGAATTAAAAATATATCGATTGTCAAAATGTATCGATAATTTTTAAACCCGTAAAATAACGCTAAGTATCGATACTTTGAATATTTCTGGCAATAGTCAATTTTTAACATAAAAATCACCAAAAAAAAAAAAAAAAAAAAAAAAGAGATTTATGTTCGAACAAAAATATTCCTATTTTCAACATCAAGAAAAATATTTCATATTTTCTATTTGAATATTTATCTCAGCTCAAACTGCTGCCTTTATTGAATAAAAAAATCATAACAATTTAAAAAACCAAAAACAATTTTTCTACAATAATATCTGTTTACTTTTTTTACCAGGTCTATAAACCCGTTTAATTTTTCGTTTTTCGTTATTCACTGGATAGTATATGTATATACAGGTAAGCAAGCACAGCGTGTGCCTGTGCTTTGTTTAGCAACACATTTAAGCTGCTCAGGTATTGTAATACAACAGAAACAAGCATCCTGTTGGTCAGTTATGTCTCTCAGTGCACAAATCATTACCAGAACTATACAACACAACTGCAGCTCAAGGCCATATAGGCAACATAAATCCAAAGCCATACATACTAAACAAAACGTAAATGCATAGGAATATTTCGTAGCAAATGGAATAGAGTAAAATAGAAGGTCAAACATAAAAATGTATGCAGATTTTTAGCAATATGCTGTGATTTTGTGAATACATGTAAATATTGTGTAGATATTTACCAAAAAAAAAAAAAAAAAACAAGGAAAAAGTTAACTTCGGTTGGACAAGCTCACTTTACACAACATTTGACGTGGATAGACCTTCGTGTGCAGCATTTGTATTAAATTTTATTTCAAAATACTAAACAAATTTAATATATTCTTAAAAATTTGGAATTCATAGATCCGATTTAGACCAATTTTAAACTGAAGATTTGGCTTAATATACGAAACATTTGTACCATTGTGACAATATTTCAAAAAAAAGTATCGATCACTAAAATGGGGTATATCGATTCAAAAAATATCAAATCTTTCAATATATCGATGTAAAAGTATCAGATTAATATATCAATGATGTAAAAGTATCGATTAAATAATATATCAATATAAAGTATCGATTGCTTTACAATATATTAATTGAAAAGTACCGATTTTTACAATACATCGGTACAAGAGTGTTGAATTTTATAGTGTGTATACACAAAAAGTATAAATTTTTAAAATTTTGTTATTAAAAAAGTATCGATTGTTACAATATATCGTTATAAAGTATCGACTTTTATAATATATCGATAAAAAGTATCGATTATTGCAACATATCAATTCAAAATATTGATTTTTGTAATAAATTGTTATAAATTCAACGATTCTTAAATATTTAATATTTTACAATTTATTTTCAATTTGCAACTAGATTAATAAGCTGCACGTATTTTAATAAAATTTTTAAATTATATTTATTGTGTAAATATAAAACAATGATTTCATTATTTTAAAAATACGAAGAACATTCAAAACTGTCAGTTAAAATGCGCCTCGTGGCTGTCAAAAAGAAAAAATGTAAACGTAATGCAGCAGTTTATTTGTTTGACTACAAGTAAAAGTGAAATATGTAAGATGAATTTATAAATTTATTTAAACAGCACAAAAAAGGAGAATCAAAGCCTTAATACATTACACAAAAACGATTGAGAATACATTGCTAGTGTAAGTGATATTATAAACTGAGCTAAGATATTTGCTAAGACAAACTGACATGGTTTGACACTGACTTATGCTGAGCAACTATAAATTTTATAGTGCATCTGAAGCCTCCTACTGAGTATATTATACAAAATATATATTTTATAAAACTTTATTATTATACAAAGTTGCACGTGTACAAAGTCATATAAAGAGTTTAAAAAATATTCAAGAATTTTACTTTTTGCAAAAGTTTTTACAAATGCGTCATAGAGAATAACAGACGTAAACTATCTTTATTTCAAATATATATAAATAACAAGACTTGACATTTTTCAATATGATTATCAAGTAACTAACTCAATAAAATATTTTTAAAGTAACAAAGTGCTGCAAGCACTTTTTATAAAAAAAATTTAAAAAAAAAAAAAAAAAAAAAAAAAAAACAAAATAAATAGATGTACTGTACCATGTATACACATTTATATTATATACTATATGTATGCTACTATTACGTTAGTCTTTACGTTAAAGAGCTACACTACAGACAACGATGCAATCATCAATGCAACTCAACATAAGCTGCTACTGCTGCTATTGCTATTTCATTTTATAGTAACACCGGCGGCAAAATAACAATGTCCATTTTGTAAATAAGAAAACAAAGTAAGAATATACTTGTCGTCTAAATTTCAGATAAAATACATATTGCAATTTGCATACTCAAGACAAAACAAAGGCAATCAGAAGAGTAAAATTGTGGTGGGTATACTTGCCAACGCGACAAAAGCGCACTTGCAATTTTATAAAAAAAAAAGAAACAAGTAAATTTTTATGAACCATTTTAATATGCAAGTAAAAAGTGGCTATAAATCAAAATCTAAAATGAAATCTTTATATTTGCGCTGTTTTCATAGACAATAAAAATTTCTTTATGCATTGTAGTATGTGTTTGTGAGCGTATTTATGAGTAGGGTATATTGTCAAAAAGCAATTAGAATAGTAAAGCAGTTTAAAGAGTTCATTTGATCTGTGAAAATGGTAAAATATATTTTGTACACTGCATATAAGCAAAGTTTTTTGTTTGGGCCTAAAAGTATGCAATACAATTTTGTTTATGCAGCTTTTGTTGGCACTGAATAGATAATTTTCTTCGATTATTACTGATTTTCTAAATGATTTAAAAGCTATATTCTATTACCTTTGTTCCATTTTAGTAACAATTTTTTTCTTTTAATCGTAACGATTAATCCATTTTAAAGTAAACGCAATTTGAAAAATAATTTAGAACTTTCTCTTTGAGACAAAAAAATGATTTTAGTATTTTGATTTTTTAGCAAATTTTGTGCAGAGTATTATGTTAATAAATCTATGAAACTAAAAATTTTTCAAAAAACATTAAACGCTTATTGACTGTTTTTTTTTTGTTTAACTTACTCACACACAAACACATTCTTGAACTGCAATTTTATGAAAGCCATTGACATTGTAACGCTTTTCATCCAAATGCAATTTGTCTGCTAACATACAATTTTTTTTTTTTTTTTACAACGACAAAGTTTGCATAGGGAACGTGAAAGAGAAAATGTCACTGTTGAACGACATATTGTCAATTGAAAAGTGTAAAACTTTTAGCCGCATAAAACTGCATTTGACACTTGAAGGGTATTTGCTTTGTTTTTTTTTTCTTTTTTTTTTTTTTCTTTATGCAAACAAGCATGAAAGCAGCGATAAAAGAGAGCAAAAACGCTTTATTAAAATTTCATTTTCTAGCATAAAAAAATTTAAAACACTTTGCGTATACGTAATTTTATTATATGAAAAAAAGTGTTGCATATTTGCAGGAGCAATTTAAGTTAAGCAATGAATTGCCTTTAAAAAAACTGCTTATAAAACCTAATTTATTATACATTTAAAAATTATAAGCTACCAACTTACCGCATTTCAAAGTCACGTAATTCTTCAAATGTCAATGTATTGGTTACATCCAGTAACTGTCTCATATTCTCATCACGCTTTAATTGCTGTTGCTGCTGCTGCTGTTGTTGTTGTTGCTGCTGTCCAAGCGAATGCGGCGGCTGTTGCAATTGTTGTGAGTTACGTTTACGCGTATTGAGCTCTTTACCCTGTTCAACGCTTATAAAATCGCCTTCATTTTTAATGAGCAAAGTTTCAATGGTGTTGTCAAGACTAAGGGACGGCTATAAAAGTATAAAAGCAAAAAGAAAAATATTTACAAAAATAATAATAATAATTTTTGTTCAAATAATTGCTCTTTTGAACTTTAAATATTTTAAGTGTTTAAGATTTTAATTTGTGTACATAGTTTGTATTTGTGCAGCGAAAAATAAATGTTGCAATAAAAATGCATAACTACGCTAAAAGATATAAATGTACTTTTTTTATTGTTTGTGAAGTTTGAAACTAGCTCAAGGCTATCATGACTCTACTTGTCGTATGGTTTCGTATTTCTTTTGTTTACTATTTTTTTTTTTTTTCGCGAAATTTATGCCTTATCAGTTTACCTTGAAATGTGCGCGCCTTCGTTTTATTTTTCTTTTATTTTTTTTGTTTCATTGTTTTGCGTTATTTAGAAAAACAATCGATTTTTTTGTTTTTGTAAAACCAGCGCCAAACTACAATATTTATTACACACCTTAGTTGCAAAAAAATGAAAAAAAAAACGCATGCTATATATAAGCTGCAACGAAACTTGAATACGCTGCATTTGAACATAGAAAAACTTTACAGACAGACGGACAAAATGGTGTAATTATTATTAGAAGCAGTCAATCGGAATACAATGTACATATATAAAAAAAAAAAAAAAAAAAAAAAAAACAAGTAAAAACGTTAACTTCGGTGGAACCGAAGCTTAAATACCCGTCACACGAATCTTTGAATAGTAAAATAATTACTTTTTCATACATTTGTTTTAAAATAATCGATAAGTTTGTGGTGGGACTATAGCTAAAAATAGGCGTGGCACCTTGGTTTTGTAATTGGATATCATTAGAAGTGTTTTTACATAAATTTGAGTGAATTGTCTCATAAATAATACCTATTTTTATACAAAAATTCGAAAACGCGCGTTAAATTTGTATGGCGGCTATAGCTAAAAATGGGCGTGGCAGCTTGGATTTGACATTGGATGACATTAGAAGTATTTTTACCCAACTTAGAGTGACTACATTCATAAATTATAGTTATTTTCATATAAAATTCGATAATGGGCGGTAATTTTGTATGGAGGCTATAGCTAAAAATGGGAGTGGCAGCTTGGATTTGACATTAGATGACATTAGAAGTATTTTTACCCAACTTGGTGTGACTACATTCATAAATAATTGCTATTTTCATACAAAAAATCCGAAAAAAAACGGTAAATTTGTATGGGGGCTACACCTTAAAATGGGCGTGGCACTTTGATTTTAACACTTGAACTGCTAAGGACTGAGAAAAGCTTAAGTTCCGAGTTTCAGGTCAATATCTTCAAAACTAAGCGAATGAATCGCATAAATACAGACGGACGGACAGACAGACAGACGGACATGGCTAGATCGACTCGTCTCGTCGTGCTGATCAAGAATATATATACTTAATAGGGTCTAAGATGCCTCATTTAATGAGTTACAAACTTTCTGACAAAATGATAATACCCTCGGTATAAAAAAAAAAAAAAAAAAAGAACACTCCAAATTAACTAGATAACCCAAAGAAAAAAAGAAAACCTAAAATAAACCAAAAAAAAAAAACTTTGAAAACTAACACACAAACATACAAATTAGCGTTGCCATATCAGCACATAAATCAAACAATTTGCGCTACTTTCACTTGCCGGAAGTTTGCCGTAGTTGGGTTTATTTTTTTTTCTCTTTCTCTTTCATTTCATTTAAGTTTTTTTTCCCTCGATTATAACTTTTACAAGCTCATTAGTACTCATAGAAGGTGCAAGATGAGTATGAAGAAGAAGAAGCAGTAGTCTAGTTGAAGCATATTCGCATCAAGGTTCGTTGATTATGTTGCTACTTTTTTCATCTTTCTAGAATTTTTTTTTTTTTTTTTTGAAACACTTCTTTGAATAATTGAAATTTTCTTGCGTTAAAAAAAGTTTTTCTTGAAGTAACTTTAATATTGAAATTTTAATCATTCAAGTGCAGCTGTAAACTTAAGCAAACCAAGCGACTTGTAACATTAAAGAGTTTCACATTTATTAATGCTGCAAATCTATTTTAAAATTAATTTAGCTACTTTAACGCTTAAATTGATTTTTTTTTTTCATTATGATTTTTTACGCTTCCCAAACGCTGACTAAAATTGATTTTTTTTTTCATAATTTTTTTTTATATTTTTTTTTGTTCTAAAGCATTCACGTTTTTGCTTTATATTTTTCCCCCAGCCTAATTAAATTTTGTACTCAAAGAGTTTTTTTTTCCTTCTTTCTTTTTCCACTTAAAATTGGCTTATTGGCTTGAAATTTAATTTTCTCTGAAATTAAGTTTCATTGTAAATTTGAACATGTCCTACTTGGAAATTTTGAATCATAGCTTACAGCTACTAAATAACATAGACAACTTCTATTTATTAATTAATAAATTATAGCTTAAATCTATTGTGTATCTGCTACTTTACTTGTTCAGCAGCATAACTTGAAACAATAGCTGGAATGCATTCAAGTTTCAAAAATATTTCTTTAAACTTTACTCATAAATTAACACAAAAAAAAAAAAAAGTTTCTAAAGCAATATTTTGTTTTCAAATTTTGATAAGTTGTACATTTTGCATTTCCGTTGCTGTCGTATTTATACTGCGAACATTTTTAAATTAATTTGTATATTTTTTATTGACAGCAACAACAAAAAAAGTAGCGGAAATGACAACTGCAAAACTTTTGAAAATTTGAAATATTTTGTGTTGTTTTTAAGTTGTTAATTATTAAATCGTAAGCAGCATTGTAAAAGAGTTTTTCAAAAAATGATGCAATTATTCCGCCACTGTCTCTTTCTAATTTGGTAACAAACTTTGTTGAGCATGCATGTCATGGTGAATTTATACAATTTCAACTTATAAATAAAAATTTTTCTGCTTCTTGATTTTAAGCAAACAGCTGATAAACTTCAAAAATTTAAATTTTTAATTTAAAAATAAAAAATTTTTTAAAAGTACCAAAGCAACTGAACTAAAATTCCAGAAAATATAATGTTTGGTTACTATCTCTTTCTCAAAATTTATCGTACTCTTATCTCCTGTCGTGGTGAAATCTAATAAAATTCAACACAAACTAAGTTGGTAAATTTATGTCAACAAAGATTTACGTAGTACTTCACCAAATTCTAATAGTAAGCAAGTTCGTACACATTTTATATACTAACTGCTTGAATTAAATAAAATTTAATAAATATTATATTTATTTTTAGAAGACTTCAATTAATGTACCATAAAATACTGCTACAAAAAAAAAAATACTACTACTATTAACGCTCTTAAAACTTTGTGCATCATAGGTTTCCTTGTAGCTTCATATTGTGTGGCGTTACATATCTTACAATTTCTATTGATTTTGGTACAGCTGTCATTTATTTTGTATTTCACTTTTAAGTAAAATTTCTCCTCGTAATATCTTTAAAAGCATTTCATAATAATTGGTTTCCTTGTAGCTTCATATTATGTGGCGTTACATATCTTATAATTTCTATTGACTTTGGTACAGCTGTCATTTATATCGTAATTTCTTCGCGTAATAACTTTATAAGCAAGTTATCATTAAATGTACACTTTTATTGTGCCAAACAACTCAACTAAAGATAAACTTTATTAAAGTTACATAAACTTATAATCATATAGATTATTTTAGGTTTTTTTTATTTTATTTTTTTTTTTATGAGCAACTCAATTATTTTTTCAAGCCAAAGCAAAATCTTTTAAACTCTTCAGAAATACTTTACGAAATGTATTTGTATTTCAATGTCATTTCACTTTACGTATATGTAACGCTGTTGCCACAGTTTATCTTTCCATTACGTTTTGCTTGTTAAAATAGTCACTTGGGAGCAATTAAAGTTGAAAATGTTGTAATGAGCAAGAAGTAGAAAAATAACAAGAATTTCAAGAAAGTTTCAGCACAGCTAAAGACAGGTACACATCAGCACAAATATGTCTACTTGCTTTTAAAAGAACACAAGGTTTTACATGCATTTACAAGTAGCTATAAACTTTTTTTATACTAAAAATAAGCCTACATTACGTATTACGTATACGTAATGTTATACTTAGGCAAGTAAGCCGCTAATTAACTGTCAAGCTATTAGCTGCTGGATTAATATAATATTTCATTTAATGATTTTATTGCAGTTTAAGTGTTTTATATTTTTAGTGAAGAACGACTTGCTTGAGTGCAACGTTGCACGTATGTATTTCGTAGAATTTTGGAGAAAAAAAAGAAATACATTAAAAAATTTTGTACTTTACGTTTACGTTAATTTTTTTGTTACATGCTCAGTTAGCGTAAACATTTATTTTGTTTTTCTTGTTTTTCTTTTTTTGCCACTTGGAGCAAACTACGCAGCACAAATGTTTCCAATCACTTTTCAATTGGCTATAAAAATAAAAATAGCGCTGTTTAAATTCAAAAATTGCTTCATGCTGCATAAAGTGCGAAAAATTTTGTACAATTGTTTTTTAAAAATTTAATTTGTTTTTTTTTTTTTTTTATTTATGGAAATATGCTAAAGCAAATTATAAACGCGTGGCGTCTATCTAAAACAAAAAAAAAAAATAATAATAAATTGTTTGGATGACAGACTCAATGCTTTATTTAAAAATAAGAATTGAACAAATCTGTTACTGTTTTGCATTGAAATATAACTTAAGCATTTTTTTTTAAATTTTTGAATTTTAAATATTACTTGCAGATTACCCGACGTGTGCTACTACGTTCTACGGCATTTCGGCTGCTCTTTCAGCTCTTTTCCGTTTCGCATTTGCTACGTTTTTTTGCAATTTCAGTTCTTTTGGATGGCATTTTAACTATTTGCTTTTTTTTTTTTTTTGCAGCGCAACCGAAATGAGCTGAAGCTCTAACTTAAAAACATACTAAAAAATACTACTTTTTTAAATTACCCGAAATATATTTGGGGGAGCTGAAATTAGTTGTTTTTTATTTTTCTTTTTTGTTAAAAAAAGCAAAACATTTTTGTATGGGAAATTTAGAAAATCGACTTCCAAAATGAACTGAATATGCATTAGGCATTGTTTTAGTGGAATTTCAATTTGCTTGCATTGTTTACTTTTAAACGTAACCGGTTTGGGGCTCAACGATTGAACGGTTTCAACGTAAACAGCGGACATAGAAACATTTTTTTATTTTACATATAACGGGTGATTTTAAAGAGCTTGAGAACTTTTTAAAAAAAAACGCATAAAATTTGCAAAATCTCATCGGTTCTTTATTTGAAACGTTAGATTGGTCCATGACATTTACTTTTTGAAGATAATTTCATTTAAATGTTGACCGCGGCTGCGTCTTAGGTGGTCCATTCGGAAAGTCCAATTTTGGGCAACTTTTTCGAGCATTTCGGCCGGAATAGCCCGAATTTCTTCGGAAATGTTGTCTTCCAAAGCTGGAATAGTTGCTGGCTTATTTCTGTAGACTTTAAACTTGACGTAGCCCCCAAAAAATAGTCTAAAGGCGTCAAACCGCATGATCTTGGTGGCCAACTTACCGGTCCATTTCTTGAGATGAATTGTTCTCCGAAGTTTTCCCTCAAAATGGCCATAGAATCGCGAGCTGTGTGGCATGTAGCGCCATCTTGTTGAAACCACATGTCAACCAAGTTCAGTTCTTCCATTTTTGGCAACAAAAAGTTTGTTAGCATCGAACGATAGCGATCGCCATTCACCGTAACGTTGCGTCCAACAGCATCTTTGAAAAATACGGTCCAATGATTCCACCAGCGTACAAACCACACCAAACAGTGCATTTTTCGGGATGCATGGGCAGTTCTTGAACGGCTTCTGGTTGCTCTTCACTCCAAATGCGGCAATTTTGCTTATTTACGAAGCCATTCAACCAGAAATGAGCCTCATCGCTGAACAAAATTTGTCGATAAAAAAGCGGATTTTCGCATTTCGAACCGAACACTGATTTTGGTAATAAAATTCAATGATTTGCAAGCGTTGCTCGTTAGTAAGTCTATCATGATGAAATGTCAAAGTATACTGAGCATCTTTCTCTTGACACCTTGTCTGAATCCCGCGTGATCTGTCAAATACTAATGCATGAAAATCCTAACCTCAAAAAAATCACCCGTTATATAGATTTGATAGCGGTATTATTTTTTTTTTGCTAATATTTTTTTTTTCAATAAAAAACCGTTCGAATTCTTTTTTAGTGTATACCCTGTAGCTTTTTTTCTTGTTTCATTTAAATAAGAAAACGAATTCAGTCTTAAATATTTTATAAATATTTAAAAATAAGATAAAAAATTTTAAAATTAGATATAGCAACAATTCAAAAACATAACTCGCCTAAAGCTATTCGAACACCTGTCTGTGTTCATTTAACACTTCAATGTACAATCAAAATCTACAAATTAAACCTAAGACTTGAGGCAATACGCATATTCTCTGCCACACACAGTCAAAGGCACTAACGAAAAATTTTGTATCTAAATTTTGGTAACTCATGTCTGTTTTTTTTTTTGCTTCGCTTTTCATTAGAACGCCTCTCTGTGTTTAATCGTCTGGCGTTATTATTTTTCAAAATAATCTACAAATATGAGTGTTGCTATTTTTATTTATTTATTTATTTTTCGTTTTTTTTTTTTTTTGTTTTAATAAAAAAATCGACAAATGTTATTTCAATTAAAAATGTAAATTCAAACGAAATCGATTTGAAAATACATTTGTCATTATGATTTATGAAATAATTTTTTTTTTTTTTATTATGGCTTGATAGCATTTTATTGTTTATTGAGTTTAAATTATATGGATTTTTTTTTTTCATGCAACCTAAACTTGCACTTCTAAATTGGTAACACGCTTAATTATATCAAAGTAACATGCCATATGCGTTGAACCACAAAATATGTTTCAAAATTCAAAGCGCTGAGCCATAAACTTGCGAAAAACGCGACAAGGTAAACCGTTGCATATGTTATTTATTTTTCACACTGCTGCGTGCGCCTGTATGTATGCAACAAAATATTGTATATTCGCATGCTTTAACACATAAAAAAATATGTGAGTAAGTATTTTCTGGAAATTTTTTTCTTTATAAGCAAAGTTATTTTTGTTAAAAATATATAAATCTCCGAATAAGACGTTGCATGCTGCGTATGCATGCAAGTAGCGAGTATAGCTGCAGGCATGCATGCACGCACGCAACACACAACAAAAGAAGTCGCACAACAGCAATTGGGGTCATTGCATTCAACACATTTTTTTTTTTAATAAGCCACAACAAAGCATTTCACTTGGTTGCTGTACCAAATTATCTGCGCTGTTTTATAGAAATTGTGCTACAAGCTGTTTTTTTTTTTTTATATTTATTTATAACACTTGAGTGTTCTGGTAATTTTCGTTATAAGTATTCACCGTATATAAGATATCGCTTAAATGAGTTAATAAATGACACTTAAAAAACAATTATATTGTGTATATTGTACATGTAACACACTGACATGAAAATGATTATTAAGAAAATATGTATATAATGTGACGTTGTGTACACGAAGTAAATTGGAGCACAAAGGCGTCGCTGAGATAATTATACTTGTCTCGAATATAGCACGAAACTTTAATGAGTTCAACAAACTGTGTGATACACTTTATTTGTCATAATGTAACTAGTATAAGAGTGAGTATTAAGCAATAAAAAAGAGAATTTATCAATCAGACTAAAGAAAGAAAGATAGTTTTCGAAGAACCGAAGTCTAAATACTTAAAGTGGACTCCTATAATAAAAGAGATAAGATGATTTTGTCCGAATAGAATGAAATTAGCTGAGAATGATAGCAGTGTTCCTAACATGGCACAGCAACACAGGGTGCATGAAAGATAAAAGAAATATCCCAAAACAATAATTGCGCATAATTGTTGCCAATTGAACAAATTCGCAACCTTGGCAACAATTTTTTTTTTGTGAAAACTTTAAATTGTTTTGAACCTAATGAACTCGACAATTAGTAATTGGCTAATATGTATGCTGTAGCTAAGCAGCGCCAAGAATAATTTCGCACAAGTCAACAACCTATGTTACCTTTGAGATATAAAAAAAAAAAACAAAATTAGCATAAAGCTGCCTACGTGCCTATTTTTATTAAAGCATTTAAAAACAATTTATTGTAATTGCATATTAAATTATAGAATACAAATTGACCCACTGACCAGAAATACATGCATAAGTAGGCAACACACAAAATATGTGAAAATGTTTAAAAAAAATTGCTTAAATGAGTGTGAAATTCTTGTTATGAAAACTTTTTTTTTTTGGTACGACCTTCAGCTGGCTTAAAAAATAATGAATTAATTAACTTGCTTAAAATTATGAAAAAAAAAAAATAAAAACAAAAAATCTACGAAAATTCCATGAAAATTATATTGAGCACGTTCAGTCAGCTGTGTGCTAAATAGTTTGTTTTTTAAGTCAGCGGAAACTTTTTTTTTTTTAATTTATTAACATAATATAAGTTTGTAACATATAAAAAATAATTCTTAAATACTTCGTCGCGACAAGTTAAGCTGGAAATGTTCGTGTAAGTGCATTAATAAATAAAAAAAATAATAATACAAATTATTGCAGCAGTTTAAACATTTTATGGAACTATTTCTTTACGATATTACCAAATTGAAATAGTTTTTGGGTACTATCATAGGCATAATCCTTACAAAATTTAGTGTTCCTAGATTAACAACCATGCTCACGTAATCGCAAAGATTTTGATTTTTTACTTTTCAAATCTCAAATTCCATTTTCAAATCGACAGAGTTCGAGTCAAAGTAAATGCAAAATCTATATATATAATCTATTTTTATTTATAAAATAGTAAAAATGTTTCTATGTCCGCTATTTACGTTGACCGATGAGCCCCAAACCGGTTACATTTGAAAGTAAACAATGCAAGTAGATTGAAATTTCACTAAAACAATGCGTAATGCATATTCGGTTCATTAAGGAAGTCGATTTTCTAATTTTCCCATACAAAAATGTTTTGCTTTTTTAACAAAAAACAAAAATAAAAAACAGCTGACTGCAGCTTTCCTCAAAAAAAGTGGTATTTTTTAGTATGTTTTTAAGTTAGCCCCAGTCCATTTTGGTTGCGCTCCTAAAAAAAAAAAAAAATAAAAAAATCAGTGCCATCCAAAAGAACTTAAATTTCACAAAACACAGCAGATGCGAAACGAAAAAGAGCTTAAAGAGCAGCCAAAAAGCCCGTACAATGTAGTAGCACACGCCGAGTATCTGCTAGTTTTAATTAATTATTTTTTACTCATGCCTAAATTTGAAGAGCCGAAAATTAAATCAGAGAATAAACAATTTGCGATTTGATTAGACCGATAACCTTTTAATTTGTAACCGATAACAGTTTTTGTTAAATATGTGTGCAACGCAAAGAAACAATTTGGAAATGAAACATAACTTTTGCGTTTGTCGGAACACGCTTATTGGGTGTTTAGATTGCAAATATGTTTTATGTATACGCCATGTTGTACTAAAGCCACATAAAAACTGCTCAAAGTTGTGTTGAAGAATCAAATGAAACAACACAACTATTTTATTTCTTAATTATGAAATTGGTGGTCTTAATTCAAAACTGTATAAGACACAAGTACCATAGGTACACCACAAACTATATACTTTTATATGTGCCCAAATAGTTACTCCTGACAAATAGTTGCTCTTGTTTAGCTAAATTGTCTAAAAAAAAAGAAAAAAAAAATATTTTGACAAAGTGTTTTAGTAATATAAAATGTGACAAAACCGCAAATTGCTTACAGCAAAAACCATTTAAAAGCAAACACTTTTTTTGAATAATTTTTTCATTAAAAAACCAATTTATTTTTTGTCTATGTTATAACATAAATTATGTATAGGAAAAAAAAAGACAACCAACGTTTGATGCCTGAAGTACTTGGCAGCATTTTATGTTTGCATTGCAAATGAGCAACTTGAATTTGATGAAAACTGCACTAAAATGTAAATGAAAATAGTTTAAAAAATATTTTAGCTTAGCTTTTAGCTACTTCATAAAGTGAAGCAGGAGCAATTTTGTTTATAACAATTTAAGATGTTCGAAATCATTTCAAAAACTAAACAACTCAAATGCACAGACGGACAGACAGACGGACAGGTAAACAAAGCAAATGTTCAAAAGCAGCCTGCTTTGGGGTTGACTAGTTTAAGTGAGAAATCAATGGCAAAATTTATGTGAATATCTGATTTTGAGAAATGCCAGCTAGCCAGTCAGCATTTTACATTTTGCATTTGTAATTACAATTGCCTTGCATTTGTGCAATTGGCTTTTGTTTTGCCAGCTGTAAACCACAATAACAACTGTCAAGGCCAAATTATCAGGCAATAAACCAAATAGACGTACGTTACATACAAAGATAATTATAAACGTATTTTATGGTCTTGCAATTATTACTGTGCAGTATAACGAGTAATGAAATTTTGAAATGTAAACAAACGTTAATTGCAGTACAGTGTTTGTAGGCGTTCTCTTTAAACTTAAAGATACATTTTTAGAATTTAAACGTTTAAACAAAGCTATTCACTTTACAATTTCCGCAAACTTTTCTTCGAATTTAAATGAAACCTTTTTTTTTTGTGCTTACTGACCTAGTTCAAGTTTTACGACTATTAAATCAATGTAATTATTTACATTCAATAAAAAAAAAAAGTATCTATACAAAAGCCTTTTGTAGTCTGTGTAGCTACATATTTCTTTATATAATAAATATTTATTTTAACTATATAAATATGCGCCGCATAAAGTAGCCTACAAGCAATACGCGCGTCGCACAGTCGGCGGCGGCGCCATTTTAATAAAGTGCGTCTTTGTGTGTGTGTGTATATTTTTATTATGTATTTCAACATTTGTCGCTTTTGTATCTGTATCTGTATCTGCACTGTATTTTTTTTTTTATTTCATATGAAGTGTATTCATAAACAATTCACTTTAATTATGCGTCATTGTTATTTTTGTCATGTAATGATGTGTTTTAAGGCAGAAATTATAATCGATTAAGTTTATAAATCATTTTAATCGTTTTCACTTTATTTCATGAAACGTAAAGCGTGCATAAATGTATCTGTGCGTTTGTCAACTACAGAAATCTACATAATTTATTGGAATTGTGTCATTGCTTTTGTTCTTGTGTTAATAATATACATAGTCACGCTTAATTAAATAGAAGAAAAAATAATTAACGTTAACAAAAAAATTGATTTAATACGGTATACGCTTACGTTTGTACATATTTCAAAAGTATCGATATTTTACTGGCATATATTTTCATAATGTATCGATGCTATGAAAATGAATACTTTCAATGAAAATATTTTAATTGATAGAATACTGCGTTGTATGTGTGGTAATATTTCTATTTCAATGATAATTTGTTTATTGACACTTCTTTTTAATTCTTAAAAACATCGATACTATTGAAAATATCGATGTTTTTTTTGTATAGCTGCAAAGCAGCTTCGATGCACAACTTAATCAATTAGTATTCCCGTAATTTTTGCGATTTACGATTTAGTAAATTCGTACAATATCAAATTATGCGTGTTCTGGCAATCGCAAAAGTTATGTTTCAAAACCAAAACGTTTCTTTGCATTGTACTTATATGACAAAAAGTGCTATCGGTTATCGGTCTGTAACTAAATTATCTACTCTTCTTTAGGCATGAGTGAAAAATAATTATTTAAAATTTTGAATTTGGAAACATTGATTTTATAAAGTACAAAGATAAACTCTAGAAATTTTACAGAATAAAATAAAAATATTTAAAAAAAACGAAAGTACTTTTTCTTCTTCTTTTTTGGAAATATTATGCATTTACTTTTTATATCACTGACTCGAACTTTACCGTTTTGAAATCGGAAATATTTTAACAAAACTAGCGATCTCAAAAGTAAATCGCAAAAGATTTAAATTAATGGAAACCTGTTCGGAAGTTTTTAATTCAAATCTTTAAAATTTTTTTTTTTCAATTTTGTAAAAAATATTTTGTGCTCTGCTGCTTGAATTTATGCATAAATTTTTCCAGTTTCAAGATCATTGGCGGAATATATAAGTCATTGTATCAACACGTTAATAAATATTTCAATCTATTAATTACCTCCGTTTGTAAATATTTATTGTCGCTACCTTGATGCTTTGAAGTTTATAAAATACATTAGACATTTGTATAAAATTATATTTTAAACAGCTAATTAAAATAAATAAATTGTTCGATAAATTGTTCGTTTAAAAGTTTTAAACATTTAACTGTCCGTCTGTCTGTTTCAGTGCTGGACTGTGTAACAATCTATTTAATTTTCTATTTGACTGATTAATTAAGTATTATTAAAAAATTATTTTCAAAACAACAACGAAAAAAAAAATACAAATTTAATGAATTTAGCCTGCAGCTATGCTACAAAATAATATATTAAATTTTCATATATTTTTTTTTAATTGTATTTACAAATATTCCCTTCAGCTATTTTTGCCATAAATATGCGCATAAGTGTTGGTATTAATTGTGTCTACAATGCATTTGACGTCATTTACATATACAAATACACTAATCTAATGAATTAGCGCTTATCAAAGTGGTTTGTAAGATAAATAATAAAATATGTTGCGCATTTTGTTACTTTTTTTCGATAATTTTTTCATTTGTTATTGAAAGCCTCACATATGTATTATTTTTATGAAATTAATTAACTAAATTAATATTTTATTTATTTATTTTTTTTATATTTTTTTTAATATATTTTTTTTTTTTTTTTTTTTTTTTTTTTTTTTTTTTTTTTTTTTATTTTTTTTTTTTTTTATTTATATTTTTTTTTTTATTTATATATATTTTTTTTTTTATTTATTGTAATTTTTTTTTTGACCTACCTCCTTGTAACGCTTTGACAAACTTCTGCAAATTCTTTTATAAAAAAGGCGCCATTGCACGTATTTTTTATTTATTTAAACTCAACTTTAATTTTCTTCTTTTGTAATAATTTTTCTATAAACTTCAAAATCACTTTAAAAAAAACAACGAAACACATTAAAAGAGTTCACATTTCAAGAAAATTGTACATTCAAAATATTTTTTTTATAATTTGATTGGATTATTTATTTTATTTATTTATTTATTTATTTTTTTTTTTGTTAAAAAGTTCTTTTTTGGCACTCAATTTTTTCTACGAAATTTAAGCGTTAAATTAATATTTTTGTGTAACACTTCTGTTGTATATTTTTATTTATAATTTTCTTTTTTTTAATTTTCTACGAAATATATTTGTGATTTTTTTTTCAGTTAATAATTCGCGTTGTTATTCAGTTTAGCGTTATTGAACGAATGCGCTTACGATCGGTAGGCACACGTTGCTTTATAGAAAAGATACATACGCAATGTATCTATAAGATACTTTTTAAAAAAAGAGCGCGCATATACGCTCAAATATTAAAAAAAAAAATATTTTCAAACAAAGATGAGCGCCAGAGCGCATAAAAAGAAAACATGCTCGGAAAATTTGTATATTTTTCATTTTTAAACGAAAAAAAAAAACAAAGAACAGAGAGTGAACGCTTACAAAGAAATATCACTGAACGCTAATGTATCTCAATATTTTTTTATGTATGCATGTGTGTATATGTGTGTGTATAAAGCTAAAAACATAATATTTTTTTTTTTATGAACTTACTTGTTGCACTACAATTGTGGCACGCGGTTGCGTACAAACCGCGGCGGCTTCCATAGGATTCGCTGTTACATTTACAGCGCCGCGTTGATTTTGGCAATCTTCCAGAGTGACAACAGTTTTCAGCTGCTGCTGCTGCTGCTGCTGATGATGCTTGCTTTTAAATGAACGTTTACGTGTATGCATTTGTTGTGCTTCCGCATAAAAATCCACGCACAAATCAAGATTTGTTGGTGAAGGTGTAGCACCACCACCGACACCGCCTGCTGCACCACGCAATGAACCCGTTGGACTGGACATAAGCGTTTTGTTGTTGCTATTACCACCTGGACTAGACATTAAATGCAGATTCGCTTGCGAACCTTGCTTCGGTGGTATCTGCTCAAATTTCGAAGCAATCTCTTCGAATTTATTCAACTCTGCATAGGAATGATCACTCGGCGATGAGGACGATTTACGCTGTGATGCCGGATAAAAAGCATCCGTTTGTGGTACATATTGTTGATTTTCACGTATAGTCGTGTGTATCACTGAATCCGGACGTATGCGTTTCGAATTTTTACGCGATGGTGGACGTCCGCTTGCATCAAATTGTTGCTGTTGCTGTTGTTGTTGTTGCTGATGCTGCTGCAACTGTTGCTCATGTTGCGTTAACAATGTGTAATGTTGAAAATATCCGTAGACTTCGGTGAATTACCATGATGCGAGGATAATTTACGTTCATAAACTGAACAATGTTCTGCTTCATCCGAATCGCTGCTTACCGTTGCCGAACTCGAGTTCTCTTGCACTGCAAAGCATTCACGCTGTATGCGTTCATAATCGATGGCTTCACGATCGAATGGAAACATGGTGCCGCCATCTTTTAAATGTTCACGTTCACGTTCACTGCCGCCACTCGATGAACTCGATGAGTATTTGCGATGTTGCGAGGCAGGCGATAGTTGTTGTTTTGTTGTAGCACCGGTGCTGCTATGTTTATGCAACGTTGTGCTGCTACCAAAGAAATTACCATCTTTCATAGTGGGCGGAGCAGAATTGACTTTGGATGTAGCACCGGTGGCGGCGCTACTATTGGAATTGGTATTGTTGACATGACTGCCAGAAGTGGACGGCGAACGTTTACGATCACGTTTTGGACTTGTGCGACAGACGGCGGCGACTGCGGCGGCGTTGGCAATACCGGATGAGGATGTGGACGACGTGTAACGATTACGCGATGTATCACGTGAACGTATTTTTGTTTTGTTAGTGCCACCAACGCCACTGCTGCGTCCCATAATGCTTTCATCATCTGCTTCAGCTTCGCTTGTGCCTGCGCCATCAATGTCCTCGGCTGCATAATAGCCAGAATTACGTTGCGTTGCATAACCGCGATACTTGTTTCGATTACTGCGCGTACTCTCGACTTCATTGTATGCAGCAACAGTAGCTTCACGTTTGTTATAATGTTGCTGCGTAGCTGTATGCTGTTGTTGTTTTTGTTGGTATGCATGTTGCTGCTGCTGCTGATGCTGTTGCTGTTGCTGAGTGTCCTTAAAAGTAAAGTGGTTGCGTGTATTCTCAGTTGTACGTGCGGATTTGGGTGACTTTGGCAAATCGAAAGTAAAGTGTTTAGTGCTACTTGATGGTGGTGGCGCCGTTTTGGGTAGACGTTCTCTACTTGTAGCTTTTGCTGCTGTTGCTGTTGTTGTTGTTGTTGTCACTTGTTGTAAAGTAGCATCTACTCTATCAGCATTTATATTGCTACTGGCATTATTGTTGTTGTAATTGTTATTGTTGTTGCTGCTGCTATTGTAGCGTCGATGCGAGGACAAGAGCGGTGTTGTTGAGGACGGTTCACCAGTAAGTATGGATAAGCATGATTCTTGACTCTAAAAAGTATTTTGCGAGAAGAAAAATAAAATAAAAAAAAATTAATGAAATTTGTATTTGATTTTATTTTAAAAAATAAATAAATATAAAATAAATTAAATTAAAACAAAAAAAAAAAAAAAAACAGGAAAGAACGCTGAAGTCGAGTATGCTCGACTGCAAGAAACCCTAAACCCAATGTTTATGATCGGTTCTATTTTACTAACAAACCTCATTCAATTGAATTTTCATACAAAAACTTAAATAATCGGGTATATCTCTGTATGGGGCTATACATAAAATTTTGTTGTACCTACCATATTGGTCTATTTCATTGGGACAATCCTATGCAAAATTTATACGAAATTAAGACTTCCTAGAATAAGAAACAAAACATGTTGGGGTACATTTGTATGGAGGGTACCCCCTAAAAAGGGTCTAAAGACCTAGAGACTGGTATAAAAAATACTAAAAAAAGAACTAACGCGGTTGTCGAGCGTATGTAACAGACAGAAGGAGAGAAGACCCTATAAAGTAGATATATTATTGATAAGCATTGGAAAGAGAGTCGAACTAGCTGTGTCTGTCTCTCCGTCCGCCTGTTCGTTCGACCGTCATGCTGTTTGCCCTATGAAAATGATTATCTCTGAGAGTATTAGAGAAAGGACCACTATATTTGAACTTAGAATCTCCAAAGCCGTCAAGTGTTTACTTACAAAAAGTTTTTCTATAGCCCCATTTTAAGTGTTCATCCCCATACAAATCTAAACCTTAAGTTATGTCCTCCTCCGTTAACTCCGTTTTTAAATTAATCGATTTAAAGCATGACAACAATTTTTAGGCTTTATACAAATTTATTATATATTCACAAAATGGTTGTACAAAAAAATAATTTCTTTTGTGCTCATTGAAGCGTTGCAAATTATTGCTTAAATAAAATAAACGCCACAGTTTTAATAGCTTTGGTCGTCGTCGTCCCTGTCTATACAAATATTGCACAATTAATGGCCCAGAAAGCAAAGCACTTACCTCTGTGCTATCCTGCAGATTCATATCGGGTCGTGAATAGCGTGAACAGCTCGTTAATTCCAATTCAGTGCCAACATCATGTTCCGAATCAACTTGTATTGCAGTAAGCAGTGGCTCCTCGAGTGAGCTAAACAGCGGTTCACTCTGACCCGAGTTATCGCCTTTATGCAAAAAAAAAAAAAAAAAAGAAATACAAGACAGAAATAAACGAGATTGATTAGTTAAGCGACAGAGAGCGTCCTTGAAGCAATCTATACATTAATTCAATGACATAATGAATGCTCTGCTCTGCTGCTTTGCTTAAAGCAAAACGCTGTCGTTGTTCGCGTTTCGCTACAAGCGTCTAGCGTGCGAGCACATTAAAAATAAATGTTAATTAGATTTTCGTTACAATACGCGAGTGTACGTACCCAAATCCAATGAATCACATGCCTCGGATGTATCCGTGTGTGTAACGTTTGTGATAAGCGTGGATGCTGAATCGGTAGAAGTGTTTATATTGCCATCCGTTATTGAGGCAGACGATGTGCCCATGATGACCACCTACACACACACACACACACACACACATACGAGAAAATTGAAAATTGAAAAATACGCTTTAGTGTTTGCACTTAAAGGACATAGTAAAAAAAAAAACTACTCTCTCACCTTTGGCACACCGCCAGATGCATGTGTCTGTGGCGCTGGTAAGCCGACAATAGTAGCGGCGCCACCTATTGAAGCGTGATATGCCTGTGCAGCACTATTGACAGCACTCAGCGGAATGTTATTCGTTGCCGTTGCTACCGAAGTGTTGACTTTATTCTTAGCGCTACGTCCGCTCTTAAAATATAAACGACGTAACGCTGTGGCCGTTGAGGATGTGGACGTATTGAAACCATCATTGTCAGAACCACTTGAATTGCTGCCACCCGAAATGGAACCATTCACCTGTGCAAACTGACGCATTGCCAAGGGCGGCGATACTATGGACGATGTCGACGAAGTGCTAGCAAAATCTTGGCCAGAAGTAGTTTTAGTAGTAGTTGTAGTAACAGTTGAAGTTATAGTATTTGTATTTGTATTAGTATTAGTTATAGGTACAGTTTTAGTTTGTGCATTTGAATTTTTTGTTGCATTTGTGTTTTTAGTAGCAGCACGAGTTGTTGCTGTTGCTGTTGTTGTTGGGCCGCCATTATTTTTCGTGCTTGGCACAGGACTCTTTTGTACAACTGCAGTCCCATGCTGTCCCATTAAAGCCATCATCGCAGCAGAGCGTGTACTCATATAGCTGGTGGTGGGCTGTGGTTTGCTATTTACAACAACATTTTCATCTTGTGTTGCATCCGTCACAGAGACAGTCATAGCTGCAAAAAAAAAAAAAAAAAAAAAAAAAAATAAATAATATAATTTTTTGCGATTCATAGAAAGCTACTTAGGCTGCGGGCAGAGTAAAAGCTAAAAGCGAAGCGATAGGCTATGCCATAGAAAAAAATACTACTCTGTGCTATCGCATGGCCTATCGCTTCGCTTTAAGCTTTTACACTACCAGAAGCCTTAGTGTCATATTAATGATTATTAGGGTGGTTCAAAAATGTATGTAAACAATTTTTTAACAAAATTTTTATGCTCCAGTCCCCTAGAATTCTTCTATAACAAAAATAATAATGGTGCCGCCAAGCACTTGAAGTTTCCCATGTATTATAAAGGGTGGTTAAATTTCAAGGGCCGATGTTGAATGTGAACCACACCACACATTTCTCAACTTCAGACTAACTCAATTTGAACCATGGAAAGATACACAATCGAGCAACGCTTAAAGTTATTCAGGTCTATTATGAAAATGGGCGTTCAAATCAAAATGCATATCACAGCAATCGAAACAATGGCACTTTTGCGCGAAAAATTTGATGGCCGAATAATCTCACGTCGCGGCGATGTCAACTGGCCGTCAAGATCATGTGATTTGACTCCGTTGGACTTCTTTCTTTGGGGTTATTTGAAAGAAAAGGTGTACGCCAATAAGCCAACAACAATTCAAGAGCTAAAGGATGAGATAATTCGGCACATTAACGACATTGAACCTCCATTATGCCTCACGCATTGAAAATTTAGACCATCGGATGGACGTGTGCCGCCGAAGCCGGGCGGCCATTTGGCCGATATTTTGTTCCATACATAATTGAGTCATACCAATATATCATAATAAAAAGAAATGTCAATAATTTCCTAAATAATTCGTGTTTTATTCAAAATCAACATCGGCCTTTGAAATTTAACCACCCTTTACAATATGTGGCAGAATCGATTGAGTCGATTTAAGTCCATTATTTGTCTAATTGAGTTACTTGAATCGATTTGAATGGTTGCCAGTTATTTTTCCAATGCTCTAGTTTATATGAGGGCTACCACTTAAAATGGATCTGGAAAAAACTATTCATATATTTTGTGTTATCTGAAGCTTATTATCTGTTTTAATGGGAAAACAACTTCATTTTGTATTAAACATGTTCCGCCTTAATTTGGCATTGAAATGAGTGGAGATTTGGCTAAATACCATAGAAATTATAAGCGTCGCAACTGCTTTGAAATTTTTCATACAAGACGAATTTCCACGAAGTCCCGCCTGGTTACGGCTCTCTAGAAATGTCAAGGTTTGACTGCTTAAACGATGTATATAATAAAAACATATTTTCACGAACTTGATTTGGATTATTTGTTGTAATAATAAGTTTTTACAAGAAATTCTATTTCACAGAATTCGTCGTAGTCATATTTAGTTGACTAACTTATTTGCCATTTATTTTATAACTTGTAAATTAATGTAAGCTACATGCAGCTTAATAGCCTTCGCAGAATATTTATGTTTATAAATATTTTTCGTTGTAACGAATTGAATTGATATCAAATTGCTTATTTCATTTATCTAGAATTATTGTATTGCACCTTGGAGTATTTTCGTCGATTATCTATTTTGTTATTAGATCTATTTATTTTTCTATTTTTCGTTTAGTTGCTTTGGCTTTTATTTGATTAGTTTGGCGTATCTTATTTATACGCATTTTAGTTTAGGTATTTCATTGAATTGGAATTGCAGACAAACCGAGACAGTTTACTGCTCAATTATTTATGGAATGCGATTATTGTTCTTTGGAAATATTTTTGTTATTGTTTGTTTGTTGTTGTTGTTTTTTTTTATGAAGCTGCTTAGTTTTGTTATGAATTGTTTATATTACGAATGTGTATTTGGAATAGGTTGTACAGTCGGATATGCTTCCGCACATAAGCCAGGGAAATCACCGATTCGTTAAATAATTGTGTGAAATGAAATGGTCCGTCGTTGTTGTTGTTGTTGTATTTTTACACCTACATTGCTAGTGCAGCTGCATATAAAGTACATATTTAGAATCTATTTATCTAATTTTGTGAAGATTCTTGGAAATTTGTTATTATTTTTACCACTTCTTTGGATTCTTAATATATTTGGAATTAAATGCAAAACGCATCATTTCGTTTCAAAATAAAAATATAAAATTTTGTTTTCTCATTTTATTTTTATATTTACGCTATTTTACTATTTAAAATATAATCAAGCGGAATTGTTTTGCTTTAGATACTTTTTTATGTTTTTTGTTTTGCTTAAGATACTTTTTCGTGTTTTTTGTTTTGCTTAAGATACTTTTTCGTGTTTATATATTTTTTTTGCAAAAAAGAAATGTTTTTACTTTTATGGTTTTTACCAAAAACAAATTGAATCTCTGAAATTTACTACCTGAGTCCATAAACAATCTAGTTGTTTAGTTTATTGAAACATTTATCAAACCTTTTTCTCTCTTTCTCTCTCTATAAAACTGTTCAGGACTAACACAAGTCCCAAAATTAACGCAGGATTTGCAGATTTGAGTGCTGGCAACTATGAAAAGTAACAATTTGACAAATGAATAGTTTAGGTCAAGTAGAAATAAAGCGTTACACGATAGAACACGATAGAACTTTGTTAGGGTTGCCAGCACTTTATTGCAAATCTGGCGTTATTTTGGGACTGGCGTTTATTCTGGGATATCCTTTATTAATGATCACTTCGATAAGACGAAATGAATTAGCCCTGATCGACAGTTTGTTACTACAAACATGATTCAGTTAGTTGTGATGTTATTGAGATGAAATCTTAAACTTGTCTTGCGTCCCACTGTCTGCCTTGTTTATCGGATTATTTGGAAGACTACAGAATGTATACTCACCAGACTTAAAATTTAGATTAATAATCGACTCGATCGAATTGTATCTGCCACATATTTAAAAAAATATTTAAAAAAATTTGAAATTTTCGAAAAAAAAATTATAGAATTTTCACCAAGAAAAATTTTTTCAATATTATCATTTATAGATAACTGGCAAAAATAAAATTGAAGTTCTTTTCAAAATGTTTTATCAATTCTGTGAGCTGGAAAAAAAAACTAGAATCATGTTTGCCGTTATTTAGTCATTAATATTGCCTATTTCGAAAAAAGTATGCAGAAAATTTATCGATCAAGAGCAAACGAACTTCATTTAAAAATACTTAATACCGCTGGACGAAATTTTATTAAAAAAATATTACACTTTTAAATCATTACTTGACGATTTTCTTTTCACTAAAATCCTTTAGATATAATTTCCAATTAATTTTGATTTATATAATATTTTCTCACATTTTAGCGCATGTTTCTGACTTAACGTCACACTATCGTCATTTTATAAAAACAATTTTTTTTTCGTGTTGTTTTTTTTTCACAAAAAAAGTATGTCAACAATCAGAAAACTTGTAGACACAATGCCTTTCGAACATTAAAGAAAATATTTACATAGTAAAAAGCGACTTGGAACCTACAGCGTTTTGAGCGCCTGTCACTTTTGACCTCAATTGCAATTGACATTTTGAGTTTATCGACAACAACAACAACAACAACGACAAAAATAGAATTGCACTTTCAAGTAATTCAGGCAAAAATATTATTTATAAGATGAAAATATATGCAATATGCAATATGCATATGCAGTGCAGTTCTGTTCATGAAACTTACCTCTGTTGCGACTTTTTGGGGAAGATGTTGGCGCTGTGGTTATCGGCGGCGTTTTGTTAAAGATAGAAGTTCCAGGAACATAGTGTTGTGTCTGAAAAAAGAAAAAAAAAAAAATATAAATAAAACCATAACAAACAGAATTTATTTGAAGTATACAAGAGCAAATAAGATATTGAATTGATAGATACAAGCATATAGTATGATAAGATATTCGCTAAAAGATAAAATATCTGTCAATATAAAAGATACAATTTCACGATAAGTCAATCAATTCTTTTCTTTTAAAATTGCAAAAATATTTCATAAAGTGTCTTTAACTCGTTGAGTCTAGCAGTTTCGTTTAATTTTTTTTAGAAAAATATTTTTAAAATGTCTAAAGCAATAAAGTCTTTAATTTTCTTTGGCGCACTGTGTTTATTTATGACAGCACACATTGTTGAAGGTACTTCCGATTTATATGATTTAAAAAATAATAATTAAGCATAAATTTCAAGAAATTAGTTTCTAGCAGATAAAATTTATTAATTTTATTTATAATTTGCACATCATTATTTGCCAAGAAGTATAAAAATCCAACGAATTGCAATGATTTATTAGACTGATTAACAGTAATAATCTTAATAACTATTTTACTATGAAAATGGGTGAATATTTTGGCACGATTCATGCTCGTGCGTACGTCGTCGCGTTGTTCTATTTATTTGTCTTGAAAACATTATAGCGCATCTATTTCTCGAATTGATGTGTTTCCAAGAATCACGAAAATTTTCGATTTCATTTAAGTCTTTACAACATTATTTTTTATACCCGCCACACATAGTGTGAAGGGTATATTCAGTTTGTCTGAAAGTTTGTAACGCATTGAAGGAGACGTCGCAGACCCCACAAAGTATATATATCCTTGATCAGCTCGACGAGACGAATCGATCTAGCCATGTCCGTCTGTCTGTCCGTCTGTCCGTCTGTATATTTCTAAGCATCTTTTTCGTTGAAGATATAAAGATATTAAGCTGAAATTTGGAACTTAAGCTTTTCTCGGCAACGACTATTATGAGTTCGAGAATTAGAGTGCCACGCTCATTTTTAGGTATAGCCCCCATACAAACTTACCGTTTTTTTCCGATTTTTTGTATAAAAATTGTAATTATTTATGAATGTATTCGCTCCCAATTGTGTAAAAACATTTCTTTTATCATCCAGTGTCAAAACCAAAATGCCACGTCCTCTTTAAGGCAAAGCCCCCATATAAACTTTCCGTTTTTTCCGATTTTTTGTAAAAAATACTAATTATTTATGCATATATTCACTCAAATTTGGTTAAAAACACTTCTAATGTCATCTAATGTCAAATCAGATGTGCCACGCCCATTTTTTGGTATAGCCCCCATACAAACTTTCCGACCATTTTCGATTTTTTGTATGAAAATGGTTATTATTTATTCATGTATTTACTCCATATTGGGTAAAAACTCTTCCAATATCATGGTGCCACGTCCATTTTCAGGTGTTTCTTGCATACAACCTTACCGGCCATTTCCAGATATATTCGAGAAATATGTTGTTATACATATCTGTATTTTTAGCTCAAAATTTGAAATTAATATTGTGTGTAAACTTGGGTGACCACTGATGATTACACATAAACTCTTGAAAGATTTGTGTGACGGGTATTTAAGCTTCGGTTCTACCGAAGTTAACGTTTTTTCTTGTTTTGTATTTCTTTTTTTCTATACGTTTTTTTGTTTAATATTTGCCATTTATTCTATTGAATGTGCTCAGCTGTTCACGTCATATGCTACGCATTCAATTTTATTGATAAGTGCAGTAAAACATATAAAAATGTATAATAAAAAAAAACACAGATTGTACCATTTATAGCTTTAATAAAAAAGATCTGCTTTCCATCGAACAATCTTGCGAGACGAAATTTCTGTCTGTCTGTAGTTATACAATTAATTCACTCAATTTTAAAGTTATTGAACTAAAATTAGTAATTTAAGCTTTTCGCAATCCTAGGAGTTTTACATGTTCAAACCAAAATGCCACGCTCGTGTTAGAGTTTTTATCAGTGAAGTCACACAAATCACTATCAACCAAAAGAGATTTCAACGTGATTTTGAGAAAACTGGCCGTAAAGGTCTGCCCTTCAAATTTTTATAAAAACATCAGCAGCACCCGATGCTCTTAGATTCCAAACACTGAACGGTTGGAATCTTAGGACCCAACACGAAGATCTCTATTTCATTGGGTGTCTGACTCACCATTTTGCAAGTCCATAGTCCTCCAGGGGTAAACATTACTCTTTTCCCGGATAGTCAAGCAGCTATCAAAGCACTAACCCTATGTATCTTCTCATTTAGGTGGTCGATTTACTTTGTCAGGAAGGCAAGGAAAGTAGTATACATATTTGAATTTTCGATCCTTGCCCGTTTTAAACTTACTCAGCTTAGCCACTGTGAAGTCACATCCAAGTCGAGCAGAGTGTCCTCGACTGGGGAATTCTCAAGTCTATCAAAGAAGCGATTAGTATTCGGGTTCACTTAACCTAACCATTCATCGGGCTCGGGTACAATAGAATTCAATTAAAGTTGAGACGCCCTAAATCTTCCGATTTGGGGGCCCACCATTTTCATACTTTGCCTCTTAAAACTTAGTTTAAACGTATGGCAACTTATTACAGTCTTCACTTTTGCTCTGACCAATTGCTCGTCATGCAAATTATCGCAAACTTTTGAAATTTTTAAATAATCAGAAATCTTGCAAATTTTTGGCAACTACTGTAATTACTACTGTGAATAATACTGTGCCTACTACCGTGAAATACTACTGTGAATACTACTGTGAATACTACTGTGAATACTACTGTGAATACTAGTGTGAATACTACTGTGAATACTACTGTGAATGCTACGGTGAATACTATTGTGAATACTACTGTGAATACTTCTGTGAATACTACTTTAAATACTACTGTAGAACTGTGAATACTACTATGAATACTTCTGTGAATACTACTGTGAATGCTACGGTGAATACTACTGTGAATACTACTGTGAATACTACTGTGAATACTACTTTGAATACTACTGTAAATACTACTGTGAATACTACTGTGAATACTACTGTGAATACTACTATGAATACTTCTGTGAATTCTACTGTGAATGCTACGGTGAATACTACTGTGAATACTACTGTGAATACTACTGTGAATACTACTGTAAATACTACTGTGAATACTACTGTGAATACTACTGTGAATACTACTGTGAATACTACTGTGAATACTACTGTGAATACTACTGTGAATACTACTGTGAATACTACTGTGAATACTACTGTGAATGCTACTGTGAATACTACTGTGAATACTACTGTGAATACTTCTGTGAATACTACTGTAAATACTCCTATGAATACAACTGTGAATACTACTATGAACACTTCTATGAATACTACTGCTAGTTCTTTGTGTACTCAGAGTATATTATATATAAGTACTATGCAAACATAACTAATATAAAAGTATCTTCATTTAATATCGCATTTTTTTCATATTTTATGTACTTACAATAAGTGCTTCCATTAAATTTACATCTACTACAATATTATTACACAAATGCTTTTTTAAAGTGGATGTTAATGTTGTATATGACTTGGTATATGATTTGGTATAAAGTGCCAAATTTATTTATATTCATACTTGGAAAATTAGCTATTCTTGTTGTTTGAGGCTAAGTGTCATACGGCATTTCAATGCTGAACAATATTCTTTAGAAAAAAAAAAAAAACATTTTATTTTTTTTTTTGCTTGTATCGCTTCTGTGTATCACATATTCTCAGTATTAATATGAACAACGGCAGCGGCAGTTTCATAGAACAGATAGTTTTTGTTCTTGTTTTAATATTATTTATAGTAGTAGTGCTGCATGTGCGTCGCGTCGCGCCTCGAGTCATTAATATATTTACATCTATTGGGGCATTGAGCAGCAGCGGCGTCTCATACCAACCATTGACGTCATTGTTATTACACAAAAAGTGTATTTAAAGACAAAAATCAGAGCAAAAACAAAAACAATTAAGTTTAAAAAAAAAATCGAGTCGAGGACATTGTCGTACCAGTTGGCACATAGACATAATGTCTGCTGCCAAAATTCTCACTTTAATTAAATTAATTTATGCGAAATTGTATTTTAGTCTTTTTATATCATTTTTTTTTATAAATTTGTTTTTTTTATTTTGTTTAAAAATAAAATTTTTATATATAAAGAAAAAAAATTGTTAATAAATAAAAATAAGTCAGCAGCATCGTGAAAAAGCATCAATAAAATTATACGCTAAAAAATAGCAGCCAACATGACCTCGTCAACATTTGGATTTTATTGTACTTAATTTAACTAGCAGCATTTATTTTAGCCAAGTTTTTATATACAAACTAATTTTTTTATTTTTTTGTTTACTATGCACAGCTTTAAATTGTTACACTTGTTCATATCTGGATGGTTACAGCGATAAATCATGTCTAGAAAATGCCAGCTTAGTAAGCGTGACAAATTGTACAAAAAGTATTGCATTACAGTGCGACAAGAGGCAATTGTGAGTATAAATTTGCATATTTTTAATAGACAAAAACTATAACATTAATTTTAGCGATTCAAGCGGTTTTTTAAACTTTCTTTTTTTTTTTCTAATTTTGTAAAATAAACAATGGTAATGGGGAACAAAGGGTAAAAAGTGTTTCCCAACGATATTAAATATCTTTAAATGAGTTTCGATAGTCCTTGATCTCTGAAATTTTTCTTTATACTATTCCGGATATGAGGGGTTTTAGCAACTTAATAGCGAAACAATGAAAACATTAGAACCGAAGCTTAAATACCCGTCACACGATGATTAGACTATCTTTTCTTGAATGAATGTGCGTAAAGAGGTTATATGCTATAATGATACTAAGTTGCTACTATAAATATTTTGAAGGTATTTGAAATAAATCACTTCTTAAATTACGATACCATTTTTTCATACAAATACTTTTAAATTAGAGGTAATTTTCTAAATGGGTTATATGTTACAGTTATCCGACCATAACTATGGGTCTTTTTCTAAACATGGGTTAATATATGAAGTGTTTTTTTGCGTATTTGACACAAATCGCTTCATAAATTAATGATTTTTCATATAAAAACTCAAAAACTGAGGGTAGATTTGTATGGTGGCTACATGCTATAGTGGACCCACCTCAACCATGAGTCCTTTTTATACGCTGTACCCAAAGGGTAAAATGGTATATTAAGTTTGTGCGAATGTATTTAACAGGAGGCTAGATAGACCCTATAAAGTATATATATTCTTAATCAGCATTGGAAGGGGAGTCGAACTAGCTATGTCGTATGTCCGTCTGTCTGTCCGTCCGTCCTGCCGTATGAGAGAGATTATCTATAAAAGACAGGGCCTCCATATTTGAAACTTAGACTCTCCTGAGCCGTCAAGTGTTCACTTGCAAACGGTTTTTTTTTTATTCTATAGTCCCAATAAATATCAGAATATGGGTAGGACCAACAAAATTCTAAGTATATCCCCCATACATCTGTACCCCAAAATTTTGGGTTTATGCATAAAAAACCATTGTTTTTATTCTACGAACGGATAGTCCCAATGAAATAGACCAAAATGGGTAGGTCCAACAAAATTTTAGGTATTGCCCCATACAAAGATATACCCGATTTTTAAGTTTTTTTAAAATTTAATTGAATGAAGCATGGTAATAAAATAGAACCGATCTTAAGGTTCATAAGATAGGCAGGATCTTGCAGTGGAGCACCTTAAATTTCAAAAAAAAAACCATGGGTCCTTTTTTTTAAACATGGGCTGTTATTACAAGTTTTTTCCTTACGGTTTTTGAAACAAATCGCTTCATAAATAAACCATTTTTAATAAAAAAAAAAAACTAAAAAAATTGTATGGGGCTATGCCTAAAAATGGGCGTAGCACTTTTGTTTAAACACGTTAACTGCGTAGGACTGAGAAATTTTTAGAATTTTATCTTAATATTTTTAAAACTGAGCAACAAACAGACAGACGAACAGGCAGATAGACAGAAATGGCTTGATCGACTCATCTCGTCGAGAACATATTGTACATACTTTATGGGGTCTACGGTGTCTGTTTTCATGCTTTACAAACATTTTGACAAACTTAATACACCCTTTCACACTATGTGTGACGAGTATAAAAAGCGATTATAATTTTTTTTTTTATGGTCATTGAACGAACGAATCTTGAATCAAAAAAATATTTTGGACTATTGAAATACTCTCCTTTAAAGACGTAAACTCATAAACATGATAAGAATATTGCGTATTTGTATCAAGAATAATTATATATATAAACACTATATGTATAAACACTAATAGTTCAAGTTACAAATTCACGAACAATAGTTCTCAATTTTAACAAAATTATCAATTTGTTTTTAAGTTTAAAAAAGGTGCTTGATTAAAAAAAAAAAAAAAAAAATCATATCTTTTTACCTAACTTTTAAACATGGACGTGCTTGATATAAGCACAATGTTCTTAAAATTTTTCGCTCTGTGTATGCGTTTTAATTTTGTTGCAAAGCAATTGAGTTCTATAATAATGCTCAACAAAAAAGTTGCACTATAGTAAATACCAGATGCAAACAATATTAAAATAATGAAAAGAATAGAAAACATAATATTATATAACAACATTTAGTTTCATCAACTGTGAGCAACAAAAGTGTGGCTACAACAATGTTATTACTATCTCGTATTTACAAAAGCAAACAACTTAAACGGATACAACATGGAAACACTAAACTTCAACAATTTAGTTAAAAAGAAGAAAAATAAGAATACAAATTACCAAAAGTTATTGTCGCCCACAAAATCATTGCTACAAAATGTATATTTTGTAACTTTTTGGCAAGTAAAGCCAAAGTACCAAACAACAGCAACAACAACAACAAAAACTATATAATTTTGCAGGAAGTAAAATGAAAAAAAAAAAAAAAAAAAAAAATAGAATGTGTAAACGCTTGCCACAGTTGAACGCAGCTACGTTCCAATTGTTTAACTTTTTATATGATTCATGAACGTGTCTGCTGACAAGTGCCGCAACAAAGTAACGAAGATGTTCATCTTCACTTAACATTTTATATTACCAATAAGGAAACCTTTAAATGCAGCCAGAAGTGAGCACATCAAATTGAAAAGACTTTGTATAAACTTTATATTGCTTGAGTTGAGAGATTAAACCCGAAAATATATATGCGCGTAGTATTAAGCCTTTAAATTTGTTTAGTCAAAATAAAGCAAGAATTTCGAAATTGATATTATGGCATCTCGTAAGGAGTAAACTACAATACCAGACGCGCTTCGAGCAAAAGAATACAAAAAAATAATAAAAAAAAAAAAAAAACCGAAACAAGCTAAATATTTTGACACTGAGCTGACTTGAATTTGAAATGCTGCTGCTGCTGCTGCGCCAATAAAAGCCAGAAAAATGAGATGAAATAAGAAAATAGTTTTACACACGTACACTGCAAGCGATTTGTACGACTTTAAGCGCTTAAGTTAAGTTTTATTTTTCTGGCATTTAATGGAATTTCGAGAAACAAAAATGATGCAATGAACAACACTGCGTATGCGTAATTTGTGCAAAAGCGAGAAAATAACTTGACGCTTTTATTGTGTTGTGTGCTGTATGCTTTGGCTTGTGGCTTTCTAAGCCTTTTAGCTTTAAAGATGTTCTTTTATATTCTTTGTTTATTGCAAAAATAAACTGAATACTCACAAATTATATTTTCATGGTGACCAATTGTGTCAAATACAAAAATTCCTAGCTTCAACTCTTCACAGTTTGATACTCGATAGCAACAATATGCCGCCGCCGTACAATGACATTTTATATGCTCGCAACGTGCGCAGCATACTGATTAAGTGGTTTTGTATGCAATCAGACAGAATATTTATTGGCATATCCAATCCGTTATTTGTCAAACGATGTATTTGAGTACAATGATTATATGTATTATCCACTATGCTGCTTAGATGTTTCGGTTTTGAACTTTCTGTTGAAATTCGCGTTTTACGTAAGAACTTCTATAGAATACGTTTTACGTAAATGAACTGAAAATCAGAAGCGCAAATTGTAATTTTTTTTACTGTTTTTCTAGAGACGCAACAGCATAAATCGATTTAACATTTCGCCGCAAGCGAATATAGGAACACATCTGTTATTACTCTGCAAAAATTGAAAATTGTTCTGTAATACTTTAAACGAAAATAATTTTTATAAAATAATTAAAATTAAGCTTATTTATTGAGCTTAGTATGAACGATTTTAACATAACAGTAATCAAAACATGTTCCTGTAATCGCAAACGCAAAAATTTTGCGATTTTCTTTTCAAATCGCAGATTTTGGTGTTCCGGCAATCGTAAGTTATTACCGATTTCAAATCGGCAGCGTTAGAGAAAGTGAAATGAAAAGTATAAATAATATTAATACAAAAAAAAAAAAAAAAAAATTATTTCGATTACACGGTGCGACAAAAAAAAAGTTTGTAAAAATTTATTGGATGGGACTAAGTGTAGGTTGTAGGAGCAGTTAAATAAAATTTTTTGGCATACAGTTTTTAACCGTTATTTCAAAATTTCGATGTGCAAGAGAAAATTCTAGTATGCCAAAAAATTTTATTTAACTGTACCTACAACCTACACTTAGTCCCATCCAATAAATTTTTACAAAAATTTTTTTGTTGCACCGTATTATTTAAAAATATTTTTATTACATTCTGTGACGTTTATAAAACTCATCTTTTTTTTTTTTTAAATGCTAAATTCAAATTTAAAATAATTATTTTCTACTCATGCCTAAATTTGAAGATTTGAATAGACCGATAACCATTTAATTTGTAACCGATAACAGTTTTTGTCCTATATGTACAATGCAAAGAAACGTTTTGGCAATGAAAAATAACTTTTGCGACTGCTGGAATACGAAAAATATGAAATCATTCGAATTCACTAAATTGCTAATCGTAATGAGCGAATGAAAGGTCTCGCAAAAAACAGAAGGACAGTCAGACAGACTCGTTGAGCTTAACAAAACCTAAGATGATTCCTTATAAAATCATAAATCTTTACTTAAAATAAAATTTCTTTGCATATGAAGCAACTATACAATTTTATGGTTTCATCTACTTCTAGCATTATTATCAGTTTCGTGTGAACAAAGCCAAATGTGTGCATCTTAACTCTATTCTAACCCGAACAGATTTAAATTTTACGCTTACTGACATTTCGTCAACATCGCAGCAGACTTAAACTTTTGTACACCACAAAACAAAAAAACAAACACAACCAAAGTTTGACAAGTTAAATGAAAAATAACAAAACAGAAAAAAAGAAAAAAAAAAAAAACAACAAACAGAAATCAAGAAGTTATTACCATAATTTAATGAAGAAGCCAAAACAACGTAAAAACAAAAGCTGCTGCTACGTGCAAAACCACGTTCTTTAACTTTCTAGTCTGGCGTTAATTTTAACGGCTTTCGTCAACAGTAATATTCAAAATAAATAACAATTGTCGAGAGGCATTGGAATATATTCAACAGCAAATGCTTCGTATCTCTTTAGAAGGGTATATTAGATTTGTGTAAATATATATACAACCGGAATGGCGAATTCTATAAAATAAAACGTCTCATGACAACCGAATCAGCCAGCGCTCTCACAGATTTTTCAGAAGAAGCCTCAGATACAAATGTATCTTTAAACTTTAAAAACTTGTATGTATCTTTTATTATTATAAATTTTTTTTTTAACTTTCAAAAATTTTTCGAAAGAAACCTTCAAACTATGCATAGAGTATCTCATACTCGAGCCTACTCAACTTTTTTTGTTCTTTCTCATTTGCATTTAAATTTTGTTTCTTCTGTTTTTTTTTTTTTTTTTGCAAACAGAATTTAAAATCAAAATTGTAAACACGCTGCAGATATGATTATAATTTTCTTCGCATTTGCAATTGATTTACAAATCCAGACAAACTTATTGTCGCCTTCTGCCTTAGCATTTTTTTTTTTTTTTTTTTTGCAATTTTTTTATTTCATTTGCAATTCAAGTGACGCACTTAATTTTATACTCAAAATGTGGTTCGTTCGTATACACAGCTCTAAGCAATTTTTGCTGCATCAGCATCCAATGTAGATGAACTTAAAATGGCCAATAATAATAAAGTTAACAGTGTCAAGTGGCAACGATAAATTTTTCCATGATACAAGTGGGTGGTATCGTTTCGTATTAGATATACTCATGCCCACAGCAGGAAGTCATCTAATGTTCTTGAACGAATTCAATTATAAAGTTCGAAGTTAGCATATATAAAAAACAAAAATAAAATAAACAGTCTAGTCAAATGAACAGGAAAAATATAAAATAGTTATCTGAATCTTATTAGATGTGCACTTTAACTTAATTTTCGCAGAAAAGTTAAGCACTGAAACCGCTTTTACTTATGGCAGTCCAATGTTTGCGTTGGCTTAGTTGCATTTGTATTCGTATTCGAGTTCACACTTAACATGGCGTATGAGTAACGAAAAGCTTTGTGTAAAGCGTGTTGTGCGGTTTTAAAAAGCTTAGAGAAAAATGTATTCAAAGAAACATAAAAGAGAAAAAAATTATATATACTAAAATGTCATAATAAATACATAAGATAATATTATATAATAAAGTTAAACTTTTTTTTAGAGCACTCTGTATAGCTATAAGCTATTATCGCGACTCTAATCTCTTGGAGTTTCGACTTCAAACTGGTCCTTCAGTGCTTCGACACTAGGGTGCTTTAAAAAAAAACGTTAATGCGCTCTCCCCTAGGATTGTTCTATATCGAAAATAAGATGCACCGTATTATTTTTTAATCTGATAATATTGTTAAGTGCCGCAAAGCCTCTCAAGTTTCCCAAAAAATATAACATGGGAAAATAACACTTTTTCTAGGATTTAATGGAGAAATCTGGGAAAATAATATTTCATAAATGGTCATAAAATAACACCCAATCATTCATTATTTAATTTAAAAAAAAACGGGTCTTTGTATTTTCGATATAGAACAACCCCAAGCTTTTTGGACCACCCTATTCGACACCTTTCAAAGACTATCCTCCATTATAGATGCAAGGTTACCATCTGCTGGATTATGGTGTAACCATTGAACTAATTAGAACTGGCTTGTGGACTACAGTGAAGTCAGGATTCTCTAACCACGGCCTGACGTTGATCTCAGTAGATCAGAGTTAATGTAACTAATGGGTGACCTGCCTGGTCATTGTCACCTGAGGTAATATTCTATATAAATAAAATAAAATGGATCTGTCTTTAGCCACCGAATGCAGAACCAGACAACACAATTCCTTTGTCATGACCAAACTAAAACATACGGCTCTGGCCATGACTAAAACTAAAAACATCATAATGCGTTAAAAAACTCTATCTTACCATAGACAGCGCTAGGGTATAAAATATATTTTATTATATCGTAATGCCCGCCTGAACCGAAGCTGAAATAACTGTTACACAACACTTTATAATAGTTTATATGTTCACCAGATGGAGGCTTTATGTTATATTAGCCCGATCCTTACCACTTAGGTGGACATTGGAATTAGAATTCATTCAGAAATAATAAATGTTTTCATAAAAAACTAGAAAATGGGCGGTAAGTTTGAATAGAGGCTATTTCTAAAAATGGGCGTGGCGCCTTAGATTTGACATTGGATGACATAAGAAGTGTTCTTACCCCATTTTGAGTGAATATGTTCATAAAAAATACGTATTTTCATACAAAAAATGGAAAAAAGTGGTAAGTTTGTATGGGGGCTATATCTAAAAATGGGCGTGGCATCTTGGTTCTGACATACAAACTAACTAAGGAGCACAAAAAGCTTAAGTTTCAAATTTCAGGTCAATATCTTTAAAACTTTCAGAGTAAAAAGCATCGCAACAAACAGACAAACGGACATGGCTAAATCAATTCATCTCATCGAGCTGATCAACAATATATATACTTTATGTCTCCAATGCCTCCTTCAAGAGGGTTGCAAACTTTCGGACAAACTGAATATACCCATTTACACTATGTGTAACGAGTATAAAAAAATAACAAATTTAAACGCCCCAAAAGATTTCGAAAAACGAAAATTAACTTAAAATATCCTTTGTCACGTTTAGTATGAAAAAAAATTGCGAAATATGTAGTAGTCAAGTCCTTTTCATGCACTTTTATACACTGCATTCTTAGAGTAAAAGAGTCTGTTGAGTTTTGTGCAAATGCAACTATAAAATTTTTGCTCAGCATTGAAAATCGTGTCCATATTGTCATGTTTTTTTTTTCTTACCATCCGCCCTGGATATTCACTGTGATACAGGACATCGCTTAATCGAGCTAACTTGACTTTTTTTATTTTTTTTAATAATTTAAAAAACCTTTTTTGCGAAATGAAAAAAGTTAAGCAAGTCATAATCTATTTAGAAAAGAAAAAAAAAACGTACATTTGAAAAGAGATGCAAAACGCTACTTAAAATTTATCATATTTTTTCTTTTTAACATTTAATTTATCTACTCTTTTGCCTTTTTCCATTTGTTTTCTTACAATCATTTCCAGTATTACTACTTAAGAATTTTATTTTATTCATTTTTGTAGCACAATGCCAGCAAAGTTATTTCCTTTTTACGTGACTGTCAGGATAAGCCAACGGTGAGTATCTATTTAAAAAAAAAAAAAAAACACTAAATAAAAATATAAAATAATGCATAAGAAAAATCTAAAAACATTTTCTCTACCATTTTAACATTTATCAATATTGTCATTTTGCCTTTAATTCCAATTTAAAAATTTTTATTTCAGTTTTTGCACTCGGAACAAACGGATGCAACATTTCGCACATATTATCGTTCATGCGAAACGGATTTATGTAACAATTCTAATGGTAAATCAGCTAAACCACCACCAACAACAACAACAACGGAAGAAGATGAAGCTGCAAAAAATAATAATGGAGCAAGCAATGGCATTATCAAAGGTATAAATGCTGTCGGTAGCTTGCATAATTCAAAATTCGTTTATATTTACGTCATTTTGCATTTAATGCTAAAATGTATATTGATGCATAACTGATTAAATGACAGACGGACAGACTGATGCGTTGAAACGTGTTAGAAATCAATCAAAAAATAAAAATAAAAAAAATACCATCAAATACGTTTTTATTTGTAACCAAATCATGATTTTACTACTACTGTGAAATGCGTTTTGAATTTACAATTTTTTTTGAATAAATAATATTTGAAAAGGTAAGATAAATATTCGAGTAAAATTATAAAAATATTGGAGATATGCAATAAAAATCATCAGACAGACGGACAATCAAGATCTTAATTTATGGTCGCTATGTGAATGCAAAAATATCTCAGTATATTAATATGAGTCGCGTTCTGTAGATTGAAAAACCCTAACAAAGTGATGGTTTTTGTAACATCTAACTTGAAACTAGTTAAAGGGTCATGGTCGATTGTACATAATTTATCTGAGTAGCTTTTGTCTTCGTTTAAAGCTTAAAAGAAAGTATGGATTTAAAAGAAAATTTAGTGCAGCATTAATTTTATGATATGTTTCCACTAGCATTAACGTTTACGTTAACCTGTTGCTATCAAAACATCGAGTACTACAGCATACGTATACAAAACTGCTTATACTTATAAAGCTCTCGAGGAATTTATAAGTCTATAAAATACGTTACTTTCGTTACTAGCAATACGTTAACGGAAACACTAATGCTAGTGGAAACAACATAAAATGCCTAGTTTTATATTTATAAAAGAAAAATTTAGCCTTGATCTTTAGCGATTATCTGCTAGTATTTTTTTTCTTATAAAAGCAGCAATCTGATATTAAGTAAAACCCTTAATCAATCAACTATTGCTTTTTTCTTTTTGTATCAACATATTTTGTGCTAATTTAAATCGTATTTTAACTTAATGTTTTGTTGGTCAAGGTTAAACTTTATCACATCTTCTGCATTTGGTATCAGAAATAAAATCAAATAAAAAATGTGAGAACAAAAAAAGATGTCAATGATACAACACAATAAAAATTCTTTTGAATTTTTTTTTGTTGCTTGACTAAAACAATAAAAAGAAATTAAAATATGTACTGAAAACAACAATAAATTAATTTAATAGCACATATAAAGGAAGACTTTATTCTTACTGTTCCATAAAGTTAAGAGCATGTGATGCTTACGTGTTACGTATGAACAATTTTTAATTAAAATTTAACTTAAAGCCAAAAATCGAAGAAGCATAATAAATATTTTTTTTTAATAGCTACATTGTATCATTCTTACTTACGCACCACTACTGAGAAAACAGCATACAAAAACAATTTTTTTGTTTCACACAAGTTAGGTTGGGTTTAAATGGCCGCCGCGAATTCTCGCGACGTCACCTAGGCCAAAGAGGCCCATTGTGATATTATAAGATCTCTATTATCCTCCTACTCGAACCAGCTCGACTTCCTTATGAAGGCGGCTACTGCACCAATCTTTACTGATGCAATCTCCGCCAGACTATTAAGAAACGTCCTACTAAGTACGGTAAACCTTATTCTTCCAAGAGCTGGGCAGTGGCAAAGAAAATGTTCTACTGTCTTCTCCTCTTCCTCGTTTCTACAGCTCCTACAGAAGTCATTTGAGGCTACCCCTAGTCGGACGGCATGTCTTCCCACCAGGCAATGTCCCGTGAGAGCGCCCACCATCACGGATAGGGTCTATTATGGCGCATGAGCTGGGCTGTTAAGTAAGTCTCGAGATATTAAATTTTGGGTTTGTGGTCCAACTATTCTCTGCTATTTTTATTATTTCTTCTTTCACTCGCAGTTTCAGAGAGGCCATGGGAATTCCAGTCGAACTCCTCCCAGGAGGAATAACGGAATTTGTGCCTTCTCTGGCCAATCTATTTGCTTCGCAATTACCAAATATATCTTGATGACCCGGAACGCATGTGAGGCAAATATCCCATTGCTCCGCCATCTCGTTGAGAGATTTGCGGCACTGGGAGATAGTTTTGGAAGTGTTATTACACGAGTCAAGGGCCTTTAAGGCAGCTTGACTATCCGAAAAGATGTGTTTTTTTTGTCTACGAATTGGGTGGTGACCTAGAAAATGCATAGCTTCGTGTATGGCAATCATTTTAGCTTGAAAAACGCTGCAGTGATCAGGAAGTTTGAAAGATTGTCTGATCTCAAGGTCCGAGGAAAAGATACCTCCTCTTACCCTTCCCTCGGTTTTGGACCCTTTTAAAATTTTTCTAAAAAAATAAAATAAAAAAAAATATTATTTTTTTTTTGAATTACAATAAGATGTCATATTTTTCCATGTGTCAGTATTACTGGCCCACTGTGCATTGTACTGCATTTACTATACATGATGTGAGTAGTATAAACACTACGTTATGTATACCAAATTTTTTATAAACCCAATTTTGTTTAATTTTATTTTTACAATAAAAATGCAAAAGCAAGTCAAGTGCAAATGTGAAATT